>QYAO01000018.1:0-652952 GCA_003988895.1 Hyphodiscus sp. D1413
GGAGCGTTGATCGACGAAATTCTAGATGCTGGTGGCGGAACATTGGACGGAATCTGAACGTGGGGTGACAAATTTAAGGATCCTGTTCTCGGAGCTGATRGAGCRTAGGCGGGAGATGATAGAGATGCATTCCGTAGAGCGATCTTGTCTTTCTCTCTCAATCGTAAGCTGACACCGAATTTCTTGCGGATTTGGCTTTTCTTCGTAGCGCTCACGTTCTTTGCTGAAATCCGTCTCTTCTCTTTCCCTTCGTTGTCAAGGTCATCATTGGCTGCAATTTCAAGCAAATCTTGCTGGAAACGAAGATCTTCGGCGTTGAGCTTTGCATCTAGCTCGGCCTTCTTCTGAGGAGAAAGCTRTGAAGGGTCAACTCGCGCATGACGATCAATAGCATGAATCGCCGCYAGTGAGCCTGATGCTGGGACTTGCGGTGTGTGCTGAGCTGGTGTATGAAGTRAAGGGTGAGAAATCTGGTTGTTCRTAGGACGAGTAGGAGGCAGAATGGCCGATGTCTRTGGAGAAGCATGTGGGGCTTTAGCGAAATTTGGACGCTGTAGTATAGAAGCAGTAGGAGCAAYATCAAGAGCGAACTTTCCYGAGGAACACACCCGATTCGCGTTATGATACGTTAAGCCTCCACTRTTGGTRAACGTTTGGCCACAATTCTTACATCGAGCGTACCAACCATTACCGGAAGGTCGCTTCGAGGTGTTATTGCAGGGCCTCTTTAATGCATGGTATGCCTGACCACCCCGAGTAGGAGAAGTAAAGCCGCAAGAAGCACAAGGTCCAAGGGCGGTGGAGGAATCTGGGTTAGGAGCGGAAGCAGGGGTAGGAGGAGCGGGCTGACTAGAGGTCTGTCTTTGTTTCTGCTGTAAATGCTGAATAGAAGCTTRTTGACTRCGCTGGATCTCGGCGGAATGGTTCTTCTCCTGCTCAATGAGCAAAGCATCTCTGATTRCGGGGTGGTTTGTTTGTGGTTGAGAGTATAGTACTCCGTCCATCCCATCGGCGATGCTTTGAGCCTCAGCACCGTCAGGAGAGTCTGGAGGAAAGACAGTCTCGGTCTCTTCATCTACTATATCGTCCACGGTATAACCCAGACGGCCTGCTTGAGCCAAYATATTCACCAAATCTCGGGCTGAYATGACTCCGAACTGGTGAGCAACAATTTCACGAAGAATTCTCGGAGGTAGTCGACCGATGAGAGCAGGGCCAGAAGTGTATGCGAGAGCCTTGTCCACGGTATCGGTAAGAAATCGCTTAGGAAGCTGCTTGATGAGTTGCTCTGAAGAGACATGTTTYAAGGTRTGGTYGATAATGATCGGTCGCGTTTCGGGTTTCGAGAAGACCTCCCTGACGCCTCGTTCAACAACAGTCTTGGTGGAATTCTTCAGACAGGCTCGGATGATRTAAGTGATGTGGTCCTCGTCTAATGGATTGTAGAGAAATGCCCGCCATTCGTCTCRTAGAAGCTTRTRTAAGGCAGGCGAAGATRCACCCTTTATGGCATCCTTCAGGCTRGCAATCTCGCTCTCAAGTTTTAAATCTTTTGAAATTGCTGTCGCAGGTGAGACCGGTGCTGAYGAGTCTGAGGCGAGCGGGTTTGGAGGCATAGATATGCTATTATGGGGGAAAGATGATACCGATGGAGCAAAGGGTGCCTCAGAAGACCTGAGAATGATAGATTCATCATGTTCAACGGAATTTGAAGCAGCAGATAGAGGAGAACGGCTGGAATTATATAATGTGGCTGTCGTAACTTTTCCATTGATATATGGCTCACTTGTTGTGTTTTGAAGGGACGGATCATTGGTTGTTCTCATTCTCGCTTGGCCAGGGGCGGAGTCGCTGTTGTGGGTCTCAACATCAGGGTCGGCATTTGGACTGGCTGATAAACCGGGACTCGTCTCGTGATCTGCTGGGGACCTACTAGCTGGGGTCGCGTACTCTTCGTGAGGGCTGCTTGAGTTCTCCTCATCAGCCTCCAATGCAGGCGGAGCCATGTTGACACAGATATGGGAGAGAGATGAAGAGAGGAAGTTGTTCAAGCTGAGCTGAAATGAATTGAGGCTCAAGATGAGGTGATTGTCTGGATGAAATTTTGCAGATATGGCAAACAAAGTCGCGAAAACCTTGGCAGCGAAAGTGAGGAAAAGCGCGATCCAGTCTGCGCAAGAGATCTGGTTGTAGAGCCCTGATTTAGGAAGGATTGATCAGCTTCGTCAATCTGGAAATGTGAAGCAACGTACTAATGCGAGCGCATATTGCACGGGTACTGTACAAAGCAACGCGTGTTAAAGAGAATGCGAACAAACCGTGGTTGAATGTATTAAAAGGAGCTATAGGTCGGATTGATTTCCGCGTCTGAGTGGGTACAATTCTTATTAAGGCTGAAATCGTCGGTTTAAAAGGGTTAAAGGAAGGGGCTTGGGTATTTATACTGTCAAGGTTTAGGAGCTAGTTAATAAAGAGAGCGAAACCGCGCTAATAGCCGCACATGGCCTAATTAGACTATAGACATGATAAATAGCTTAAATTACTAGACCTTTACTTCTTTAATACGATACTTAGAGATTCTTTAATATTCTTATATAAAATGTGTCTTTTCTAATATAATTTAATACTCTTAACAATTATAAGAGAAGTAGGCCCCTATCTGGTTCTTGTGACGTTGGATACACTGGCGGATTCCCAGGAACCTGATTGGTTATATCACGTGCTGATATCATGAGCTAAGGGGCAGCGGCCCAGGGGAAGCGAGTGTAGGAAGTTGACCAGCCAGCAGGGAAGCCTATTCTAGGTGGTTTCGGACTAGGTTCGAACATGTATATAAGACCTGTAGAGGTCATATTTCTTGTTTCCTTCGTACCAGACCTATAGGATCGGAGCAATAGATTCACTGATACGCACTCCTTCCCTGCGTCGTTACAGTTCTTGTGTTTTCGACTTTGCCTCGAAGTATATTCTGATGCACCGTACATGGCACTTATGTAACTTAAAATTAGTCAGCAGCCATGTAGAGAATAAGATCTTTCTTTCACCACCACCTTGATTCCAACCAGCCTACTTTGAAGTATTTGGATCCGGATATATTCAATCCTTCATCTGGATTCTCCTTCGACTGGGCTGGTCTTAAATACCAAGATCAGGCTGAGGTCACATGTGTCTTATTAAGCAAGCAGTTCCATAAATCAATAATCCCGGCGATCAGCTACGAATTGATTTGTGAATGATTGCCAGGATTACCACCGTTGGGCGGTGGTGATATCACGTGATTTACATTTTAGATTCAACATGGAATGCCTCGATCCCTAACAATAGACCTCGGCCCTTCAAGCTCCGAAAGAATTTTGAATTCACTTTAAGATAGTGAAGTGGCTTCAGCATCACCAATAATAGCCTGAGTTTCCCCCTTTTCTTCTGCCAGCAGCCTGTTCTTCTCAGCCTTGGCTTTCATGCCCTCTCTAGCTCGTTCTTCCTGCCTCGCCCATCCGATGTCTCCAGCTTCCTCCCAGTTCGTCTCAACGAACGTACGGACTTCGTCTGTATCCCAGAATCCCTGAAGTCCCGTCGTCAGCAATATGTTCTATAATAAAGAAGCCAAACCACTCACCTCTTCATTGGGAGCCACTTCGGGAATAACTTTTCCTTTGAACATTTCTCCCTCCATGATGACTCCCTTCAATGTCTTAATCGAAGCTGCCCGAAGCTGCAGGTTCCCAAGTTCAGGGACGCTTCCCTTGATGACCACTCGCCAGATCTCGTCCTTGTGCTTAGCCAACTTCCATTCTTTCAGCCGCGTTTCATACTCCGTTTTCACACCCTCGCCAAACCGCGCAAAAGCTTCATCACGAATCTGATCCCTCGTAACACCTTTGTCCTCCACGAATCTACCCTCCTCCCGACATCTCGGTAGGAAGACTTCCATCCACTCCCTAAAGATTGGCCGTTTCGCCATCCGCGCACGATCATTATGCTTCATTTTCTTCTTCCCATTATCTCCGCCCTCGACTCCCATCCCCTCAACGTCATCCAATTCATCGAGGTCTTTAACCCAGAACATCCGGCAGCCCGCCGCATATCGAAACATCTCATCTCTGCTTCCAAACTCGCTCCACCACTTCTCCTTCTCCAACCCTAGGAATTCGAGAATGAGTCCGTGGTCGTCGGTGAGGAATACCATGCTCTTCTTCCGATCGAATTTCTCAATCTCCGGAATTCGCACATAGAAACCTCGATCATTGACCGTAAGGCCAAATCGCCGGATCGTAGAACCGAGGATGTTCCAGAGATCACCGTGGGCAGCGTGGAAGAGTTCCCATCGGAACTCCTTCTCGGAAGAGCAGATCTTGATATCGAGCTGGATGTATTTCGACTCCTCTGATCCACCAGCAAGGTTCGTTTCCGGGGGCCAGAGAATAGCAAAATTTATCTCTGGTCCCAAGATATAGTCTGCTGCACCGAGATATTGGGAGAGCTGAGTGGCGAGCTCAGGACGGGATGTGAGACCCGCGAGTGGAGAGTTAGGGAGTGGATGGAAGACGACAACGTCGACATCTCCAAAGGTATCTTTACCTGGGGCCTCGATTGGTGAGCCGACAAGCTGGTAGTGTTGCCTAAGAATGGCATGTGTTGTTGCGAGGACTTGAGTGTAGACTGAGAGAGGCATGCGCGGTGTCGAGAGATGCGCGAATGCTAGGCCTCCCATTGTGAGGATTGGTAACTCCACGATGGCTCAGATAGGTCTTGTGATTAGGACTGCGAAGAACAGGATAAGAGTTGCGCCAAAATTGTTCTGCTGAGGTGGAGAGCGGTCAAGATTAAGTCCTTCAACGACCTTCCGATGGCAATGGAGAAGTCAACTCCTTGAAAGATGGAATTACATCCCCCAGATATGCAAATCAAGAGAAGAGCAAACAGGAGGGTAGTCAAACAAGAGGGTGGTATTATATTACAGCCCTCAGCCTCCCAGAGAGCTTCCTCGTGAGCCACTTTATTTGACAGAAGAAACGGAATCGTACAGCGATGCTGCAGACTTATGCAGGAACTTACGATTCGGGCCAAGGCAATCAATACAATGACCTTTAGATGCCGATATTCCAAGCATTTACTTCAATCAGCTGCTCTACTGTATCTGGTTATCAGCTACTGATATGCTCGTCAACGGTGGATTATCCTAGTTTTTAGTCGCTTCACCAGGTGTTTTCAGCCCTATGAGTACCTACAATAGGCTTCCGTGAATCTGCCTCGGCAAAGACATTCAATCGATTCCCTTTTCCACGGGTGTCCCATCCGATATAAAACCACTTTTCCCCTGTCCCCTTGTTCCCCGTCTCGCCCGTCCCCTTCGCGCTTCTCCCTTTCCCCAATTCTTCTTCCAATCATCTGTTAGACTTTGCACAAACTTCCTCCTTTCCACCCTTTAGTTTATCCGAAAACCTGCATTTCACGCAATCCAAACTGCCACAACGCTTGGCTGTGGCACAGGGGGGTGGCTTAGCACAGCCTTCCTACCGCATCATCGTTGCCCAACCCAACGTCTGTACTCGCACTGCCCCTCATTGTCGCCGTACCTAGTAAGCTGCGGCTGGATTGCGTCCCCACTACGACGCGGCTTGAGTTGAGGATCAAGATAAAGCCATCTTTGCTATCCTATCCTACAACTTTGTTGTTCTCTTTCACTAACATTCACCCTCCACCCGAGATTGACCTTTCGCAGCAGACAGAGTGCAGATTGAAAACACCATGGCTTACAATCAAGGCGGTTATCAGCAGCCTCCATATGGCGCTCCTCCTCCTGGCCGTGAGTCCTCTTTGGTGAATGTGAGGCATGCGGGCATCAATTAACGCTGACTCTTCGTACCTCACAGACTCCCCGCAACCAGGCTATGGCCAATATCCTCCCCCTCAACAAGGCTACCCCCCACAGCAAGGCTACCCTCCTCAGCAGCCTTACGGTGCTCCTCCTCCCAATCAATACCCTCCTCAGCAAGGCTATCCGCCCCAGCAGCCTTATGGTGCTCCTCCAGGACAATATCCACCGCAACAACCATATGGCGCGCCTCCTCAGCAACCTTACGGTGCTCCTCCACAGCAGCCATACGGAGCCCCGCCACCAGGTCAATATGGTGCTCCCTCACCTCAATACGGTGCACCTCCTCCACAACAAGGCTACGGGGCCCCTCCCCCTCAACAACCATACAGTTCTTACACTCAACCTCAAGTTTTCACTCCTCCCACACCTGCAACTCTAGGCTATGGCCCACCACAGCAGATCGCATGGGATGGTACCGCAGACGCAGAAGCTTGTAAAAAGGCCATGAAAGGTTTCGGTACGGATGAGAAATTACTCATTAGAACCCTCGCCACAAGGGATCCTCTGCAGGTCAACGTGATACGCGATACCTACTACCAACGCAACCGAAAACATCTTTTGACAGAAGTACAAGGCGAGGTATCTGGCTGGTTTGAGGAGGGCCTCTGCGCTATCATCAGAGGACCATTGATGCAAGACGTTTACTTGCTACATGGAGCGATGGCCGGTCCTGGCACGAAGGAAAGTGTTCTCAATGATGTTCTCTTAGGCAGAAGTAATGCGGACCTGCGAGCCATCAAGGATCTATACCAGCGAACATACCACAGAAGTCTCGAAGGCGATGTCAAAGGAGATCTCAGCATGAAAACCGAACGGCATTTCCTCATGGTATTGGCAGCGAATCGAAATGAGGATTCCGCACCTGTAGTACCGCAACAGATCGATCAGGATGTCATGGAGATATACAAGGCGACTGAAGGACGACATGGCACGGATGAGTTGCTTGTGTGCAGTATCCTCTCCCAGAGAAGTGACCCTCAGATCAGCGCTATCGCACACACCTACAAGCAAAAGTTTACAAAGCCTTTGGAAGCTGTCATCATCATGGTATGCTCCCCAAGCCCCCATCGCTTAATCTCAAATTGAACCTTTTTCCAAATACTTACATCTGTAGGAATTCTCCGGACACATGGAAGCCGCCCTCCTGCAACAGCTCCGTACAGGAACAGATAAAGCCATGCGCGATGCTATGCTTCTTGAAGATGCCATGTCAGGTGCTGGTACGAAAGATCACCTACTCGTCAACCGGGTTGTTCGTATCCACTGGGACAAAAACCATATGCAACAAGTCAAGGGCGCTTTCCAGCATAAATACCACAAGAGCGTGGTGAATAGGATAAAGGGCGAGACCAGCGGTGATTACGAGAGGTTGATGGTTGCTTGCCTGGGCGAATAGATGAATATCCGGACATGGATTGAATAGAGCCTTGGTCTTGCTACAATTCTCGAAACGTTTTGGTGGTAACTTGATTTGCGGAATCGCTGGGAGGGTTGCTCATACGTTCAGTCATTAGTGGTGACTTTTGATATGCGGGTCGCCATTATAGGGAAGGATACTTCTGTATAATTGTAAAGCTTAGTTTTCAACACCCTGCGTTCAAATTCCATTTCCTCTTCTTCTTTCTGTACCCTCTCAGCTTATTCTCTCCAATCCCCATATATGCCATTATAGCAAACCCCACCTTAACGGGAGCTGTTTGGGCCACCTAGCTACAGTATTCCTGAACAAGTGTGGTCACGTATACTGGAATCAGATTATGAAGTCCAATTCTATAGAATATCTCTTTCTGAGACACAGCCAACAATGCTAGGTACGGATACTACTGCAAATCACAGCTGTACCGTAACAGCGGAAAGTTCAACAGGAGCAGTCGAATTGGACTTCGGATTGAGCGGAAAGTTGATGATTCTGCCGTCCTGCATCAGTGAAGAGCAGCAGATATCCTCTCTTCTCTCACTTTGGCGACGTCTAGACCTATCTTCTAAGCCAAGGCAAAAGGCGGCAGAGGCTCAATCAAAGCTTGCTCACTAGTATTTTCGCTCTTGTAACACGCAAGAAAGTGATATGAAGCAAGCTACTCGAGAGCTAGGGTTCCGCTGGCAGACACTTTTTGTGTATAGAATCGTGTTTGCACGGTAATGGAGTCTTCGGCTGGTAAAGGAGAAGTTGTTTCTAGGCATCACGATGCGCAGGTTGCCTGATGCGACTACAGTCCTTCGTCGGCGGCATTGCGAATAAGCTTGCCGAGCTCGAAAGTGTGGAGTTCTTGTCTGTTTAGCGTTGCTTTGGACACCGATCGAGAAGACGGTTGGAAGATGTTGACACCTGGAGATCGAATGGAGTGCTTCTTCCTCGATTGGAGACTTTAACTCTGCTTGCTACATTAATCCAACCTTACCTCCATTCATTTTACTGGGGTATTGAGGTGCTTTTGGTACGTAAGATAGTGGTGACTTTCCAAGGAGCTGAATCTGTGGACACGTTGTCCAAAGACACGAAACAGAAGCAAAGCTTTTCGAATTATGAGATAGCAGAAACAGCAGTTCAATCCATCAAAGCTGGCTAATATGAGTACTACAGCGCAAATAGAATCCCTCACATAGCGACTACAGGATCGAGGGTCGTCGCCCGCGAAAGTCCACCGCACTACCCCATTCAGTTGCGTACGACTTGCAATTTGAGAACGGATCCACGTGTTCTGATCCGTGTTGAAGGATCTAAGTTCATCCTTCCTGCTGTGATACTACCTCACGTCAGCCGCCAGCTCATCGAGGGGGCGAAGAGAAGGGGGAGAATGCTGCCTCGATTCATGAAATTCAGCCCTGGACTCGGAGTGAGAGATCGGCAACGATTAGAAGCTGGGTATGACTGTGGAGGCTAGAGAAATCGTTTAGTGGGATTTGATTTATTTTGGGTCAATATCGAGTCGGTTCCAATTTTCATTCAGATTGCTCCCAGGCCGGTGAATTAAAATCTGAAATTGGCATGATGGAAATAGGAGAAATTGCTTCTTGAGCTTTTGCCTATTTGTTTTGCTACTTGATAAAGAAATCCAGGCACTGCAGTACCAATCTGTAAATGGCATAAATTTGCCGCTCGTAGAGAGTGAGAAAAACGCACTCCAGTATTCATAAATCGTAAGGGTATCGTATTGTCGAAGCTCACTGTCTTCGCTATTAATCTTCCTCTCCCAGCACACCGAAATAATATTAGTCACCTCGTCCCCGCCATCACTTCCCTTCACTGAACGGTTCACAATCTTCTCAAAAGACATAGTACGCTACCCAGGGAACCGGAGACGCCCCCGTACTCCACCACCAGGAGCAGCATCCACTATCTTCATTCTGAGCTGCGTCCAGCTCGTCAGACCGCCTTCTCTCCTCCCTCTCCCTTACTGCCTCCCACTGCTCGGCCTCATAATCGAATGCGAAACCCTCGGGATGACTTGGGATCACTTGCCCTCGAGTGATGGATCTGTCTGACGGCGGGTTGGTGCCTCTTGATGGTCTTGAGTCGGGGTGGTGGACAGCGTAGACCGGTGGTGAAGTGAGTGGTTTGGGTGCGGATTTGATGGGAGAGTAGGCTGGTGGTGGGATGGAGGGTAAAGGGTGCTCTCGATCCTCGGGAGAGGCTGGAGACTGGATGGAGATAGAGGAAGGTGAAGTCGATGCAGACAAGTTTGTCAAGGTGGTAGTAGTGCTGAGAGCAATGGATGCTGACGAAGTCGAGGCGGTGGAGTTTGTGAAAACTCGAGTTATGCTCTTGATGGGGTTGAACGAGGTCGCAGCTTTGATGGGTTGAAAGGTTGGGGTAGATGTTGATGCCTTGTACGGCGGCGGTTGAGTCCTGGTCCTCGAGTAGGAGGGCGGTGCAATGTAGGATGGCTGAAACATGAAGACTGACATGATGAGAAGCTCGTTAGGGCTTAATAGGTGATATAAGTCTCGTGATTATTGATTCCTTCTCATCCTTTGCGTTCGAACGGCTGATCTTTTCGATGACTGGGTGGCTGAGACTTCTCAGAAAGGATTTAGGCACTTGTAAATACAATGCTATGTTGTGTGATCAAACAACGAAATTGATCCCGAGATATAGTGTAACGTATTAAGACCACAAGTTTGTACAGACGACGCAAGAAATTACACAAGATAGTCAAGAAAGAAGAGAAGGGATACACAACATACAAATAGAAAGAGACACTTGCTCTTGGATAAAAGAGGTTAATTAGCTGAAATTATGGCATGTGCTGGCAGGCTGGTTTCATAAGTATCTTTTGGCGATCTTCTCACGTCAGAAAGGACGGGAGGATAATAAACTTGACCATTGCCCCTATCACCTCGGCGGAACTCCGAGCCTGAAACTCTTCCACCTCAGGATGGCTGGACGGCTGTGCAAATCAGCAGCGCTTATGTGTCTGAAATGGTGATCGTTTGAAGGTATTTGGACCAGAGTACGAACGATCGTCGGGCAGTTATGTGTGTTTTGGCTGCGCTTTGGTGAACGAAAGAGTTGATATGCACACTTCTTTACCCATAGCAGGACAGGATCCAGAGGGATGGGTGCGGGCACTTCACAGTAGGAGATTGGGCGTCAGTAGCTTTGATTTCCCGGTATTCGATATTGGACATGGGGTCCGCTGACGTGGGAGGATGCGTCCAGCCTTGCGCGCTTCACGTAAGCTCCAGCCATTCACAGTCAGAGATATTTTTGAAGATGAGTAGATCGTTGACGCGTGGACGAATGAGAGAAGCTACTCGTTTATGGACGAATGGGCGTAGAAAGTTTGATATGCTCAGCCTTCCTCACTACCGGCAGCGAGCCCCTTTCCCGCAGAGTTTCCTCTTTCGGCCCATCACTACAGACCTGCCAAAAGAGACGTTCCCAATGCTCCCTCACGTAATTTTAGTTTTCTCCAAAGTTGTTACCATTTGCTTCTTTTGTTTGAAAGGAAGAGTTCTGCCGGTCTGGCTTCATACTGTACGGTGTTCCCTCAAAGTCGCCAGGGTGTCCAAAATTACGTTACTACACCGATCTTCTGCGCTAAACTTGGCTTAGTTGGCTTCGATTGACGTACTGGCACGGCATATCTTCTGAGCCTTTCGTTTTCAGATCCCGTCGACTTGTACTGCCATGCCTCGGTCTCAAAGTCTCGAGTACAGCTGTGATTGTACATACATCGCGTGGAGTTAGATCTCTGGCTGCCCGTCAACTTGACGTAACCCTTCTATGTCAATCATCGTTCATGACAAGAAGGCTCGCAGCTTGTTGTCCTTCATACTGCAACCAGAACACCGATTCCGGCCCTTGAGACCTGATATATGAACAACCCGTGTTTCCAGATGAGAGGCACGAACTGACGCTCAGCCTGGATAATGAAATTGTTGCTCACCCATAACTGGACCAGTCTCAATTCAAGCTAATCTTCTACTCGATATTCTGTGTCTCATCCACCAGGTATTTATATAGGTGGTCATCACATCTCGCTCGATATTAGTGGGAGCAGTTCAACCTAGTGAGTGTCATCGTAGACTACTCTCTCTTGCTCTTATTTGATGTCAAATATTAGCAGATCACCCCACATCCCCACCCCTTAGTATTGAATGTAGCTCTATGCCAACAGCATCCAGATACTCGGAACGTATCAACATTCAAGTGATGAATCCATGTGGTAGACTACCATTCTCATCCGCTGATTTCCACCTCATATATATTGCCCATGATTGATTGGTGTTTTCATAAGCTCAATCTGCAACTGCTTTCAAATTTGAACCGCATAACCCCCATTTCGCATAGAGCCCTTTGGGCTGACTTCCCGAGTCAGACTCCACCTTCAATTTCCTCAGTACAGATATGGAAACAGGTACAAAGATTATACACACATCAC
Source organism: Hyphodiscus sp. D1413 (assembly GCA_003988895.1). Lineage (NCBI taxonomy): Eukaryota > Fungi > Ascomycota > Leotiomycetes > Helotiales > Hyphodiscaceae > Hyphodiscus > Hyphodiscus sp. D1413. Next base: position 11,764 of record QYAO01000018.1, read on the forward strand.
GGCAAAATGATAGAGTTGGCCATCAAATCATACTATAGCGAAGCCATCCAACTTTCTACCTGAAAACCTTTCATGCGAAGGGAAATCCGATCCTCGTTTCATGCAATCACGCCTAGTTACTATATGTAGATTATAAAAATTCCAGCAATTTAAAACAACGGGTTCTGCGAGGCTCAGATACGGCGGCTCTAGTTTCATCACAACATATGCGCATGCTGGGGCCGAGGCCGTGTGCCCCGAGGAAGAGTATGATCACAGTGCCTCAACGCTCTGCAGGAGAGTTCACCCGTGTTGAGAATCTACTATTTTGGAGCTGGGATTCCTCGTTTAGTTGTTCGTAGGCACCATATACGATAGTAAGGCAATGTAGTTGGAAAAGATCGCAGATATACAATCCTGACTATGAAATCACAATGGGCGGTTCCTCCAGAAAGTCTTCTTCCATGTGATGTACGTATACAGTTATGAAACATGGTCATTGTGAACGGATCACAATCTCAGATAGTAGGCTGAAGAATGAAAGGCTGTGATCAGGAGCGAGGAATAATATTCGATGGGTAGCTACTTGCTAATAACAATCTTACCTTTTGAGAAGAAATATGGGTACAGGTACAACAGTAGAAGAAACCCGCAAATTTCAGTCAAATCACTAAACTTTCAGGAATGATGATGCTTGAGTAATGACTTCCATCATGAATCCAATATATATTGGCCAGAATCGACAGACAAGCTCCGTCAAATCCAACAGGGAGCTTGGTTGGAGTTTACTAAGCAGCATCTCACTTGAAAGAATTTCTTCCTGCTACACAAGAAGGAAACCCAAGCCAAAACACGACAACAACGGCGTCAAGAAGCTCTTCACAATTAGCCCTCTCTCAGAGAGCTAGCTCTTTCAGAAGAGCACTCTCGAAACATAGAGGACGCCGCACCTGCTTAGACGGTAAGATTGTGCAGATATGAACACAGAACACAACCCGCTAGGGAAATTCCTGGTGTAGATGTACTTGTCGAAAGCCGTTCTGCTGTCGTGGTCATGTAGTTGTAACACAGCGGACGCAATCTGAGCCGCCGGGTGTTGTGAAAGATTGGGACGGTTGTGCTGGCGATGAGCTTCGGTAGAATCTCAAAGACGTTCTTTTTATGCTCGGGGTTGGCGGTGGCGAGGATGCCGTGTGAGTTGCACTTGGAATCATTAGAATGCGATATATATACGACTGAAGAAATATTTACTGACGGGTTGTAGTACTCAGTGTCTAATTCCCCGTCTTTGAGATCTGCTGATCCGGTTCAGATACCTTTCTTCCCACTCTAGGTTGCTCATATCTTTCGAGTGGGTAAATAAGAAAGGGCAAAGGCGACGAGATGTTGTGCGATAACCACGTCGGGATACAATAGAACTGGGAGTTGTGCCACGTCCAAGCTAGAAAGAAATACCATGCTCCGGTTTCACGAAACTCCAGAACGATTCAGCAAGCCGTGAAGCATTTTGATGTTCATGCTTGTCGACTTTAGAAGGAAAAACCCACTCAAGATTGGGTATTTAGAGCTTGCAAACGTGATTTCGAAGTTCAGAGCTGGATGATTGATACTTACGCAGTACTTTTCGGCTGGATCCAATAAATTGTTTGCTTCGTATCATTCATTCATCATATTATCAACGAGCTAAAGTCTTGGAATTGATATTGCGAAATCTTAATATGGCGGCAGGAGATGAGCCATTGGGCTCTGGAGTTCAAATTCTGAAATAGAATTCGACTTGAAAGTAATGCTTTGGTCAACTGATACCAAGAGTTGAAAATAGGATCTTTGCTGACTTCATCATACCAGATTGTTGATGAAGAAGGCAGGAATAGAACAATGGAATGGTCTCATGAAGCTGGACTTCATGTTGAGCAATGAAGAGCAAAGTGATGTGTGGTACATCCAACATGGGATTGACGTAAATCAAATTTCGTCAAAATAGCAATGCAAATACCTCACCATAGGGAAGTCGGCACAACCCCTCATGCAGTGAAGCATAACCACAACCGCTGGTCTCTCAAAACGATATTCAATGCAACGCTTTAAAAATAAACACTTAATTTCAAGTTATAGAAGACGGATTTTGTGATGGGTCGCTGCGAAAGAAAAGGTGGTAAGCATCATCGGGCTATCCGGAACCCGGAATAGAATGGATTCTCTGGAAACTTGATGTTATCTTCCCAGGCGCCGATTCAAGGATGAATAAATGAAGGAGTTGGACTTCGTCAAATGTAAGCGCTGTCAAAGCATGCAGTTTCCATCACACTGGCGTTGGTGAGAACTTAAAATACCCCGCTTGGAAGGAGGAAGTCGCTCGCTCACTGGAATCGCTCGATCCGACCCAAAATAGAAACCAGCCCAGAGCGCAATGCTCTCCACACTGGGAAGTCAGGATGCTTCGAAGAGAGTATCGTGAAGCCGTCAATTCTCCTCATACAATATCAAAGCAACCACCAGAGATTCCACAATTCGTCGCACTCAGCGTGCCCTTTCAAAATGTTCTTATTTGGAAAGGGCTCAAAAGGGACAAAATAGCGAGCGAGCGAACGTGAGATGGACTCTCCGCGGGAATCCTACCTACGCGGCTGGGAATAGAAACGTGCTTATTTCCCTTACGTCCTCGCCGCATTCCGGCATCCTGACGAGAACGATGCGATTTATGCAGCCACAGATGCTCGAAATGAAGCTTCCGATATTGGTAAACAAACTAGCAGATGATCAGTCCCCCAGGTCTGTACTCGGGAGGATGAAGCGACGGATGAGGCTTAGAATAGAACTAAGCCTAGCAGGCCAACTTTGACAACCATGGAGGTCGACCGTGGGGATCAATTAGAATCTAGGTGATTGATTCCGGAACCACGTCCTCGGGGATCTCATCCTGCATCTCTCGCTCTCATCATCAACACGCCATTGTTGCATCGACCTGGATCAAACGGAGTGGTTTATTTTGGCAACATCGGTCTCATCCTGAAGTCTTTGATGGCGTATGGGATCAGCAGAGCCAACCGAGAGAATGCTCCGTAGGGAGACGATGATTCGACGAGAGGAGAGGAATATAATGCTGAGCTCACCTCCCAAGCGCGCTTTGCGAAGCGCCTGCGTAGCCGCCTCAACATCGGGGTATTCCTGGTTTACTTCTCCATCAGGCCATTCCTGCACCTTCGAAGTTATCGTGGCGTTCCTTCACTAGTAGTTTTCTTGTGTGAGATCAAGCTATCCCCGCATTTTGCTTGTGCTTGCTTTAGAGTCATTTATGAGGTTGGAAATAGCTTCACGTGTGCAAGTGAGTGTGATCCAGCGGTAGGCACGTGCATGTGCAGATTCTGTAACAGCCACATGCTTCGTTCCTTTTGCATGGAAATAGATCTACGTGTCCCTTTGTAAGAAGAACGAACGGAACGGAAAATAGCCTCACAATCACCCAGCCGCGAAAAAGAAACACGCCCTTGTACTTGCTTGGCGTAGTCTTTAATTCCAAACTAAGTGTGTGCCTCCATTTCAAGCTTTCTCCATATTAAAGACGAGGGCAAAATTATTTCAGACAGTGGGACCGAGCAGATCGTCCAACGGCGATGCGATTCATGCATGGTGGTCTCAATGCGGAACGAGTTGTTCTTGTCATGTTTTTCCACCCTGCGTACTGTGCAGCATGAAAGGATCCCGCGGTATGTTTTCCTACTGAGACCGGAAAGATGCTTATTATGATATCTGACGGTCATGTTGTGGTTGTGGTTGTGTTACGATGGAGAATTGTAGTATCGATACTCCTAGTTGAGACAGGTAAGCAGACAGAGACATGTATGCAGTTGTCCAGCCGCTGCTAATACGAATGTGCGATGGGGGTGTGACTGGGCAGGCAGGTTCTGGATATTGGGTGGCGAAGGGCTTCTTTGGTTGTGAGTCTCCGGGGGTGTGGAGGACGAGGAGGCAGGATGCAGTGTGCTGGGACTGCACGTTGGTAGATGCGATAGATGCATATGCAGTGAGACGGCGGTTGCTGGGAGTGGACAAGGAATAGATGAAAATGGGGTGCAAATAGTATTCCGCTCTCATGTTTCTGGGCTGTTTTGGTCGTGTTTCAAGGCTGGTAGGAAGTTTAGCCACTTTTGAGTGTGGGTAGTATATCGACCTCCTGAATCAATGATCTCTGCGAGATTCGATACTGTAACCACGACCCAATGTCGTACATGGGATTTTAAAGTCACTCAATAATCCTTCCAAGACCGATAGAAGATCTACTCGAAATTGGGATTTTCCCTCATGTGAATCAAAAGCCGGTAAAAAAGAATATCTCAAGGAAACTGCGGCTGGGAAACAAGCGGTGAGTTTCAGGGGCTGAGATAAACGGCCGTACGAAGTACGGTACAGTCCTACTGTAGGTTTTGGGATTGTGATGTGCAGCGCAGAACGGCTTCACGCGGTCCCGTCCTGGCCACCTTCCTTGTGGATTCGGTTTGAATTCTGATGGGGAGGCCGAGTATGGAATTAGAACAGTAGTCTGGGAGACGGGGCTACTGTAGCAGAAGGCTGGAGGAATCAGTAAGTGGTCGGACAACGCCTTTAGCTCGCATTACTGTTGTGGACGCAGGGCGTAAGAGGCACAGTAGGTTTCCAGCACTTTTGCCTTCTTACATAAAAATCGATCATCAAGACGGCGAAGGCTGAAGCAGGCTGTGATGATTTGGAGAAAGTGTTGGTGTGGAGAGTCGAAGTTCCAGCCATATCCAGCCGACAGAATTATGCAAGCTGGACGTACAGGAGCAACCAATGCAGCTTGGGCAGCGAGGCTGTGGTGGGCAAGCAAGAAGAGGGCCAATACTTGGAGGATTGGATGTGATTGGATCAACAAAGACCAGCCTTTGAAGTTTTGTTGCTCGTCGCAAAGCCGAGTCTGCCACCAGACGAACAGAGCAAAGCTAGGCAGAACCAAGTTTAGCTGTACTGTAAATCTGTAATCTCGATGACAGCGACTACTTGAGGTTTGTCCAATAGATCCCTTCTCCCCCTCCACCTCAGGCTGACCCTGTTATCCTTGAACCTTGGTCTCGAGTTCTTCCATTTTTCTTCGATCTGGACGCGGATGCGAGCAAGAGCGCCACTGTCACCCTCTAATGCAGAGACACACCAGTATATCCAATCATACCCGATGATCCAGCCTCGGACAGCCTCACTTTGACTCGACTCGCCACTTATTGGTCACCTGGGCGTAGAAGAAGTGGGACAAGACACGAAATTGAGTGGCTTTCGGGTCTGTCAGACAGGGAGCATCGATGCCACTTTCGTTCGTTCGGGCGCAGCGGGCCAGGAATGAATCAAAGGACGAGAGGACCCATGCGACCTTTGGGACAGCCTTGGCTGATTAGCTGGATGAATGTCCGGGCTTCCATCACTTGTGCTGCAGAGTCTGGAAGGAAAAGGGAGTGGAGGGATCGGAGATTGGCCCAACGTCCAACCGTCGATCATTCGATTAACTTGACACCATGACACATCACGGTGCAGCAGTGATTCCCTCGTCCATCCAACAAGAGGCCAGCTAACGCCCTTTTGCGTGTGGATCCCTGGGAGATCTGCAGAAATTCGAAGGAGCAGCCGAGATGATCTCGAAGCGTCTAGTTATTGTTACTTTGGGGATCTCCAAGGGAAATTGGATCGATCGAACCAATCGAAGCCCTACAGCAAGGCTCGAAACCAAGGACAATCAAGGACAGTCGCTTCAGGTGGTCGCAACGATGTCCTGGCCACAAGGCTTACGATGTTTCGATGGTGAGCATCGGGGAGTCTCAGTGGTGGTCTCAGATGATGTCTGACTGGCGCATTGGAATTCATGCGACTGGCAACCCATACAGGCTCCAGCGCCTTTGCATGCCCATGCCAGACCATTTCATACCAGGCGACAAGACAACTGACAGGCAAAGCCGACTACTGCCTCTGCCTGCTGCAGGCGAATGGAACAGGAGACGCCACAAACAACACGACGCAAACAGCCCATGCAGCCGTGCTACTCCGAATGCCATGCTATGCCATGCCACATCCACTCACACGCTCGTATCGGCTGGCACACCCATGCGCCCATGATCTTACGAAGGATTTATGCCGAGTGTGAGCGTGAGCGTGCGAGTGCGAGTGCGTGGGTGCGTGCTGTTGGCCCGTTGCTGCTCTTCGCTCTCTTGCTCGTCGACCCACCGCCCGCCTCGCCCAGCCCAGCCTTGAACCAAGGGAGGGAAAGGTGGATCACACTATCAAATCCCTGCTGCTATTTTTGCGCTCTCCGTGACGCATTCTTCCAACTCTGACTTTAGCCTTCTGGGGCAAGGTGGCTTCTGCTTACTCCGTACTTACGGAGGTTAGTGAAGCAAGAATCCCGCTAACCCTGCTACTAGTCCTACTAGTCTAGATCCCGCTGCTGTGAGTGGCTCGCTTCCACCTTGGTAGCGACATCATTCTTGAATTGGTGTTGACTCTCCTCTGTGCCTCGACGGCTGCTCAAGGGTTAGCGCTGCAACCATCATGAACCAGCCACCAAAACCACGCATTTTCAGTCCTTACAGGGCCCCACCGCCCCCCCCCCCGTCCACGTACCGTTCAATAATTTCTTCTACCTCCGTACTATCTATCATCCGCCCACGAATTAAGCAAGCCTCACCAGAAGACCGGGCCACTCAGCACCCTGGGCTTTTCTCGACAACAACTGCACGCTCCCACACTTCATATGACGAACTCCCCCGCGTGGTTTGGTTGTAGTAGCTCACCTCACTCCATCAACCTCTCATCAACATCAACATCTCCATCTCCATCCCCCTCTCCCAACTCCCAATTCCCATCAACATCTTCAGCATCTCTTCCGTCGGTTCACCAATCTCCCTCACCACCGCTCATCCTTCAACCTCTTCACGACTTCCGTCTCACTCTCCGTTCCATCAACAGGACCATCATACCAGGCTACGAAGAAGGCTCCCTCATAGTCCACCCATTTGGATCTTTTGGCCGCTTTTCTTTCTGTTCTTTCGAACCAGATAGGATCCATATCTTCCACAGGACTTTGAATTCGGATTTTCTTTTCTGCCATGCCCAATGCATTGTTAACACCTCCCTCCACACCACCACCTCAACAATACCCAGCTCCCCAATGTCTGCCTCCTACACCTGAATCACGGATAGGTAAATTCCTTGGATCCTCATTGGAGTTGAAGGCGATCTTGGGTACCGGCGCATATGGCGTCGTCTACTCGGCATACCACCACTCCACTGGTATTTGGTACGCGGTCAAAGCCCTGAGCAAGACCAATGCAAATGGAGAACCCTTGGATCGTCGGCAAAAGGAATTTCAATCAAGGGAGATCCAGCTCCACTATGCTGCATCCGCACACCCTAACATTGTGTCGATGCTGAAGATTGAAGACGACAAAGACTGCACGTACGTTATCCTGGAATACTGCCCGGAAGGTGACTTGTTTTCGAACATCACCGAGAGAGGTCTGTATGTCAGTGATGATACTTCAATCCGAAGGGCATTTCTCCAGATTTTGAATGCCGTGGAACATTGCCACAATCTTGGAATCTATCACCGGGATCTCAAGCCTGAGAACATTTTGGTTTCCAAGGATCAAGTTCTACTTGCAGACTTCGGCCTGGCCACGACAGATCCAGAGTCAGAGGACCACGGATGTGGATCGACCTTCTATATGAGCCCAGGTAGGCCCTCTTCGTCTCCCCTCCCCCCTTTGCACCCACTAACCAGGGCCACTTTGTTCAGAATGTCTGGATCAGTCTTCAAGGAAGCCATCATACCGATGTGCGCCCAACGATATTTGGTCCCTTGGTGTTATCCTTGTCAACCTGACATGTGGGCGCAATCCATGGAAACAAGCCTCCGTTGAGGATTCCACATACAGGGCTTTCACAAGGAACCGTGATTTCTTGAAGACCATTCTGCCTTTGTCGGATGAACTGAACGACATTCTTGGCATGATCTTTGAGCGCAACCCAGAGGAAAGAATCACCGTTGGCCAGCTGAAGCGTCGCATCTTCGAGTGTCATCACTTTACCGCACCGCCTCAACAATTGACAACCAAAACGACAGCTATCCAACAGGCCACCCCTCCACAATCGCCATGTTCCTCTGACCCTTTCGACGCACCTTCCCCTGTTTCTTCGTGCTCCGATGCGGATTCCATCTTTTCCAATGCCGATTTGAGCGATTCATCCGAGGAAGACTTCGACTCCGACTACGACTCAGAAGATTCTTCCGCGGAGCAAGAGCTTGATACTGACGTTGACATGCCTTGCGATGTTGCGGGATCTCCTGTGGATACTCCGAAGTTTGTCTCTGCAGGTCAGCCAAAAGACCGAAGGCCAGCAAATCCTTACACCCGGCCGCCCGTTCAATTCCCTCAGCAGCAATACGTTCTTCCTCAGGAATCAACTTACCCAGTGTCTGTTCCTGCCAAAACAAACCCGTATCTCCAATATTGGGCTCCATACCAACAAAACCCCTTTGATCGGCTCCAAGCCGTACCACAAGTCTATCAACCCTGCTACAGTCCCCCTCCCCAGCACTATCCTTTCTACCTTGCTCATAATCAGTTTGCTGCCACCAGCGGCTGGTATTGAGTTATTTACTTGGCGTGCCTGGTCTGAACATGTGTGTTGCTTTTGCTTCAGTCCTCTGTTCCATGTACCACCCCGCTTGGAATGATCGGACTTCCAGTGGATTTACAGACCCTGGCAAGACCTCGGAAGGATTCATGTTTTACCCCAGGAAACACCGAAGGAGGTTCAGTAAAGTCATCAGCTCCTGCTGGTGGATTGCTTGGACCACCTTCCCGTTGAAGGACCCATAATGCCGTGGACCACGGCGAAAAGTTACAAAAGCCAGAACGCATTCAATTTCAGAACACATCATGTCGTTTCAATCACTCATGTACAAAGTCTACTTTTTTTTTCTTTTGTTATCATCAGCAAGGCGCAGCGGCTGTTTGAATTCATGTTTCACGAAGCGATAAAAGGTGGAAAGGTCACGATTGGGAACTCAAGATCTGCTTAAATCTAATGTTTTTTTTTCTCTTGCTCGGAGTTTTAGGTTGGCTGGTATGCCTGAAATGGGAAGCATTGCGGCGAAGAGATCGCTGGCACCGGAGTCTTTCGCCACCATGGCCATCTGGAGATAGATGACTTCCCTTTCTGCCTTGTATATATTTCGGTGCTTTGACCTATCCTGGCAGAGCTTGGTGGAGACGAAAGGTGTTTGGGGGAGGTAGAAGGATTCTACTATTGACGCAAGATTGGCTTAGGCCTGACAATATACGTTTTGTGGCTCTTAGGAGCCTCAACTGAGAGTTTGGATGTATACCAGTTGATGAGATATGATTGGAACGAAAAAGAATAAAGAACCAAATTCACATCTCACACTCAACCTTCTGAAGATTGAACAATCTAGTGATGCTACTGCTACCACCCACCATACCGAAACTGCACTCCACTTGCAATGTTTTTGAAACAATCTTCTGATATTATTTCCACATACGGATGCTACTCTCCTCTCTTTGCAATCTCCCTATCCACATAATCGTATCAGCAACTTTAGACTCTCTGCATCCACTCGCATTTAGCCAGAAACGCCAACCCATTACGGACGCCCAACAATCTATCTCAATCCCATCCCCATGCAGACGCTTGAAATACCTCAGCGTCTTTCATCCAGCCACATCAAACCTCCCGTCCTATCAACAACACCATAGAGAACCAGACCACAAATCAGTCTACAAGCATGGTGGAACGCAAATGCCATGCCACGTTCCTCGCTCGCGCCCGACCCTCGCCCTCTGATAGGACGTCGTGGCATTAATTGGTCAAACGAAAGCGCCACCGTCCGCCTCGTCTCGCCCTATTTCTCTCCTGCCCAGGCCCCCTCCCCGAGGATATGCGGGCGAAACCTGAGACCTCCGTGCGCTGGCTAAGCTTTGGGGGGAGTGCGTGTGGTTGGATGGCAGCCTGCAAGGGAGATGCGTGAGAGGAATAGGTCGAGCGTAGAGTGGGCGAGATGCATGCTGCGAACGTGGAATGTGGGTGATGAGCGGCAGATTATCGCGTGAGTTTCATTCGCTGACTGTCTCCTCACACTCTTCAGACGGGGAGACTTCTCGCTCAGGTGATCATCTGCATTTGTGTCTGGGATCGGGAATGCTTTTGGATACAGTAGAGAAATGCAGACCGGTGGATGGGTTTCGGGAATGTTGGAGAGATTGCTATTGGTTGCAAACGGAGGAGGATATGAGTTCTGAGTGCCTACATTACTCCGTAGTGTGCTGCGAAGAGCATGGCGACGGCGTAACTTGAGTGGTCGTGGGATCTTTGAAGTGTATTGGGGCTGAAATGAGAAGTAACTCACTCCCGCCTCTGAGATAAGGTTGGCGAGCTCTCTTTTCAGGCCTCAGACAATGTAATTATTGATTCTCTTCGTGAAAATGTCTAGTCAGGCACATGCCGCACGGGAACAAACTCTCCTTTCGATCGTGTTATTCTTAGTTTCTAGACATGAGGCGGACTGTTCCCAAGTTCTATTGCAATATCATAGTCAGTCCTACCAGAGTTGGTCTTTGCCTGTACCTAGCTAGTGACCCCTATTTCTCGCTCGGTAAAGGACTCCCATTATCGATAAGCAGCTCGTATTTACCCCGCCACGAGAGCATCGTAAAAGATGAATACGCATGCAATTCGTATATCATGTCTTTAACGTAGAGGCAGATGATAAAATTTGCTCATATTTCTCTTGACTTACTACCTCCATGAGTCTGGACATCCGTAGATTCAATTTCGTTGCAGGTGCTTCGTCACATCCCCATCCCTTGATGAACCGAGGACGATCAGCCCTACAAACCAAGAATGTACAAAGCGTGCCTCTGGACATCATCGAAGTCTAGACCTGGATTATTGATATTTCTCTGTCCGAATACCAGGGGTCTAAGATCAAACTGGGTCTCATCTGCTCTACCCTCCACTGTCAGCCACCAACTTCCTTAGTTCCCATGTCTGACCGTCTTCCAAATCCACCAATAAAGCCAATGTATGAGCTTTAACATCATCACCTTGTCTTCGCGCGAAACCTGCACGGATATTCACATTCTACCAGTTTCTGAGCTCCCACACACAGCCCACAGCCAACCCTCTGATTCCTCATTGCATTGCAGTGTGCCTACCCATGCCTGAATCAAAACTCCGGTCGTCAAACACTCCTGCCGAAGTCAGGTTGCCCTCACCTCCAATCTGATTCGACGTTTTTGACCCAAGTCTCAAAATGGCTTCAAAGTATCTCTACACCGCTGATTCCCAAGTGACAGGTCAACAACCGTGCGCTCCCACAGCGTCCCGAGGCGTAACATTCCGAAAAGGCAGCTCACATCGCTGGAATCTGTACGTGCTTCTTACGCATAAACGTAAGACCTTCTGGCGTCTTGATTCAGATGGCCAAAGCACATGCATCCAGATTCGCGGGTTTCTTGGGCGACAATGTTCATTGCTGAGCTGGGACATGGATGCTAATGCGTCGGTCGATCAGAGACATCCTTCGGAGTATGTCTCCATGACATACTTGGGAGGGGAAGGGGAGACTTCAACGCTATCGTCCTGCATGTCAGCCTATCGATGCTGTTACACCCCGCCTGATCTGCGCCAATGTATGCTACCGGTATCTTCGTTGGCGACGACGACGTCAAAGTATCACACTGGATATGTCGTTATGCAATGCAACTCTCCATCCGTTGACTCGTCGATATCTGCCGTCCCTTCCAAAGTCTGGGAATGCGTGATGCCTACTGACGCAAGGAGACCTTCAGACACATGAAGGAAGATCTGAGGCCACCACCGCCTCTCATGTTCTGTGATTATCTGATACGATGCGATAGTTGGCGATCCGTAGCTGAGTTGTATCGATTTGGATTTGTACCATTGCGAGTTTCAATGCCACGCAAGGTGCGTGACAAACTTGTTTTGGCTCTGCGAAGCGAGCAAGTTGTGAGCTACCGGCTGTGGATCGAAGATCCAGATTCAAGCGTATCTCCGTCACATTCACGGTCTTCGAGTACAATCTTGAAAAGAGTCTTCGAGTGTGATATTCGAGATCGTTTGAAGGCCACGTGAAATATAGTTACACGTGAATAATCACGTGAATACTTTCTGGATGTATTTTGAAGTGAAGAGCTACTGGGATGAACTTGCTGGCATAATATCTGAATAAAGTGTACCGGGTGAGATGACCGAGTCCAGGAAGCTTTCGCTTTCGAAAAAGCGATTCAGTCACGTGATATTCATTCTTTTCCTGTCCCATTTGCTTGATTCGTGACGATGCTCGGTCATTGCAAATGAGATCCGGTATTATGCCCCGAAAGCTAGCTGCATCTCACCTTTGCGAAGGGGATACTTTGATCATAGATTTTGATGTGTTATTGTCACTTCCTCACCAAAATACGGTACGTGGTTCAATCAAATTTAGCGAGATTCGTACCATTTCACTTCCATTCGCAGTGGACAAATCCATAGGGGAAACATTGCTCCACACCTGGAAGATATATGTTATAATACTCTCGTTACAGCTCCGTAATTCTCGCCCTTAATGCAACTTGTATTACTGAGGGCTGTTTGGAATTGAGCTTGAAAAGGCCCTGTGACGGGAACCGCCTGTCCCCCCTTTTAAAATAATGGAACGCTTTGCATCATTAATGAGAGCGATGATTGACCGTACCAAGAATATTAAAGCTAGGTTTGATTTTAATAATAACTGAACATCAAGTAATATAAGTTGAATACTTCTGTCAAACTTTGTAGCTCCCCCTTTGACTCCGCATCCACCAGTTTCTATGATCGCTCCAGCAAAGTACCCTCATCACTTCACCTTTGCTACGACGATTCACTCACCTTTGAAAAGTGATTCAAACCGCGCTACCGCTACCGCCAGCATGCCTTTAAAATCTTCAACTCCAACTTTGGAAGTGCGATCCTCCACGCACTCACCATTAAAAAAATTGAAGGCACTTTTCGAACGCGTCCTGACAACAGTCGACACATCTCTTCACGCATCTTCATCTTCTACCTCATTGAGAAAATCTTTCATCACGATGCCTTCTAAAGCAGTCAAGAAGCGTCGCCAGCAGAAGCCATGGAAGAAGACGAAGGCTAAGACTGAAAAACAACTCCCCAAGTCTCTCAAGGAGAAGAAGCACCTCGTCGCCCTCGGCAACACCTCTACCGCGACTTCGACATCACCCTCTACCCCAACCGGAAACTCCTCAACCACGATGGCGTCGATATACTCTTCCTCGTCAGCTCCGAGCACCTCAGGCGGATCCTCTCCAGCCATGTCAATCAACACCTCCTCGACCACATCTACCTCCACCGAAAACTCCCAACGCCGACAGACTCGCAAAGAGGCGGCCAGAGAGCGACTCGAGTTAAAGGAGAGAAGAAAGAGAGAGGCGTCCTTCTCACCAGAAGAAAAAGACGCGCTCGATAAGTTCTTCCGCTGGAGCTGGACCACGGCAACAGCCAAGCCCCCTCGCCCCGTCTCACCAAACCTTGGCCCCATGGACGAAGAACCCCCCCGCGATCCGATATCGACCGGTTATCAAGGCATGCCCAGGGAGCAGTGTCGCCAGTTACAGGAATTTGCGTTGGAAGCTGAGCTGAGTGAAGACGATAAGAAGTTCCTCGAGCGAATCTATAGGGACGAGAAGGAGAAGGAGCTTGCTGGCTTCCGAGGCGAATCCACCCCAGAAGAGATATTCAAGACGAAGTTGGCTCTGTATAAGGATGCTGTACGAGCTGCGAGGATGAAAGCGGAGGCGAAGGCTAGGAAAGAGCGTGAGGAACGTGAGCGTCGTGTAGAGATGCAACGAGTTGCCGATGAGAAGTTTGAGCAGACTCGTGCAGCGTATCAGCAACAAGCTATGAAGAAGTTTGAGAAGGGATATGGAACTTGGGGAGAGAAGGAGTTGCAGGTCGATTAGTTGCCATTCGAGTGCCAACTGTCTCCACAAGAAGGATGTCAGTTGGGACGAATGATCCAAGGGGTCTAAAGGGTCGGGGCCTGGATCTCCTAGGGGATTTGGGCAATCTGGAGTTTCGTGGTACAGTGCAATGTAGATACTTCATCAGGAGATTATGGTAGATCATTCAAAAAGCTGATGAGATCGATGTGGGACATCGGGGTGCGATCTGGATGTTTCTCCATAGGATAAATGTCATGAATAATAAAACAATTGAATCCAGTTTCATGTAAGTGACATGCCGGACCTCGGAGCGCGGGTACTTTGGAATGATTATATCGATTGCCCATCAGCTTCGTAAGGCTGAAGAAAGACAGCTCAAGTGCCGCGCGCAAAGGCATTTCAGATCCAACTGTCCACCTACTGTATCGTTGGCAACGGTGTTTCTGGTGGCGATTCGGCGATACATAAAGATGACCATGGACAACTGTTGATGCAGGGTGGCTTTTGCTTTTGTTGTAATGAAGGTACGAGGTGGGTCTTGCAATGTCTTGGTAACGTCTGTCAGCCTCTCTTTTTCGTATCTCTATTTCGGGTGACTTGCTACAGCGAACAAACAGATCTCACATGCAAACATTCTAGCGTAGTAAAAACAACAGCTGTAGCTCCGCAGGAGTGGGCATATTTGCCAACTGGGGAGGCTCCACACAGTTGAACACCCTTTGCCCCTCCCCATGAAACTCGTCTAGCACGCATAGTAGAATTCGGGCCACAAGTCTCGAAATAGCAGTATTCTTGCTGCCTGCCTCGCTCTTCGTGGCCTGAAAGGATAGCGGGACCGTTATCTTCGTGCAAAGGGTTTAGATCTCAAATCCTACTGGCCAGAATAATTAAACCCATGACCGGACAGTGTGATTTTGAAACTTTCGTGCATTAATGAGGCCAAATATAAGTGTGAAGAGAGTACTCTAGTCATACCTTATAATAATATAATCGATCCACAGCGAATTCATGGTAGCGAATGCTCAGTAGCTGTAATATAGACCCCACGTTCCTTCCACAAAATGAGTTTTGGGGGCCTCCAATTTGGCGTGTTCATACTCGGATTGTAACGGCTGAGAGGAGCGGCGCCACGAGAAAGCCGTCGAAAGTTGGATAGTTGCGGTTCGGATCTCGTGATTGTTAAAGCCTGAGAATAAAGTTAAAGGCTTTCAAGGAGAAAAGTTTCCGCTGTTGTGAGTCCCGCAATACAGCTTTAAGAAGCTAGGCTGATCCTCAAAGAAAGTACGAGAAGCTTTTCTAGCTAACCCCTTGAACAGAACATGTGACGGCGAAGTAAAAAAAATTGGGTTGTAGTTATATGAGTTTATATTAGAAGAACCAATGTTAATCATGGTGCGATGTGTAACAGTTCAGGATTGTCTCGGGTGAAAAGTATTGAAAGGTCCATGACGGGGCTGGCCTCCAAGGGATAGTGACTAGCGCCCCCCACCAATCTCCCGGAGCATGGGGTATGACAGTAAAGGAAGTCAGAAATTGCAGATAGATGCGATGTGTAATGGAACCCTAAAGATTTCATAAGCTCGTAAATAACCCCTGAGAGAGGACAGTGCGAGTCTCCTGAGGGGGAACGGCCTGCATTCTAGGAAACTTAGAAAAAACAGATCTATGAATCGGATATGAAATTGAATAAAGTGTTCGATTACGAATGACAGTATTCCGTGATGCGGGAGATATGGGCCATGAGCTTGAAGCAGCATATGCAGTAATTGTGTGAGCAAGGATTTCCCTGGAGGAGTACAGAAGACTAACAAGGTCCCGCAGTTCAGACTGAAATTCTGCAGACTTGCAACAAAAGATGTGAATTGTATCGAATAAGAAGAGCGAGGCCGGATAAGGTAATGCTATGCTGTAGAAGAGTAGTGCTAGGGTTTCGAGTCGAGGGTTGAGCTGAGTAGACAGCAACCAAGCTAGAATCGCAATGGGCCCGAGATTATTAAAAAGGTATGTCGGCTGACGTTATGACATGCCCAAGGACTAACGCATCGAACTGAGTGGTGAGGGTGAAACTTGTGACTTCACAGGAAGATTTGGAAAATGCTCTTCAAGGATCACAGCACAACTCAAGGAATGAAAGAATACAGGGGAATCTTATCCATCAATTCTTAAACAACGGTAATGATATGACCTTCGAGAGCTTTGGACTAGGGTCTATTCAATCTACTAGAGCGAGGTCCTGGTAAGCTTACTTTCTCTAAAGATCCATCAACCGCTCTCCCACAGTGCACTCGCCATAAGCCGAGTCGAATGACAAGGGTTGCCTGTGACACGAATTGCAGGTTATCGTAATGATGGAATTTACTCGGCGCGGCTTGTTGATTGTTAAGGCTCTCTAGGCCTCTAGTGTTCTTTGATCGGTGTTTTCGTCCTCTTAAAGTTCGAGACTTTTGATGATCAGGAATCGCTCACTAGAATTGTCAGCAAGAACTAGTTTCTCAAAAGTGCTCAAACTCACTCAACAATCGGCCTTTCCCGAAAGATAAGTTTGGGGAATATACCGGTCCTCCCCAACGGCCTGTTGCTCGATGCTCATGCCGGCTTTGGATAGAGACCTAAAGGGCTGCACTATCGAAAGCCACAGCTGGTCGTGCCTGGCTGTAATGATTATGTGAGCGAAAGGCTCCACTCAGTGATGTCGGGAATGATGTCGATTATGATTGTGATATTTCCAAAGGATTAAGCTCATAGGATCAGTGAGTGGCGATGAAATTTCTTGGGTGACCTAAATAAACGAACTTGTATCCATGAGGTGTGTTACTGGATGTTCCAGCCTTCCTTTAAGAGTTAGATGTCTGTGATCACTTCCCTTTGGGCTTTCGAATAATAACTTTCGCGCCTTCTAACTGCCATCCAACACTGTAATCCTTCTTTAACGAAGCCCAAGATGAATTCGTGTACTGCTCCAGAGCAGGCAAATCGATGCTAAGATAGCTCCTTCCCAGGCACTTCAAAGTCTGCCTCTTCATCTCATTCTCCGAGAATTCTAAGATCTTTGCCTTATGACCATCAACACTTCGTTTGACTCTCCAAAACAAATAGTAATTATCATGAGCCAAAGCCCGCAGAACAGCATCTACTTTGGGGTCGTGCAGTCTGTAGCGATGTCTGACTGCATATGCTTCTGTGAAGTCTTTCTGTCGACATGCAAGATCAAGAACAAGGTAGCCAGCAAATTCTTGAAGTTCGGTTGGAGCCAGAGGAAAAACAGTGTGCATCTTATTCAGAAGGTGGAGTATGGCAGGATGGTAGGATTCCATATGCTTGACGAGAATCGAGAGTCGAATGCAAAAGATATAGGCTTGAACAGAGAATTCGTCCACCCTATTCGACGCCACAATCCCTTCGCGAAGCTTTCGCATAGCCATCATGAGAGTTGAGAGGTGTTTTTGGGGGGTGTCGAGGGCTGTATCAGCGGGCTTGGTTGTTCCATTCGTAGATCCGTCTTGACTCGAGATCTCCAGTCGGGATAGTCGTCGTGAAAGTTCATCTCCCCGCCCGGCATCAGAACAAAATGCCATATATCGCTCAACAATCTTTGTGTAGTATCGCTCCTGGGCTTTGTAGTCGAGAAGGCTACCCGACCGGTCAGCAGGAGGGGTCAGGACAACAAAGTCTCAATGCTAAAGAGTGAGCATACCGATCATCTCCCTTCGAAGGCAGCCCGATGGCTTCTAAAGGATCTTGATTGACGGCCTTCAAACGACTCCATGGCACTGAGTTTGCACGGCCTCCTCGTGCAGACATTGAAGGGAGCGGGATGGAGTGAATACTGAGGTGTGGTGTTGTGACGTTAGAAGACGAGGCTGACGTTTGAGGTGTGGCGACTTCGGAAATGCCTCGGCTGCATGAGGAAGGCTCAATCATTTTCTCAACAAAAAAGCTTTTCTTCAACTCAGAGCTGAAAGCTTTCAAATACAAGAGAGAGTTTGCGTCTGTTCCTAGATTTCTGTCCGAATTTCCGTACTTGCCAGAGCCAGAGCTCTCTTCGCATCGAGTCACATGTCTACCCGAAGGAGAAGACCTTCTACCACAGAAGCCGTTGTAGATATAGCAAAGAATATCGAGCAGAAAGTTGAGAATGCATTGACAGTTCTCTGGAAAGATTTGCCTCACTGGCAACAAGACAATCATTACATCCAGTCGGGCTATCGACCTGCCTCCTACTCTTTTCAGAAGTCATTCTCCAGCTTAGGATATCTACATAACGAATCCGTGAATATCTACTCTCACCTCATCGGCGCTGTTCTATTCTCAATATCTGGAACTCTGCTCTATACCCTCCTCAAACCTCGATATGAATCCGCAGCAACCTCCGATATCCTAGCATTCGGATGTTTCTTCCTCGGAGCAGCGCTATGTCTGGGTATGAGCGCAACCTACCATGCGATCTCGAACCATTCACCCACTATAGCTCGATGGGGCAATAAGCTGGACTATGTGGGGATTGTGTGTTTGATCACAGGGAGTTTCATCCCAAGTGTTTATTATGGATTTTATTGCCATCCGCACTTGCAGGAGTTGTATTGGACTATGGTACAATCTCTCTTTCATCTCACCCCAATCTCATCCTCATGACTTTGGATCCCAAGCTGATGATATGGTAGATTTGCTCTCTGGGTCTGGGATGTGCAACAGTCTCTATATTCGACCGTTTCCGCACACCAGCTTGGCGTCCGTACCGGGCAGGCATGTTCGTGCTCATGGGTCTATCCGCCGTCTTCCCTGTCCTTCATGGAGTGGAGCTCTATGGGATTCAAGATATGCGGGGGAGGATCGGATTGAGCTGGCTCGTTCTTCAAGGCTTTCTTTATATTCTTGGGGCTGGACTTTACGCAGTAAGTAGTCGAAACCACCACATGCTGAGCTGGAGCTGATATTTGCAGGCTCGGTGGCCGGAGCGGTCCTCACCGGGCTCATTCGATATCTGGGGGAGTTCGCATCAGATATTTCATGTTTTGGTTGTCATGGCTGCTGCGAGTCATTTGTATGGGTTGCTCAAGGCCTTTGACTATCATCATGGACCTGGTGGTTCAGATACTAGATTTTCATGTGGCTGAGAGCACGAAATATATTTAGGCAACGGCAAAATTAGACATGAAAGCGGTAGGTAATGCGTAATAGAATAGGAATGTATATAATACAAATTAGATTCGCGCCTCTGATTCTCAAATATCGTTCCGGCTTCCCTATCAACTCCTCAAAGCTCTACTCAAATCCACTCCATATTTTCATCAATATACCGTAAAGCAGCATCGAGCTACAGCAAGAACATCCTCCCGTCCCCAACTGTCGGTTCCGTAAACTAGGCAATGAAACAAGTACAAAGAGGAACCGAGTAGTCAAGGCTCGTTTGTCATGCCAAATAGGATGTCGAACAGCCATCCTAAGTCAGCAATCTGTCCTTATCGAAAGTCATCTCGCAATCTCCTTCATAACGTCCTCCCTGAAATCAACTGGACATGTTCTATTATTCGCTCTGTTACCTATACTGGGTATAAACTATTGAGCGATCGACATGCCACTTCAAAATTTCTGCTCATGATCCGTGAGAGATTCGGTAGTGGTCGTAGGTCCCGCAAGGTTAGAAAGGCCGAGCTCACTACTTGAGGATAGGATGGATCATATATGCATTTTTAGAGTGGAATGGCTTTTTATTGGGTCGCTAATTGTCTCTCCATTCCACTGTGTCTAGCTGATACAACTGACACGGTTCGAGGGCTACCCTTGTTACTGTGTGATGGGCAAGTGTTGCAAGTTTTTATTTTTCTATACTGCCTTGGCAATGCTGATACCAAGTCTCTTTAATCGGCATTTCCGTTGTTGCCCAAAAGTCAAGCGCCATCTGCTCTGCAATCACTATCTTAGCGGGCCATCTTAGAAATAAATGGATGTCTCAATGCCTCAGCAGGAGTACATCTCTTTTCTGGGTTGAGCGCCAAGCAACGGTCCAACAAATCCGCAAAAAGCATTAGCTCCTTCATATCAATATCATTCATGCCCTTCGATGCTGCAATCAGACGGGTACGGAGATCGCGAGAAGGTTTAGTGAACGTCAAGGTCTTGATTAAATCCTAGATTGAGGAGCAAAGTTAGCAAGTCTTCTGAGTTCAATGTTGAAATGATGTCGCAGGAATAGATCAGGTCTTTGGCTTTTACGAAAGGGAAAACAGGAGAAATCGTATTGCAAAACAGAAGCTAGAATACAAGTAGATACATGAAAAGGAGAAGCAGAAATAACTCGTACCTTGCCAGTAAGTTTTTCTTGCTCGACCGATCTAAAATTGGCCATCTCATCGAAGTGAATGTGCGCCAGCTTCGCACGCTTGAGCATTTTGACGGTGAATTTACCTCGGCAGTCCATGATCGATCGAAGCATCTGATTGTTGGTGCGGCCTGTGAAAAGAATCTTTCCCGTGTACATTTCGTACAGGGTGCATCCAATGGACCAAATATCGATTGCAAAGTCGTACTGCATCCCTAGAATGATTTCAGGAGCACGATAGAATCGACTAACAAGATAGGGGGTTATTTCGTTATCAGACGCATCGGATGCGGATCCTAGATCACAAATCTTGAGCATGTTGCGGCCTTCGTTGACCTGTCTAAATTTAGCATGCTTCTCTGCTAGAGTCATTGGAACTCTTACTAATATATTGTCAGGTTTCAGATCTGCATGTAGAATATTGCATTTCCGCATAAGACTCAAGCCAAGGAACATTTGCTGAGCGTAAGCCCGGACAGCCTTGATATTAATACCCACATCACGCCCGAACTTTTTCAAAACTTCACGGAGATTGATGCTGAGGTTTTCGAAAACCATGCACATGTGGCCTTTGTGCTCGAAGTACCGTTCCAATCGAATCATATGCTTCTTGTCTTCTGGATCCGCAGCATTGATCTTCTGGAGGATCTCAATCTCTTTCATGCCAGCTTTTCTCCTACAAAAAGTTCAGTGAGTGTCTGGAAGATAAGAAATGGACAAACTTACATTGTCTCGTTGTTACGGATGAGCTTTATCGCCACCAGTTTGTTCGTCGTCATATCCGACGCTCGAACAACACCAGAGAACATACCTTTTCCAAGGTTTGCCTGAACATGATATCGATTGTCCAGCTTTTCGCCCAAAATAATCTTATAATATCCTTCAGCGTCGTCCCAATTGTCGAGCATTCCAACATCGAGTACTTTGGCTTGGGGGATCGGTACCGCCTTAGCAATATCGCCATTAACATGAGCTGATGGTCTTATACTTGGAGCCGAACCCTCAGCGAACATATCGTCGTCATCCTCTGCAAACATGTCGAAATCTTCCTTGGATTTTACGGGCTTCTCAAGATCTGGGGCCGAATCTATGGGAAGGAGAACATCTTGCTCAATGGTTGGCTTCGTCTCATCATAAGCTCCAGAGGATACCTCCTCAACATTTCTCTTGCTATCTCGCTGCTTGTCTTCCTGCATATCTGCGGTTGGATCGTAATCAGCGGCTGAAGGTCCATCGTCCTCAGCATCACCCATGAAGGCTCCATTTGTGTTGAAAAGATCCTGATCATTAGTGATCGTGAAAGCTGAAGGAGATGCGGGGTCTTGTGTATCGTTTGATGTCGTGGGAGTCGAAATGAGAGGAGAGGCTGGAGAATTGAAGTCAGCAAGTTTCTCTGATTGAGGCTTAGAGAATTTACCAGATCGTCTTGATGGAATGCCGTCATCTCCCGATTGACTTCGGCCTGGAGTGGATTGTCCTGATTTATCTCCCAGTTGCAAGGCCTGTACTAGCAAAGGTGTGGCGGATCCTCTGTACTTAGCTTTGATTGCTTCACGGCGTTTTCGTCTTTGTTCGATCAGAGCTGCCTCATCTAGAGGTTCTGATTCAGGCTCTAGAGCTGTGATAGTAGGTGCTTGAATTGCATTGCTTGGCCTGTGAAATCATTAGCGTAGCTCAAAGAAAACTTGGGCATTACTTACTTTTCCAGCTCAAGATTGCTAGATCTATCATGCTGGTGCGAATAACCTTGCGTAATTTTAGCGTCATGTCTTGCATTATCAGCAGGCAGAGGGCTCTGTGCCCGCTTGCTCACTGGCTGATCCCTCGAGTCCCGATTTCTTACGTCTCCATACCCATAAGAGTTGGGTCTACCGGCATCTCGATTGCCACCATTTCGATTTCCATTCTGTCTAGGCTGTCCTCCATACCCATTTCTCTCGCCGCCTCTGCTGGATCGATATGGTGACCTGCTGCGTGTTCTGGAACGTTTCTCTGCGTATCTATCTCGATCATCGTACCTTAATTCAGAACCGTGATCTATGTCTTCGTACGAAACGCGAGGGCGGCGAGTATAGTCTTTCGGAGTATCTTCGTAGTGAACTTTGAATCGTCGAGGGTCTCCTCGGCTTCGATCCGCGTAATCGTCATCTCTTGCTCTCTTGAAGCCGCGAGGTGGTCGATCAGAGTAGGGTGATTTGCTTCTCTCTATGGACCTTCTATCCTTGGATCTGTATCCATGTTCGGGAGACATTGAAGAGTTACTAGAGCGGATTCTGTCTTGACGGTCAACGGGAGTGCCATCGAATTGCGACAGCGACGTAGTTGCCTTCTCTGCACTTTCAGCCCCATCGCGAATTTCCCCCTCATCAGAACTGGCTGAAGAAGCCATGATAATTGACAAGAATCAGACGGTAGATTCCCCTGCCTTTCGATATGAAAAGTATGTGTCAGCCAAGGATCAAAAGTAAACGATCTCTATGTGAGAAGAGCCCAACCGGGTATCTATCGTCTCTCTTCTTGACTCTCAGCGCATTCTTCGTCGAAGCTCGAGTGGCTGAGTAAGATATCGGGCTCGAAAAGATCGTTGGTCTTGTAAAATTTTAATTTAGAAGCCAGTCGAGGAGTTGTCGTGATAGTTGTAAATGTAAGTCATGGTGGGTTGATATCAAATTGTGAGCACCCGTGAGGATGGCGCTACATACCGCTTCAAGACTAGCGCTGAAAACATCGAGGCGCAGGTAGTTGAGGCGCAAGACGAAAACCTCGTGCCCTATTGAACTTAATTTGACGTCCTCTTTCACCTCGATAAAAATACAAGCTTACACGACTCGACTTCGATTACTCCAAATCTCTAGACCCTACACAATAGACAATAAATATGGGAGGAGCTGACAGAGCAGGTAAATATACCCCACTTTCCTTGTCCTTCGTAGAGATATTAAACTTCATCAACAGGAGGCAAGGCTAAACCCTTGAAGCAGCCAAAGAAGGAGAAGAAGGAGTTAGATGATGAAGACAAGGCCTTCCAAGAGAAGCAGAGAGCCGGTATAATCGCCTTCCAGCGTATAGCCGGTATATAACCTTGCTGACTCTTGTTTTGACAGACGCTAAAGCCAAGGCCGACCTTGCGGCGAAAACGAAAGGCTCGAAAGGTCCTCTCAACACTGGCTCCCAGGGAATCAAGAAGAGCGGTAAGAAATGAAGGATCACGATGACTATGACCGGTTCGATGAATACATAGCGGTTTGAGTAGACGGTATGGAGAATATGGCGTTGGTGGATATCACAATGGTCTTGGTTCGGCATAGACAGAACGTGGCCTCTGTGATTGATCGATCGATATAATATATCTCGGAGGAATAATCAATCAACGCTTGTCTTGATACTGGTCGCGGGTTCCGACCAGGCATGCTCGATACGTGTTGTATCCCAAAGTTGAGGGAACACTTGATACTGAATATTACCAGATCTCTCCTGACTGACCTAATAAAGTTGGAGGGACGTTGTGGGGTGGATTACTTGGGAGGGAGACCTATATGTTTGACTCACTTGGCGTGGACGTCTAAGCCAATGTAGTCGCTGTAGGCGAATGGCTCGAGTGACTGCTTCAGAAGTACTGTATCCTCAAAGCTCAAGTAATCCACCACAGACCGAATGATGTATCCATGCTGGCCTCAACATGGAAAGTCTCTCTACTCTGCTGTTTATTGAGAGCATCGGAGTATGGTTGATGTGCATGGGACTCTCCGGGTCAGAAGGGACTTGAAACTTGCACATATTGTAGTAATATATGGATACAGCATCGGGAAACGCAACCTCTGACTAGTACTTTACATCTACCCGCAGAACTCATGTCTAAACTTCAGGTTAGTTCTGTCAACATGCACTCACTGACTTGGATGCCAATCCCAATGACATCACGTGACGAGGCTGGATTTAACATTTGCCGGCAGCAGCCGAGGTATCAAGCTTGTAATCCGGGGAACTTCAAGCTTTCCCCACTCAGCAGCACTGTAGGTTGATAAACAACGACTATCCTTTCTTTGCTATACAATTCTGCTATAAACCTCTAACAAGAATTCCATTTTCTCAACATATTCTCATCATGGCATCTCGCGCTGCTCAAATTGCAGGCCATTTAAATTGGCCGCAAGGCATGCTAGCTGGCCAAGTAGCCATCATTACTGGCAGTGGACAAGGGATCGGTGCTGAAGCAGCACGCCTATTTGCAAATGAAGGCGCGAAGGTAATAGTTTCAGATATCGATGGAGGTAAGTCTGCCAGCGTAATTGCAGAATCCAAGCTGACAGTAGAGTAGCAAAAGCTCAATCGGTTGCTGACAATATCAACAAAGATGGAGGAAGTGCTATTGCAGTCGCAGGAGACATGCTTGATGCAGAATACATCAAGACTCTTGTCAAGAAGGCTGCTGAGTTTGGAAACGGCAAGATTCATATCATTGTTAATAACGCTGGGTAGGTGCTCTATTGTGACCTTAAACTCCGCGTTTTGCTTCTGCTAATCTATGGCTCGCAGATATACTTGGGATGGAGTCATTCACAAGGTAGACCTCCTATCGCAAACAAATGGAAAGCTTGGCTTAAGGAAGAGAAAGCTTAGGACATAAGAGGAGCAACATGCTGACGTGTTTCGCTATAGATAACTGACAAACAATGGGAGAATATCATCGCTCTTCACAACACCGCACCATTCAAACTCGTCCGCGAAGCAGCCCCCTATTTCCGAGTCAAAGACGGCGAACCCCGTTGCATCATCAACATATCGTCCACTTCAGGTGTCCACGGTAACGCAGGTCAAGCGAACTACGGTCTGGCAAAAGCTGGCATCAACGGCCTCACAAAGGTTATTGCGAAGGAGTGGGGTCCACAATTCGGGGTTAGGGCAAACTCTATTGCTTTCGGACATATTTTGACGAGATTGACGGCTGCTAAGGAGGAAGGTGCTTTCATCACTACTCCTGATGGACAAAAGGTTGCGCTTGGAATTCCTACGGGACAAGGATCGCAGAGTGCCAACGCGAATCTTGATATTCCTCTTAGAAGACCAGGTACTGCGACGGAAGCTGCCAAGAGTATTCTGGCTGTTGCCAGCCCGTTGTTTAGTTATATTACTGGCCAGGTGTTGATGGTCACTGGTGGTAGAAATATGTAGGCATATGCAGTGAACTTGTTGACCCACTTCTGAAACCAAACCGAAGCCAAACATGCATACCTCCCCCGCTCCTTGTTATGCATTACTCATCCATACCTCTCTCTCACACAAATGAAATCCACGTTACACTTGCTGATTGTGCTTTTCCTTTCGTCCACTCTTCGATCATAGGCAAGCTCTGAGTCTTATTTCACATCCTGAGACTCTCCTCATCGCGTGGCCTCAGACTGGCAATCACTGACCACTGAGGGATGCTTTGAGAATGGAGATTCAGGGGCGAGATCCCTGGAAATTTCTGCAACGCAAAGACATCAAGTGATAGAAGCGTAAACACCAGACAGCTTTGGTTTCTTCCCCGACGGATCTCGAATCAGTAGTGCCCGCATCACAATTGCCGGCAACCCAATCCAGAGGAATAACAAGAGGAATGGGATCATTAGGGCTGGTATCCGAGAGAACCATGATGAGAGCAGGATAGATATCGGCGAGACTAAAAGCATGATTATCCAAAAGATGGATCGAAGGATATACAATGGCGTCCAATAGAAGACGTTCACCGGCCAGCGAACCCACCGTCGTTCGTCTTTCAGTATTGGGACGCGGGAGTTGAAGCTTTCGCCCAGCATATATCGGGTCTGGTGCATAAACATGTGGGTGGGCGCATTTTGCTGGAAAAACGGGCTACCGTGAAGCCTCGATTGATTGAAGGGCTCAGGTTTCCTGGTATGTGTTGTCGTTCTCTCCGGCTCTGTAGGTTGGATTTGAAACTGTGCAGGAACGCTGCTGAGTTTCTGGATGTGTGAAACGTACGTTGACGGGAGGCTGGCGCATTGAGCGACATTTTCGGTCCTCAACGCTATCAGGTGTGCACTTTCAAGCTTTGCCTTGAATTATGTACAGTACAGAACTTCTAAGGGTACTTGTACTTATATATCTTTAGGTCTTATCGCGGGATACTGGTTACTTGGCAGTACATTACCACCGAACAGCGACCAGACGGATTACTGTAATCAACGACAACGACGGTGAGATTTGGACCTGTAATTGGAGAGCCGTTTTACGGTAATCGTTCGGTCAAGACCTCTTACCCGATTCCTCATCCTTACCGACTGGAGACTTTCCGTTCATGAGGTACAATGTCGACTTTCTCCACAGAACAGTGAGAGACTTCTTTCTAAAGACAAAGCCTTTGGATCAAATGCGGAATCGAAATTCAGATTTCGACGTTCAACTGTCTCTTTGCAGGATCATGGTTGCCCTGACGAAAGTATTGCCAGTTGAGGATGGGGTGGTGAAGCCTGTCTTGAACCACATGTTCTCCTTTAATGACGAGCTCATGTTTCACGCACGGAACATTGAATTACACCGTGTTGAGGTTGGCCAAGAAGCCAGACTCTTGGTTGAAGTGAAGCTTCTCGATGAATTGGAGCGTGTCAATAGCGAGCATAGCCGAGAGATGACAATGCATTGGTCTAACCAAAGAGACGTCCCAACGATCCAGAATTACAAAGAGTATACAAATAAAACATTTTTGTCGATGGCAGTGCAAGCTAAGCTTACGGAATACGTCCGTCGGAAGCTGTCTCCCCTGCAGGCAAAAGCGAAACCGGGAAGGCCGTTGCTGGACTATGCATTACGGCCTCACATGGTAACCCCAATAGAGCTTCCAGACATGGACGCGAGCCCAGACTTTGAGATGGTTTGTCTGATTTGGACTCTGGCGCCGATCCAAATAAGTCCATCTTGATCTATGATGGCCAGACCGTTTGGAGTTTATTCTTGCAAATGTGCTATGAAACTGCATCCTACCCGCCTCCGTCCACCGAGGATGAATCCAAAAATCTTTACTCAGTACTTGAAATTCTGATCAATAAAGGGGCCGACCCTAATCTCACCTTCGAGTTTGACCATGAACCGATAAACATTGAAGGTACAATAGAACATCTCTTGACCGAGAGAGATGCCAATGCTTTGAAAGAACTCTTGGATCAGAAGCGGAGAACTTTCTCGGGCTCCTTGAACTGGATCCGGGGAATGAAGTAATGTTGCGTAAAAGGCGGGAGATATCTGCAGAATTTGGGCAATAAGAAAGACCCAGTCAAAATTACTATCCCGACGATGCCAAATCCAATTTGAGCTCAGGAGTGTATGTGGGCTTTTACTCAACAGGGAGCCGTATCTCTACTCATCTGGTCAGCCCGAATCAGAGAAAGGGTGGGATGAATTCCAGAAGAATCAGCTAAATATGACGCTTTCTCTTGATCGGCGTTCTGAATGGATCGGATCAATGTGCCTTTGGACATATCGTGTAGCTCCTTCGTCAAAAATCTGAGTCACAATAGATTCAAGCCGCGTCGTTGGGTCAGGAATTTTAATGTATGCGACTTTTTATTCAAATTTGCGATCCCCTTGGGACTCTTTCCCTCCCACGTTGTAATGACCCGATGAACTTCAATAGACAGTAGTCTCCCGTTGTTTGTCTCTACCGTCTGTTTGAAACTAGAGGATGCGTCCCTAAGAAACGAAGGAGTCAGTCATTGTTGTATAAGTTGAGATTTTGATTTCTGGAGACATCGCAAAAGCCTCGGCGCCCAAAAAACCCTCATATAGGAGATTCTGAGCCCCCTCCATACTTACAGTATCCAGGCCAACTTGTTGGTAGAGTGGTCATCAGCCATCGTGCAATTGCAGAGTTCGTTTCCTGCGGCCGCTCAAGAGCTACCCAATGTCCAGCTTCAATCGATACCTGCGTCAAATTACGACAGTATTTACGCATTGGGTCCGAGATTGTACCCATTGAGGTCTCGCAAACCCCATCATACTTCGCCTCTATAAATAACGTCGGAACATCGAGCACTCCTCCGTTCACCGATTTCTTGCTGTATTCCTCATTAGCAGCGTGATTGAGGTAATAAGACGAGGCTCCAAAGAACCCCGTGCGTTTGAGATGGGTGCTGAGCGTATTGAACATCGACTCATCCAGTGAAGTATGACTGAGATCGCCCATCTCTGGCGCACTGGAGTTGCCACCAAACCAACCGCCTTGGCGAACGATGCCCGAGGTCAAGGCTGGCTTCCCATACGAACCTGGGTCCCCGCGGCGGTAGATTACTTTGATTGTATTTTCGATGTCAGCCTCGAAGACTTTGTTGACTTCATCGCTATTCGTCTCATAATATGCCTGATAATCCCATTGACCGTTTGGGAATTTGTCAGTGGGATAGATGTCACGGTTAATGGTTGCCAAGAGTGCATCCAATCCGTACTCAAGTGTGTGATATGGGACACACATGTTGACTATACCAGTGCAGACCTATGTTTTTGTCAGCCTGACCGCTCCTCCGAAGTCGACGTCAACCAACCTCTGGGAAATGAGCTGCAAGACTCCACACAACAGGCGCACCCCAGTCATGTCCAACCCAAACTGCCTCCTTTTTCTGCAGAGAGCCCAATAATGCAAGCATATCCGCAACAAGACGTTCAAGTCGATAATCCTGAGATTCACGTGTCGCTGTGGATCTTCCGTATCCACGCATATCGGGCGCTACAACGTGGAAGCCCAAGGCAGCGAAAACGGAGATTTGTGGCTTCCACGTTTCTGCAATAGCGGGCCAGCCGTGACAAAAGATTAGGAGTGGTCCATTCTTTGGTCCAGCAGAGAGGTAGAATAGTTTCAAATCATCGTTGCTGAACTCATGCTCTTCAATGTGCACGGAAGACATTATTGAATGCTAGGTGAGATTTTGTAATACGGCGAAACGCAAATAGAACAATTATGACTAGAACCCCAAAGAGAAGAGTTGAAGTACAGTTTTTATAGCGAAAAGAAAAGCAATAAAGGTGCCGAGCTTCCCTGCCTTCTTGATCATGCAAGTGAGACAGACGGAGCTCACTAAGTCCGCGTACTATTACTGGTGTTACGGTCACTAGGCGCTTACCTCAGCCGAGCTTCCTGATCGGTTTACTGATCAGCCTCTCAACAAGAAGAATGACCCTCGGGACGACAATGGAACTACTAATCCCAAATTCACATATTCCCTGAATGAGGCAGTACAGGGATTGGAATAATCAGCTTCAAGAAAATGTAAACTACAGAGGAAATAATTTCAGGTATAAGATCACAATGGGAAATCGAACACGCAGATCGCTTGACGGAGGCGTACTTGGGCGCTGCTGATAGCCGACTCGGATTGCAATTGCAGGATATCTTGGAGCTTTGCAGAAATATGGAAATTTGTTTCAAACGGTCATTGCACATCAAACTCACTGTATTGTGAGTTGGTCTAAGTTGCCCACACTAGTCATATAATGTGGTTCGATTGTATCAAGTAATACTCCATATAATTTCCAATACTAAACGATAACACTTTTTGTCTAAATAAACGTGCTTTTAAACGTCCTCACCCTTCCAGCCCAAGCGAAGCTGGGCGTTGGCAGTCATTAGGAGATTGACATAGGTGCTGGGCCAACAACTTTGACAGCTGCACCTTGAATACGCCAGATAATAGTAAGAATTTCTTCAAAGTCATGAAACAGGTAGGTATAATCTTCGTTGTTTCCCAGTTCACTTCTCTGGTCCGAGCTAATGGGAAGGCTCTTGATAGCCACGAGCATACTTGTTTTAGGCGAGCTCGTGTATTGATTGATTGGAGTGGAAACGGAATATAGTTCTGGATAGAATTGATTACAAGAGAAGGAGTGAGTGGTTGTGAACCATGCCAGGAATTCAGAGTTGTCCAGTAAGGAGGACGTTCATTCTTGGATAGCGCAAATTCTAGGTCACTTGTTGAGGATTCACCGCACTGTGCGGCAAGTAGTCTCTCAAGTTTGATGTACTCCATAGCCGTCATGAGTCTGCTGAGTCAAGGGTGGCCGTCCGGACCACCTTGCCAGTCTGCTTCGAACCTGCTCCACCCACCGGTCGGCTCATCGCAGAGCTTCAGCTCATGGATTATCATGTCATAATATCCATTCGCTGGTGTCTTTCCCTGACAAACATTCCCCCCCATTGCAACGTTGATGATGATCTGCCAATCGCTCATCCGCCTTGTTCCAGTGGGAATCGGTACCTTCATAACAACTCTGCCATCGATGTAGAATAATGCTCTTCCTCCCCCAGTGTTTCGATCCGCACGTTCGTCCTGCTCCCAGACAAACTCGTATTTGATAGGCCTTCCACTAGCCATGTCCGAAATATGTGTCTCCATGACCCGATGCTTGTCCCAGTCTTCTCCATTGAAATGACCCCAGTGAAGGCATGAGTGATTAACGCAATCGGAATTCCACGTCTCCAAGATATCAAATTCTCCTTCATTTGGCCATTGAAAAGGCTCATTCGGCAGAAGCCAGAGAGCTGGCCAGATCCCTACTGCGCATGGCGGGGTAGCTACTGCAACCAGGCTTCCTCGTTGCTTGGAAAGGGTTTTATGAGATGTCAGTCTCGCGGAGGTAAATTGACCATTTGAAGATATTGCGCGAACAATAAGCTTGTTGTCGGGAGTATGGAAGGAGTTCTCGTTCGCAGCTATGTAGTTCTGGAGCTCATTATTTCCCCAGCCATGGGCGCCAAGTTGATGCTTGAAGTTGTCGGAGACAGGAGTTGACGGGGAGAATGATGGCTGCCAATAAGCTGCGGGTGAGAGAACTGGTCTGTTGGGTGGAATAGGAGGTGCGTAGGGTTGGTTTGGGTGGTTCGGTGGAGGGATGGGATGCTGTTGACTTTGACCAGGGAACTGAGTCGGAATGTTGTGCTGTTGAGCGAAGCCTTCTGCTCTGGCTTTCGCTTTATCGAGGAGGCTTTTGAAGTCTGGCATAGCTAGGGGTCGGTTCAATTGTTGGTATGAATGCTGTGTTTGAAGGAAATGTGGCAGTGATATTAGTGGGATATCTGGCAAACCTGGCCCACTGGAGCATAGGCACGACTACTGGCCAGAAGAGAATGGTGATATATACCCAGGCCTCATGTCACCAAAGTCCCAGCTGTTGTGGCACTCTCCTCACCGACTGAGACAGGTTAAAGAGCCTCCTCCATTGTTGGAGTTCCTCCTAGAAGAGAATACGCTTTCAGTCTCGATACTCAAGGGCATTACGTAAGCACTCGGGTTAAGTAAACAACACCAACAGACCAACAGGACGAGCTGGATATCCAACTTGCTTCACCTGTAGCGTGCTTATAGAGGGTCTGTATTGGCAATTGCTGGTTAAAGAACAGATACTCGTGGGGGAAAATACCCGGCATAAGTAAAATATCAACGTCAATCATCCTTCAAAGATTGATACCATTGCCATTGAATGATGGATCTGATAAATTTTTGATAACAGGACTCGAGTGCGACTTCCGCATAACAATTTTGCGTTGAAAGCATCAAGTTGAGTTATTCTCATGAAGCATTCCAATAGAAGATACGTTCTCCGCCTCGACTTGGTTTGGACCCATTTTTTATTTTCGACGATTTTTGCACTGTAATGATAGTTATATACATCCGTCCCCAAAGTGAATCAAGAGTACTGATAAGTTAGTGGTTGATACATGAAGATGGAAGGGTTCCTATAGAAAGCTCCTTATATATACACTCCATATCGCGTCTTCCTTCACCCCTTCAATATTCAATCCCCTTACCTTCGGGCAATTCCGAGGTAGCTCGGGCCGTACCTTAACCATAGTAGTATTCTCTTTGCAGATAACATAACATATCTATCCTCAAGTAGCGGCATGGCGAGCATTGAGCTGCTTTGCGATGGAGTATGGCTTTAAGTGGCGTTCGGATTTTCTAAAAGCTCCACTCGGTTTACCTGTTATGCATGCAACAACGGGCACAAGACCTTGGGTAGGCTCCTCAACCGAGACAACGTGTTTTCAGCTGGGCTTCGCTTAAGAACTTTACAGTACTCGTTAGCCACTGAGTTGTTGCCTGTGCCTATCATCAACCCATGTTGAAGTTGCCAACCGACCAAGCTCCCCCTCCATGGAAATGAAGATGTCAAGCACCCCAGTTTCAGCTCCCGGAAGTTGGGGGTCAAACAAGGCTAGAACCATAACTTAAATGTATCTACAGCTTAGTCTTCCCTCTCGAAATGCCCACATTCATTGACTCCATATAATTGTTTTTGAAGGGCCAAGCAAGTACTTGGAGCACATTTTCACATTATGAGCTACTCAAATGTCACGATTATCCTTGGTCCGAAGTCAGATTTGGGTGTTTTGATGCAAAAGGCGATCGATGATTATAATGGAGACACCAAAGACCTAGAAAAAGATCCCAACGCGAAAGGAATGCAGGCGAGATCCATGGAAGATGTCCAAAAGTATATCAAGACTCATGCTACCGACTTCAAGCACTACCGTCATCCTGGCGGGATGGCGGATCGTCTGGTCACCGCAGTGGGTAAACACCTGGCTATCGTCCAGGCCATGAGCGACGCTTTAGGTGCGGCAACTACACAGTTCTTTCCAGCGGCGGCACCCATTTTCACCGCAATTAATTTCTTGATCTTCACTGGCAACAAGGTGGGGTCGGACTTCGACAGGGTGGAAGACTTTTTGGAAGACGTTGGAGACTGTATGAATAGCATAAGCATCGTGGAAGGGTCTATCCATACCTCAAGGAAGAATGCCATGCTGGACGAAGCCTTCAAAAAGGTGTTCTGCGCTGTGTTGACGCTGTGTGCTGTTTCGACAAGATATGTATGTCCTGTGCCTTCTTTCTTCAATCACCCATGAGCTGATACAACTTGCTGTAGATCAAGGATGGACGTTTAAAGCGTGGACTTATGAGAGGGTGGCTGAACGACGATCGTGGGCTCAGTGTGGCTTACATCAAGCTTCAAAAGACGATGGCCAATCTTGGGGCATCAATCCAAAATGGTACCTTCGTCGGTGTGGTCCAGCTGGAAGCGGGTATGGACCTTCTCATGGATCAAGTACTGGTCTTACAGAGGTTGGCAAATGAAGGTGTTGCAACCGCGAAAGAAGGGCTCGTCGTTGGAAAAGAGATTCTGAATGTAGTTCAGGTTGGAATGAAGAGATTAGAAGACGCTATCAAAGAACAAGCCATGCCCAATCCTGGCCGTATCAGGGTATTCTTTGAAGGATTCAGTCCTTGGAGAGCGGAATTTGAGGACCGGAAAAGCAAGTTTCTTCCAGGCACGGCCGAGTGGATGTTGGATGATGAGACGTACAAATCATGGTTTGATGAGAAAGCTGTCAGCTGGGGTGCGTGTTTTCTATCTTCTGCTCAAAGCATATCTATGAAATGATGCTAACCTGTACGGACACCAGGCCAGCCTCAGTTATCCTTCCTGTGGGTTTGTGGAGGGATGCAAGGCACAGGTAGCGGAAAGTCAATGCTTGCGTACAAAGTGGTAGAGTGCTTGAATGCTCACGCAGTGAAGAACCCCGAGATGACAGTTGTGTATTTTTTCTTTCCGCAGGACAAGCAGGTTTCTCTCAAAGAGGCACTCTTCAGCTTAATAGTCCAGGCTGCCGATTTCGACGAAGCGTATTGCAAGAAGATTGTCGACATGATCAAGAAGAGCAATGATACCAAATGCGATACTAACGCCAACAAAGACATTTGGAAGAAGTACATCGCTGACCATTATGTCTATGGGGCCTCTCGCGGCAAGCTGTACATCGTACTGGACGGTATTGACGAGATTGTCTCCGAGGACCAGAAGGACGAGAAGGTTCTCCGCGAAATCCAAGACATTGTGAAGCAGGTTACTTCAGAGAAATTGAACATCAAGCTCCTCTTGTTTGGACGGGATAAAATTAAAGAAAAGTTCGACCACGTGGGAGAAACGATAGTCCCGCGTATTGATGTGGTAGCTGAACGGATCGAGGATGATATCAAACGTTTTATTGATTACAGGGTGGACCAGACCCAGGTTTTCCTCAGCGATGAGCTTATCGACAGAATTAAAGAAGTCATTTGCGCAGAAAACGGCGGTAAGTTGCCACTTCTGGTGTCCTGTCCTTTGCTGACGCGCACGACGTGTAGGTGGCTTTGCTTACGTCAATTCGTTCATGGACGAAATAAATCAAAGGGACCAAACAGATGAGATTGAAGAAGTCATCAATCATCCACCGGCTGGAGGCGTGAGTGGATTCGCCAAGTTGGTCCTTGACCGGCTCCTGGCCAACCTTCCGGCGGGTAACGAGGAGAGAATAAAGACGATCAAGATCCTAATATATTGGAGCGCACTGGGCTTGAAATACTTGAGAGTCAAAGAACTAGCGTGCGTCCTGGCTACTGGAGCAGGTCAGGTAAACTTCGATGTTGTAGTTACTGTCAGAAAAGCATGCGCAGAGTAAGTTCCTCTCAGATTTTACGAATGGTGCTGAGTTCGATTGCAGGCTTCTCGAGCTGGATGTCGATGAAGAAGATGCTGAGCATGAACACGACGCTGTGCAGACCAATCCAGAGACTGGCAGAGTCATTCGCAGACACCCAAATGAGGTCTTCGGCAGGAGCATGGTCAAGTTCCGGTATTTTAGATTCGAAGATTCATTCTTCGATCTTGACTGGACTACCGAGACTTCTAAGTCGAATAGTCTAGTCGAAACTGCATACATTGCGCAGCTTGAGATGGCTTTGTTGTCGATTAAAGTTGTGAGCTGTGTAACTTCAGATCCGGAGTACCAATCCACAAGAGACCTTGAGTACTATTCGATTCTCTACTGGGATAGCCATCTTGCTGATTTGGACCAATATTTCGACAAGTGCACGGATGAAGAAATTACTCGCGTGGTCAAAGGGTTGAAGGGACTATTCACAAACCCAGAGAGTACTTCCGTTGCCCTGGAAAAACACGACGTCAAGATGTAGGCGGTGATCGAATCTTCTTATTTCCAGACCCCCACCTTCTCAATTACTCTTCTTGTTGTAATCTCCTATCATGTCTTGTTTGACCTGGCGTTCTCTTGCACTGCAAGATGACTCCATTTGTTCCTACGATACCCTCGATGAGAAAATGACTGACTCTCAATCCCCAGGTACGAGAACTTCATTAGTGCGAAGGTGCAAACAGAGGAGGTTCCCGACGAAGAAAGAGGGAGAATGCTTAGATGGTGTTTAAAAGCGAAAGCCAGAGGAGCAGAAAAGCTTGATCTTTTGCCTGCAGAATGGGAATGGGTCGAGAAGGTTGTGTCGTTCCCACCGAATCTGATTACTCCTCTTGCCGAAGAACATCTCCGCCATTGGCTCAAGCAAACCGCCATAACAACTGCATTCTCGACATTTGAATTCGCCTTCAGCGCCTACAAAGCAGTAAGTCCCCGTTCTCTTGTTGATTCTGAGCTTGAAAGCACCGTTTTGATCTTTCGTAGACTGGTACAATCACCCTGGACTCGGAATCAACTGTTTCCAGAGAAGTCATAGTAGAGATATCCAAAAAGTGCAAAGATATCGAAATGGACGAAGATGCATATCGAGCAATTGCGACCACACTCTCGCATTACGATTGCAACGACACGGCCACTGAATATTTTGTCAAAGCCCGGGATCTTTCTAGGACTTCAAAGGGAAAATTCTCTACACTGATTGGCCTAGGCCGTGCATACATGTTGACCGGTCAACATGCAAATGCAGAAAAGACGTTGAGCGAAGCTTTGCTTCAGGAGGGGGAGATGCTTTTACTTGTAGATGACGAACCTGTAGTCCAGCAGCTGCTCCGAATAGCTTACAAGAGTCTCGGCCGGGCATTGTTATCTCCATACCTCAACATACAAGAAGGATGGACCTTGAGAGACTCATACCTGAACCTTAGGACGTCGCTCTTATCTGGAACCTCAGAGCTAGCGAGTGAACCTTCTGAGGCAGATTCTAAAAGAGCTATTGACGCATTTCAGAAGGCCATTGATCTGCTCCCGGAAACGTCTGACGTGACCTTGAACATCATCCTGCTGGATAGCATTTATTGGACGCTGATGCGTTGTATCAAAAGCTACGATACTATCATCGAAAGCGTATGTGCGTGGGACTCGACACTGTTCGCTGCATGGCTTTTGGAAGATCTGGAGTATGGAGAAGGAAAGCAGACGGAACTCCAAAACATTGCAAAGAAGGGAAATCGATTGGAAGATTTGATCAAGTGTTACGAGGCAGCCATCAAAGCTACTGATAAAGAGGGCGACTCGCTTCTTATGCAGACGGAGCTCAATAATCTTTATTGTATGTATTTGGGACCCAAACTTCCTATCCGAGTACGTCTCGGGACCGACAGTTTTCGAGACATATCTTGGTAAAGAGCCCTCCCAGATGAAGCAATTACTGACGCCTGCGTTACGTAGGGAAGGTGCAAGAAGATGAAGATCATGCCTATACAGGACTCCGACAGCTGATGGAGACTGACGACTCATCACGAAACGGGAAACTGGCAAGACATCGAGCAAACATCTTCCTCTCCGAAATGATGTATGGCCGAATCAAGGCTTCACCGCCAATTTGGGTCAAACGGATCTTGGCCTCGGACCTCGCGTTAATCTCGAACAAGGATACAGAGAGTGCCCTTGATGTTTGGGGTATAAGACCCAACATTCCCCTGGCTTCAGCATACCTGGCCTGCAAGCAACAACAGGAAGCTGAGAAGCTGTTGGACCCACCCTTCAAGCTGTGCGTGGAATGGCTTTCGGACGATGTGATGGAGAATGATTCCATGAGTCTTCGACTGCTTGCGAGGCTTTTGGCTTGCGTGGGTCTTGAAAAGGATGCTTCAACTGCCTATTCGGCTTCATCATCGCAAATCAGAAATTATGAGAAGACTGACGAGACTCCGGAGGAGATCACTGAAATCGATAATTCCGTCAAATCGAATGTTGAAAATCCGGACCAGACCGTGGCTATCCTAGAGACCACTGAAGTCAATAGCTCCGTTAAATCGAATCTTGAAAACCCGGACCAGAGTGACGCTATTCCGGAGACCACTGAACTCAATACCGTGAGCGAACCGGAAAACCCTTCCACCACGGCTACCATGGAACAGGAGTCTCCCGACTTTACGACTAGCACAGCGGATACCACCAATATTAAACCAGAGGAAAAGGTGGAAGAGGGCGTAAAGGAACCGGGAGACAAAGAACTAGCTCGAGTGGTTCCCAAAGATGACGAAGACCTAGACCTCAGTTTTGGCACGCCGATCTGCAACAGCTGCAGCAAGCACTTTCCCAGCTGGGTCAAAGACGAACCATTCTACATGTGCCTTACATGTTTTGATATGGACTTGTGCAAGGACTGCCATGCAAAACGTGTCGCCTCAGACGAAGACGGAGCGTCATCTCCAAAGCTAACCTTTTGCGGGATGAATCATGATTATATCAGAGCTCCGGTTGAGGGCTGGGGAGGTATCAAGAATGGGATTTTGAGTGTCCATCCGGAGAAATTGGAGTTTGCGCATTGGTTGAAGGACGTGGAGGAGAAATGGAATGCTTGGAGAGAGACGGGGAAGACTGTGTAGTTGTTTTAAGTCTGAGATGCTGGGGGATATGTAGAGTGGAATCACTGAGACCAAACAATGCTTAAATCCGGTACAGCCTCTGTACTGTTAATTTTATGTTCCTCTTTGGATTCCGCTACTAGTTGTGCCATGTGTTTAACAAAAAGATCTCAATGAGAGGTTAAGATTGCAAGTGGTTGCTCAGACTCATCACTCAGATGTGTTGATACAGTAGTGTCCTTCTCTACTGTTCGTGGGGGAAAGAGATATATCGGTGAAACATATGATATAATTTCTATAGCACATCTGGGTGATTCAAGAACGCTGCTAATTGTCAAGTGGAAAGGGTATATAGTTCATGGAGAGATATGAATGAAGCCTTTGAAAAGAAATGGCTGGCAATCAATATTCCTTAGAGGAAGTCGAATATCGAATTTCCACATGCTCTAGTATCGTACAGCTGAACATGATGAGACATTGCATCAACAAATTTTAGGTTCTTTGCGTGGACTTAAAAGCAAAAACCTTGGGAATGGCATGGAAATCTTTGATGGATTATGATTCTATGGTTGCCCAAACACTCGCTAGGTAACGCCAACCCGATTCATCATTTCATGCCAACCATGTCGCATCTCGTCTTTATTCAACCCAAGTCGTGCCATCTCTCGTCTACATGATGCACAAAGGCAGACTCATTTCGTATGCCCCTCCCAATACCACCTCCACAATCAGACCAATGCTCTCTACTTTCCAGTAGCAAACTGCTTAGTATACTTCTTCGCCTCAGCATTATAATCCTTCCTATCACCCTTAAACTTCTCTGCAATCGCTGCCTCCAATGCATCATCGGGAGCCGGCTCACTCAGCAACTGCTGTGTAGCAGTGAGGACGCTCATAATCTTACTGCTTGGCTTCCACGCTTCCGCCTTTAGGATGCCAATGCACATCGAGCCCTTCTCGTCGAACGTCACGTTGGGGTGGTAGATTCGTGTCTTGAAGTTTATGACGGGTGGCTTGAAAGGGTATTCGGTGGGGAGGACGAGAAGGAGCTTGAATTTACCGCCCTGGGTGAACTGCTGTTAGCCGGAGAAGAGACAGGACAAGTGATAAGAAAGAGGGCATACGGCATAAGGTGAGTCGGAGGGACCGTCTAAGATGATATTCCAGTTGTGTACGTTTGACTCGTCGACAAGGCTGACTTTGATGCCGACTGGTGGATTGCTCATAACTTCTGCGAGCTCCTGAAAGTTCATTAGCAGGCTGGTTTGAGCTTGATATTGCAGGAGACAAGCTGAAATACCTTGGCGATTCTCTTCTGAGAGGAACCCATCTTGGATTTGACTTCGTTGGTGAGGCTGTTGGTAGCAGAAGTGGGTGGACGAGCTATTTATTGATTATGGGTGAGAAGACTAGTATAGACTAGTATAGACGAAGTGAAGTTGTAGATCGTTGGAATGGAGGACTGATCGGATGCCCTTCCAAAATTGAATGCCTCAACTGTTTGCTTATAAGTTTGGATTGGGGGAAGATTCAGAGCATGTAGGAGACCGTTGCGCTTTGCGGCCCTGCCCCGCAATACGGCTACTTGTGAAGCAAACGAGGCTGAGGCTAAGGCTGAGGCTGAGCTTGGCTTAGATGAACAAAGTGTTTGGAATTAAATTTCGAAATATGATATCAATGATTTGAGTTGAATTTGATTCCGAGGCATCAGGACTATCGATTCCACTCAGAAGGGAGAGAAGAATGGAGGTGTTTGAGAAGGTTTGAAGTGGGCTAGGCTGGCGGCTTAATTGCCTTTTGATTCCAAATCCTGAAATCTGCCTGTTGAAGGTGTAGCGGATAGGGGCGTACGACGGGCTATCGGGTAACATACTACTGGCATGTGTAGTTTCGATGTCGACGGGGAAAGTATTGGAGACGAATTAATGAGATGGAAAAGGGAGCATGCATTGAGCTGGGGCTATGCGGATTTTGTCGAGGAGTTTGCAAGTTGGATATGAGGATCGAGCATTGGGATAGAAGGATTATCCTCAGAGGCATAGATCAATCGCCGTGCGAGGGTTTCAATATCTCCAAATCTCTCAAAGCCCGTGTCTTCATTCAAAGACTTTACCCCTATGCTACAGAGCCGGGTATCCATCCCAAACGCCAACTCAAACCAATGCGTAGAATTTCCACTCTTATTCTCGCTGCAAAACTACTACCAATCCCATTATCCCCAGCATAACCGTCTTCAACCATGGATGTTCACTCAGAAGAATCGTAACGTATCCCACGAATGGTATGTATGCTACCACGCTACCAATGATGTCCTTCCGCTCGATGTAATCCTGTCCCCTTGCATATAATTCCGTATCGTCCGCAACATTATTATCGCCTTTTGTCAACAACTTGGCATCATCCCTGTTCCCATAGTTAGTAGCAAATCCGCGAGAAGTTAACATGTCAATCAGGCAGGAGAAAGTCCACAGCTATAGAGCCCCAAACTCACCCAGTACCAAACTTCCTCACAAGCCTATGCACAATTGGGATATCCTTCCCCTTGACATTGTAAACTACAATCTCCCCCACGTCCGTCTCCCGGAAGAAATTCCTATTCCACAGAAAGAGTAGATCTCCTCTTTGGAATGCGGGTTCCATAGACCCTGAGAGGACAACAACAATAGGGGAGGGCGAGTCGGCAATTACTGAGAGGCCTTTCCACATCATGAACGCAGTAGAGAGTATGAGGGCGAAATTGAGGACTTGAGCGGCTGCTTGCCGGGGATTTTGAAGGGCAGAGAGCATGGTGCTGTATGGGTAGCGTGCGTGAGGATGGAAGAAGGGGTTGCGTTGTGATGATCGGAGTCGAGGAGATGTTTGCAGCCTCGAATGGGTCTTGAGAAATTGGAGATTCGAGAAGAAGAGAAAGCTTGTACACAAAGATAGCTGGTCTCCGGGGGACAGGTTTGCTTTGTTGTTGTTAGAGTTGTGGACACTTTGGAGCTGGAGATAATTCAGGCAGGGATGACACGGTCCAGGCAGCTTCTACTGTAGGTGAGTAGTTGATAGAGTCGTCTGAATCCTATCATCACCATCTCATAAACTCTGGAAGTTCCAATGTATAAAAGTATATGAAATGTCCTACATGACAACTAACTACTTTCATGATAACTGAGGAACAGGTCAATATGTTGAGGTATGTCAGACCGCTTCAGCACAATGAGCATGCCTTGGTAATGTGGAGTCCACGAGCCTGCTCTAATTGATAGAGACTTGACTGTCTGAGAAAGTAGTTGATTTCTCTTCAATGCTGCTCTCTATCATATCGGGCCTGCTGTTTACGGGTTGACAAGATGATAGTCATAGATCAACACAAACTGTGGAAGGAGCAAGTGAGCCCTTTCCTTCACATAAACACCAGTCTGGTTTACCTTTCTCTTCCTTTCCTTTTTGTTTACTTTCTTCTTTTTCCTCCTCATACCTCACCTGCCTTCCATCGTCCACCTTCAATGTCCATCACTTCATGAACAATCGTTTCTCCCCACTGCTCTCTCATAGTCACGAACCGTTTCCATTCTTCCCTACCCGAGCCTATCCTACTGTCACGCAACCTCAACAGGGAGAGTCCGGATACTCCGATCCCAGGAAGCACCGTTCAGGCACAGTCAACTGGGCACAAAGCTGTCCTTCGGGTTGCCCTACGCCCATACTTGGACAGTCTCCTCCGCTTGTAATCTCGCCCCATCTCGCACAGTCCCCTCTGCGTGGTGTCGCACCATACGGATACACCCAACCTCAATTCCAGCCAGCAGCTCCAGAGCATACCCCAAACTTCTTGCGTAAAGACTCCTACTGGTCCAATCTTCCACCCACGACCATCTCTGGTGTCCGACAGAAGGTTGCCAAGATCTACATCGATCACAGAGCTGAGCATAGAAGAGCTAAACGCGTAGCTCTCAGAGAACGTCCTAATACAATGTCGTCCTCCACTGCACTTCTTCCCAAGAACCCGGATCAGAAGAGAGGCGATCAACACGTAACTTGTTGCAATCCATAATCATTCACATCTGCTGACTACTACCAGCCCATCTTCCTCCGTGTCTGCCATTCTCCATGGCTCTTCATAGGTCAGAAGGTCTTGGTCTTCCTCCGCGGTACCACTGCTACATATCTTCTCGTCAGCTTTCTGATGTGCATTCAATATGATCTTCAAGTCAACAAGCATGGCTGGTTGACTGCTTTTGAGTTCCCGAACGTTGTCTACCTGCTTCAGATCATCTACAACTGGCTCGCATTCGTAAGTATCTATGGCATACTTGAAAGACCGCTGGCTGACATTCGCAGATGTGGACTGCCATGCACCTCTACTACCCTCACCACGGTAGTCAGATCCAGACAGCCTCGACTCGTTTCCAGAAGCTTTTCTCCCCTCCCCGCCAGAATCCCACAACCAAGAACCGTACTTTCTTCAGCATTTTCTACACTGCTGCGATTACATATCCACATGTGGTCTCCTTTATCCACTGGGCTATCTTGGCCCCAAAGCATAAGACTACAATTCCTGGTATGTCCTTACGACCTTTTCAGAATGCTGGCGACTAACTTCGTAACAAGTCGATGAGATGTTCTCTAAAGGATGGTATACTCAATTCTTCATCCTCAACAAGTATGCAATCGGCTCTGCCATTGCTTTGATTGAAGTTTTGGTTTATTCCAGTATCAGACGCCAAGACGTAAGTACTTTGCTTCATTTTCTTGCCGCATACTGATACGCCACCAGCCTGTCATTGCCCATATCTCGGGACTCACCACTCTTTGCCTTTGTTATGTCGGCTGGGCCTTGCTCGGTTATGTTGTTACGGACAGATACCACTACTTCTTCTTCGACCACAAGATTGTTGGCTGGGAGCACTTTGGCATAGCTGTTATTGCTTTCATTGTCGTGACCAACATCTGTAAGGTTTCAAAATCCCCAAGTCGTTCTATCGCTGATCAAGTTAGTCTTCCTTGTCGTTTACGGTCTCACCGGCATCCGCGAGAAGCTCACCAAGCGAGGCGAGGACAGAAAGTCTGGCGGCAGCTACACCCGTCTTCCTCAATGAACAGCTCATGATTTCATGCTCAACTGTTTTCCCGTGAGGTGGTCCGGTTTACTGGAAGGAGAAAATCGCATCAATCCACTCAGTCAATATCAATAAGTTGCACTTGTCGTTCAAGCCAGGAATGAGTTTCGATTACTATCATTACAGTAGCGTATTAGGCAGAGAACAGCGTGCTTTCGTATATTATAGTTACGTGGTGGGCAGAAAACAGTGTTCAGGTTGATGAGTCCGGACTTTGTATTATTTCTTTCTTTGCACGCTTCCAAGCTTGCCGCACTCTTCTATAGTCCTAACCGAATATCCAAGACCTTCTCACGCCTCGCTACTCTACATATGCCCGTTGGAGAATCTTAGGCTCGCCGCCTCCCTAGAATGCCATAGACTCTCATAGATCATTTTGACACCCAATCTGTGACTTGTATGCAAGCTCTCCCAATCCCCATCGTCGTTCAAGGATGCAACGAGCCGCTTCATC
This sequence comes from Hyphodiscus sp. D1413, assembly GCA_003988895.1. Lineage (NCBI taxonomy): Eukaryota > Fungi > Ascomycota > Leotiomycetes > Helotiales > Hyphodiscaceae > Hyphodiscus > Hyphodiscus sp. D1413. The sequence goes on from QYAO01000018.1 coordinate 55,246, forward strand.
AGCGTAAACCCCCTGATTCGGCTCGCTTAATGCTCCGCCCAGGTGAAGTCAACCGCTTTGCAGGCACCAACGTCTGACGCATTGCATACAACTATGCCAACTGGACGAATGAATCCAACGTACCACAACTACCAAGTATGAGGTGTGGCGCACACCTCCTAATCTCTCGAATAGGAGTGGCTCAGGGCCCCATTGGTCTGGCCGTCTATCACGTGCTGCTCTCTGGTTCGCCAAGGCGTCCAACGCAGCTGTAACTAGGTATAATATGTATCTCCTTCGCGCGTCGCTCTTCTTCTTTCTTCCTCACCACACCATTCGGGTCGCAAATAATACAAGAATCTCCAGACTTTCTTTAAGGATATCTCGAGATTTCTTCCAGGACCCTGTCAATCTTTTTGTGCGTCAATTCTTCAAATCAATCCTTTCCCCCCCAACACTCTTTTCGTCATTCGCTCAAATACTCCCCATCCCTCTACGACCAAAATAACTGTCAAGATACCACCGCAGCCATGTTCAAGCGTTCATTCAGATCGAACGATCGTGTGGAGAAGGTTGTCAAGTTGAAGAAGTCATATAGGGATCCCGCGAAGTTGTCGAAATTGCAGAAGTCGTTTGATCAGAGTCCGTCTGTTGGAGGGTATGTTGCTGGTGCCTGGTGCCTTGGGGTAGGAATCGAAGCTGATAGATATGCGAACAGGACTCTGACCTCGCCCATCGTAACTTTCACAGTTGGTAAGGAAGGGCGACTTTTTGCAGCGCATGAAGACATCCTGAGCTTGTCGCCGTTCTTTGCGGCGGCTTGCAGAGGGCAGTTTCTCGAGGCGCAGAGTAAGAGGATTGATCTTCCCGATGAGGAACCTGAGATCTTCTCATGTGTTCTTGAGTACCTATACGTGAGTCTCCTTTGCGCCAAGCATGCTTTCTATGCGCCGTAATAACTACTGACCTGATCTCCTTTTGTAGAAGGGCGACTATTACCCCCGCTTGATGCACAACAAGCGCCGCGACTCTTGGGAACTCGAGGATGCAGTGAGCACCCCAAATCCCGAAAACAGAGGTGGTCGCGGAAATATCGAAGCTACAAGCTACATCTCCAGCGTGGGAGAACACCTTTTGAAGGACACGGTCATATACTGTGCAGCAGAGAAGTACGGACTCGAGGAGCTCAAGCGCCTTGCTCTTCGGAAGCAGGGTCTGCAGAGTGGAATTGAGGTCGCTACAATTCTTCGCAGTGCGCGGTATGCGTATGACAACACGCCGGACACGGACTCGAGGCTCCGCGCTCATTATTTAGCCTTGATTATCAGATGTCGCAAGACATTTAAGAGGAGCGGAACCATGCAGACGGAAATGGAAAGTGGCGGGAAACTTTTCTTTGATCTGTTTGTAGCTCTGTGCAATCATGTGGATGATATTGTGGACATCGGGTACGTACCCAGCTTCTCATCTTCCTTCCTCCAACCCGTAACCTTAAGCTAACCTAAGCTCTGTATTGCAGAAATTCCAAGTCTCCCAAGACCATCTAAGCAACAAGGTTGCGCAACCTACATCAGATACCCAGCTCGGAGTTTTCATTGTTGTTCGAGGATTTACTGTCTATCTCTCTCCATCAGATTGGACCATATGGAGAGATCGCATCTCCCCTTCGCCCGAGGTTTGGCCGCCTTTCCGATGAAAACAGTGAGGTTTACATCTCCTCCACTCTTTCTAATACCCCCCGCTTTGTCGTTATGGATTACGGAAGGAACTGTGCGCTTGCTTTTTAGTTGCTTGAGTTTCCTCCCTCTCTCAGAAGCCTCCTGCGGAGATGGATTGAGATTGGAATCAGAGGACTCACCCCACTTGGTCAACCACCACCACTATTTCTTTTCCGTTGGGATGCATGGGAATGCTGTAGCTATGGTTATGTGTATATGATCTTGATGATGGTGTACACGCAGAATCCCTAGTGGATTGCTGGGCTTAGCCCTCGTCAGGGCGACTTAATGAGAGATTTCGGCCACCTCAAACCTGTCTTCTGTTGATAGTAAGACTGCCTGCAAGTTGTGTTTCACGGTATCTCCATGTCAATCCTGCGGAGAATTCTCTGTCCATCTATGAGAGCCGTAAGTCTCTGCTTTCCACTCGAGCACTGAGGTTTTAAAACCCTCTTGTATGGGTCTCGTATTCTAGTACTTTCTTTTTGACCAGGTTGGAGCAAACAAGCATTAGCACGACGAAAGGATTACACGAGCTTCGAGCTCGTTGCTCTCCAATGTGAAAAAGTATTCCTCCCCTTAGCTTCCAAGTTCTCTCATTTCCTTCAGCCCATTCACTGCATAGCCTGCCCTTTCTCACCATCAAAGTCTGCCGTCTACGCAATACACCAGATTCAGAGTGACCAGGAGCATTCGAAGCCTGAAAAAGTCGAGAATACTACCCTCCTTGAAGAAGCTGCGGAGGTGAAAAAAGTTGCTAGCGCCGAGTCTATGGGTGCTGAGAGCGAGACAGCCGTCCATGTCTTCGGTTTCGAAGTCGCTCTACGGCCTGGTTTGTGTATTGATAAACGGTGAACAGGTGCCTTAAAATTGTAGGAAATAGTATAGCCACAAAAGCAATATGTTTGGATAAGATGGCATAAGACAGGTTGCGTTAGGTTGAGTCGCTCCAACGGCTGTCGATTGGATGCTAGCAGCGAGCGGCGGTTACGTTTCTTCACAATGATCCAAGTCCTATTAAGGTACGAGAGACTACAGATTCCGCATGGATAGCATACTCTCCGCTAACATTGCTGGCCAATACAGTGACCAGAGAATTGGAGATGACGGTCTGATCTAGATTCCTCTTGGGTATGAGCAGCAGAGATAGTGGACTGTGTGTAGATTCTCGGGGTAGATGATTGCAGTATATCTGAAGGCGTTTGCGCTTGTGAGTATGTACAATGGTAACTTCAAACTTGCATGTGTGAAGCCTGAGTCTTCATAGTTACTGTACTGATTATCAATGCTCCTGCCTGTGGTTTGAAAAGTTAGGTACATTATCCTATAAATACGCTAGAATACAGTAGTTTAAACCCCATCACTTGGAATTGTAGTCTTGTTTACTAACGTGCTCGCTACCATGGGACTGGTAAACTCCCTCCGAGAGTCAGAGTCCACCTTCTAGCCCCTTGTAAACAGTGAGGATTCAAATCCAGCTTCACATCCGCCATCGGGGGAAGCAGGGAAATAATTGAGGCTCTAGGTTTCGTCTATTCCATATTCTTTATCATTCGAGCTGTATATCGATCTCATAATCTCTAAGCTGTGAGCAGGCGCGTCTTTAGGACGGGGTTTGTTGTTGTATTGCACTATTGCGTAAGTTCCTTCATATCGAGAAGTATTAAAGCGACGAACTTGAAAGAGTCGACTTACAGTTTCTCAAAACCCTGGTTGTCAAGCTGTAGTATCTGAGTTCGACCCAAAGGCACTAGCTATTGCTCTGGAAGATGAGGAACATTGTTATCGTTTGTGTGTGTGATGTTCCGGACTTCTACTGAAGCTGATGCTACTTAATTTCTCCAAGAGACTGGATAAGGCTAGTTGCGCTCTGCTCAATTCTAGAAGTGTGGAAAAATGGGGTAGGCACTGCATATTGACAACATTTCTTTCGAGTATAATGTTCAAGCTCTTTATTGTTGCTTCAATGAGATCTGTTCTCTTTCATTTTAGTTTCATTCGCATTGCTAGGATAGAATATCTCCTCATTTGCGTCAGGTTTCTTAAACTGGACAAGTACTTTGCGCTGGTTCAGCACTTGTCTGTCCCCTGAATGTCCTCCAATCTTTGAGTTCCTTCCAATCTTGTATTTCACCATGTCATATTTGGCTGCCTATAAGCCGTGTCATTCGATGAGGGTTCGAGGTATGGGATACGTGAGAGCCAGATGAATTACTTGCTCGAGTAGTGCAGTGTCAGGGACTCTGAAACACTATGATCGTAGGAGAATAGTGGCGTGAAGTAAAGGGCGGCCTTGGAGATTCGAGAACTCAATACCGATATCGAGTAGAGTAATCTTTGGGGCTAACAACCAATCCACGCCCCTTTTTGGCGCCACGATAGATGGTCTCGATGATGTCGATGAGTTCTTGCTTGTCCTCAAGTACCCAGTTCAACTTATTGTTATTTCCAGTTCCAAAATCGCACATCATATGCTTGTTTCGAAAGAAAAACATGAGTGTTACTGGATCATATAATTCTATTAGAGAGGTATTAGCGTAGCCCTTGATAAGAAGACAGAGGTGTGACTTACCATACATCTGTTTGAAATCGGGGACCTGGTCGAGATCGCACACATAGATGACAGCAAAGTTCTTGACTCGGTCAGCGATGCCTACAAATATGCAAGATCAGTAATTATAGCATGAATAGGAAGAGGAACAACTTACGGTAAAGGACTTCATCTTGTCTCATGCAATCAGGGTCCCAGTCGCGACCGAAGCGGATGATTACCAGTCTTTCCTCCTCGCTCATAATAGCCTGATCGACATGCCAGCCTGTATTGAGATGAGGAAGGACGAAAGACATTTTGGACAGCGATAAGATCAAGTTGTTGGTATGATTTGGGTTTAGGGAACAGTTGGTGCTAGACGATGCTTTGAGAGGGGTTCCTGGGAAAGCAGAGCCGCTGCCTAGAACTTTGCTGGTAGCTCCACCAGCTCTTGGAGCCTTGCTGAGTAATCGGGCGCTAATGTTAAGTCACGTGTAAGAGTTCACTTTCATTGCTAGAGATTCTATGAAATAACACACTATTTGATATTTCCACCACTTCACAGATGATTTTCGGATTTCCTTAGATTTTTAGAAAATCGCTGAAATGTTGACAATCGTAGGACAGGTCTTGCCGGGCCTAAAGATCCGAGATATCCTCCCTTTGTTCACTGGTAGCCATGGCATACGTCCTCGAGATCCAGGTTTGTCGATAACAATTCTCGCGGGATTTGAGATGTCTGCCTGTCTTCCCTCCATCAACTAGAAATTAAGAACAACAAAATCCTAGTATGTTTTCCTACATGTCTTCCCCACAACTTACGTGCTTGTGCCTTTTCAATTTCATGACAGCCAACCACCCTTAGGATGTCGGGCTCAACGTATACTCTTACCAACAAATCCCAGTTTGAAATCTCTGAAAAGATACAAGCCGGAAAGAAAATTACGTTGCTTGATTTAAACTGCTAGATGTGTTTACGCCGATGAATTTTTGTTGTACAGTGAAGACTTATGCTTCTTTTTGGGTATACCGGAGACTCCATTGCTCCATGCTATGTAATGCTCTGAAACCATTCAAACGCCAGAGCCCGCAGCTTCCATAAACGCATAGAAATCATAAAGTCGGCACGAGGCCTCATTAATTTGGAGTATTCGCGCCTTCCCCTCCACTGCTACCAGCAGTGCGATTCATCAAACCAGGGAAAATCATAGCCTGCTCGGCATCATCCATGTCCGGCACATCACTCAGATCGCTCTCGTCATCCGCGCTATCATGGAGGCTACCGGGCGCAGAGCTATCCTCACGATCTGCTCTGTTCTCCTTCCTCTCTTCTTCAAGCCCGCCCTCATTATGAGGTGTTGCGTCATTTTCAGGTCGTGCTTCACCTGCACTTCGGTGGAGGTCCTCCGAGACATGGGGCCCATTCGAGCCCGAGACGTGGGAATTAGGTGTTTCGGAAACTGAGTTGCGAGGTTTCGAAGAGGGTAAAAGCGAACGTGGTGCTTCTGGTACTCGGTTGACAGCCAGCTCTGCTCTTCGAAGGACTTCACGACGTCCAACGCCGATTTTGCGAGGCCTAGTGCCTTCGGAAGAACCTGCGAAGGTGACTGGAACAGGTATCTGCGTGCCATCCATATTCATAACCAGGTTATTCAAGCTCATAGGACCCATTGGTCTTGCCATTGGCAGCCCTTCAGAAGTGCCATCTTGTTGTGCTCTTTGTTGAGATGGTGGGGGTGGGCCCGGCAAATGTGGTGCAACCTGTACAAACAGGGTTGCCCAGGCATCGTTTATCATGTCATCAATCGGCGTAGACTTCATTAAATTTGAGTTTAGTTTCTTCAGCTCGACTGATTCGCGAAGAGCATCGCGTGCGGGGTGTGATGCGTTAGGGTCGTCATGCCAAACTGAGAGGCGCTGGGAGAGCATTTCGAAATCTTCCATCGATACACTTTTGAAGACTTCGTCCATGTTGGGAGGAATTTTAGCAGCCCCGCGGATGAGGCGAAGATAGGTTGTACAGCAATCACTCCAGACATGAGTGAAGCGGTGGAAGTCATTGGCTTTCTTACGAACACGCTTGGCGAGGCTTTCCATACTCGCTTTGTCCTCGACGATCCAAAGGAGCTTGATCATTAGCCTGACGTAACGTTCCATGTATACACAGTGACGTCCAGGGCGTTCTGCCTCTGGTTTCCAGACTTGGATATGCATCGTCTTCGTGAAGATCGATTCGCGAAATTCGTGGCGGGCTGCCATTGCATGAATGTAATCGGGTCTATTGTCATCGTATAGAATGCTGGCAACTCGGGCAATCATTCTATGATGCCAATGCTGCTTATCAGAGCTCCTCAGGTGCCGTAGGCTTTCTAACACAAACGGCTCCCATTCTTCTAGATCATTGATGTCGATGTGCTCACCCTTGCGAACCGCGTATGGCTGCTGTTGGAGGAGATCCGCACCAGCTTGTGGTTCCATTGCACGATGTATAACAAGCTTGTGTACAATTGATACCAGTTTGTAATGTGGCTCGAGTATGGGCTCTTGACGGCTGTCCCTTGGCTTCGGCACTGTTTTTATGGCGTTCACAAAAGCCTCCAGCACAGATTCCATAGAAGGCTTGGCTAGAGCATCTCTTCTAGAGTCATCTCCGACTTTGGAATACATCTTCCATCGGCACTTGCCGATCATAAAATGATTCCTATCATAATTAGCCTCAGGCCCAAAGCAGAGTCCGGAAATACTCACATCCAGTTGTTCGGATTCTCCACCGACGAGCGTCTAAAAAGCTCGCAAGCATATCGCCATACCATGTACCGAGTCATCTCCTTATGAAGAGGCTGTTTGTACATTCCCACTTCAGCAGAGCCACTCATATGCTTCTCGAAGTCGTCCACATAGAAGGCTTCCATGGAAAAGGGTTCTCTAGAGGAAGCATAGAGGCGCATACCAAAATCGTGATACATCTCGCTGACTTTGACCAAAGTGTCATGTTCACCGTCGGCACATCGCATAGCAGTTGATAGTGCCATAACATAGCAGTGAATGGCCGATCTTTGCAGTCTGGTTAGAACTGGACGATTGTTGTTGATTTTTTCGGCGCTCCACATAACTTCATCTTCCAATTCATAGTCAAAACATTGAGCGAGTCGATACCATGCTTCCCAGTGATCTGTGGTGTATTGGAGCTGTAATCGTAGGAAAGTCGCGGCAACTTTCATGTCGTCCGTCTGACCACCCGGGCCAAGTTTCTTTTGCGATCGAAACTTCGTCAAAGCAATCATACCTTGCAGGAAATACCACCCTTTCTCCGCGAGAATGCTATCTGTAGCGACCACGGGAATAGAATCTATCTCGATATTGCCTTGCAGGGCTTGAAACAAATGTAGAGGGCGAATAGAGGTCTTCAAATACTCCGTGCTATTGCGCAAGTTATGTTGCATTTGAGGGGTGGATTTCGCTGGACCGATAGCTGTCTGCATCCTCTCAATCGTGGTACGAAGTTCGTGTTTCAGAAGATCTTTCATCGACATTCGATTCGCCAGGATGATAACCTGTTCTGCGATGTTCAGGACGGTGCGCTTATCAATCGTCTCTGTCGGACAATCATGCTCCTCTAACAAGTATGTTCCGACGCCCAGACGAATGCCATATAAGTCATAAAGAACCTGTCCAAGATAATCCTCCCATCTGTCGACTTGCTTTAGACGAATCATCTCAACCTTCATCATTTTGAGGAAGATCTTGTTAGAAGCCTTGCAACATTTTCGCAGGCCCAGAGAATAGTGAACAAGGGCCAGGAAGTCGGCAAGATCTTTGTCAGGCTGTGCAAAAAGTTCCCGGTTTTGATTCATAGACTCTTTGACCATGGTATACTGCAAAGCCCATGTCCGGACTTGCATTTCCCTAAGCTTGTTGATGAAGCCAGTGAAGGAGCCCTGAGGATTGTATACCGGCGTCTGTGGTAACTGGGTCATTCCAACTCGGACTTCGTCATCGAAAAGAGCTGCAGAGTGAAGAACACGGTTTAGTTGAGCTAGCGCTGTGCACGTGGTCTTCAAGTGACGCTCATCGATGATCTCGAAACAAGTGGCTGCATCGTTCAAAGCAATGGTCAAAGATCTAACTAGTAAATCATCCAGAGCTTTCAGCCACAGTAATAATTGGTGGTGCCGTGGCCCTTCAACTGAATTCACATAGTCATCTGTTCGCAGATCGGCAACAATAATCTCGATGCTCTTCAGGTAGCAAGAGAAGACTTTAGTGTTGTAGCCTAGACTGAAATACGCCTCTCGAAGTCGCTGCCACAAGAACAGGCGTAACGAGGTACTACCTCCTTTTAAAAATTTCCACATATCCCGCAGAACGGCAGGAGTGCTGTCGGAAGCTTCCGAAATGACAATGGTATCCTCACGCTCCACACCTTCTGCCTGTGAGGCTGATTCGGGATCGAGGACTGGCTCCAGTGTTTCAATGATAGCGAGTGGATTCGAAGTATCAGTCTGAAAGAGGTTGAAGAAGAAGTCCATGGTCGTAAGTCTGGAGACTTCGCGTTCTGCCGCAGCAACAGATATCTCTGGCATGACAGCATTGTTGGGCAGCTCTATCAACGATTTCTCGCTGTCATCGAGTATGGCTTTGAGATCGGACCAGCAGAGAACCTTGTGCTCTCGAGAAACATTTTCCGCCATAGTAGCATAGAATACTGATGCCCAAAGGTATCTTAAAGACAGTTCATCCTTGTCTTCGCAAACACGAGATCTGATGACATCTGCAGCAAAGCCTGCCCATCTATCAAGACGGTCTTTGGTCATAACTCTTGTTTCGAAATTAACGATACTGCTAGGGTTTGTAATCCTGGAGTAAATATCAAGGTGCAACTCGAATAGGGTTTGAGTCATCTGCTCAAAACGAGCGAGTGCTTCCCAATTACCACTATCTCGTGTCCCCTCAACCTCTAACAGGATACGTGCATATATTTCGGGATCAATGAAGCTGACGATTCGAACAACGGTAACCTTGAAGTCTTCTGGCCAAACATTGCTCTGATAAGTGATTAGAACTTGGCAGAGCCATTCCCAAACAACGTCCTGGAGGGGCATCCACAGCGCATCGACCTTGTTCGCGAACGAATCAAGCCCATCTGCTACTGAAAAAACCGCTTTATTACTTTGCTTCACCGTTCCAGATTTAGAATTCTCTAAGAAGGCGGCTAATCCAGCATTTGCTCCTCCTGCCGACGAGCCTAGAATATCTGCAGCATTGGCATTAACGAAGGTCGACGCTTTTTCATCATCCCAATTTCTCAGGATATCCCTTAGGTCTCGTACGGCTGTGCTGGCCAGAGTGTCTACATGATTTGGTTGCGCCTCTTCCGACAAAACTGTTTGCAGTTCTGCAAATGTTCCTAAGTCCTCGACCCCAAGCTTTGCAAGAATGCCACCGACAAAATCAAAGACGTCTGAATCCGCGCGAACATAGCTTTTCAGCTGTTCTGCAAATTGAGTAGCAGGGTCGACCTCCATTGTATTGTCCCGATTTCGGATACGTTTACTTCTTTTCTGAGCTCCGCTGTCATCTTCAGGAGTATCGCGGATGCCAGCGGCAGATTGGGATCGCTTCCGTGTCGGGACAGATATGCTTTGCGAGCGCTGCCTCCCATCGGAAAGCGGTACGGTGGTCGTCGTAGTGACTATTTGAACAGAATGATCTTCGGAATTCGCAGTGACTGGGATTGCTAATGGTATCTCGCTGGCCTCTCCAACTGGCGATTCTGTCACGGGGGCATCTTTCATGATAGAGTCTTCCGTTGATAAAGCTAACGGCGTACTTTCTAGGTGAACGTTATCATTCTGTGGAGGAAAGCGTAAAGAAACACCTTTGCCAGCAAGTCCATCCAAAGACATCATAGCCATGTAAAGAGCATCACCGAGGGCAGTCCAGTTCTTCGCTGGTATATTAACAATTATTCGAGCTTGCGTAATCTTAGCGATTTCGTTCTCAGACGGGTCGTTGCCAAGCGATTTCGTGCCATCTGGTAGGAACGGGTAAGGATCCATGTATTTCGAGAGGAATTGAGGCATCTTTTTCTTCAAAAAAGGAGCCATGATTGGATGGGACAGAGCCATGTCATCCCCAAGCACTTGGAGATGTTCCTTCAATCGCTCTCCAGCGAATCCTTCTTCCAGTGCTGGTGGATCCACTTCAGCAACTGTGGGATCGTCATCGACTTCGACAGCAGCTTCGAGACAGTATCGTGCTATTCTGCGACTTCCCAGCATTGCTCCTATGCGAGCAGCTCGTCTCCATAATTCGGTGTCTGATTCGTCGCAGGCCAGGGCGAGTGCGAAAGCATCCAAAGCAGCTTTACCTTGGTAATCAAGCTCAGCCTTATCTAGCGAAGGGGTGCCTCGTAGAGTGGAAATTCGGACATGGGACTTGACACAATCCAGTATAAATTGGCCATGATTTTTGTGCGAAAGGTATAGTATCTGAGGCAGAGTGCTGGGGGCTCCATCCGCCCCAGCTGCCACCAGATCGAGGGGAGAGAATGACGCCTCTGCAAATTCGAGTTCAGGATGTTCGCAAATTCGTGTAAATTCCGTAACGCTCTCAGGATACTTGAAAATCTCTGACTTGAAGAGATTGTGATACGCTTCGGCGGCTTGTTCGTAGGCTTCAGGTCCTTGAGAATGTAGCTTGAGTGCTATTTGGTATAATTTGAGGGCCTCTTCTATCTGCAGAGTTGTGAGTAGTTCGTCGCAAGAGTTGGGACATGTTCATGATACCTGTAATTCCCTGGTGTTGTCGACCTCGTCGTCGCTCTGATCGTCAGGTTCAATGTTAAGAGCAGTGAAGTTTGCCTGGTCATATCTTTAGCTTTACCAATTCGCATACAACGGATGTTATAAATACCATGATCAAAAATCATCCGTAGAATTGGATGGCGAGCTCCTCGGTTTGGGTAGTTGAGAGCTGTCGCGAACACGAAATCCAACGCGCTTCTTGGGATCTTCTTTCTATTTTCCAAGGTGTGGCTGAAGTGTGGCGCAATGGATATTCGTGGGAGACGATTCACGATCAAGTCCACATCTTTAGCATCATGTCAGCAATATATTGACTTGGGCATACTTCTGTTGATCTAAGTGCATATCTTATTGCTTCTGGAAGCTCAACTTTTGAACTGTCTGAGTTTGCTCGTCAATAGCAATTGATGGGCACTGTTGGGCGAGGCTGACAGATAATCGACCTTCAAAGTGAGGGTCCGTGCGTTCGAGTTTACTTCGTCGAGCCACAAATTAGATTCAACTTGATATGTTCAGATAGGGTAGACCCTGAAATCGTCACAACAACTGTCATCTCGCAGATCTTTGTTTGGTGACACGAAAAGCGACCTCTTATTCCCATATTGTCAAGCAATTATCCATCCATTGTTCAGAAGATCAGTGAGGCAGATACAGCTGCGATCTGGCCCACGATGGTCGCGCCGGCTGTGCCAGAGTACGTGAAGTTTCTCCAATTGCGTCGCAGCCTATTTCACATATTGTATACTGATCAGTATACTATAGACTGTCCGAAGAGATCCTTCATGAGTCGACCGATGCCCGAACAGAGGTGCTCGCTGCACTGCGCGAATTGGGACCTCCAGATTTGGTTCAATTGATAAAACAAGCTCCACGGAGTCAGGGGAAACAAGTATGTTGGCGAGCACCGATACGGTTTGCTACAGCTGAAGACTAACTTGCCTTCTTTCAGACTGGCGTCTATCACCATGTCACAGGTGTTGATGCATCCTCATCCGCAAGTCTTGCTGCCTACATCAACACCCTGACCTACAAGGAAACCAATCAGTCAACAGCGAAGATTGTTGAGGGAATTTACTGGTATGCAGTCTTTCAAAGGTCCCAAAAAATATCTTCTAACTTGAAGTAGCTGCTACAATGCCTTCTCCCGTCTCGACATGCGAGTTCACGTCACAATACCTGGAACGGTCGATAGCTACTGCATAGATGAACGAGGAGACAAGAGAGTCGCGTCAGATGAGTTGTGGTTGGAGACATACCTCTGCAGTGTCCTTCGGGCATACTCTTATGCAGACAATGGAAGTGGAGATACCATTAGAAAGATCATGGGTGTCCGGAGATTCAATCCTGTCACAACAACAGAGACTGAGCATCGATTCCTCCAAGCCGCAGAACACCTCTTTTTCAGAGGTACCAGCTCCCCACTCTCTGCCATTACTTTGTACTAATTATAGCAGGCTGGCAACTCGGATCAGACTCGGTTGTCCAAGTCCCGAACAATGTCTCGAACCACCTCACATCTGGCCTACTGAAATATTTCCATACCACTGGCCGTTTTGCATCTGGCATAAATCTTTTCGAAAAACTACGAACTCGAAATGTTGAAGTCTCTTCCTTGCTCGCTAAGGTTCTGTTCATGGGTGACGAAGAAGTTCAAGCAGTAAGAGTACTGTACGAATCGGTCAAACACTCACCAATGGACTATGTGATGCTAGACACACAGGCGGAATTCTTGAAGAAAAAGGCCCTGGCCCCTAATGCGCCCGAACACAAGGAGGAAAGGCTGCACATGGCCCTCGGCTGCGCAGACAGAAGCACAGTTGCTGCTCCCAGCGAGTTCGGCACATGGGCGCGGTTAGCAGAGATCTATGTTGCGATGGAAGATTGGGAGAATGCCTTGACCACGCTGAACTCTTGTCCGATGTTCACGTATCAGGACAAAGACGCACCGATCATGCCTGAACCCAGAGAGATCCACTTACCTACCCTCCCTGAAACCCGACTGGATGAGATCGACAGCGAGCCAGAGTCAAGATACGGAGAGCAGGTACATCCTAGTCTTCTGAACCTGCGTGCAGCCCAGTATAAGGGTACCTTCAAGCATGCGTACAGCATCTTGACCGAGATGACGGCAAAGATCGGATGGGATCAGCTGCTGAAAATTCGGAGCAATGTGTTCGTTATGGAAGAGGAGTATCGGAGTGAGAGACAGCCATCTTCAGGTACACAAGGTGAACCAACCCAGCGTAATGCAAGCACCGACGTACTGAGAGGAAGTCCAGGTCCTCCAATCAACGGCGATGATCACACAGATGAGGACGATGACAAGAGCATCAATGGAGCTTCTTCAACTGCCCCCACTCTAGTGACAGAGAATGGTTCCAGAGCTGCGGTGGCTGATGAGTCCGTGGAGAAACCCTCTCACACAGTCACACCAGAAGAGGTAAAGGGAGGCAACGAAGATGTAAGGATCATGAAATGCGGAACTGATGAGCTTAACTGACGAAAATTAGACCGAGGCAACCGAAGAGCAACTTTCAAGGTTTAACAATAAACGTCTCTGCGAACGTTGGCTTGACAGCTTGTTCATGGTCCTGTACGAGGATCTTCGCATCTATACCATCTGGCGAACCGAGATGGCCCAGTACCGCGCTCAACAGATGCAATATAAGAAGTCAGCCGAAGAATGGGAAATTTTAGGCTCCCTTGCGTCTCGTCTCCATCATCAAGACGAAGCTGTTGAAGCATATCGACAATGCCTAACTATCCGATTCTCGCCCAAGGCACTCACTGGTATCTTGGCAGAATACGAGAGAGACAAGAACACTCGAGAGACAGTTGCGGCTGTTATTCGACTTGTGACTTGGCAATATAGGTGGTACTCCGAGTTCTCACCCGAGTTGCTTCACACAATCCGAACTTTGATTGAGGATGAGGGTGCTGTCAAGGTCAGGAGTATCATCCAAGCTACAAGCTTACCGCAGAGTGTTCTCGACTTGACTCATCACTATGCCGCACTTTGTGCCGCTTTTAGGAGTTCTGGAACAGAGGGTTAGCGGTAAGCATTCCAATGGTGTTGATGGAGCGGAATAGACAGGGTTCAACGATACGGCAGCAATGATGATCGTGAGGAGCATTTTTGAAGCGTTCATGCGTGCAATCTCAAGATCGTTTAGCAGTGATATCCAAGATTCTAGGTGCTACTTTGATCATGGAATGGCAAGGGCCTGTTTGGCTGAGAACAACCTGTTTAATGTCACATACATAGCTCCACTAATAAAATCTCGATGTCTTCTCAGCCTTGGCATGTTTCTGTAGTCACCACTTGTGTCGAAATTGCCTAACTATTTATGTACCTCTTCTCTTGGCCTCAGTTTCAATGCTATTGACAAGTTCTCTGCATTCCAATATTGCTGTCTTTTTCCTTCCGGGTGAATCATGGGGGTAAGCTCTTAAAATCAGATGGCTAACAAAGTGCAGACTAGACGACGGCCGTCTCTTTTGTTAATATATGCAAAAGTGAGACCAGGCTGTGTCGATGGTACCCCCAGGGAGGCCGGTTATAATCCAGCCATTCGGGCATGGAAGCCGTTATAAATTATTTAGCACCACAAGAAGCACGACGAGCTACAATTACCGAATGGTCGAACAGACGACCAACAGGCCTCATTTCCGTGCTTCGGCCCCTTTGATCTCCAAGATACTCTCAGAAGGTCCACGTGGCCGTCTTTAAATGCTTCCAATACTCGTCCTTCCCGTCCTCATCATCGTCTCCACAGGAGAGAGCAATGAGCTCTGGAGATCTCTCAACCATTCCGTGCGTAGTCTCTTACATCGAACAGTACCCCTCTCTGTCCTGCTTCTCGATTTACAATTGCCATTCGATCGCAATAGATTCTGCACGTGTGCTCAAATACAAGCGAGCTACACTTCCGACAAGTATAGAACTTAATTTTACAGCGAAGTAGAATGTTGTTGTTATGCAGAGGAATCACTCCTCTCAGGGTTCCACATCAGTTTCTCCATCCACATGTCTAGCTGACACAAGGCAAGCATCCGTACAATGATATATGTTCTGGTCATTAAACGGTATATTTTGTGCATAGACACGGCAAAACCTTAGCATAGAATGGCTTGGTTGTATACATATATCTACAAAGGCACCACCCACTTTCCACATATCGCATAGGTACATATTCACAGCACATCGCTGGGTGCTTTAACGATGGGTGCGCTTGCGCTCGTACCATCGGAGAGGTGGATATGTGATAAGTGTGAAGGCGAACGAGAGGTAGATGCCGACATCTCCTCCAAACCCACCGAATTTTTTGGCAATAGGGCCTTTTCATTGGTCAGCGAACGAAATCATGTGTGATAGTACATATAACCAAGGAGGATGTTTGGGGGCTTACCAATATACCAAGTTTGCGCCATTCCTGTAACTCCACCGGCCAAGTAGCCACACAGCAACGACAAGACCGCCGCTAGCCCCCATGGCAATTTCTGGGGCACATCCCATACGTTCAAGTTGTAGCCTTCCCGTCTGCGGAAAAATTGATCCTCAATCAGTAAAATGACTGTGAATGAGATCGTCCAGTATCCGAGCAGAGAGACGAAATTGCTGACAATTGTCGACAAGTGCTGGCGACCAGCGATGGCAAGGACGGCGATGACAACGGCATTGGCCAAAGACCAGATAAAGCGAGGAATGGCGTGGAAGTAGTGACCGAGAAGTTGCAATGACAAGCCGGAAGAGTAGTTGACTGCGACGTTGTTTCCAATGACGGAGAACACGAGGAGGACGAGACAGAATTTGGAGAATCGGAGAGGGTGGAATGATTCTCTGAGCAGTCCACCGAGTCCGTGTGCATCGTAGGCGTCGGTAAGGAGTGGGTTCGCTGTAGACGAAACGGCGGCATTTCCAAGACACGCTCCAATGACGGTCACGAAGATCGTAGGGATCGTGATACCGAAGAAGGTCAAGAAGAAGATCTTCCAGGATTTTGTGTTAGCTGGGTAGTTGCAGTAATAATCCGATGCAATGGAGCACCATCCGGAGGCGGAAGAGAAGCAGATGGAGAGAAAGCTGAGCTCAGAGCCCGAGAGTCCTAGACCGGTATCAGAGCTTGGGATACTAGAATCAACCTTCGGCGCGATCTGTCCGATAAGAACGCTGAGGACGATGAAAGTTGCGATCCAGGAGTATTTTTCGTAGGTGTGGATGATTGCGAAGCCGAAGATGGATATCACGTAGCTGATTATAGCAATGATCACACAACCAACTGCGATTGTCATAGTATAGTCCGATACTGCGGCAAGAATCTGTCCAACAACCACGACGTTCACAACGGCAAAGCCACCTCCAATGACGACGTTCAGTATAGAGGCCAGCTTTGCACCATAGAAGCCGAAGGAGTAACGAGAAGTAGCAATAGCACGGAGACCAAGCTGGGATCGTCAGCACTATGAGCTGACTGAGGAGTAGATGCATTATAAGCTTACCTTGGGACCAAGAGTACCACAATAAGAAGTGCAGAGAGCACCAAGAATCGTGCCAACAATAATCATGGCAACGGATTGGCGGAGCGAGAGACCAAATTCCGGGCCGAGAACACCAATTGGTAAAGTACCAACATGGCAGGTGAGGGACCACCAGAGGAAGAAGACATTCAGAATAGACGGAGGTTTCTTGTCCTCCTCATGAATGCGATCGATACCCTGAGTCTCAATGCCCATCTTTTTGTCCAGCCATTCTTCGCCAGCTCGAAGTGATCGGAAAATCCCAGAACGCTTCTGCAGCTCGCGGGCTCTGATGACTTCCTCAGAATCCGACTCTTGGGGTTCAAAACTGTGTTCTCCTCCCACAACTCCTTTCTCTGGATCGGGATAGGCTGGCGGGCTGCCCTTACTGTCGGTGGACTGACTGGCATCATGGGTGGCATCTACTGTCTGTTCCTCGGCGGATGCATCGTGATTGCGCTTCACATCGTGAGAAACCTTTCGATCGGCCTGGTCGCCGTGAACGAAATCAGCCATTGCAGCAGGTTGAAGGCAGCAGGCACAAATCTCGAGTGAGGGATTGAAATGACCGTAGAGTTTGTCAAGACTGAGATCCTTCACTCGTGGGCAACGCGACAGGACGGCTACCTATGTAGCACGTAGGGAAGGTCAATATCTTCTAGAAGCTCGGTCTTGGAACCTAATCCAGCCCTTAGCCTCCCGGCCGTGACGGATTGCAAGGTCATGATAGGGAGGAGCTGGGAGCCACCAGATAAGAATCTTTGGAATGGGACTAAACTGCGGGAAGCCAAAAGTCGCAGTGGAGGTCGTGTGTGGTCAATGGTTTGAGCAATGGCATGCAGAAAGATAAGGATGCCCTTGGCGTATACCTTATCAGGCAGGTCGTCCACCGTCAGCGTAGAGCTGGTTGGCGGTAAAAGAAACGGAGACGCCGTGCGTGTACGCCACGAAACCCGGGGCACGCCGCTTGCCACTGACAGGACAGTAGAGTATGTAAGTACAGTAAGACTAGACGGTACTGAATTGTACATATCTCTAGTCGGAACACCCAGATCCTCAGATCTGGTCAATCTTGGGGTTTCTGCAAGTGGAGCCTGTATACAGTACTACTGTGGCTACTGGACGCTTGGGCCGAGAACGGAAATATAGGACATGATAGCTCGATATATCGCTCCGTAGGATACGATAGCTCGCGCTAAGATGATATGAGACTCGACAGACGGTAGACTACCGTCCCGTAGTTCCTGATAAAGAAAAGTTGTGACCCTTTTTGTTGACACAAAACGGTTGGAAATCTGTGCAGTATACGGCAGTATACGAGAGTCGACGAGTTGCACTGGCCCCTCTTGTGTGGGCTACAAAGGATGTCCTCGTGGTTCTTGACAGGTCAAGATAGCCCCCGAATCTGACATTGGTGCCGTTGTGTTGCGTCTCACCATCTCCGGGGCGGGCAAAATGAGTACCTGTAACAGACGAGGAATTCCGACAACCGAGGCCTGGCCAGCGATGATTTGGAAGAAGCTGCCCCACGTGATAGATTTCCTCGATTGGCAGCAAAGCTTGTTGACTAGTGAGAGGATTACTGATAAGTAAGAGACCTCTATTTGGAACCCGAAGTCTTTGTTCTAAACACTTTGCCTACTATCGCGGTAGCGTTGGAACGAAAGTTCGTCTCCACAAGTTAGTGGAAGTGGAATCCCCTTCGAAATCACTTCTTGGAGATTGGGTAAAATTGAAACCTCAAAGAACCTCAGAATCTCAGAATCTCAAATATCTGCAACTCGTTTTGCTTTTATGGAACGGCAAGTCACCAATGCGCTATTCAGTGGCCGCGTACCAGTAACCAATTCAGTCGTCCCTCGTGCTTAATTGAGCCAGATTGCTTCAAGTTCATATCTCTCTCTTCTCCTGTCACTCAACACAGCCACTTTTAGTAGAAGTTGTGTGTAGCGAGCATTCCAAATAAAAGAGCACATTATCTATCCTTGACTCTGTTCCTAAGCCTTGATAGTACTCCGACGGTCTGTCTGGGGCAGGTATACGCAGCATTCCTCCCAACATAGCATTACATATGAGAGAGCTCTGCTTCGCGGTCCTTTCCATTTTTTTTTTGCATTTTTCGCATAATTCTCCAGCTCCGTATATATTATTCCGACTCGAATATCAGGGATCGAGGAAAGCACCTAAAAAGCCTTCTGCGGCGTAGACCTCTGGATTTGAAGCAAGAGCTCGTTATGAAAGGCGGGTTCATTTTTATTATTGTGTTTTATATAAGTTCAGAGACTAGAAGATTAAATGACGGCTCAAGGCAAAGCTGTGCTCTCAATTCTCTTGCGTGACTCTGGCCCAATAGTCGCTGGGAGTGGACGCTTTACAATCGGCACCATTGCCAAGCCTCCATAAATTTTTGCTTCAACGGCCGCGAAAGTTCCACCTTCGTCTCTCACGCCTCGCAGATGCTCACCAAAGCTAGACACTTCGCCGTTCTTATGGTATTTTTGTAACTTGAAGGCCAACCACGATCACATAGTTAGACCCGAAGCGAAGATTAGAATATTAAGCGCTACCAATACATCTTCGTCACATCTATCGTGCAGATCACTCATTATCATTTTTGCCCCACCCCCTTCCGACCCCATATTCTCTTCCCAGCTTCATTGAATCTGACAAGCCTTTGAAAGAGTTTTATCCTTTAGGAGAGCTAAGATAGCCTACATTGCAGGCTTGAAGTAGACTCTGAAGGGCTGAGAATTAAGAAGTGTTCTCTACTTAGCAACAAAATCCACAAGATTAGCCCTCCCCTCGCGGATGTCCTTTGTAAGATTCGAGATTATTCTCTTCAGCTTTGCACAACCTCGCTCAACGATACCGCTTTCTCCTGGTTTTATAGGTTCGCTTTGTCCTCCTTAGCCTTCCTCTTCTTCCTCCATTCTGGCCCTTTCTGCACGATGACCAGGAGCACCGGCGCAAACCCCATGAACAAGAGAGCCAGGATGGTATAAGCCCAGCCAGTTCCAATCTTATTGATGAGCGGAAGGATGATTGCTGTGTATACAGCACCGATTTCGCATCTGAATAAATTGTTTGCCGCAGTTGCGACACTCGGTTTACCAGGATAAATGTCGACCATCAACACGTTCAACACTTGAAATGTGAAAGTGAGTCCGTACCCGATAATAAAAAGTGTGATTACTGGCCCAGCAAGGCTGAACTTCTTGGTCAAGATCCAACCATATATGATCATGAAAGCGCCCGAAACGAAGAACATCGGAAAGGCGATTTGCAGCCGAGCTTTTTCGATGGGGAAGTTTGTCAAGTCTTGACGCCGATTCCTCACCACGGGAATCCCTAGCATCTTGCAATGTCGAGCATAATTCCAATCAACCAACCTGCCGCTGGAGAGAGCTGCGAACACACTGCCAAGCCCAATCGGAATAAAGACTAGGGCTATTTGAACCTGGTCAAAGCCGTAAAGGGAACTGAAGGCGGATGATGCTCCAGTACTGGTGAGAGGATTGGGTCAGCATAGTCATGATTCGCTAGGCACAAGGAAGCTGACCTGATGGAGTAAAGACAGCCAAAGCCAAGACCCGTCGAAAGCAGTATAATCGCTGTCTCCAAATCCGTGACGGCAACAAGCGTCGCCAGCGGGTTTGGGATCCGCCAGCGATAGTTTCTCCGTATTTCCTCCTGTCTAGCTGTGTTTACTGCGAGACCGCGTTTCCTTCGATTTTTGTGGCGGATATGATCTGTGATGTTCCTGGAGAAGAAAGGAGGAGGAATCGTGCCATTATCCACGACGGCTCTACATGTCTCTGGGAGAAACGCTATGAGCGGCACAAAGACCGCGCTCGAGAATATAAGCTGGAACCAAAACAAGAAATGCCAACCGGCGTATTGAGCGATCACACCACCCAGGATCGGACCAATAGTTGGACCAAGCAAACTGGCGAGAGAAGCATAGGCAATGTATTGGCCACGGTCAGCTGAAGTGACCATATCCCCGACAACCCCGTTCGCCAGGGCAACTGTGGCAGAAGACCCTGCGGCCTGGAGCATTCTGAGGAGAATGAGAGCTACATAACTGTTTTGCAAGGCCAACCCGATGTTCGCGGCATTGAATATGATGTAGCACATCATATAGACAGGCCTCCGACCGGATTTGTCTGCAATTTCAGCGAAGCATGCCGGAGCTATTCCTTGGATTACCTTGTCAAAACATCATCAGCCCGGAGATATATCGGTCATAGGGGGAGACTTACCAAAAACAATGTGACCGTGATGTTGACTTGAGAGTCTGTAACATGAAGGTCTTTCGCAATTGTGGTGAGTGATGGATCTGATTGCACATTGAGCCAGAATCCACAAAGCAGCCGGGAGGATAACTTACAGTATATTGATGTCGCCATGGGTGAGAACAATGAAGCAAGAGAGACCGTTAAGATGACGATTTTTTTCTGGGTCACGCTCAAAACGCTATACTCTTCCGTAGATACTACACGCTCGACTGGTCGTTCTGATGGAGGCTCTTCACTTGCGTCTTGTACCTGCGACGTTGTTGTATCTCGATCAGCACCCGGGGCTACCCCGTTGTCAAACACTTTTGCATCGGTAGATGAAGTCGATGGTGTCTCCTCCTTGCCATTATGAGTAGACACATTTTTGGATTTTTCGCCTTCGGACTGCAGAATGACCCCATCCTGGGAAGCTTTTTCCATCAGGGACACCGCCAAGATATGATATGTCAATAAGAGAGTTGTCCAGGCCCGAATCTATAGATCCAGAGATAAAGGAGCACTTCCGCGATGAGTAGAAGTATTTCGAAGATATCTTGTCCCACGAACGCATTTTATCTATATGATTTGGAAATAGATCTCGTAATCGTTGTTTCCGCATATCGGAAGTTGGTGTTGCGACAAACGGAACCCCACTACTTTGTCTGCAGCCATAGAAGGAATCTGATTTGCAATGCTAACCATATCTGGACGTGCTTCTCGCCGGCAATAAAAATGTTCCACCGATTATCTCCACTCTGCTGCAGACCGAAGGGCATGTTTTTGCACATGATATATTTAAGTATAGAGAAAGCGTCATAGACGGCGTTGACTGTGCGTGGAGGCTTATAATTATACTTTGAAGAGGCTTGTCGGGTTTCTAGCCGGCAAGGGAGCCAATCACGGATGGCTCCTCAAGCCTCCGCTCAACAACAGTTGCATATTTTAGAGTGAACAGATTTAGGTAGCGAGTAAGAAATGTATAATCGAATTAAACAGCTGTGTATGTATAGTACACTTAACGATTCGAGATGAACGGTATTTGCAGATCATAACGAACAAGGAACTATGAATACTAGATCCAAATGTACAAAATAGGACCACTTCCTAAGCTCAGCTTGACTCTCTCGCTCCATACGAATGCAAGAAGCGATGAGATCTTTCTCCAAACACTGAACTCAATTTTCTGGCTCTACTGCAATATTCGTCTGCCTCTCATCCTTCGGATCAGCCCTCACAACAAACCCATTCCTCTACTCTTCATTTCTCAAGAAGAAAGAAATGAAGGTAGTGAAACTTGAAAAAGCTAGAATGACTGGCAAGCTATCATCATGAATTAGAAAGTTGGTTCAAGAAGCCCGTCCAAGCGTGTATGGTGCATGATGGCAGTGCGCTGCGTAGGTGTATATCAGCAACTGAACATATTTCAAGATTGGGATGTCAATCACATCTCGTGAAATCCGGTAGATAGACGAGGAAACACCTTGTTTCAGCAAAAATATCTGCTAATAGTATAAAATAAGAGATATCCCAGCCCAGACTATCTGGAATCCTTACAACAACGCCCTTGAGGATCCCTTCTGGTCGTACAATATGCGTATTGTGGCTATGGAGATTGGCGCTAGTGCCGACAGGACTTTCCTCTTTCACGGCATCTGTTAAGCAGTCTGGGCACATCGGTGTTGTCATATCGTCGGCGTGAAACTAAGGATTGTCATTTTCTTCTCTCATGCAACAGTAATCCAAATTAGACAATCTGAAATATGGAAAAATAATGACGTAAACTAATGCTGTGAAATTCCAAAGCACTAGCAAGGTTGATACATACAGAGGTAAGCTCTGCGAAAGTCGGCTCTCAAGTTGCGATGTTTCGGAGAAAGGAGGAGCTTCCTTTAAAGCCGAGTAGTCGGAGGCAAAGTGCTTGCTGACAATATTCTCTGCTTCGCTTCGAAAATGACTGGCGTAATACTCCGTATATACTCTCAAGTCTATGAAAACTTTCACCGGCATGAGTAGTATACAATAAATGCAGCTAGTATTCTCTCAGAGTACTCATGAGGGTTCATCAAAATTATGGAGTCTCTATCTCAATTTTCCGGCGGAGCCATCCAGGAGCTCGCCATAACCACTAATGTCGACCGGATCACCGACGAGGCTGTCGTGTGTCCTTCAAACTCTCTACTGGGTGTAAGGAGATCCTATTACATCTTTCTCGTCGAGTTCTGACTACATTCAGCAGTCAAAATTACAGCCCTCCCGTGTTCAGTAGGGAAGGAGCCTTGTACCAGACTACTAGGCAATACTTGTAGCGTTTGCTGACCTAGTACGTACGTAGTTTATCAATCGGCATGATTAGAGTACGAGTCTAGTAGGAAAATGAATGATTCTGCGCAAGATGATGTATGCAGAGTAGAGCTGCCTAGTACCACTGCATGGAAGACAGCTCTGACGTAGCGGATGGAATTTCTAGAAGTAAGAAAAGCCAAAATTAAAAGGCAAGCGGCTGAAAACAATCGATAGCAGCAGATTGGACAACAATAGCAAAGAAGATCTGAACCTCTTATATGACGCTGGCTATGGAGTAGACAATTTACGAGGAAGAGGTTGCTATTTTGAACGAGGTGTGGCCCCGAAAATTCCCTACACCACCGGGGGCTTTTCGTTCTCTTCTCGACCAAAATATACGAATGACAGGGTACATATGACCGTATATACTCGCATTGCCTCATAGGGGGTGATACTTTGAACGATAAAGGAAGACATGCAATTCGTGCAGTCTCAAACGTGGAACCTCTGTTGCCTGTCGAGCGAGCTTGCCCCACTGCCCTCGTCTTTGAGCAAGTTGTGGAATTTCAAAGGTTATCTCGAATGACTTCTCAATACAGTTGAAGGCCATGATCAGGGGAGATAAAAGACGTACTGGAAGAGAAGAAATGGGAGCCATCATAGTGGGAAGGCATGAATACTGATGATAAAAATAAATAAAGGGCCTCCCATGACTGGACTGGCTACCTCAATCTCACGGTGAGAATCTCACCTCAGCCATTATCCCAACAAGCTTGTGCTATGACCTGCCCATCCGCTAGAGGAAGGCATTAAGCAAAATTAGGGGCCTCAATGTGATGTTCCATCACTGATAGAACATCTGTGGCTCAACTTTCTTCTTCTGATCTTAATCGCCTGGTTATATGATTATAGGACTCGTATGAAGGATATGCTATTGTGAGAAGGATCATTTACGAAAATTGATAGTATCAGATAAAATTCACGAACTGGTGGCGGGAGCTTGGGAACTCCGCAGCACATCAAGTTAGCGTTGTGTCGAAATGCCGAAGAAGAAGCTTTTGAGATGGGGAATTTGGTCATGCCTATGTCTGATCTTCTAGCTTCGGCAGATCATCAAGAGCTTGCTTCGTATACCTCCGTAATCCGGGGCATTGCGCCACCTTGCCGCCTGTCTGAACGGTCCAGATTTGCAAGATTTGGAGATCCCTAGATCTTCCTTCGCCTACGGACATCAAATCCCGAGGGCAACAATGGCAACGTAGTTTGAGCTGTTGCAGCTTGGTACAAGAAACAGTTAGACACAGTGCATGAACCGCGTTCGCTCATCTCTCTACTCTTGCCTTCCCCTGCTGCCTCTATTCGAGGTTCTTCAATACGCAAGCAACTGCCGATCACTAAATCTTCTGGCCCACTTCTGACATCCTTCGAGAAGGTAATATTGTGGAACTTTGAGTGTGATCGACGACAGCAGGATCGAGCGGAAAGCAGTACGCGAATGAAGCGCCCCAGGAATGCTGTCGATCCTACTGTAGCGTGTTCCAGATGTAGCCCATCCCATAAGTGGTCTAGGGATTTTCACCCCATCTTCCAACTTCCTTTCTTGGGTCCATTCCCGTCGCCGACTACTTCAGCTTCGTAAACTTCGAATAACAGTTTAGTGCTGAGAACAGAAGACCTTCTTAACAAGTGGTTGATATTTACTGAAAATATCTCCTATTTGAGTTGTGCTATTTAAGTGGCTTGATCTACAACTTCGTGCGTTGTCTATAATCAAAAGCTTGATTCATATAAGGTGCAGCCACCCGGACGCCTCATTTCACGGATCGCATGGATGTGAAGGAAGTGGAGGGCGTATAATTCTCCTCTGCAACATGTGCTTTTTCATGGGTGTCTATAGCTGGAGCATGAGCTGCCCTTTTCCCCTTGCAGAAGCTGCAATCCTTCATAGCCCCGCTTGATTCTATCTCCCCGTACCTGAACCTCTCGTACACGACAATTGCTGTCGTTATCTGCGTCCGGATGATGCAAACCAAGTCCTTCGAAAATTGACGTCAAGGCAGATAGATGCCTTTCCCTCTCTTTGTTTGTATACGTATGTATCTGCCCAGCGAGGATCTGACAAGTCATCCTCCAGGAACGCCCTGAGAGATCGACAAAAGCATCTGTTCAACTAACTACAGTTGTGACTCTTCCCGTGCCGTCGATTTTTTGAACGTTCATTTAGCTCCGGCGTTATCATTCCTACCGTGCGTTGCTGATGTTGTTCTTGAACTCCTCTCATTAGAAGTCCGCCGTTGCCGACCCCTTGGTGGGCATATCGCCGAGTCATATGTTGAAAGAGACATATAAAGTCAAGAAGGAACCCCCCTTTGCCTCATACTTCAGCTCGCAGCCAGTAGTCCAGTCTCCAGATCTCAGCATCAGCTCCATCACTAGCAACTCCCATTGTCAGTCTTTCAGTCAATCATTCTCATCATGAAGTACTCCACCATCCTCAGCAGTGTCATCTTTGCCGCCACTGTTCTTGCAGCACCCCGCAAGCGAGGAGGATTGGCAGATCGGGTTCAGAGGAGAGCTGCTGCTCGTCATCTGTCTGCTCCAGCAAAGATCATCCACGAGGCAGATATCACTGACGGCGACAATGTCACCCATGGTATGTTTCTATCCATTCATGTCTTCCCTGTGCAGGGTTTTGCGAGACGGCTTTCCTGGCTTCCCCTTTTATCAATTTCTTGAAAGCTGCTCAAATGAACTATACTGACTCGAGATCCTGAACAGTTCAGTACAGCAACAACTGGGCTGGAGCCGTGCTGACAGCGCCTCCCTCTGGAACCACATTCAATGCCGTATCTGGCCAATTCACAGTCCAAACTGCCTCTCCTGTCGACGGGCAAGACGGTTCCGCTTCGATGTGGGTTGGTATTGACGGCGATACCTATGGCAATGCAATCTTGCAGGCTGGTGTCGATGTCTCCGTCGGAGCTGACGGCTCCCAATCATACGACTCTTGGTACGAATGGTACCCAGATGTTTCACATGACTTCTCGACGGATCAATTCTCATTCACAGCTGGGGATGTCATCAGCATCTCAATCACCTCGACCGACTCAACTGATGGCACCGCTGTGTTGACTAACGAGAGCACCGGACAATCTGTCACGCAACAAGTAAGCGCACCATCGGGAAGCACCCTTGGAGGACAGAATGCAGAGTGGATTGTAGAAGACTTCGAGTCTGGAGGATCGTTGGTTTCGTTTGCCGACTTTGGTACTATCTCGTTCTCCAACTGCGTTGCCGGAACAGCGGACGGCCAGTCTCTGGGAACTGATGGCGCAACCATCATTGAGATCGAAGATAGCAACGACAATGTCTTGACAGACGTCTCTGTGCCAAGCTCTTCCGAGGTTAAGGTTGTGTACCAGTAAATGGACAATGCCTGAATAATTATCGATTCTGCAGCATGATATGGGAATAGAGGGCTGAGACGAGCAAAATAAGGATAGATACTAGAATGTGATCGGAAAATCTGTGCCTGGCTTATGATTCTCCACATCTTTTTTAGTAGAGAAAAAAATACACAAAAACTTTATAAATTTAACGAGTATTTAAAATTTGAATCTGTGAGGATTTGAATACTAAATAACCACATCAACATCGGACCCAAGCCTGCAAAAATAATATTCATCATGGTGAAGATAGGTGATTGTCTCGGAAGTATAACTGTGTCTGGCTAGCAAGCAAGGATAATATCACCTGAGTTATCAGCGACTTCATATTTTGATCTCGGTAGAAACGTCAAGAGATTCCTCCACTAGAGGCTTTGTGAGAATATTTCCTTGCTCACATAAGCTGAGAGCTCTTCTGGACTGTTTGAAGGAAACTCAGGCTTCTTATTCTATCGGCTCAACGATACGAATTATACGAGAGATGTACGAGGAAAGAACCAATGAGAGATGACAGAGGTTTAAAATGTGGACTCGTTTCATTGCGGCAGAGAAGGAGGAGCCAACTATGGGTTAGCGCCTGCTCGTAAAGCAGGGAATATCTAGTCAGCTTACTACTCCCTGAACTGCACTTCTCCTCCCTCCACATAAAGCGGATACGAGGTACGAATCGTGCGTATTTGACCGCGTCGTCCTTTGAGCCGGACGACCAGTATCAAAACACCAAAAGTCAAATTATAACTTACTCTACGGCATATAGCCAACTAAGTTCTGCGCCACCATGTCACACGTTCAGGAGAACGCTTCGGATATCGCGGCTGTACTGGCTGCGAAAAGGAATTCCAGGAAATCCCATCGCAAGTCGAGGAATGGCTGTGATGATTGTAAGCGGAGGCGAATAAAGGTTATTATCATGCCCTTCTGCACTGTGTATCCAAGCGATACTAACGCTGTCCAGTGTGATGAGCAAAAGCCTGCTTGTTCGAACTGTATCAAGCACTCTACCCATTGCAGCTTCTTGCAGCATGTGCTCCCCATTCCCGCCCATGCTAGCAGCTTAGGACCTTCTCCTCGGCTTGCGCATCTCCTCAACCAGCCTATTTCTCCCCCTCAATCAAGTAGTCCGGCTCCTTTCACGGGTATCAATGGAACTCTCAGCACCGTTCAAACACCAGTAACGGAGTTCATTATCCCTGCCATTCTTCCCACTCTTCCCAGTCGGCCCAACAATCCAACGTTGAACGTTGCTGACCTGGAACTTCTCCATAACTATGACACCTCGACATCTTATACTATGGCAACAATCCCAGCCCTTCAAAACTTTCTCCGATTAAACGTACCGCGCATAGCATTCTCTCACCCTTTTCTCTTACATGGAATCCTCGCGATATCTGCACTGCATTTGTCACATTTTAAGAAAGACCTTCGACCGCATTACTTGAACCAGGCTCAATACCACTATCAGCTTGGGCTCCGTATTGCAACACCTTTACTTTCAGTAATGACCGAAGATACCTGTTCCGCACTCTACCTTTTCTCGACAATAGCCACTACATTCACTCTGGGAATGGGACCTAAACCCGGAGACTTCCTCCTCTTCGGAGAGCATGGCCTTGCCGAGGGTCTAGTTCTTTTCCGAGGTATGAGGTCTCTACTAGAGTATCATCCAGAACTCCTTGAAAAGAGCGAGCTAGCACCAATGTTCAGCATTTCCATCCGGCAAGTGCTCCTGCCACCATCAAATAATCAGCATCTGGAATCACTACGACATTCTATCGTAGAAGCTACGACAAATTTTGCGGACGTCCAAGTCTATCTTGAAGCTCTGGACAAGTTGTCGAGATCGTTCCCTCCTAACTCCACGTCAGGTTCGCTGCCATCGCAGACTTCGCCGCAGACGGCGTTTGTGTGGCTGTATCGACTTTCCGACGAGTTCCTGTCGTGTCTACAGAAACGAGATCCAATAGCCTTGGTAATCGTTGCTCACTTCTGCGTCTTGCTGAACGACCTGGGCTCGTTCTGGTGCATGCGAGGCTGGGTGGATCATCTGCTCTCTGAAATACACAGATCTCTGGATGAAGAGCATCGGATGTGGATTAATTGGCCGATGGAGGAGATTGGATGGATTCCTGGCTCATGAAGCCGAGGGTTATGACTTGAACATTTGAAGGATTTTTTGCACGGCGTTCTTGGGTGTGATAGCAATATACCACGGGTTTGTAGGTAGAATACGGAGGGACGTATTTAATACGGCAATTCGTACTCATCGTATCGGTTTGAGAAAGCCACCAGTAAGTCCGCAAGAGTCTAGGTTGGAATGGGACACATGAGTATTTCATTCTGCGGCATATTGCTCTTCAAACACAATTGCTAGAGTGATCGTGGTACTTTGCAGAGGAAATGGACAGCATTCCACGCAAACCGTAGCCTTAATTCCCACCCAGCCACGCGGCCACCTCAGACTCCGCATTCTCCCCGTGATTGAAAAAGGGAAAGTGCATTCCTCTCAGCATCGGACAGACTGTTGACGGCCTTAGTAGCGAGAGATGGTCGAGATAGAGTATGCAGCATTTACCAGCTCTTCAGGTACTCTTCAGCGGGAAAGTATAGTTTCCCTCTCCATCGCTGCCCTGGTGAGATTAAGAATCATCGAATCCTCGGAAATCCGGCGTAGCTGTCCTGGCATATATACACGCTGCAACTACGCTTTCTGCATGTGCATTACATCCACTGTTGTCCTATAATCACTAAGGCAATCGTTCGAATAGTGTCTCAATCAGCGCTCTTGTGTGAGCTTATGATCACTTAAAGCATGGTAAACTATACGAGGTTCTTTCATCCCGTCTGAGCAGCGAGCGGTTCAAACCCAGACCGCGCTGAACCTCAGCTCCGTCGAGCAATTTCTCCCGGTTTCTGTAGATACGCTTTGAATGGGCGCGGCGGCGACGTTCCATGCTCGCTAGCACCGGAATCTCAGGAGGAATGCTTGTTGGAATAGGAGACTTCTTGGAGAGAAGGGCTCGATCTACTGTGGGCATGAACATGGTCAAGATCGAGTTCTGAAGGCAGCTTTACACCTCGGTGGATGATGGTCTTTCGGATCTCGGGAAGGATATGGTTCAGTGGTAGAAGGCTTACAGGTTGTCCATCCTATCAGTGACTGGAATGCTACCTAGGATACTAGCTTATTGAGGTGTCTAGAGTATGATGCATCTACAGCTGTTCATTGGCCGCTTCACCGATCAACGGAGAATAATCTGGACTTCAACGCCACTAGACGCCTCCTTTTCCTGAAGAATGCGAGATGCTGAAGACAGCTGGCCGCTTGGTCAAGCTTGAAGAGGGGGCTGAAGTAAGGAGATTCATGAAACGAGCGGAAACTTCTCGGTCTGTTTCTCGAGCACTTCGAGTCAGCTGCCGAGGTGGCAGAGTTGATCGTGGATCATCCCAGGACCTGCTCAGGTACCAAATCTTGTTCTTCTTGGTCGACTGAGGCGTCTGTCTCATGGACGCCAAGCTATGGGCGGAACATTTACTGTCTGGCGCTCACGGCAAGGAACAAATCGGGACTTTCGGCTCAGAGGGGTATTCTCCGTGTGATTAGAAGGCACTTCTTGCATGCCAGAATCACGTACTGGTAGATGCTAATTCTCCAATAGTCGCGATAAGACGTTGAAGACTAGTGATGTTCACCTCCATCGCTACGGAGTAGTAGAGGACCTAGACGGTGATATCAGTCCAAGAACGGCTTTACTGTAGCAGACTAGCAGAGTTATGCCGATTGATAGCTGACCCCTTTCCAAGATGATACCCGAGATGTCCGGCCCACTTATTCCACCATCCCAGCACGGAAGACTTGGGGAAGTGCCGGAACGAATGAGGCTAGATCTGGCAGAATTACTGCACTCCCTCGACGCCCTCGACTTGCTCCTGACGCACCTGCGGGATTTGTTATGTCTCAAAATACCCCATTCAACCGCATGGGCCCAGATTGCCCCGTCAGGGAATATTCCACCCCCCGTGAATTCGAGGTACCTTCGTACTGTTTGATGTAGGAAGATACAGTAGAGGGGTTCGCGTGGAAAGCTCCGGTCACTCCATGTCGCCTCCTCTGCTCACCCCAGAAGCTCTCCTTGGCTGCCGCCAGATCTGTTTCGTCTCTAGTGCTCGAGAATCTCCGAGCACTAAGTCTTGGAGTCCGCATCGCTTCGAACTCATGGAGTCCGTACAGAGTCGCAGAGGGATGATTTTCTGCACCGGTGCAACCCTGCTCAAGCTCGATCTGTAGGCATGACGGCAGCTCTTGGCCCTCACTCGAGGTCGCACTGCAGCAGCAGGCCATCGAATGATCGGGGAACCGAGATGCAATGTGGCGTGTTACGCGACAGAAACTCGTGTCTGGCCTTCATTGCGAGCTCTGAGACACATGCCGGGGGCGCCTTTGGGCTGTCTATTGGTTTCCAGCACGGAGGGAAACCCGTTGATTCGAGACCCCCGCCTGCATCCCAGGCCAGGGATGCAAACAAACCCCGAACGAAGACTGGCGTCCGGCAGCATATCCCATGGCAACTGCAGAAAAAAGCAGGAAGAAAAAAATAATACTTGCATGCATACGAAGTACCTCCGTACGGGGTAGGATCGATAGGATCGATAGACTTGGATAGTGGCACTTGCATTGTTTCCCCGACGATTCACCCTAATAACCGATGATTGGGATTGGAGGCTAAGTCCAGGGTAAACGATGGTGAAGAAAGCATGATTTGAATTGAAGGACAAGGCCCTAGACTTTGAGCTTCTTGCACCGGTTGACCACCAATCGATGAGTTCGGTCAGCATACGAACGTACAGCTTGACATCCTGAGATAGATAGCCCGCAAATGCTACCACTTGGCAGCAGGCTTCCCGCAATCTTCTTGAGACAGTGGCTGAACGATATTGACAGACGCAGGTAGACGGCCCAAGCTGGCGGGATTCCTGGAGGGGGGGAGGGGGGATGGATGGGAAGAGGTAAGACTGGAGGAGGACTCGAATAGTGAAGCGTGTAAGCGAGCAGATACCTTCGTACATGGAATGAATGGCCCATGTCCAAGACAAGACCCCCCAGTGTCTCTCACTTCTGCCTTCTCACTGGTGTTGCGCATCTCTGCCGACTCATGGACACCTCTGGGATTCGAGCTTTTTCGTCCCGTCCCTTCGAGAGAGGAGTCCAACCGGTGCTGCTTCCCGTCAGCCCAACCCCTGATTTTGCAGGTCAAGACCAGCCCTCGAAAGCCTTCAAAAGGCCTTCTGGAAGCTCTGGTTGGCAGCGGCAGGCGGAAGGCATTTTTCATCCTGAGCCACTATTAATTGCTATGATCTACTCTTGTTTACCTCCGTAGAGATTATAAATTGGAGCTGCCGTGAGAGTAGCTAGTATGGACAGTACGGAGGAGCTGCTCGGATCAGCGAAGAACAGGAAATGATAGTGCGGAGGCAGACACCAAAGGGGATAGATGGACAGATAGAATATAGAAATACCCGCCTCTTTCTGTTGCATCTTTCCATTTTGCCCCATTTGCCTCCATTGCCCAATTCTATTTCGTCTCTCCATTGCCCCATTCTATTCTATTGTCATTCTACTGCCCCTTCCACGCTAAACTGAGAAAGCCGATAGTCATTAGCTTGTCCGTCCGTACCCACAGTTGTCCTCCCGTCCCGCGGAGAGTAAGCTGGAAGGACTAAGTGCAGTTCCAGTAGTCGACTCGTGGGTTGCTGGGATTCTCGCCTCTTTTGTCTCCCTTCGTAGTTCGATCTTCCCGCTTGTCAACATCCCTCTCTCCCAGTCGGTTGTGCTCCCAGCGACTGGACTGTGCTACTCTAGTCCTCTTATCTCTCGACACCACCCCCCCATCCCACCTTTACTTTCTACCGCACCACCACCACACGACACGACACAACACAACATATCATAACACAGCACAGTACACGACCGTCAGTGCGAGATCCTCTCCACCGCTTCTCTCACTCCAACTCCTGTAAAGCTTTGTACGGATAAGTAAGTTCGCCCTCGATATGTCCGGCATCCACGATGCTCCCAGACCCGAGGAGGGCGTAGTGGTAGACGACAAGCCTCAATTCCGAAGCTCGTCCACCGACGTCTCCAAGACTTCCCAGAAATTCGATCTCGATGGCATTGAGGATGCGGACGCAGCGGACGACATCTACAGTCGCGCCAATGCCCCTCGACCGGGCTTCACCAAGAGCGATCAAAAGGACATGTACCGTATGGGCAAGCTCCAAGAGTTCAGGGTTTGTCGCCGTCTTCTCCTGCGCGGAATTGAGTAGCTGACAGCTTCCCGTACAGCGTAACTATCGACCATTGTCGGCTCTGAGTT
Source organism: Hyphodiscus sp. D1413 (assembly GCA_003988895.1). NCBI lineage: Eukaryota > Fungi > Ascomycota > Leotiomycetes > Helotiales > Hyphodiscaceae > Hyphodiscus > Hyphodiscus sp. D1413. The sequence continues at coordinate 88,173 of QYAO01000018.1, forward strand.
TTGCTGTTGTATTAACATGTGTGTGGGAGTATCTCTTGCTGGCAAACACCCAAGGATTAATCGATGGTGGTCTTGCCGGCCTGTTCTGGTCTTACATCTGGACCTTCATTGGCTTCGGATTTGTGGTTTTGTCTCTGGCGGAGATGGCATCAATGTAAGTTTCGCCGTGAGAACTTTTCCGCCCAGGAACCTGACTTGTTTCAGGGCACCAACGACCGGAGGGCAGTACCATTGGGTCTCCGAATTCGCTCCTCCAAAGTACCAGAAGTTCTTATCATACGTTACAGGTGAGATGACACCGATTCGAACTTTTTGCATTCGTTCTAACAGCTCAAAGGATGGATGTCTACGCTGTCATGGCAAGCAGGAAATGCCTCTGGTTCTTTCCTCACTGGTACCATCATCCAATCGCTCCTGATCGTCAATTATGACTGGTATGACCCAAAAGCATATCAAGGAACCCTTCTCGTGTTTGCGATGGTCCTTATCCTATACATCGTCAACATCTGGGGTGCATCGTGGTGGCCAAAGATTCAAAATGGTCTGATGGTTCTCCACATTCTTGGATTCTTGATCATCATCATTGTGCTCTGGGTCTGCGCCCCACATCAATCCCCCAAGGCGGTTTTCACCGTCTTCACCAATGAGGGAGGATGGTCGAGCTTGGGATTGAGTGTTCTGGTTGGGCAGATCACTGCCATTTATGCATTGCTTGGTAAGCTATTTGGAACATCGTCAGATCGCGAACACGATGCTAATGACTCAACAGGTTCGGATGCAACTGCGCACATTGCCGAGGAAGTTAGAGATGCTGGTCGTTATGTTCCCATCTCAATTTTCTGGAGTTATTTTGGAAATGGAATCATGGCAATCATTGTCTTGGTCACCTACCTCTTCTCCATCGCAAGCGTAGACGACGCCTTGAACGACCCATCCGGTTATCCCTTCATCTACGTTCTCGGCACAGCTGTCAGCAAAGCCGGTGTCAACGGGCTCACCAGCATGATTCTTATTCTAGTCGTTGCAGCCAACATCTCCTGGAACGCATCTACCGCTCGTCAAACCTTCGCTTTCGCTCGTGACAACGGCCTCCCGTTCTCCGCCTGGATTGGCCACATGCACCCAACCAAGGACATTCCCGCCAACGCGATCGGACTCTCTTGCTTGATCACCGCTCTTCTCTCTCTCATCAACCTGGGCTCCGATGTTGCATTTAACGCCATTATCTCCCTCCAAGTCTGCGCACTCATGATGACCTACTCCGTCTCAGTGGGCTGTGTCCTCTACCGCCGCATCGCGCACCCAGAGCTCATCCCCACAGCGCGATGGAGTCTTGGAAAGTGGGGAGTACCAGTCAACATCGTTGGCCTGGTATACTCACTGTTCACATTCTTCTGGTCCTTCTGGCCCAACACCGTCCCAGTCACCCTGGAGTCTTTCAACTGGAGCGTGGTTCTATTTGTTGGTGTCTTCGTCATCTCCTTGTTGATGTATGTCATTACAGGCCGACATGTCTACAAAGGCCCCGTCACGGACGTCAAGACCGCGAGATTGTAGATCGAGTTACAAAAGCATAGATACGGCACGGGAGTTCTTGACTTAGGCGCGCGGTGCTCTTGAAATTAGGGTGGCATGTCGTGGTTTTACATCTTCGAATTTAGCACGAGCTTGATAGCCATTTTGCAAAAAGATATTCAGATAAATAGTCAGAAATTTGTCACATAGACTTGAACATAGACCTCAATCTTTCAGATCCCAATCTTCCAAACATCTCCAGATTCCACACCCAATTGCATCGTCTTCCAACCCCCCAGAAGCTGGGACCGAAAAGCGGACTTAGCGGTGGAGATATCCTCTACTAGCTTCTCCCCCTCGCAACAGAAGCATTATTGTCTCACCAAGCCCTAAAATCCCCGACCAGAACAAGTCAAACAGCAAGCCTCCTCCAGCTTACGGCTCACTGCTTACTGCTTAATACCATGCGCCGCTGAGCAATCCCAATCCTCTGCGCTGGATCCCGCTCTCGGGATCGCTTATTGGACGGACGGGAGCCTGGCCCTTCGTACGCTCTATCTCGTGGCTTTCGTGGCTTTGGCGACTTTTCTTGGCTCGAGGACGGGTGGAGAGGCGGGTGAGGGGGGCTGAAGGGGAGATTTGAGAGATGGAGGAGGATTTGAGGGGGGAGGGTGAAGATGGACGGTGCTTGATCTGCGAGAAGGGCGGTGGGATGTGAAGCGCAGAACGGAATATCGTTACATCTATCTATGCATGAGAGTCGTATCTATAGCATCAGCAACAGAGCCGATGCGGTTCTAACCCACAGAACCCCAAGCAGACCAATTTCCCGCGATTTTTTGCTTTCATCCTAGAAATTCTCCTTCGCCGATCGAAAGCACCCTACTCCCGCAGAACCAAACCAGACACCAACCAACGTCCTTAATCACACAAATCTACCGCGGGTGGCCATTGGCCTCTTCAATCGTATAGTCTTCCTCTTTGCTCCCTGGGCTCGCGTTCCGCCCGTCGTAATCCACACTCCACTCCACGCCCTTCTTGATGATCATGCGCTGGCTATTCCCACTGTCGATACTCTTCCTCGACCCTTTCCCCGGCTGCCCTGAGACCCGCGCCTCGTAGATCGCCTGGTCAGGCCGCAGCTTCCCAATGAACTTCGCCCCGAGTCGGCCTCCGATTCCGTCTCCAAGTTCATTTGATGCGGGCTCCATCCTCGCGATGCTCTCTTCTCTTGAGTTGGAGGTTAGGGAGGATAATTTGTGACTTGTGCCATTGCCGTAGTCGTAGTTGTGGTATTGGTGTGGCCTTTCGATTTGGCGGTCGTAGGGCATCATGAAGGTTTTTAAGCAGGGCACGATAGATGCCATTATGCTGTAGCCGATTTGGAGTTGGGTGCAGGACGCTGCGTTGGAGGCGATGAGTGTCAGGTCTGTTGCGTTGATTTCGACTTGGAGGTAGTGGAGGCGGAGACCGGATATGATGATGACCCTGGAGAGGTTAGTTGTTGCGCTGAGATAGGATGAGATGAGATGGAGAAGACGTACGGGAGACGACAGCCAAAGGCGCAGACGACGATGGCTTTGGATTTCATGGACATCTGAATTCCCCATACTAGATAGACAGAGATGAGGAATAGAGCGGCCTCGGTAAGCATGTCGACAATGCTGATAAATTCCCATCTGGCAAACTGGAAAATGTCAGTTAAGCTCCAGGTTGGCGATGGCGTACATACAAGACCAGTGCATTGATAGCTGAAGTCTGTCCATGGACGAGCAGGGTGGCAGCGCAAGGCGATGATAAATATCGACACAATCGCCCAGATTACAGATGACCATATCGTGCCCCAAATGGCCATTGCATGACCTCGTCCTGGTGTCAAACGTAGGAACAAGAACGCAGTTGCACACTTCGAGAAGAACATAGTGATAATGTATAGGATGTCGCTGGCGTATTCCGCCTGTGTGAAGCAGAGTTAGATCTTCATTCGAGCAGCGGAATATCGATCCTGACGAACCTTTTCCATGGGCGCAACTTTGGCCAGATCAATCAGCTTTTCGGATTTCCCCAGCCCTTCTCGTAACGCATAAAATACAATAGCCGCTTGTATCACAGCAAACACCTGGAGACAATTAGCTGCGACGGGCAAACCACAATCAATTTCACCGTACCGACGCGAAGATAAAAGCATAGTCATCCATCTTGTATGAGCCTATCTTGCTCCGGACATACGTCCGGATAGGAAACGAGACGAGCACCAGCGACAACGCAAAAGCACCGAGAATCGCAAGCAATCCACCTCGATCAGTGCTGGTGATGACCTCCAACGGCGCAGAGACGCCTGCTGGCAAGCCTGATGGCGAGGCTGAGGTCGTTGACGAAGCCATGACTAATGGCAATGGAGGAGATCGTGAAGGTCGTCAGCGATAGGATTGACTGACGGCCAATGCTGGGAGCGGTGGAGTTGATGTATGGCTGTGTGGTGAGTCGGGATTAATCCACATCGGTTCATCTGCATGTTGCGAACATGGCCCAGGAACTAGATGGACGGTTCCGTCTAGACACGAAGCTCGCGTGCGTGCGTGCGAACGATAGATTCAGAGATAGGGAAAAAGAGCAGAGTAGAAGCAGCCACAGGAACGAGAAGTGTGACACTAGAGCAATGTACCTCCGCAATGGGGGCAATTTGTGTTCATTTGCGTTGCATTGCATTAACATGCGAGAGAGACGGCACACCAGGCATGGGAAACTTAGGGAGCGGCCGCAGATGAACGAGAGGAAAGGCTGCGTCGGGGGAGATTTCAAGTTGGGCTTGGGACACGGCATGTACGTACATATCGAGGTAGCACCATACCCATCTCCCAGACCCATGGCGGCATATTTACTTTGAAATATCCAGATAGCTCTAGTCGTGGGGGTAGCGCGATGGGCGAATTGTGATACGCAGCCGCAGGGCGGTGAGGACGCGCGAAGCGAGGTCAGACATCCAGGCGTGGATCTAGTAGCAATAGTGCGAGGCTAGCGATGTGGTGGCGGCTGAAGCCCCTGTCACGTGCCGTGTGCGGTTGCGTCTGTACGTACCGCCATCGAGAGAGATATGTTATAGTTTGCATTTTGCATGCGACGACCGTTCCATGGGCTCTCCTCGCGGTGGAGACTGCTTCTCCCGCATTCGGAGGCCATGCTCAGCGACAGCACTTAAATGATACTGTGAATCCGTTTCTGCACGCATCTCGCTCCCCCCCCGACCCAGCATTGTGCCTGGAGAACGCCCCATGCATCCATGGCTTTTCAGGTCCAACCAGCCACTTATCCAGACCTCGGCGAGCTTGCCAATGTCATTGTGTTAGCGCACGCGAAGGACGAGATGTTCCTTGCTATGATGGGACAGGTGCCTCATAGTGCGAAGGTGAAATGGTACACGGAGGAGCTTCGAAGCGTGTGGGAAGATCAATCGGCTCGTTACTACAAAATCACCGAGACCGCCACCCAGTAAGCGGAATCTCTCCTGCATCGAACGTCTCCTGCATCAGACACCAGTATAGTACCGGTAGTTTGATGCCGACCTTCCCCTTTGGAGATGTCTCTAGCGGGACCCGAAGCGGCATATTTCGATCACTCTATTTCCTACGCTACTGCACCTGTGCTCCTGCAATGACTCCTGCAATGGAGCTCTTCCCCTTGATGCCAAGGGCAAAGCCGGATGAAGCTGACCAGAGTTGTCAGCACCATCGTGGGAATGGCACGATTCCATTACCCATGCAAGATAGAGGTCGAGACTTCTATCCCTCTCGGCCCCGTCCCAATGGGGTCGAAGGTTGAACTGTGCCAGGCGTTCTTCGAGCAGTTGGACGACTGTGAGAGGATACACCTCGATCGAGAGAAGACCTACTGTCTGTCCAGACTTTCCTGACTTGCGGCTCTCAATACGTCCGCTGTCCAGCACTGACACTGCACAGTCGTCAATTACCTGGCCATCTTGCCTCAGTATCATCGAAGGGGCCTGGGCAGGCTCCTCATTGATGTGTGTCTTGACAATGCCGACAAGGCTGGTGCGGACACCTTCTTGATCGCCACTCCAGCAGGCTCCGGCTTGTATCGAAAACTCGGATTCCTGGAGATCGGCCGGTTGAGTTGGAACACAGGACCGTATGAGGGCGACAGGATTGTTACTTGGCTGTGCATGAGCCGACGTTCAAAGAGCTTCAAGATCAATGAGTCAGTCATAGCTACCAAACGTCAAGAGTAGGTGGCGAGGCACTTGGAAGCTACGGAGAGCACTTGGCCACCGAGGTGGATGAGTGATACTCTAATGTTTGAGATACATCTGGCATCTACTACTCATAGATAGTCAATCCAGCATCATATGCCTTCAGCTATAGCCTCCACATACCTTCCGAATGAGAAACAACTGAATGAAGAACAAGTCACCGTACATCGTCTCAAGCTTCATCCCACAGAGCCCACACTTCGATCTCCATTGAACTCATCGAAGAATATCCCAACGACCTTTCCCATTCTCGGGCCAAACACCGCTCATGCTTGATCCGTCCGAGATACTCCTAACGACTAAATCCCATCCTCGGGCCAAACACCACTCCATGCTTGATCCATCCAAGAAAATCCCAACAACCAATCCCATTCTCGCTCAGCACCACCCAGAGTCTTCAGCCGTGAAGTCAAAGGCAAGCCCATCACCCATCTGAACCCCTCTCTTCTACTCTGCGAAAGAGCCGGTGCCAGAGAGGAATTACAGTCAGTGAGTAGCAAGCAACGCTCATCCCTCCACTCCACGACCTCTATCAAGTCCCTCTTGCCAAATCGCCATCGAGTCTATCGTCTATCGTCCAAACGAGCTCGGATTCGGGATTAGGCTATGTGATGAGTAGTACGGTGAAGTCGTGGACCGTGGACTGAAGAAGAGCAGCAAAGCAACGTCCTCGCACACCTTACGCCTTACACCTTACACCTTACACCTTACACCTTACACCTTACACCTTACACCTTACACCTCAACACCTCCCTCCCATCTCATCTCAACACACGCCCAACCACTGCCAAATCCACAGGAATATTCTGCGCCAACACGACGCTACATCACGGCGTACAGCCAGGCTATGCTTTCTGATGAAGCTAAAGCTCCAAGCTCCAAGCTCTAAGCTACGATCGAAGATAGTAAATCGTATCGTCAGCGTGGTATCGCCCAGTCCTCAGATCCTCGAGCATACCCCTTCTCTCCCCGTCGAAGAAAGGGAAATCTGCACCTCACCGTCGCCCTAACTCACAACCGCATCCGAACCTTCGAACTCCCGCGCATTCCCCCGATGATTCTCATAGGTCAGAGTAAATCAAGCGTAAGACAGCGAGCACTGTGTCTAACGGCAAGATCTCAAGGTCTCCACCTCCGCTTCGATCTCCGTCTCCATCTCCGCTTCAACCTTGCATCTCAATGAATATCAGATGGATACAGACGAATAGAGGATATACACACGCCACCTTGCGGAAGCCTGCGAGCTGACGGCGCGCTGTGTCGAACGGGGAATCCTGCATGTGGGGAGCAAGCCCCTACCTTCGACTCTTCGAGGCCGGTGCTCTGTTGTGTTTTAACTATGTTTTGGACCTTTGGACTCTAGGAGATAGATGTAGGAGACGAGGTGCTCGAGTGCTGAGATGTAAGGTCGCTGATATAGTACACTGATGTAAGGAGATGGAGATGAGGTTTTCGTGTCTACTAAGACCTCAGGTCGCTGATATCATGCGCATCGTCCTCAAGCTCAGGTAACGAGTCTAAACTAGCATTCGGACATGTTTAATCGAGGCTGAGAGTACTCGAGGGCAGTCAGACAACAGATACTAGATACTAACCTAGGGTTGGCCATCCTTCGTAGGATACTTCGTAGAAGGCTTTGCAGCAGTCAAGGGACGACCGTAACTGCGACTGACTCTGTAGAGAAATAAGACGTGGAGACTGTTAGTCTTAGAAGATGGAAATGATAAGAATTATGCAGCGCTTGCTGGTCATCGGTCGTATCTAATCTCTGCACAATCCCGTGAAGTATGTACACTACCCAACCTATTCATATACAGCCACGCACAACCACTCTAGCTACTCGACCGGCCGTCTACGAGCTTGCTGCTCTCGGACTCTCCGCCATCTCCATCAGGCCGCTGTTGTTCTTCTCCCTCCCAAACCCAAATGGAGCCTTCGTTTTCCTCTTCGTAAGCACAAACGCAATGTACAAGCAAGCCACTATGCCAGATAGAGCGCCGTAGATGATCTTGCCGTCTCGCGTGTTGTTGGCCAATTTGAGTCCCAAGCCGCCGTTTATGATGGCCAGGGCCATGATGATGCGGCCGTACCAGATATGTACGAAGGAGACGGAGGTGCGACCACCAGTCTTCTTGAATTGGTAATGGTGGAAGAAGCCAAAGAAGGGTTGGAGGATGAAAAGGGCGACTAAGACGGTGCCGAAAATGGTGTGGGTCTTGCCGGTGGATTTGTAAAGCTGGAGAGTCAGTGAGATTCATACGCAAGTGATATAACAAGACAAAGAAGCTGGGGCAACAGTATAATGTACATACCTCGTCTGTTATTTTGCCTAGTTTGACGCCAACGCCAAATCCACAGATCAAAGCGATTAAGCTAAAGATCTGGAGAAGCGCATGCAAGCTCGCATTTCCGAACAGGCGGATGTAGGAGGCGCCAAGAGGGAACAACAGAACAACCGTTACACCCATGATGATACCGTGTGCCTTTCTATAATCCGCAACTGTTTTTGCGCTCGGTCCAACAGTCGAGCTTCCCGAATTGGAGCTCGAGTCACCGGTCGAGGATGGCGAGGAGGGGGACGTTGATGAAGCTCCAGATGGAGAAGACGCTGAGGATGTCGTAGACGAGACGAAGGGGTTTGTATCGGAGGATAATGATGCAGCGGAGAGATCGAACGTGAACTGGCGCATGTTGCTTGCGCTATGCTGGTTCAACGTAAATGTATTACTCGTGGAGTCAATGGCGCTGCCTTGATTCCACGCGCAAATCCACGGGGATGAGGAGGACGTCGCACTGGATGCTAAGGTGCAGGTTGTACCTATCCAACAGCAATTAGCATCACTCTACCTCAAGCGTCAACAGTAGGGAACGCACATCTGACATTCGCAGTCATAACTCCATTGCTGATACCACTGCCCTCCAAGAGCTCAATCCCACTGGCCAGACTGCTGTCGAAGACGGGCTCCACATGGCCCTGATTCCCATCGCGAGCGCTGAGCGTCACGTTGCCATTCCCATCGGCGTACATGACGAAGATGTGTGAGCCGGCCATCTGCTGTCCAATGCCGAGACCAACCCATTGGTAAGTGCTTGGAGCGCTGAGGGAGAAGTAGATGGTGCCGGCGGCGGATGACGAGATGGAGGAGCCACTTGGCAGGCCGACCTGGTATGTGGGACCAGACGAGATGGGAGAGTAGCTTGCGAGGGCAGAAGCCGTGGAAGCTGTGAAGAGGAGGTCAATGGGTGGTGTCTGATGATGGGAGGAGAACATACCAAGGGCGGCGGCTGCAAACACGGCACTGGAGAAGAGTCCCATGATGGGTGATGTAGAGGATGGTCGTACGAATGGTAGTGGCTATCTATACCAATGGTATCAACTCTCGTGACGAACCGCAGAAGCAAAGCAGATGCGAATGCAAATACCAAGAAAGCGACGGGAAGCAGATAAATAGCAGACCGACGACCGATCGCCAGCCAGCCAGAGGGACGGAGATACAAAGACGCATTTCCACGCTGTGGTCGATTTAAGACAATGCTCTGCTTCACCCTCCACACCATGAGGGCTGTGGCTTACCGCACAGCCTCACGACGTCGAGGGCAGCAGCCAATCAGAGGGCGCGTATTTGAGCGGCAATGCATGGATCCGGGTCTGAAACCGGCAGGGGGGGAGAGGATGGGGAAGGAAGGAGGGAGGAGGGAAGGGGGGAAGGGGGAAGGATGGGGAGGATTGGGAAGGCTGAGGCTGGATGGGGGTTAGGGGCGGTACATTTGGAATCAGGGAGATCAACCATGAAGCAATGTCACGATGAGATTGACCAATATCGCCCAAGATGATCCAAGATCAGCCAATACCAGCCAACAGCTATCAAGTCATCTCAACATGAACATGGACAAGCACGGGAGATGGACCGGGAGATGGTCGGGACATGGATGGAATGGAGAGGATCTTCAAAACACTTTCCCTGCATACATTGTCTCACCGAAAAGCACGCTACACTTCTTACTCTGCTTCACAGGATCATGATTATCAAAGTACTTGCACAGGAACTGCCGTGGCGCTTCTAAGTGAATCGTCTCATCGTCTCATCGTCTCATCGTCTCCTCCAATGCGCACTCTTACTCTCATACTCGATTCTCAAGAAAGAAGCCCTCGAGTCAAAATAAGCTTCATTCCCACCCTCAGTCCTTCCCCATCGGGCCAGCGGTGACCCTGGTCCGCGCAGATCAAGATCAGATCAGAGCAAGAGCCGGAGCCAAGTCAGCCAGCACCCGAGCCAGGCGGTGGCCCGTCCACCTCGCCCAACCCAACGAGTATCTAGAGGGATGTACGACGAAGTATCAACGTACAACACAACGCTAGACACGCGTATATCGAAAATAAATATAATATCTCCTATCTCCTATCTCTACCCCCTACCCCAAGCACTCTCTTCCTGATGCGCCTCCGCCTCCACCACGAATGGAATCACTGCTGAGTGCGTGTCTTTTGACGAGATATGCTGAGATTACGCGGCGATGTGGGGAAGAGAGTTGCGTTTGTCGTGCTGAGGGACAGAGAGAGAGAGAGAGGGAGAGAGAGAGAGAGAGAGAGAGAGAGTAGAAAGGGAGGGATGGAGGAGCTGGGCTGTCGGTAAGATGGACAGCGAAGATGGACAGGCAAGTCCAGTCACAATCAAGGAGCAGGCCTATCGCCTAAGCTTAGATCCCAGACCGGTTCACTAGCCATCGAAGGTGCACTGAGGTTCCGGGAATTGGTGAAATGCAGGGACAGTGTCAAGTCACAGGCACAGCTCCTTCTTGATAACGTATTTAATTCTGCAAGACAAATGAAAGCTCAAGTAACCGTACAGTGAACCATGCCAATGCTGCATCCATACCAAACGCCATACAATCGCCCCCATATTCCCAAAGGCAAGCTCATCATACATCTCGTTCGGTCGGCCCAAGGAAACCTCCATCATCCCCCTCCGGATCTTGAATTATGCCTAAAAGCACCTCTTCCAACGATCAATCCAATCAAGCAAAACCGTCAGGACTCTACGCGGGACTCGACATGAAGGGGTACCAGGAACTAGCAATTAGATTCAAGACAAAACTGCTTCTGTCTCGCTTTTCATGGCTGCAAAGAATCGTCTAGCCGCCGGAACGCTACTGAAGGAGAACATAAAAGGAAACTTTTGTGCGAGAGCAATGCAGTTCGAGCGACACAAAGCAAATAGAGGCCAGGGATGACCGCTCCGGAGAGCGTCATGCCGTCCTCATACGTATTATATTACCGTTAGGAGAATCGTGGTTGGGAGAAGCGAGGATTGCGAATGGAGGGCGATGGGGACTCTGATGTCACTCGAATGCTTGAATCGTAGACCCTCATCAGATCAAACTTCGACTTCTCTTGTGAGACATCTCCTCGCCGTTGCTGGCCTTTCTCTTGTTCGTATGCTGGACCAACGGACTCGCCGGGCTTGAAGCATATGCAGCCTTGGCTGATTTCTGTCTGCGGACCGGGGTGATGGGTGTGTTCGCGGCGGCGAGTCGGTTGTCCTTAATGCCACGGATGGGTCCTTGATTCAGAGGTCCAGAGAAAGCGAGGGAGGCGCGGGAGGCTTTGTTTCGGCTCAGGAGTTGATGGCGATCTTGATTGTTTCGGAATGCACCGACGAGATGAGGATGGGCGAGCAGAGAGTGCATCTGGTCTTCGCTGGCAGCCGTTGATGGACGAGCCGGTGTTGAGGAAGGGGGAGCACTATCGTCCTCTTCGTTGTCTCCGGCAACACTTGCAGTAGAGCCAAAGTCAAGTAGGTCCTCGATAACCCAGAGATCTTCATCATCAACGTCATCTTCTTCATCGTAAGACTCAAGGCTATCTTGCAAGATGTTGCCATTTGGGTCAATGTTCGTGAAAGGAAAGAAAGCCTCAGGAGGCCCGAATGCTTGGTTGCCATTTCCATTAAACGCGCCGTTCATTGCACTCATCATGAGATTGCCCGAATTGGAGATCATTGGTGATAGTTCCTCCACTGGGTCTTCCCTGTAGTTGTCTTGTTGAATGTTGAAGTTGCCCAAGTTTTGTCGAGCATTGCTTGCATCTATACTCCACCGGCGAGGGTTGATCTCAGCCTTGAACATGATCAACTTCTTGGCCTTGTTGTCCATCAAAACGAAAGGTTTGGTGCGATCTCGGATCCAAGTCCCAAGAAACGGGCCATTTTGATTTCGGAACGAGGTGCGACGTGCGATGGTGATCTCTTCTTCAGATCCGGAGTCGGTAGAAGGACGACGGAGTACTGAGCGGCTAGGACCGACATATTTGGCAGCAGCAGGGAGGTCTTCTTCGGTTGTCTCGCCCTCATCCGCTGCGAAGGTCAGTAATGAAACGTAGAAGAAGAAATAAGGGCGGCTGCATACTTTCATAGCCACTCGAGCCAGCAGAATTGTCGCTTGAACTCTCCTCATCGTCATCTCCTTGCGGTTGATCTGCCTGAATACCATGGCTCTGATCGTCACCATGGAAATCCCAATAAGAGCCTTCTCCGTCACTCGACCCACCAAAAACTTCATCTTCGTTGCTCTCAATGGCTTTGCGGAAGCTTGCGTCGAGGCTGCTCTGAGGAACGAAAAGATCAGGCCAAATCTCCTCCTCATCATCGGTGTCACTGCTCTCGTCCGCTGCGTCGTAGCCTGGGATTTCAAAATGGACGCGGCGGGCGACGCTGGTATCGTCCTCAGAAAGGCCGTGATTAAGTACAGTCGCTTCAGTATCATGATCGGGAGCATGGCCGCGGGCGATATGGTCCTCGAAGAATTGGGTATTCTCGCCGAGAATTTCTTCTTGCGTGTCAAAGCCATCCCAACTACTTTGATCTTCATCTATTGATGGTCGAGGAGTTTGCACATCATCGTCTTCGGACTCGATGATGGCTTGCTCCTCGACCTCCTCGACATCTGGCTCATCACCGTCTTCAGAGTCAGAGATCGCATCCACCCCCGCATAGTCATCATCAGAGGTGGTTTCAGTGAGGGTAGAGTTTCTCCGCATGGTCTTCTTCGTCTTCTTGGTGGGAGTCACTTGTGACTTGTGTCGCATATTGCGAGACATTTTGTGTGGTCAGGTTCGTGGTGTGTGGGGTAGGTGAGGTGGTTGTCTTGGTCTGGCGGTGAGCTAAAGGTGATTAGAACAACAGTGAACGTGAGGCGTCGGACGTGTTCGGATATGAGCAAGTAGTGTGTATGTTCAGAAAGGGTCGGATTGTGAAGTTTCGTGTCTATTGAGGCTATTGACCTATGGAGAAAGGTGAAGATTGGGGTTTTCCACTCGGGGCTCGATTAGTCGGCGGGGAACTTCACTGGCGGAGAGAGTCTTCCTCCACGGACGGAGAGCACAACTCAATCTGGATATTTTTGTATTGTGCAGGCTCTCAATAGTCTGCCGGTCTGGCAGTAGACAGTGAAAGTCTGGGTCTTCGTCGAGGTCGATAATTGATTGAATGTCTCGTTGGCTGAAGGACTACGGACATGCTCCGATCGAGCATGCCCGCAGTGGGGATTCACAGCTCAGCGATAGCCTGCGGCATGATTCTCGACGAAGGGTATATGTGATGGGTGTTGTATGCAATTGAATAGTGCGACTTCGTTGTCTGTTTGAATGTTGAGGTTATTGATGAGGGGAAGGAAGGGAAGAGCGATCATTTTCGTTCTTCTATCGGTGGATGCCAAAAAATAATGGCGCTTAGCCGTTTTGGGGGCCGCTGCTGTCATCATCCCGAACGTGGCGCGGGGTTCTGATTCGCTGGTTCGATCTTCACCGCTACTATCTGGCAGTAAGGGGTGAGGTGAGGGGTGCAGAAGGATGATACATGTTGTCGCTTTGGGATTCGCCACGGATCAAATATTCACTGAGTCTCTTATGGAACGGTGGGTGATGCTAGATACTAGACAACAGACAACAGACAGTAGACCATAGACAGCAGACAAGTATAGCTTCTATCCATCACGAATAAAAACAACAACTATGAGGGATCAATGGCAAACAGAGCTAAACAGAAGAAGATCAGAAGATCTCCTGGGTCTTAGAGGAGACATTCATGAAGAGGAGTCAGTCCGTTCCACTCCCAAGTATTTTAGTTCCAGTCCAGCTAACCTTATACATATATAACGTAATAACAAGGAAACTTCTGCACCAAGTTTGCAAGTCCCTGATTTAGTCCAACCCAGTCCAATGCAATCCAATCCCTCGAGCTGCTTTTGAGTTTGCAGATCCACAACTCACACGACATCCTTCCCTTCACACCACCAACCACGGCCCACCATATCCCACTATTTTGTTGCGCAATTGGAACCTAGACATTAAACACCGATGGGTGAGGCTGAATGACGCACCGAGCAAGTCATTCTATGAATCATCTTTGCCCTGATTCCCTTGTCCCACAGTCAACTCTACTAAGCTGAATTCCCCCATCTCATACAGTCCACCAGACTCTTTCTCTTGCCTCAGCGTTGCGGAAATACCGAAAAGTTCAAAAGGCAAATCTCCATTTATCTCCACCGGGTTTGCACAAAAAAAAGTTTATTCTGCCCTGTTTCACCACCTAGACGGCGTTTGACCTTCCGCCCCGACATCTACCCCTCCATTATCATCACGTGATAAGGCACGGACCTTCGACATCGTTGAAAGCCAATCGTATTTGAGACCTACATACTTGGCCAGAGTCCAATAGGAAAGAGGAGTCTCTCTACTTGTCCCCTTATCTAATACAATTGAATTCCCCACACATACCCCATAGCCAATCACTACTCAATCAACTATAGCCAAAAACTTACTCAACCAAGAGGGTCAAGTCTCTGGAACATGGCATAGAAGCCAGCATGCTCACGGCCGTGTCGCACTCTCCAACTTTTCATAGCGAGAATCTTGTCTCTACCAGTCGGAGGAGGGGTAGGGAACTATCTTACGCTTCCAAACCCCATCAAAGTCATATGTCTGTTCTTCTTCAAGCTCCTCACACAAATCCCTCAAAGGCTCCCTAAGAAAGTGCATAAAGACATCGTAAAAGGCTTGCTTTGATTGATCATTGGCGAACATTCAATTTTTCAAACCAAGCAAGGTCCTTCGCCACAATTTTTCCTCCTCCAAAACCGACGCCTTCAAATTTTTCTGTGCCCGAAATCCATGGCCCTCTCCTTCGAAAACGACAAGCTTCACATCTTTCCCATCTCTCTTCATGACTCGCTCCATTTCCTCCGATTGAGGCAGAGGCACGACTCTATCATCAGCTCCTTGCAACAGCAGGAGAGGACTTTCGATTTTATCCGCATGCAAACAAGGACTTCTGTCTCGGTAAACTTTCTCTTTCCCCTCTTCCGTTGTGTCATCGGGGAAAATGAGACGGTAGAGGTAATGCGACTCATACTTGTGCGTGTCTGTCGACAATGACTTGAGATTTCCTATGCCGTAAAGACTGTTTCCTCCAGCCCACAACGTCGGAAAGTTCACCAGAGATTGCAAGACGGTGTACCCGCCAGCACTTCCACCCACTATGCCAACCTTTCCCCCGTCCACCAGGCCAGCTTCTGCTAGGTAGGCGACGCAAGACGCGGAATCTTCAACATCTTTGATACCCCAGAAATAGTCGAGAGCTTGACGGTATTCACGACCATAGCCTGAACTTCCTACGTAGTTGACTTGAACGTAAGCATAGCCTCGAGATGTCCAGTATTGCGTTGTGAGAGCCAATCCGGGAGCGACGTGGCTGGTAGGTCCACCATGTATAGAGACTATTGCTGGAGGTTTTGATCCAGGGACTGGAACATATGACGGATTGTGAGGTGGGGTGAAGATTGCATGCGCAACTCCGCCAGTCTCCTTTCCTTGGGTTCGTGGAAATGTGATATGCTTCGCAATGGAATAGATTGATGGCGATAAGGGGATGGACGTAGAAGATTTCAAGAGCAGCTTTTCAGATGGCTTTGTTACATCCACAGAGTATAGCGCCGGGGGCGAGGTATATTCACTGCCGAGAACAACGAACTCGGTATCTGAAATTCTCCGGATCGAGTTCATTGGGATGTTGACCAGGCCAAGCGGCAATTCAACGGATTTTGACGTTTCAATATCAACAAGCAATAAAGAGTCAGTCGCAAGCTTGGTAGCGGTAACCACAAGTTGATTTGAATTGAGAATTATGTATGAATTACTGTACCATTGTCAGCAAGTCGTATCGCAGAGAAACGATGGCACATACTTTCCAAGGACCACAAAAGGGCTTTTTTGAGCGATATCAGCATCTTCCCACCCGGAGAGGATGATCGGTCGTATCTCAAAGGAAGGAAAGGCTAGGCGGTAGAGCTGTGCGAAGCCAGTGCGATCACTTGCAAAGAACAATGTCCCATTCTCGTGCCATTTCGGTTGCCCTACGCTTTCTTCGCCAGCCTTGCCCGCAACGTACTTCGCGTTGGCGATAGAACCGTTTTCCCAGTCCGCCACGTAAAGTTCACAACCTGTGAATGGCATGTCGGGATGATTCCACTGCGGACGGAGTCAGTATCAATGCCTCGGCCGACAAATCAAGAGTAAGAGTAATATCTAAAACGTGAAATAAGCACCTGAATCCAGCATATTTTTGTGCCGTCGTGACTAAACTTTGGCGCACAATAGAAATCCGCTCCTTGACAGACGACCTTTGTACTCTTGTCATCAGAATTGATGAGCACGATTCTATTTTCGACGGTCTCAATAGTGCCTCCTGCATGATCTTCCTGGACAGCGAGAATGAGATGGTTGTGCCGCGGGTGAACGTTAAAATCAGCGAATCGAAGCGTTTCAGAAGTATTCACGATTGGCTGAACCTCGTCGGCGGTCTTTTGACGGAAGACCCCATTTGTCTTGAAGTCCGAGAAGATTAAACTTCCATCCGGACAAGCAACGCAAGCGCCGCCACCATACTCATGCACTTTGGTACGGGCATTATACTGCGAGGGGAGAATATCAACCCACTCGTCGCCTCGTCGTTCGACTATGCAGTTCCTTCCATTCTCTGCTGGCCTTCCTTCGATAAGGTACACAGAACCCGTTTTTGGCTTTCTCTATTAGCTAGCAGAACAGTTGATATTGAGGAGGTCTCTTACGTTTACGTGAACTTCAGCAAAGGACACACTACTTCCAGAGACCAGATCTGCAGAAATGGGGCTGTTCCAAGTGCCATACGGCTCAACTTGAGGCGGGGAGCTCATTTTATCAACCTCTGGAGGATAGGAAGTCTTCGTGAATGATCGATGTCGTAACTGGCGAAATGAAGATGTGCAGCTGTGGTTGAAAACAGGGCTGACAGCGCTACGCCTGTACGAAATCAAATTGGGGCCACCCCACCTTTTCGACGCCGCTTTCACAGTTATCGTCAGTCCAGACAGAAAGCCATTATTCCCACGGATTAGTTCTACTAAGTAAAGCATGGAAGGGTGGATGGTGTTCTCTAGCGATAGCTTCGCTCGATATATCAAAGAATGATGATGGGCACGAAAGGCCTTGTGTTGGTTTTAGTGGCCCAGGAAGTTACAGGCCGTTTGGCGGGTTTCAGAGTCCCACCAATACTCAAATTATACTCCGTATATTTCCTTGACTCGCTCGTTGCATAAGCCACTGCAACATCCATAGATGAGTATCTTCACAGATTTTGAGTCAATCCACACATTCCAATCTCATTAGTGAATCTTGCAAGCTCAGAATTCGACAAACTTCAAGTCATATTATCCAAATGAACTGCTACGTGGTAGACTGGTCTTGATCCTAATAGCCCAAGGCTCGAACGACCTTTCATGCTAGCTGAACAACCATCTTCTTTCCGCTGATCCCAGCTTGGACCTGGTCCATCGCACTCTGCAATCCCCCGAGCCCTCCCTCAACCACTTTAACCTCCGGGCTGGGTACAATGATACCATTCTCAAGTGCCGGTGTGATAAACTCATGATATAACCACTTTGCGATGTCCTTCTCCTTTGACCACAGCTTCTCGCCGGAAACCGCCGACGCCGAAATACCCTCGACAACGGGCACAGTTTCCGGCCATTGAAGGACGTGGCACAATTTGGGCTCCTTGCCTCCTGACGTGATGAGCACTTCTGCAATAGGCTTCAGTGTGCCGGCTTCAGAGATTGCATCGTAGCCGTACGAAATTGGCTTTCCTGCAGCCTTCGCAGCGCTGACTATATCACCAACGACTGTGGGGGAACGGTAGTCGAAGAGTTGGGCGGCACCGAGTGACCTGAGGTATTTGTGTTGAGCCGGGCTGGCTGTAGCAAAGACGGTGAACCCGACCAAAGTGGCGAGTTGAATGGCCATGGTGCCAACTGAGCCGCTTCCACCCCAGACGAGGAGTATTGATTCCTGTTTCTTTGCAGGCGCTGAAGTTGGCAGAGGAAGGCCAAGATTATGAAAGATGCCGATGCTCGCGGTACTAGAACCCGTAGGAATTATGGCACCTTGCTCAAAACTGATATTGTCTGGCAGCTTGGCTGTAGTCGACGCTCGAATGATAGTGTATGACTGGAACGCGGCACGTTTATTATCACCAGATGAAAATCCATTGCCGTAACCCAGGACACGGTCTCCTACCTGAAAGGCAGTGACATCTGGGCCGACGGACACGACAACGCCAGCGAGATCTGTAGTTTACATCAGGAGTTGTAACCAAAGGGGTGAAGGAGACCTTCTTACCGCTGCCCAAAATCACTGGGTAAGAAGGAATTGCATATCCCCACGCTTGTCTCTTCCAATCGAAAGGGTTGACGGCAATGGCATGGTTGCGGATCAGGATCTCGCCAGCAGCAGGTGATAATATGGGGAGTGTCTCGATAACTAAAGGGGTGGCAATAGCTTTCAAGAGCGTCGCTTGGTTTGTAGGAGTTGCAGACATTGTACGAGGTAGATGAGTGACTGTTTTCTCTCTTCCATGAGAGTGATTGACATCGGCTTTATATAACTCTCTTTAGTATCATGTCTTACTTCAAAAAGCCTTTCTTCCCATCACTAAACCAGTGTCGTAACATGCAATAAGTTACTGGACGAATGTAAGCAGTTAGTCGATACAAAATTCGCCGATGCTATCAGGCTGCGGGCCACCATGAACAAAACTCGCCGGAAACATAATTTGTAATGGCAATCAATCGTTGTTGAGTCATTGCTGATAAAGCGTCTCATCGCTCTCTGCTGTTCTGCCAAGGTAAGGCACGGAAAGGAGTCGATTCTTGCCTTTCGCTGAGAGCCCTTTGCTGTTTCAGCAGAAATGCACGTGACGTATGTATATCCAGACATGCTTTGAACTCTTTGCTGATTTTGCACATTCTTCTGAGAAAAATAAGCTTTTTTATAAATTAGATATTTCTCAGTTTCCTCAATAGACTGAAGCAATTTAGGACTAAAAAACGAAGCAGTTTTATTACGTGCTGCTATGGAGTCGACAAACTTCTAGTTCCGTTCCATGCGGTGTGATATTTCGGCAAACACACAGCTCAAAAAGGTGCTGTCTATTCTTTATACTAATGATTTTTTATTGAACAGCATATGCTATCTTGGCGTTGTCGCCATGGTGACTAGCATACCTAAATTGTCTATCTCCGAATACCAGTGATCAAGCTCAGTTCTGTTATTCAGACCTATCTTTGTATCTTGGTGATGCATATTCCACAACTGACCTAGATTATTTGGTTGAAGAGTTTTTGTATTCCCAATGCAAGCATTGTACTCGGCCTCCCAGGCAGATCGGGTATTCGCTTCCCATAACTTCCTACTACATGGCAAACGTATGGTTCGGAAGTGCGCTATGGCCTTGCTGGTTTCAGTGCCTCTGGTAAGACAGATCAGGAAGCACACATTTGCAATCCTTGAAATCAATGTCAGGCTGGACTGCAGCTCAAGTCGGCGCAACAAAGCTTTGCATACCTTCGTCTAGATTCAGCAAGGATCCAATCTTCCCAGGCTCCCCCAAGACCTTCGGAGCCGTCGGAGCGTACCTCACAGCACTGCTTTTCAATGAGTTCCAATAGTTTCTGTTTTATGAACGAACCAGTCAGCACTCTTCAACTCTGTAAACAAATTATTTAATACTGTTGGGAGAACTTTACCACAACTGTCGTGAACATTCCCGGATGTAACTTGGCGACATTAGTCCCTGCATCCGAAAGTCGCATAATTGTGTATATCAACATAGCTTGGAGTGCAGCCAAGGTCTCCTCTTTCGTAAATAGATGCATCTAATAGTGGGGAATGATCAGCTACAGTACTCGAATAGAAAAGAGTGCCACCTCAGATTTCAGGAGGGGGAGTTTAGCAGACTAGGGTAGAAATGGTGCGAGGATGAATTCAGCTGTGACGCATCACAAATAAATGCGGTTCAACACCCTTCAGTGCTGAATATCTTTATGAGAAATACCTTGGCAGATTTTACGCAGCGTATAGAATTTTACCTGGAGAAAGAACAATGACTGACCTCGTTGCCTAGCCTCTCCACTTCAGCCTCAATCGTTCGCCATAGAAACTTATGAGATTCCGGCGTCCTCGAATTAAAAATCTGTGCAATACTTAGACAAATTGCAAACGACTCTGGGATAACTGCGTCCGTCAACGAGTTATGTTGTCTGTAACTGATCGGATGGATAAAAGGAGGCATGGCAGCCGTTTGTAGAATCAGCTTTGGATACGTTCGAAGCATACCAGCAATGAAGATTTGCTGATGGTGTGGAGAGGAGGTGGTCTTTTGTAAATAATCTGATTTCGCAACATCCATTTGAGACTGCGGTATATTGGTTGGTGGAGAGTACACATCCCAGGACTGGCCCACTTGTTCTTCGACAAGATTTCCCCACACATAGTCGATCTCAGAGTTATCGAATGTCGAAGGATTGTAGTTTTCCAGGTGAGGATACAGAGCCTTTGGACTAAGATCAAATATGGTGTCGGTCGGCATTGCCAGTGCCATGTTACTCTGTGGGAAGAATTCTTTCCCATACATTGCCGTGCTTCTTGACGATTCATCATAATTATTGTGGGTTGCTTGAGGATCGGGACTCATTTGCGAGCTGTCTGTATCATGGTGTGTTTCATAAGCTAAAGATGACCCAGCTAAGATATCTGCTGGTGTCTTTGAGTTCAATTCCCTATTGCTGTAAGGTTCACTGATCTCGCCCAGCTCAACAGAAGTTCGATCCATGTTAGGCATATAACGATTGCTGTACGAACAGACCATCTTTTTGATCTTACAGCGCGTACAAGGATAACCAAAGTCGCATCTTGTCTTTGCTTTACTACATAAAAGACATGCTTCTTCCCGAGTTTGCTGACGTTTGCTGTTCTTCCGACAATAGGGAATATGCCGGTTCCGAGTTTTCTCTGAGATGCCTTAGTCCTGCTAAGATATGAGAGACAATAGAATGAGTTACCTTTCGCAAAAGGTTTCATACAGGTAGCGCAGAAGAATAGAGCCGGAACTACGGGCGTGCTTGGGGAGATTTCCATGGTGGGGCCCAGGTGTGCTATGATAAGTTATTTCCGTATATCTGACTGAAGGCTTGCCGGAATACGTTTGACGAAACAGTGCTACCCATCCCAAATTTGCTTGCGTTTCCTGTCATGACCAGAAATGTCGTCTGCCAACCTTCGTTGGTTTGTCATTGTTTATTAAGCATACAGCATGTATTGGTGTATCATAAGCCGGCCCATAGTCGGCACCTACTTTGTCATGTGAAGCGTTCTGATATATTTCTGCGCATTACGAATTACTATGAGTGCGTTGGCACTCATACAGCTAATTCGTATTCCATGTATTGCAATTAAAAGATGAAATATTCACGTGATACCGAGCGGATGAATACAAGGCTTGGACATCGAGAAGCCTGCGATCCAACCGGCAAAATTTTGTCAGCCTTGCCCGTGGAGCGCATTTGACAGCTCGACAGGACAATGCGTCCGTGATCCATCACCAACATCAACATCATGAAAATTGTTGCCTCACCAATTAAGGTAAAGCAGTTTCAAGACATCTAGCCTCGAGTGCAAATTAGCACAAGCTACATTGTGCGATGCTTCCGTTTCGGAATCAATCAAAACAATGACCGATCCAACTCCCACCGCAAAATCCTTCCTCCCTCTCGACACTCTCTTCGAAAATCCAGTGTTCGCAGGTGGCATTGGGCTTGCTGGTCTTGGAGTAGCAGCCCAGATTGGCCGCAAGTCCGTCATTAGGGGTGCAAGCCTCGTCAAGCAACGCCTCTTGGTCAATCTCGAAATTAGCAAACAGGATCCTTCCTATCCGTGGATATTGCAATGGCTTGCTCGACCTCGCGCTTCTAAAAGCATCATCACCAACAGTCTCACTAGGATTCATCATTTATCCATGAGAACAACCGAATCGAAAGCCTCGCAAAGTGGTCCGGCACATACAAAGTTTTCGCTAGAACCCGGCTTTGGGAAACAGATTATACAGCACAAGAATGCGTATATCTCGGTCAGCCGGGAGAAGTCAGCCACTGCTGTACACTTGACTACAGGTGAGCCACACGAGACGGTCACTTTCACAACCTTATACGCGTATCGACATATATTCGAAGACATTTTTGATGAGGCATACAGGATGGCGCAAAAGGCGCAGGAAGGCAAGACGATCATGTACAAAGGTAGCATGGGATGGACGCCTCTTGGAGAGGCGCGGAGGAAGCGACCTTTGCACTCCGTAATACTGGACGAAGGAGTAAAGGAACGAATAGTAGACGATGTGAAGGAATTCCTACGAAGTCGGCAGTGGTATGTCGATCGCGGTATTCCGTACCGAAGAGGGTATCTACTCTATGGCCAACCCGGCAGCGGTAAGAGTTCGTTTATACAAGCACTGGCTGGAGAATTGGACTTTGGCATCGCGCTGGTCAATTTGAGCGAGAGAGGGATCACCGACGATAAGCTAGGAGCTCTTTTCACGAGTCTTCCACCACGGACCCTCATTCTTTTAGAAGACGCCGATGCAGCCTTTTCGAATCGAAGACAAGTAGGATCAGACGGATATAGTGGTAGTACAGTCACCTTCTCAGGGCTGTTGAATGCGTTGGATGGTGTTGCTGCCGGGGAAGAACGGATTGCTTTCCTCACTACGAATCATATCGAGCGATTGGACCCTGCTCTAATCCGACCTGGCAGAGTGGATATGACCGTAAGAATTGGAGAGGCTACAAGATATCAGGCTGCAGAGATGTGGAAGCGATTCTACGGGGACATTGATGAAGATGGGATGGGCCGGGAAAGATTTATTCAAAGGTTGGAAAACCTTGGACTTATCGCTTTTGGGGAAAAGCCAGCCAAATCAAAGATCAGTACCGCCGCAATCCAAGGTCTGTTCCAATTCAACAAAGATAATATGAACGGAGCCATTGGGATGGTTGAAGGCTTGATTCCAAAGCGGTATGAACCTGAATCGCAAGAGCCTGAAATAGCCATCCAAACATCTACTTAAGAGCTATGGGACCTGTGTAAGATCTCAACTTTGTAAGATCATATATATTGTACGATTGTAAGTTTAGAAGTTGCTCCTATAATCTTTCACCAAGATATCTGTGTACAAATATCGCCACTTCCATCGTTTGAATGCACCATCAAATTTCAAAAAACACTACTTCATTTCCTGCCAGCCAATGGAAATATTGCTCGGCAAATCTATTGGCGGCCAGCACTGGTTCCGTCTTCAGGCCCAGGAAGACCCTCATCATCCCCGGGCTCACGATATCCTCCACTGGGCTTTACATGCCTGGTACGCTCGTCGATTACATTTGACTGGTCAATCGCGTCACTCTCGTCTTTGGCTAAGCGGTTTGAATTAGTATTTGGAGCTTTGAGATCTATTGGAGATTTTTTATCTCACCTAGCTGCTCGTCGGAATCGGCAGTCTCGGCAGAAATTGGATCTTCGATATCTGCATTATCTGAGTCCACCGGGATTGGACCTTGCTTTTGGCCAGACCGCGACACGTAGTCGTTGTCCTGCGAATCTCCTGCAGGTACCTGGTCTAGGACTTGGTCATTGGAAGACATTATTGCGATTGAATATGTTAAAACGGATTTTGTTGGTAATGGAAGTCGATGAAGATAATCAAAAAAAAGATTATTCTTCGTAGGCAGCCCGATGTTCTTATGCTTGGATTCTAGGTCCATTTCCGAGACTGTTCCTCCCTGGATCGACTACAATGAAAGCATCATTGACTTCCTCGACCCTCGATTTGAAACAAGTGAGATCATGACTTCGAATGGCTCAAAATCAGCTACGCCACAAGACTTCCTGGACCTGGGAGAACCATCCACTACTCTCGCCGAAAGATTTGAGGCTGAAAGTCAATGACGGTTACTTTCAGCCTCGTCCACTTGCTAGGCCAGAAATCGAGGCCTAGCGGCTTCTTAGCTCCAGGAACGATCTGATGAGCCTATATTTGATGACAATGACACTCATTCGTATTCGTGATCATTGCGATCTTGGAGCAGAAGTGGTCGATCATGACCTGCGATAGTTGGCCGTTTTCAGTCTTTGAGACTCATACATAGTAGGACTGTTGTGTTACGATAGAAAGGTTGCGGCCCGCCTCTCTGGGACTCTGCATCCTAAGTGAAGCTACGCCACTTATCTCACAGATGTCTATCACCATCACTCACATTCCATGGACCGTAGACAAGGGCGGTGGAGCTTTCCTTCGCTAGCAGCATTACTCTACAAGTGACCATAATTTCAGCATATTAATTACATTTCAACATTGCAAGTCTACAATTCTTGTATGAGGTCTGCTACGAATCGGGAATCGTCATGCCTGCTGAAGTTATATTGCATAGATGATAGATGTTATGAGCATTTACAATTATATCAAAGTACAACGCTCAAGGGGACACAGGCGGTGTAGTTGGCTCGTCTTCCGATATAGACTCCGTACTATCAACTCTTTCTTGCACCGAGAGCTCTTTCTTCTGTCCCCGAAGCCACATTTCACCCAAATTCTTCCATCTTGAGATCTTCGAATTGGCGTCGTGACCTTCAACCTCCTCTGGCCTTATCACACAGTCGATCAGCCGGAAACTGACGACTCGATTGTCGACAGGCTGTGTCTCATAATCCACAGCCAGTCTCCCTTTTGCCGATCCATTCCCAAACCGAATAGTGCCTCTTTCAATGCCGTTTCGATAGAGCATGTTCTGAAATGACTCTATCTGCCAATGCGTAACTAGCACGTTGACCTCGACGCCACGGTCATTCAGATTTCGAAACGATTGCGCAGTGTCCTGAGGAGCTGGAAACAGGGACAGAAGATTACGATGTTCGGTCTCAATATCGATCTTTTCCAGCAGTGGAAAGGTTTCGAATAGCCTCGCAAGATCCGGGAGCGTGTTATGCTCATGGGCCCCCTCGTGTTCGGTTCTCTGGTCTTTCTGTTCTTTGATTGGCATCTTCACTCCTAACGTCTTCAACCACCACTTCATACCCCAATAAAATGATCGAACAACGCCCTGCCATCCCCGTGGCGTCCACTGCATGCCACAATCTGTCATTTCAAACAAGCAGACTTTCAATTCCGCGATCTTGAGTCGCTTTCCAAGCCATGGGTACTGCTCAAGCACACTCCTGTTCACTGCAACACCTCCTACAATTGGGACCACGTGATGTAACTTTAGCAACACATTCACTGTTCGAATCGAATTCGCGATCCATGGTCGTCGTGCTAGGATCCCAAAAATTGCAGAAGTCGAAGAGAGACCCATCATGAAGTCGCCAGTGAGTCTAAGATTGTGGATGCGTGAGCATATAAGGGCACTGAACTCGTCATGTATCCGATGGCAGGTATATATAAGATTGGAAGGAAGTCGCAAGTTCTGATATCTGATCTTGGTTGTGCTGATTTGGAGATCGTATTTCGGGGTGCGAGCTGGCAATGTTTGCCTTGGTGGGAAACCTACTGGCGGCGAGGAGACTTTGAAGGTCGCTTTTTCAATGAGCATCTCGTACACCATATTCCGGAGCTCAAGTGGGAGTTGAAGAAATGAGACTGTTGGGGATTGAGACCGTGGTGGGTTTGGGGCTTGCTCCTCCATCGCTCTGGCTTTGTGCCGGAGACTCAGGACTATATTGAAACGAAAATGGTGAGCTTTCACTCTCTGGTAGGATATTGATGTCCTTAATGTAAAGGACCGTTAGCTTCAGGAACACCGTGGACAGTTCCTACGCGGAAACTGTGGCAGCCTTGCGACTCTAGGCAGGAAATGAAAGCTTCCAGGCCTGTCAGATCTCTGAACGAATGACTTCAGAAAGTGGAATTGAACGGGAGGCTGTCAAATGCAATGAAGACTTTATCGGTTCAAACATATTCCAACAAGAGATTGACTGACGAGTGAAGGGTTGAGAGCAAATGTGTGGGGCTGCGACCTGCTCAATTCGTTTGGAACTCAAGAGCTGAGACCCATGCCTAAGTCGTGGGCACTTTGGGCCGGTGATAGAGAAGTTGTACAAAATAATCCCGAGGTCTTAAGATGAGAATGTTGTGAAGTGAAAGAGAAATGTTTCTGACTTTGGAAAAAGCTCAAGGCTGGAAGTTGCCTGGAGCAGCCGCAATCGGTAAGCCACTCATGCATGTCCTGGGATGCTCAGTGCCTACCGAATATATATATATATAGATATATCAGGACCTCTTCTCCATTAATTTTAGAGTAAAGTTGGGGTATTAACCGAACGATTAGTTGTATCAAGCGACAAACATTGCCTTGCAGCCGGCTAACAAGTGTAACTAGAGGTAGGTCAACGAGGACGAGAAGGCGGCTCGATTGGTTCGTTTCTGGCGGTCTGTCAGGTGGACACCAGTAGTGCCTTCGAGACTGAGTAGCTTCAAAATCCTCCTCATCGGACTTCGAGTTGCATGCGATGTGATCATGCACAACACCACTACGTCTGACATACGCGGATCTGATATACATGGGCAGGAAGACAAAGGAGAGATAAGAGGACTTCAAATCTCTGGCGATAGTAAACATAATTTCTATTATCTGTCTACGCACTTCTCAGAAACAATGCCGCTATGCAACGATTAGGAACGCAGCTGATTACCACTTTTCCTTCCATACCCAACAACCATAACCCAAACACCTTTGAGACTGTATAAGATCCATTTGTCATGTATGTATTCTTCGTCTCGATGTCGAAATTCTCAAAATGATCTTGCGCCGTCGTCTAAGTAGTCAAAGCATCCCCGGCCATAGCCATAAAACCATTAGAATCCAACAAACTCTGACTAGCCACATAGCTGAATCCTCCGAAAGGGTTTTCATTTCCGATGCCACCGTTAACAGTTGCACTCCAGGGAGACTTTTGACTCGTGAGAATAGGGCTTAGTGCCAAATCTGTGAAATCGGAACTGAAGTTCTCCGCCAACTCGGGGTCCGTGATCAAGGGTTGAATAGGAGCCTCCAATTCCCTCTTCGCGAGTGCCTTCCAATCGATCTTACGGAAGAAGCGATGCTTTTTGATTGTGAGGAGGTCCTTGGGCATGTTCGCGCCGAGACGTTTGGTAGGTTCCTTTCGAAGGAGTCGCGTGAGGAGATCTTTCGCATCAGGTCCGAGAAAGTATGGCATAACCAATTTCTGCTTGACGATTTTCTCCTGAATCTTTGCGTGATTCTGACCTTGGAATGGCGGAGCTCCAGTTAGGAGATCAAAGCCCATCGCACCGAAAGACCACCAATCCACCGCCATCCCATATTTAAATCCTTGGACCACCTCAGGAGCCATGTATTCAACCGTGCCAAGCATGCTGTTGCATTTGTCATTCTCATCTACAGCGACTTTTGAGAGGCCAAAGTCGGTAAGGAGCAGGTGACCCTCGGAATCGAGGAGGCAGTTTTCTGGCTTAAGATCGCGGTAGATGACGCCGAGGTTTCGATGCAGGTGTTCTAGCGCCAAGACCATCTCGGCCATGTAGAAGGACGCGACTGCTTCGGGGAACATGCGCTCCTGCGCTAAGTGGGTGAACAACTCTCCACCTTGCGCGTACTCCAGAATCAAATATAGCTTTTCGTGGTCTTGGAACGCATAAAATAGCTTGACGACAAAGGGATGTCGATTGACGCTCTCGAGGATGCTGCGCTCGGTCTTGGTTTGCTCGACAAGCCTCTTGTGAACGGTCAAGGATGCTTTCTTGAACTGCTTCTGCGCAAATAGACGGCCCGTAGTCTGCTGCTTCACGAGTAAGACTGTGCCGAATGTTCCCTTCCCAAGACATCTCAGCGGCTCAAAATCCGCCGCTTCCATCTTGCGCGAAGGATTTAGCCCTCCTTCGATGGCTCCATAGACGTGCTTTTCGCGCAAGCTTTCAGAAACGAAATCGCACTCAAGTGGAACTTCATAACTGGTGATGTCGGATTGTTCGTCATCGCTGAATCCGTCCGAGGTACCAGTACTGCTTTGAGGTTGCGACCGGAGTTGGCTTCTGCTGCGCACGAATGAGCTGGATCGAGAAATATCACTCTCAATGTTGAGTGTATCCAACTGCAGCTTCAACCTGCTGATCCCTCCAAGTCCTGGTGAGGGAGCGGATCGTAGAACCGGGCTACTGTTCGCGCTCACGACATCATTGATCTTGGATTTTCTGCGCGGTGATGCGTGGCTCCCACAATCCGAGTCTTCGTCACCAGATCCAGGATGAGGAGTATGAAATCCTCGGACAGTCGTCAAGGCGGGTACAGAAATTGTGCTCTTCATGGGGGGCGATCTAGTCAAGGCGCGCGATGTTCCTGGGCCTTCTCGCGGGTCTGGGATCGATAATTGCGGTGGTCGTGGTTGTCTGCCAGTCTCATTTGGCCGCTGATGGACATGAAGGAAATCGTATTGCTTTCGATATGCATTGGTTGATCTGGCTTGCTAATGTTGGGTTGGTGAGGTACCTTAAGGAAGAAAGAAGGAGAAGGAGGATAAAGTGAACTGGAGAAAAGTTATTGGGGTTCGGGTAATCGATGGGCTGACTGGTCTAAGCCGCCACTAGCAAATTTCCGAATCAAGGTTCATGCCGAATCTCTTATTTCTCTTTCACTTTGAAGCATCGCCACTTGCTCTTTGATTGCGACTATTTATCATCCCGTTGGTCTTCCTTTCGTAGTTGACTCCGAAGCGTGTTATTTGACGTGGCATTTGTTGCAACAAAGCATCATTTTAAGTAAGGTCAGACTGGCTGACCTGCTTGGATCTGACGTAACACGGCCTAAAATAGGCAATGAGGCTTTAAGAGAAACCTCATGATTGTTCAATGATCCTAGACGTATCATTCATTATTATTTATTTTACTTCATCGTTAATGTGTAGCGATACGTTGTGCTGATAAAGGGACTTTGGAAGCTTATTCGATGTGCATTTCTTAATTTGTCTCCTCCGAATTTACCGCATTTGAGATCTGCACCTTGGTATTTGACTTACTTCTCGATTACACACCTAGTTCAATAATCGATATCATGCGGTATACCTTGCAAGATTGCATATCCCACATAAGCCAACAGAATGGCATATTATTACCCGGCATGAATGTAGCCTCAAACTATAGATGATGGTTATCGGTATTTACATTGACCCATCGCATCCTCGCCTGAGGGATGCTTCTAAATACCTACAGTATGCTTCTCTAACTCCATTTCAACTCCCAATCCCTGCTCCATGCCCCAGAAAAGGTAACATTACTTAGTCCCTTGATATCTAGTACCTTACTCGTAGCATTGTACGCCCATCCACTCGAAATACTCGCGCCATTCAACGTTACGTTACTGACCGAAGACTGAACACCCAAGATTGTGACATTCGCCAATGGGTTAGTATCGACGAACGCTCCTCTACCCACAGCATAGAGTGCTCCATGGGTCAATGAGAACTAGATTTTGTCAGTAATGAGTCCGAAAATCCAGGACAGAAGAACTCACCTCGACCCAAAGCGTCGCATTTGGCACCAAACTCTCGCCGTCATCGATATACAACTGCCCCTTTGCAGTTCCCTCTAGACTAGTAGCCGCGATGAGACCCCAAGGGTTACTTCTGCTTGCTTTCGTCGTCATTGCGGGCTCCTGTGTAGGTAAGACGTTTCCTCCTCGAAGATAGACTGGGATATGCCCGAGTGGAGCATCGATAGTGATGTTCTGACCAGGTGCAGCGGTGATGGCAGACTGGTTGTACCAGTCGTACCATACCTCTCCATCAGCAACTCCAGGGAATACACCATCAACGGAACTAGTACCCTGAGCCAGAACTGGAATGACCATCAGGGAATCGCCGAGGAGAAATTGTCGGTCGGCGGCCGCGAGAGTGGGGTCGTTAGGAAATTCCCAAGCTAAGGCCCTCATAACAGTCGAGCCTGTCGAGTGGGCAAGATAAAATGTTGTGTAGATATAAGGGAGTAAAGTATATCGGATATGCATGGCTGCCTTCGATGCTTCGGCTACAGAAGCCCACCGATACGGTTCTTGTGGGATGGCCGATAGCACGTTATGGTTTCGATAGAATGGGAAGAATGCCGAGAGTTGCATCCAGCGGTTGCAAAGCTCCTCATCTGTGTTGCCATTGAAACCGCAGGTATCGACTCCGAACATTGGGATTCCGAACAAGGAGAAGGACAATGCTTGAGGAATAGAGAAGAACATATAAGCCCATAAAGAGGTATTGTCTCCTCCCCAGTGGCCTGCCCATTTCCCCGAGCCTGCGAATGTGGAGCGGCCGATGATGAAGGGTCGTTTGCTTGGGAAGACACCAAGCAGTGCGTGATAAGTTGCGTTGAGGATTTGGTGGCCGAATAGGTTGTGATAATCGTATTCAACAGTTCCGCCATGGTGAGTAGCATTTGGACTGACAGCATGAACATCGAGGGCTCCTTGGATGTTATTCAGAACATACGGAGGATACTCCAGCGATCGGACGTTGGGTGTAGGGGTTGTCCGAATATAAGTCGTAGAAGTCGACGCTGGAGCAGGCCCTGCCTCAGCTGAAACAGAAGAGGCCTGGGCAACAGACGCGGAAGATGCAGAAGCATACTCAGTAGCGTTTGTGATGTTAAACCCCTCGGGATAGGTGTAAATGGCAACTCCAGACTCTCCAGGAAGTTTAAAGCCGGGGTGTACTGGATTCAACGTGAGATTGTCGCTTCCACAAGATCCAACGCAGAATGATGATACTTCGCTCATATCGATCCAGATTCCGTCGAAACTGACGTTCTTATGCCACCTCTGCATCTCGTCTGACCACCACTCGAAAGCCCCCGTGCCATTCAGAACGGATCCGATCCAATCAGGAAAGACCGTATAGCCAGGCCATACCTCTCCAATATACAAGCTACCATCAGGATTTAGCATGAAACTGTCTGTCGCATTCCCACGATTGAAAATTGGGTCTGGAAAGTTAGAGTCAGCATATTCAACGAGGCCAGTGTGAGCCCTCAAAATGATAATTTTCTCCAGAATAGTCCACAATTCAAGACACTTCCGGAAATGGAAATTTGAGCTTTAAAATTGGAGAACTCACAAGCGTCTGACGCATTTTCAGGATTTGGAACATAGATTGCTGAGTCGACAATTGGGATGTAATGTTGTCCATTGGCGTGGAGTTGCGAGAGAAATTTTGCTCCTTCGGCGTACCCAAACCGACCCTGATCGTTGTCGAAATCTCTATACTGATTCATGTAGTCGATGTCGGTCCTGTTCGAGAAATTAGTAGAACTCGCATTACAAGCAGAGACGACTCACCAGATGTTCTCCAGAGGTATTCCAAATCTGGCGAATGAATCAACCACCTCTTGAAGTTCGGTCCAATTCGTGTATCCCCATTTACATTGGTGGAAACCAAATGTAAAATATTGTTGCATGGCAGGCAACCCAATAGCACTCGTTTGATAGGCTTTTGTGACCTTCTCCTGAGTTGGACCGGCATAGAAATAGAGATCGATGCTGCCACCCAGGGCTCGCCACGTGATGTTGGAAGGTCTCATCAAGACCTCCTGACCATGTGAGTTTCGCATGTAAACTCCATGAGAGTAAGAAACGTATTTGGCAGCTAAATCGGTAGCGTTGGGAGCGTAGGTCAGATTCCCAGTCGTCTCGTTCACCTCATAATATCGAGTATCCAGGAAGAATGGGTGATCGCCATAGATATTGTAATCAATAGGATCCCCAATATCTGCGGCCCAAAAGGTTCGAGTGAAGTTGTTTCCCATTCGAAGACCGTGAATAACTTCTCCCAAGCCATAAAGATTGTAATTTTCTGGAAGAGAGCTTGAAAATTCAATGAATTGGTTTTCGAAGACCAATTGGCTTCCAGCAGTTGAAAAGAGTACATCCCCAGTTGACTGACGAATGACTGTGAAGGAGAAAGTCGGATCGTTGCTCCAGACGAAGTTCAAGTCATTGTCCAAAGCTGTGGAATTGGCATCCTGATCGATTGTTGGTTTTGGGACGAGGGCTTCTGGGAGACTAAACCAAGAGCTGTTCGACGAATCAACATGTGTTGGGATGATCCCGACTGCGTACCACTGGAAGTCAGCAAGCTGAAGACTCATATCCTCATGATTGAGAAATTTCGAGCAATTGAGAGGCGCTCTAGAAAACGACGCCGGAGCAGAAAGAAAATTTGCAGCTACTTACCATGGAGGCGGTCATTTGATTGATACTCCACTGTTAAGGTCAAGGCATCGACATCAGTACCATAGACGTTACATGCAGTTCCCGCGAGGCTTAAATCAGCAGTTAGGCCGGACGCGGTTCGTTTGACATTGGTAGCCTTATACCCTGGGCAAACGTCTTGAGCATTGACTGCCTCAGGGTCATTGATATTGGGGATTAAGGGGACACTGGCGTCTGCTGAGGCTGGGACGGTAAATATGGATCTATAGCTTGTTGTGGTGGAGGATTGGGACGACGCTGTGCCAACAAGCGCGCCAACGAAGGCGCCCACAGCGAGAAGTGTTCTACCTAGCATCCTATGCTGTTTGTAGAAAATTCCGTGGCAAGTATGGAGAAGGAAAAGAAGAGTGCTCCAGAAGAAAAGCCTTGACAGGAATAACGTGAGGAGGTAGTCGAGGTAGGCGGCACATATTACCATGCAACAACCTGATTCCTCCATCTTGTATAAATATGAGAGATCGCCTCCGCACTTGTCAATACCCCGCACAGAGGCCTGATTCCCAAGCAGCTATGCATGTATGACGAGCGAATGAAGCTCCAAGCGGGGTTCTTACTTACTGTAAGAGGTGGGATGTTGTGGATTCATGGGGTGAGTGGAGAGGAACAAAGAAGGACCGATGGGACGTATTCAGGATTGATAAAACGGGCCGAGTCCCTGCAGTTGCTATGCTTCAACGAGGTAAACGTAGGAAGCAAAGAGAGGAGATTTTCGGAAGTTGTGGAGATCGGCGTCGATTGCTACGAACGCCTGATACTTTGTGGCAAAGTCGAAAGCCGGATCACCGCGTCAACTACTGTAAACAGTTTGGACCACGGGGGCTTTGTTGTTGTTTTTTTATCGGAGTTGAGCGTGTACTTGTACTTAAAGTATCCGTGACTACCGGTGCCTGCCAATCTTCGGATGGTAGCCAATAGAAGGAGCTGTATGGACTCCAACCCTACCCCGGCATAACTACAATGCGGGGTGAAGGTTTTATCCGTGATGTCAACAATTGGAGCAATCGATGAAGCACTCCGACTCACGCAACCGTAGGCGGGCAGTATATATTCAAGAGTGGGATCTTTCTTTGAGCGCGAACTGAGGCCGTGGACTATCTGCTGCTCTGTAGGTATGAAGCAGTGAGCAAAAGAGATAAATTGCAGTGGGAAAGTTTGGGTTTCAGCGTGGTTGGCTTCGCCTATGCTCTTAACCCTGGATCCTTTCCATCTCCCCCTACCTTACTTCGCCTCTCGTCTTAATCACTAAGCAGTAGCAAGGAGTGGAATAGGGCTGTGAAAGGTAATTCTTTTTCAAAGAATATTTTGCATTGGGAGAAGTCCAGTACCTGGTATGACAAGGACGATCTTCTCTCCGCTCACTCGCTATCATATCTAACCTCCTAAATGCCTCGAGACTATTCCTTCTTCCATGAAAAAGGACATGTCAACGATGGATCATTGTCATGTAATCGTTCTCATGTCACAAACATCCTGCCACGAACCCCAGCTGAGCTGTGGTAAGCGGTTCATGAGATGCTGCCAATGATTCGACGGGGCTACCCAGAATGAAATACAAAAAGCAACAGTACTCTACAGCAATTGGCGATGTTTATCCCATGATTGGGTTGAGATGTCGTTCAATCTCCCAATTCTCAGATGCTTCAAGCCTGGACAGAAAATTACATCCTACGTTGAACATAGGAAGTGGGATTGGAGACGAATAATCTGAGCCATATGTGTTTCATTTAGCTCAAGGAAGCGTCAAACTTTGCGTGGGGTGTCCTAGACTCTTCAATAATTGACTTCCCTAGTGGGTATTTTGATTGACGTACATACTGTACTGCCCCCCCCCCCCACCAAGGCTGAAAAGGCTTGCTGCCAACCTCCGTCAGTTTTGCCACTTTTATACTATTCCAAGTCTACGCGATGATCATCCTTGAGTAAATAACTTCGGGTCCAAGGTGCTTCGAGGTTGACGGGGAAGCTACTCCAGGGCTTTTAGAGGCTTTCTATTGCCTCACGGGTGGGTAAACGCAACGTGGAAGCCACCAGTAAACGGTTATAACTATTGATAAGCCAGTAGTTGATGTTTGATACCAGAGGGGTTCCTGTAGAAAGTTCTGGTTATATACCCTCCTTATCGCTCATTCCCTCGCACCATAGGCCCCGGTTATGCCCAATTGGGAGCATGCTGCATGTCAGACTTCCGGTCAACGGTGCAAGCCTTGCTAAAAAGCTATATAGACCAGCGTTTTTTATCATCCTCATAAGAGACAATTATTTCTCAGGGATCAACCAAACCGAGTGCGGGGCAGAGACTACCGAACTTGACGCCAGCATTGTCGCTGTGGGTGTAGAGGCTCTTTTTATGAACGGTGATACGTTGACTTTATTTCCTGCCACTCGATGTATTTGGGAATCTCGTTACTAGGTATAGATAAGGTAAACCGGTTCAACTTTTACAAAGTGCACAGGGTGCTATGGAGCTTGCAGGTATCAACACGGCGCCCGGCTCTTTCACTGATCCTTGTGCAGCACATGGTATTCGGTCGGGCTTCGTAGGGAGCGGTTTAAATAGGTCTCTATGCGAGTCTCGATGAATTGCACTCGGATCAGGTATGATATACATACTCAGAGTCTCATGCGAGTTTTGGCGGGCCTTTGACTTTCTCAAATGTCTTCTCGAAAGCGCTCTGGAAAGCAAACAGAAGATCTTCTCTCCCTTGCTTTGCCAGCAAGAAAAGCCCAAACGGAGACCCATCTTCCAAGTTTCCTAATGGCACAGTTGCGATAGGATATCCTATATGAAATCAGAATCAGCATCTATCTTCAAATTCTACCTTGCTCTCTAGAACCTAAGCAACAGCAACGGGAGCGATTGGACCCATCAGGGAAAATGTTCATCTCACCTGTATAAGCGGCAAAGATCACTAGGTCA
The DNA here is from genome assembly GCA_003988895.1 of Hyphodiscus sp. D1413. NCBI lineage: Eukaryota > Fungi > Ascomycota > Leotiomycetes > Helotiales > Hyphodiscaceae > Hyphodiscus > Hyphodiscus sp. D1413. The sequence goes on from QYAO01000018.1 coordinate 123,569, forward strand.
CATTCAGAGTTGCCCACAATGATGTCGAGCCCATTCTCGTCTAGAACTTTGTCCACTCCCTCTGGCCCTGCCAGTCGGTTGAGGGCTTGGCATGCAGCCTCACATTCGTCATCTGAAACAAATTCGTTTTGGGATTTATAAAGCTCTTTTTGATCGGGATGTGCTATAAATCGTAAGCATAAAGACTGTGGAAACATCTCAATTACTGACGCTCAGGCAAAGCAAGTCCGGAATGCGTTTCATTAAACTTGATGATGTCGTCTAGATTTCGTATTTTTGGACTTTCAAATCCAGAGCAAAACTCCATGACAACGGATTTGAACTCATGGTCTGCCATCGTTCAGTTGCGTGTTCTGACGTGAAATCGAATACGGAGTAGGTGCATGAGCAAGTGCTTACAGAGGATCTTTCTGAACCTGATGCCCTTATGCTCTAGCGCTGAAATTGAAGGCATCGCAATAGGATACTGAGCATGTCCGCCAAACTCCCGTATCCTGACAGCCACGCTCGCATACTTCTCAAGCTGGATTTGCGATTAGCGCGCAACAAGTCAAGGCTGAACAAACTCACAACATGACTGGACGTCCATTTCTCCTTGTCGTGGCTTTCCCAGGTCGAGTCTGCAATTCCAACCCTCAGACCCTTCCAGCTTCCCATCAAAGAACCTGCAAATCCGTTGACGGGAAGTTTTGCCCTTGCTTCAGGAGTCAATATCGTCTCTACCAAGTGCGAAAGGTCAAGCGGGGTCCTAGCCATAGCCCCAACGCCGTCAAACGACCTGGTGCCACGAAAGACCCCCTCTGCAGACACACTACGTATTGTTGGTCGAATGCCATACAAGCCTGCTTTGCTGGCGGGATAAACGTTCGAGCCGCCTGTCTCAGTTCCAAGAGCGAGAGGAGCGAACCCGGCAGAGATTCCAACCGCTGAGCCAGAAGATGACCCGCCACAAAGCTGCCAAGCTATTAACTAGGCCTCAAATATGAGAGAAACACTGACTGAGGCTAAACCCGATTGTTTTGGATTCTTGTCAAATGATGTCGGATCGTACGCTGATTTTGTCTGGCCTCCAAACGCAGACCAGCCTGGAGTCATGTCATCCGCTCTAGAAAGGTTAGAGTCCAGACCAAGTTTTACACAAAGTTCAATACTTATGACCGCAGAACTCCTACCCATAGTCAGTTTGAATGGTGTTCAAAATAGATCTCTCTTACGGATAAATTGGTCGTTCCCAAAACGATCAAGCCCTTCTCTCGCAACTATTCATACTTTAATTTAGGCCTACTAAAGTTTAGGTAATTAACTCACTTGATCTACGACTTTTGCACTCTTCTTTGCCTTTTCATTCACAAAGCAGTAAGCCCCAGCAGTAGTTTTCATCCCTATCTCCGATCCCATCAAGAAGCAATCCTAATAATTTCGAGTATTAGTCCGGCAACTTTTGACCAGCTTACTTTCGCATTTTATCTGACCTTTACAATGATGGGTAGTCCATGAAGCGGTCCCCTAACCTTCCCCTCCGCTCGCTCCTGGTCTAAGTCCTGCGCCCATTCCCGGGCGAGCTCACCTGGTAGAACCGTGATCATTGCATTGAGTTTTACTCCTGCATGATTGTGCTTTTCGATTTGAGATAAATAGCTATTGACGATTGTTACGCTAGTCAATGTACCTGCTGTGAGCTGAGCTTGGAGTTCGGACGCAGTAGCCACAAGGACATCGAATAAAGCTGTAGTTGAAACCATAATTTATGAGCGAGAATCAAATCGATATTTACTGAAAAGGTTTGAGCAAGTAGCAGAACTAAAAATGGCTGAGAATACATCGTAGTACCTTTTTCAAGAACTCTACTGATGGTCAGCATTAGTGACTCACTCTATGTCGCAATTGTGTCGCGGCTTGGGGATGATGCAGATACAGGGTTAACTACTCACTGGTATGGCTAAAGGCGGTTTTTTATGGGGCTCCACGAAGCTCTAAATAAGCTTCCGAATCTGCCTTCAACAATAGATGCCAGGAATCATATCAGCGGCCGCTTCTCTGCACCTTTACGACGTATTTTGTTTTTGGCCCGGATTTACGGAACTTAGTTCCATCCATAATGCACCCCCGTAAACTGAGGAGCACTCATCTTTCTAGAGAAGTCTCACGGCGAGTGGCAAAATACTCACCTGGGTACCCACTATGAAATTCAAATCCTTGAGAAAGAATGAAGTAATGCAGGCAGTCTTTATTATGACTCCGCTGAGCTTAATAACCGTCTTTGTGTGTCAATTTATAGATGATAAAAGAATGAATGCACTAGTGTAAGGCGGAGAGCAAGATTCCCGCGGGGGACTCTACTTGGAAATTTTGAGTGGGTTTCATGAGAGCTGTCTATACTCTATAGCTTTGGCTAAGGCTGGCGAAGACTGCTATGATACAGAAAGGGTCAAATGAATTCGGAGAACATTGATATACATCAGCGAATGATTTGAAAAGATTTGCATATTTCCATGCTGGAGACGCAGACCGTTCCCAAGACAGAATAGGATTGTCCAGTTCACTAGAATGTACTGACGGGTGCTCAGGTATTTGAAGCTATATGAAGTAGCTATGGCACTCACATATAGCGTCAAGCATCATCAAGAGCGCTGGCCCCTATTCACAATACAAGCCTTCATTTTCGGAGAAGAGGCTGTTTTCGTTCAGACTTCTTCCCTACAATATCTTGCTTAGTAAACAGTAGAACGTCCATTGGAGAACAATGCGTTCCTCACTAAAGACTGAAGCTTAAATCTGGAGGCGCACGAGTCCATGACCACTTATCCAAATACTGGCAAATGCCTTAACTTCACGCATTGTATACAATCTGATGCAGAAGGTAGAAGGTTAGAAGGAAGGTAGTGATGGTGGAGCAGAGGACGAGGAAAGTTTTCCTATTTGGATCCAGAGTCACCTGCATGATAGATGAGGTGGCTATGCATCAGTGCCCAAAATCTCGGGTACCAAGGCTATTTAATTTCTTACTTAATAAACATGGTCATTATCCTATCCAACCCAAAACGTACTATCTGAACTCTGTAGTCACTGAACAGAACCAACAACATGATTGAGATAATTGTTCTTACTTCTAGTTTCGCAATCTCGTTGTTCGTCATCACTAGACTCCTTCGTACAAGATCACTTCTGAATAAGTTTAATGGCCCTTTCCTAGCATCGATCACAGATCTCTGGAAAGCCTGGTACGTGTTGAGACACTCGCAACAGCCCATGTACGCCGAAATCCATGAGAAATATGGCGATGTTGTTCGCATTGGGCCCAAGGAACTCTCTTTCGCTGACCCGGCTGCTCTTAATGATATTTACGGGGAACATGGAACTATCCAAAAGGTGTGAAGCCATCGCTTGCTTGGGTAAATATCCATTAATACCATGAGTATAGTCTAATGCATATGGGGCAATGGCTGGACCTTCCGATGAACTCTTTACCAGTTTAGATACCGAATGGCATAACCGCGAACGAGGTTTTGTCTCTTCTGCCTATTCCAAATCTGAAGGGGTGCATGAGCGTGTGGTAGATGAAAACATCGACCGGCTTATCAAGAAATTATATAGCTCCTTTGTAATTGACGGGCCTGAAACAATCGTTAAAATCAACATCATGGAATACATGACATATTTCGACATGGGATTACTTTACGAACGAAATTTCGGAAAACAGGTTGCCTTTGTCGAAGAGGAAAGAGACGTCAATGGTATCATTTCTAGTATCGATAGGATGTTATCAATACCGGTATTATTAGTAAGTACGGAATGCTTAAACGAGAAACTAATTTTTAATAGAATGGTAGTCATTTCGTGCCCCGATCCTAGACCAATTGAGGAAAAGCCCTCCTTTGTTATGGTTTAACGAGCATCGTTGGTTTGGGGGACAAAATCCGTATTTCGATATCGTAGAGAAAGACTATATCACCTACCTCGATGCGTACAAACTTCGAGATGACCAAGAGGGTAGGATAGAGACTTTGACCGATGCATTTCTCAAAATTAAAGAACCGGGATTCAATTCCAAGCCTCATAGTATAATGCTCTTTGCTGCTGCCGGCAGATCAAAGTAAGTCAAGGATCTTTATAGTTTTTTGAATGCTAACGAAATATACAGCGCAACAATGATGAGCTTTATTTTTGGAGATCTTCTCAACAATCCACATTGTTACAAGAGGCTTCAAGAAGAGCTCAACAAATTAACCCCCACGCACAGCCGCATCTCCTATGCTATCGCCAAAAGTCTTCCATATCTTAACGCAGTGATATTCGAGTCCATGAGGTGTCATACGAGCTCACGACTACCTTGGCTACGGAAAACACCCAAAGATGGTCTTTGGATCAGTGGGTACTGGGTACCACCCGGCGTTGACGTCAGCATTTGTGCATCTGCCTTGTACTCGAATAAAAAGATATTCGGAGATGATGCCAATGTCTTTAACCCGGATCGATGGCTGGACAAAGAGAGAGCGAAGCAAATGCGAAAGACTATGAAGAGGTTCGGGATGAAGCCTTATACATGCCCTGGCAAACATTTTGCTCTAGTAGAGATCTTTAAGTTGGTACCAACACTTCTGAGAGAGTTTGTGGTAAGTCTACGCTTTTGGCAAACCTCAATCGCTGACAGTCGTCTAGTTTGATCTTGTTGAGCCAGAGAGGGTATTGACTCTTGCGGGAGGAGTATTCGCTTTTCCTACTAACTTGAATGTGACGGTAACCAAAGAGAAAGTAAGTTCATTTGGGGTCCATAGATTATTTAATTACAATGCTAACCAATCTGCGGGCCTGCGGCAAAGGTCAGGACAAATTAAGGACTTTGAACCCTGTTCCATTTGAGAAAACTACTATATCTCCAAGGTAGCCTTGGAAGTAAGCAATTGTTTGTTATACCATTACTAAAAGAAACAGAAATGGTGGCTCTCTATGAGGCTTACCAAGTACTACGATTAGGATTTTGGATTTGGTTTCTGATTAAACGCTATACCACTTTAATTCTACATTTTACTTTATAAATGTTTCTAGTAAAGTAGCTTTACTATGTAAAGAAAATCACGTACTTCTGCAGTGCGACATATCTGTACTTTCTTATTTACATATCATGAAGCTGTTTCCCAGCGAGCAAGTATAGTCTTCGCCGCCGTGCGCGAAGTCATCTTCTCAAGCCACTCCTTCAAATGCGGGATATTATCCTCGTCATACTCATCCTTCTCGAATAACTGCGGAATTATAGCTTGGAATGTGACGAACGCTAGATCCGCATAAGAAAGCTTATTACCCACAAGCCACGGTCCATCACCCCCATCGCTTCCTTTGTATCTCTCTTTCTGCTGACATATGTATCCGTCTAAGGCGCTCGAGACCCGATTAATTTCTTTTATATAACGCTCGATAGCACTGGGTAGCTTCTTGGAGTGGAAATTCTTGAACTAAGCCGCCTGGCTATAGTATGTACTCTACTTCTCAAGTTAGTCAAACTCTTCCGCTCCCCAGTCATTGTAACAAAGATATTACTTTACACTGGTTCTGATAGCGAGAGATTGGCGCCGGCATAGTAACAGCTGCATAATACACGTAATGAATCCTCGCAATGTTTCTCCCAGAGAGGTGTATTTGCTTAGGGACGTGCACATGCAATACTTGAATGGCAAAGAAAGATCTTATTTCCGGCAAGTCCGGAACATCTCATTTTGCTTTATATTTTTGCTTTCCAGGTAATGGTTTCAATGTGATCCACCCCAAGAGCTAGTTGAATTCAGGAGAAACTCCTCGAAGTCCTTTCTTCCTACGAGTAGATCTGAGGGACCATGAAATCCCATCAATAGTCGTCAAGATCCCGTCGTCGAAAGACCAGCACGAGAGTCATGCCTCTGAACGCCGGGTGCGAAACATGCAAGATTCGACGTATTCTCGTGCAATTATCAGCATCGAGAAGCAGCCTCAGAAGCCTTTTCAACTTATTATCAAGTTTTTCGGGCTATCCAGGGGCGTATCGCGACACTGACAGTGCCCGAGTTGGATGAACAGAATATTGACGCCTGCTTGCTTGCGGTTTCTCTCATGGGTCGGTCGTTATGAGTGCGCAGCACAGTGGCCCGATAGCCTCAATTCGCCGAAGTCGCTCCATATCTGTCATCACTATGATGGAGGAATGGCAATTCTGAAGGTCTGGCACGACAATCTATGTCAAAATCCTGCGACTTTTATCATCAAGCAGACTAGGAGAACATTAATGAAGTGCTCTCTTCTTAGACATATGGAGTTGCCATCCTGGATACTGAACGGTGACCGCTTTGGTGAGCATGGGCTGGAGCTTGAGTATGATGGTGTTGTTCGAATAGTTAAACTGGTTCACGACGTTGCGAACCTTCAGCAGGAAAGCTGTCTACAGATCGCGAAAGCTGGAGAGATAAACAATGGGGCGCAAAAACTCGATAAAGAATTGCAGAATTTGGCAGTCCAGATACTTGGTACCTACCAGCACACACTTGTAGATCCCACTCCACGTTCCAGGAGAGACTTTTACTCTCTAAAAGTCTACAGCTTTCCAAGACCTGCAGAGACGCCACTGCCTGGAGCCACTATTTTGCTATGAGGATGCTCATCATCGATACTCGTTTGAGGATTCTTACAATGAGTCGCCCATATTTACTGGCCGACTTCGACTACGGACAGCAGCAAGAGGAGTGCACTACTCATCTGAAGGCAATGGCGGACAACATAGCATCCTGCCTTCCTTTCTGTCTTGAAAGATTTGCGGTCGGTAATCCCAACTCATCAAGAAATAAAGTTTCAATCAACCTCAACGAGAACGAGATCAAGCCATATCTAGCCGGCTTGGCAGTGTGGCCATTGACTGTAGCCTCAAGCTTCAAAGAGATAGATACTAGGCAGCATTTTTGGTTTAGATCCGAGATTGCAAGACTTGGGAGAGTGTTAGGTGATGGTGCCCTCGAATGTGCGGAGATTGATCCATGGGTCATGCCCTGATCGAAGGGAGGCCAGGTCCGCTGAAAGAGAATGCTCAAAAGTACTACCTTTGGAGGCACAACCTTGGACCTCAATAAACACTTTCTAGCCTATGGGCGGTTCCATGTATGAGCTTAGATGGGAGCACATCAGAACAAGACCAACGCTCACGATTAAAACATTTCCAGGATAGACCTAATATAAAGCTTACCAAATATCAGCTTCACGCTTCTTACAGAATGAAAATGGTTCTTAACTATTTTTTTCCAGAGCAGCTCTCAGCGTAGCTTCCAAAGTAAATTTGATGGAGCAACAATGGAATATCGTGACTGAGTCAGCTATACCATTCGATTTGGGCGAACGAAACCAGAGGAAATGATTAGAAATTGCATAAAAAACATAATTTCGAACTAGTCGACATTCACTTGGCGACCTTCATTAGAACTTCATCAGAAGTAGGTGCCAGAATTCACACAGCCTATGTATGGCTAGCTACTATGCTATTACTATGCTATTGAGCGGCGAGCCTGTTTCAGAATACGCTGTTGCGCCAGCTAGGTGGCCTGACGGGTGGCTTAGTACTGTACCTTGACCTGGCAAGGGTTCGGGACCTTTGGGGGCGATGTTCATAATTAGTTGCCCTTTTTGGACAACTTCATTGCAAAAAGCTTTCCTCGCGCCTTGCCAGGATTTCAAATATCTTCCTACTTCGAAAGTACGGGGTATATGGATACCCTACGGTAGCAGTTCCAAATGATTTCGTCCCTGTTCTATAAATAACCATCTCCTCTCCCCGCTTTCCTTTCTTTCTATCTGAACTCCATTCAGCAAGAACATGTTCCTGTGTCTACTGCAGATGTCTACTTTCAATCTATGAGGGCCATGAGTGGTTCTGATGAAAGAAATCGACAGTCTAAAAAATCTACCTACTGAAAGGGGGTGCGAGTGGAGGTTAACAGGGTCTGGCGAAAAATGATAGGGACCCGGTGGGACTACAAAGCATTGACTTCGCAGCCCCCCGGTGTCCCGGTGTTTCTCTTGCCTAGATGGAAGTGAAGGCGCATGATTCAGAGTAATGTAAAAGCTGTGTAGGAGATCTTGATTGATGAAAGATGATCTCTGACGTTGCCAAATAATTGGGTCTTCAATAAGGTGCCATGACGCTACAGCGGTTCCTTCTCGCCTGCGCCACCCGGTGAGATGAATCAGACCGGCCAAAGGCTACCACTGCCTCTGTATATATGTACATAATAAATACACCTTTCCCCCAAATCCATCCGGCTTGGCCTCAATTGAATATCAACTCCATAACATGATCTCATTGCCTCTCGATATTCACGTCCTAATTTTTCCTTGCCTTTCCTCAACTTCTCTCATCGCACTCTCACAAACTAATCGATATTTCCGGCACCTGATCGACCCCCAAAGGAGAGATTTTGTGAACCGCCTTTTGGAACTAGAGTGCCTCCCAGAATATGGCGGGGAAGTGACCATCAACGAACACGCCAAGATCATCGTTCCACCAGGGACGGTCTCATACGCCTGTACCTGCTGCCTCAAAATCATCCCTCACACCTGTTTCGATAACCATTCACTCCTCCGCGTCCGATTTCGAAAACCACCTTCTGAATCCAGAGCCGGTCAACAGCTCTGTGGCTGGACACATGGTGATGCGAAAGCACACGGCTTAAAACGACAAGCCGACCTTCGGAATGATACGCTGAGAAACTGGATCTGGCAAAACTCCTCTTCCGGCATTCCAGAATCGAAATTGCATGAGCTGTACAAAATTGGCACCGCTCGCAATCGACGTAACTGCAACGAATGTAAATTCGTCACTGGTTTCTGGTCGAGAAATTCAGGCATTGTGACCGAAAGATGGAGGGGCAAACATAGAAATTCAAATATTGGCACGGCTACCGTCCCCGTGGTCAAAGGCCGGCAACGAAGATGTCACGACTCTACGGAGCGGTATTTCTGGGACCTGTTCCCCCTTAATGCTGAAGCAGAGTACCCGTGGAGGTGGAAAATCTATCGCGAGGAAAATTGCGACTGGTGGACGCTATGGTCCATTCGTTGTCCCGGCTGCGCCAAATGGCAAGAAAGAGCAGCATTCCGAAAAGGCAGCGCATACGGCTTTAAATCAACACCGGCGGATCCTGATATGTGGCGACAAGAGGGTTGGGATGGTCCTCGTTTTGACGAGTGGCGATGCAATCGGTGCTTTGCAATGTCTGTGGGGAACGAAGAGCTGGGAAGGCACCTACTCGCATTCTGGAAGAGACTCATTGAGTATGAGAATTTAATGTTCGACATGCTTCATACGGGTACGTGGTCCGCGGTCGACCAAATCGAAAAAGTAACCAGGAAGAAGTATTCATGGGAGCTGATAGTGAAGAGGGATAGGGTTTCTTCACAACTGCTAAGAAAAGTCCCTACCGGTGAAGAAGTCAAGACGATGAATATAGAGCAAAGGCGATATTATTATGAAATCTTAAAGCGATGGATTGATCAGTTGGGCGATCCTGCTATGATTTTACATTCTATTATGGAAAGACATAGGTTTGCACATTGGTTCACTGAGTACTATGTTCTTGAGAAGAGGATAGAGGATTTAGAGATGTATACAAAGATTCTCGAAGCCGATCCAGGTAAGCTAGTTACATTTGCATTAAGTAAAGACGCGCCTCTAGTATAGTAATACTATATAAAAGAGAACTTCATTTTTAGACGAAATTAATATGAAGAATGTGAACTATTTGCACCACGGCTCCAATGGTCGATAGGGATTACTTATGGTCAGGGCAAGCAAAGAGACAGCCACCATCAACCATCAACCATGATCAAGACGAAGACCAAGGGTTTAAATCCAGACTCTTTATTTCAAGCGTCTTATTAACAACTTTAGGAACTGTAGTCTCTTTTCCCCAGCCGGTATCTGGTAAGCTTCGGACGTCCTTAGTACGCAGGATTCAACAAGTGATGATATATGAAACTCCTCCCACATCCTGGTGATAGATCAAAACGCGGTATCATGATCTCACTGACCCAAAATTGCGAGACAATTTGATTTTAGTTCCATAGTTACATCTTTTGTTAGGTATATAGGCCGTCCTATCCTCATGTCTTTGCTCGAAACGGATAGCTGTGAAGCGGCGTTCGCTGAATGGCCAGGGACCGCTATAGAAATTTATGATATTATTTATAATGCAAAAAATGTGTAAAAGGAGTCAAAAGATTGCTTCAGAACGGTACTATCATCGCAGGTCTCATATTTTTCTTGGGGCTGGTACCTTGCGTTGCGAAGGAAATCCAACCAGAAGAGACTAGCTAGGTGCATTCGCATACACTTTGAGGACATTCAGTTTGAGTCATGAAAGCAGGTGTAAAATGATTGGACCTGAGACCGTTTTCATGAAATCAACAGTTCTGCATTCTAATCTCCAGGCGCCAGATGATCGTTGATCAAGATTAACCGTAGGCGTTTACGATGACACTTTTCTCTTATTTATACTGTTTCTTCACTTCGGAGGAAGCTCACAGCCATCTTTAATCTTATACAAAACTTCATTTCCAATAAGCGATCTGCGACACTGGCGCGCCCAATCATGTCGTCCAACACCCCCAAGTCCGTCTTCGCCGCCCTGGTCCAGAAAGTAAAGCAGAGTCCAGACGAACTCAAAAGCTTGAAATTTGCCGATGCCACAACTTCCAAAACCGCCCTCAAGACTCAAGATCTCCGCTTTGACGTGCACAGAAATACGCAAGACCCAAATATGGCCATAGGCATCATTCAAGCAAACAGCGAAGCACAAAATAGGGTCGACAAGAGTTTCATCAAAGGGCACACTGGTGGTCACAAGGGTACTCACCAGGTCATTGGAGAGAAGATCAGGTTTGTACTGGGAAGCAACTTGGACGTCGAAGCCGTCGCAAGAGCTATAGAAAGCGGAGGCGTTGATGATGGCGCGGCTATGGTTGGCTCCCTAGCGGCAATTACCACTGGAAGCACGTCTGGAGGATCTTCAACATCAGATTGGGCTTGGAGCGAAAATGATCGTCGGTATTATTGTCAGACGAGCGATGGAACATACGAGTCGTCGGAAGCGTCAGAAGTGGCATCGGATGGCGTTACAAGACTAATGGAACTGTCGAATCATCTGGGCAATAGAGGAGAGCGAGGATGAGTAAGCGAATTGTGAATTGAGTTGCCTTGTAATCAGACGTTGTTTCCTGTTTATTTTCCTATATACCTGCTCATTTGAGCTTATCATTACATAGTCTCATAGAGTATTAGCAGCTGGCGTGCCATTTACTAAAAACCTTAAGCCTCTATTCACGCTTTGACTTATAACTTGCGGCTCTAATGCCAGCCTAATTGTCCCCAAACACATTGCACCAGTATGTAGCCGCATTTCACCGATCTTAATCTTGATAGGGCCAGATTCGTGAATACAGAGCTTTCTGCGATTCAGACTGAGCCATATCCACAAACATCTCTCTGACAGTATTGTTGACATGTATAGCCTGTTCGTAACCCTCTCGAGGAACCATACCGCCTAGCGGTATCAGATCGTCGCTCTGAAGTTGGTGCAAGACTTCTCCAAGACCTTCTACAAGCTCTAACTCATTATCGTGGAGCTGTAGTTCGTCCTCTGTAAATTGTATAGGACAAGGTGTGGTGGCTGGTGCGATTTCCTCCCATCGAGAAACTAAATGTATCAAGGCGTGACGAAAAGAAAAGACGTCACCCCTGCTCCAGGCACCACAAAGTAAGGATATAGGTTCGAATAGTAGACTGCGATTGTGTAAATTGATGGCAGCCCACTGCTGCCCATTCTTGAGCCTGCTGAGATTTTGATAGTGGCTGAGTAAATCTGAAGTCTCATTTGAGCCTTCTCCAAAGTCAAGTTCTTCTGCCATAGTCTCTGAGCGTCCATTGCTGAAGTGACGGTCAAGCAGGAGAAGCATACGTGGGATACAGTGCTGAAGGAAAGGCTCAGAAACCGAAGCTGACTGCCAGTCAATGATACAAGTAATTTTCCTCGTGTCTGGATCGACAAAGATATTATCGAGGTGGAGGTCTGGATGCGAGAGTGTAGTTCGGAATGGAGCAGGTGACAAATATGGCGCTACTTTAAGGTACCGATTTAAGAGTGAAATGTACTCGTCAGGAGAGACTGGCGTTTCAATAGAATGGGAGGCAAAGATTTGAGGCTTTGCGTAAGCCTTTGCCCATTGTATCTCATTAAAGCCCATACCTGCCATGTAGGATAGAGGGGTGCTCCCTTCTCATATTAGCAGAACATCTAACCTGGAGGAGATAGATAACTTACAGGGACCTCGATCTAATTTCATCGCAGCTCTTTCACCTTCCCAAAGTCTCGCTTCAGTTAAAGGCCCAAGTGCAAATCGCTCCGCTGATTTGGAGTCAAGCTGGCGCGCGGGACCATCGTAAGAAGCGGCTTCCAGATTTTGGACTGGAAGACCGCGGTTCTCCAAATCTTTCTTGTAATAGATGCAGCCATGTTTCCGAAAAGAAATTGACCTCAGCTTTGCCTCTAAGTCAACAAGCTGGGTTACGAGATCGGCTTTCCATTCTGTTTTCCAGTGATGCCAAAGATTCCCCAATGGCCGGCCTTCGGCCTTCTCCTCAATGATGTACTCGGCACCGACTGGATTCAGGGGGTCTAGAGAATATGTATAGATGCGTGGAATAGGAAAATCTAAGACTGTACGTAGCTAAAATATAACAGTCAGGACTTCACAACTAATTCGAATTGTGATAGGTTACATACAAAATCTCGTGTAGCGACCTCAGAAGCGGTCGTGTAGAACGCAGGACCAGCATTTGGATTGGGAATCTTTGTCAAAACCTGCGCTCCATTGTTCATTGTCATGAGAAATGCCTTATTGTATTGTCCTTCGGTGCATTTGAGCAGCTTGACACCTGAGTTTACGCACAAGTTAGCTTGATACGATAGGGTGGCTAAACTTGCCAAGGCATGATTCAACATCAACTCACAGGAAGTAGTAGAGTCTCCAGAAGCCTTGACTGTGGCATCTATCAACGCTGAGATTTGAAATTTGCGATAGCGCATTGCGAGGTTTTTAGTTTCATTGCACCTGGAATATTGTCAATTCACATGACCAGATGGTGGTAATTGGAATCGTACAGCCACCGGTATCGAGTGTACTGAAAGAGCTCTTCCTCCGAGATTTCTTCTTCTATAATAAAAAATAAGTGACTGAGTTCTCTCAATCGAGCTAGAAACATCAGCCTACCAGAGCCGTCACCCATTTGCTTGCGCAAGATTGGCATTGTAGTGGTACTCATCAGACGGTGAGATGTTTCCTGTCGATAGCGCCAGAGTTCGTAGCTGTGGATCAAGTTTCGAATGGGGCTCGATATAAGCTGCTGAGAAAGACAAGAGGATGTTTTCATTGTGATGTACTGAACCCCTGCTTGTATTCAGGAACCTGATGTGGACAGCCTGGCAGGCGAGGATAGCGAGACATACGGCAATCGCGTGCACTGTTGTTTAGGGGTTGAACCCGCCGGACGGCCACTTCATGCGTATAGGTCTGTTAAGGAGCTTCTAGAAATATTCCGCCACGCTATTAAAGGACACAGGTCGCTTCTTGTAGATGGCAAGATACTCCATCGGGACGTTTCCGAAAACAATATCATCATTACCGAGCCTGTTGCCGAAGGCGACCCGAGAGGAAGGCTGATCGACCTTGACTGGCAAAGGAGCTGGATACTGCATCGAGTGGAGCTAGTCATCGAACCGGCACACATGCAGTTCATGGCAATCGAGGTACTCCAAGGCAAAGGCCATACCTACCGGCATGATCTTGAATCTTTCTTCTATGTCTTCATGTGGATGTGCATTCGTTACGGTCACGAAACTACGGGTGGTGAGGTGGAAAAGGTCAACCATAGAAGGCCTAGATTGATCATGACAAGTAGATTGCGTGGTTGGTATACGGGAATCTATAGCGAAATTGGATGAAACAAGCTGGGTGATACTTGTATGGATAAAAATGGTTTCGAGGATATCATGGCGGAGTTTGTCTCGCAGTTCGAGAATCAGAAGCAGTTAGCTCGCGAGCTCCGCTCCGTGCTTTTTCCGATCAGGGATGGGGCGATATTTACTACCCATATAATGTATGATGGCATGATCGATGCATTCGAAAAAGCGATCCACAGTCTAGAGAAGAAATGATAGCTAAGGACAATAAGCTGGCGTGCACTCGACTGAGGGGGGGGAGGGGGTTTTCGCTACCAATCGTAGTTGGCAGAAGTGTTACATCACCTCAGTATTTGGTTACCTTTCGTGAGATAGCTCACCCATATAAACAACCATACAATTTGTATCTAAGGAGAGAAATATGCTTATACTACGATGAAATAATTACTCAAACTCCACAAATTTAAACATAATGTTCCTGTTAGGGTTGATCCAGTTCTTAGACAAGGCGGACTATTATATAATGTCTTAAGGAATAGAATTAGGCTGGCTGAACGGTTCAGTTTGGTCAACGAAACCGTCGGTTTTTTGGGACCGTTTTAAGACTGCTACTAGTCTGGGGGACTTCAACGTCAACCTCACCTTCCCAGCGGTGATCAACAATTCCTGAAGCAACAACATCCACTGCTCTTCCACTCTTCCTCTACTCTTACCCCTAAGCAATCCATAGAAATGGGTGAACGACACCAGCTGTTCATCATAGCCAAGGTTGGTGCCTACTATCGATCCCTTGCGGCGGTGCATCACCAGTCGCTCTTCGGTCTCAGGGCTCTTCGAAGGTGCCTTCGGCTCCTTCGTATTTTCTCCGACGGGGCAAATCGAACGGCTATCAAACAGGAGCTTGCCTTTGCCATCGATTACTTTCACAATGAGGGGCCGCCGTCAACATGGAACTACTCCGAATTGGAACTGTGTCGTTTTCCATTTATCACCACATGCCTAATGCTTGGCGCTTCTCGCGATGATGTACATATTACACCAGACCCCATCATCGAAGAGCCGTTTGGGATGGAATACGATGAAGGAGATAACAACGACGGCATCACAGTGCTGGATATTACTGACCTGGATAATATACGCTACTGTTTTGTCAATTTTACAGGTATTCTCCCTAGTCTTTTCGATGGTCAAGCTTGACTAACCGTGTCACATACTGGTATGACGATGAGGATGAATGGTCTGACGATGAGGTGAATGAGAGTCGAAAGTGGCGGCGGAGCAAACTGCACCAGCCTCTGTCTGGTTGGGACTATCTGCTTTGTTACGATAGCAGATCCGACCCAGATGTTCAAAGCAATATCTCAGTTCCCATAGCCCTCAATAGCCATCCTCTTGTAAAGCTAGAGGCCCTTAAAGGTTAGTCCTGGCTACCCTTACACAGGCTATTGATAATGTTCTAACTTTATCGACAGACGCATGGCCCCATGGTCAATGGGGTGTAAGTGCCACTGCTCATGGATGTTCGCCGGACGACAAATTTGTCCCGCAGCAGATGTCAAGTCTCCAGGAGCAAGCAGTAAGGAAGCTGGTCGAGGCCACACTCACGTCTGAAGATCTCGATCCTTCCACCTGGAAGGATTCTCTCCAATGCATCCATGGCTTCCAACAAAGTCTGCGCCAGGAGCTTATCAGAAATGCCGACAGAATTGGGCAGTCGTCTTCCTCCGTGATGCTTTTAGCACCTGCCTACGCAGATGACAAGGTTCTGGATTTGTCGCCTTTTCACCATCTTCGTGCAGAGCCTCTCAAAGAAGTTTTAAGCAGACAAGAATTCTCGGGTGTCACCACGGTCAACGTCTCAGGCATCGCAGCTACATGGTCACCTGCCAGCCTCTGGGATGCGCTATCCGTTCTGAGGAGTCTAAGGAGCGTTTATATTCTCGATAGACCGGATCGCGAAAGTGATGATGCTGGTGCTCAGACATTCCTTGCCGTTGCTGCTTCACACCCTGGCCTCACCATAGAAAGGCTCGTTATCTCTGCCCCATTTTCTCGTGCCCTTAAAAAGTCGTCTTGGCTTCCCATCTCTCATAGGGGTCCAGGTTTGACCGCTTTCCCGGCAGTTCAACTTCTCGCATGGCATGGGAAATCCTCCTATGATGGCACAAAGAATCGTTTCGAGTATTTTGACCTAAGCGACGCTCTCCTCAACCCTGTTCGACTGGTGACAGGGCTTTTCGAGTATCTTGAGATTCTGGTTGGGTCGGAGTTCTTTCCGTGGTGTGGCACAAGTTTAGCGGCCGTAAATTGCTTTGCCATGAGCTCCTCGGAGCTTGGTGAGAGCCAGTCTCTCGAGGTTGGCCCTCTACCTGCCGAGATGTGTAGACAGGCAAGCGCTGCATATTCCGGTATCCCCGGCGGATACTACTTGACGATGCGGGATCTACTTCCTAGCGAGTGGACCATTCTAGTGACTCGAGATGGCAAGCTTGATGAAGACGGTGGTCGAGGAAGATCTCTCTCCCTCAAGTATGCCTTCATTCAGTCCAAAATCACTGTCAGTGCCAATCCTTCAGACGAAGAGCGGATCAAGATCAGGCCTGAGGACTTGCAAGCTGTCGATATGGCCGGCTTCCTGCAACAAGTTGCGCCGCATGTCGATAGCTGTCAACTCCAGTATCACCTGGACGCGCTCCGAGAAAGATTATCCAAGACTCATAATGTGAGATCCGCTGAAGATAAGATACTCGACCTTCTTGACGTAGGAGATGTATGCGAATGGCTAGATCGGTTTATATCCAATATATCCGTAGTTAACAAGGCTGATAAGATAGCAAATCAGTTCAATCAATAGTGGCTGCGCTGCTGGGTACTAGCTACCTATGCAGAAAATTATGGAGTTGTTACCTTTTCAGTACACATTGAACAACACAAGTCACTGGTGGCCCGAGAAATGAAACAGAATTGGAGGACGTATAGTGGGAGAGGTGGATTGCACAGACTAACTAAGAGTCCTGGTCGTTAGACCTTTAAATGCTTCTGTATTATTACCTATACGTTTTCCTTGATTAATTGCAACACCCTGTTGAGTTTTGACCTGAGATGTCAGGCCCGAAGCCCTAAGTGCTAAGTTAGTGCACG
The DNA here is from genome assembly GCA_003988895.1 of Hyphodiscus sp. D1413. Classification (NCBI taxonomy): domain Eukaryota; kingdom Fungi; phylum Ascomycota; class Leotiomycetes; order Helotiales; family Hyphodiscaceae; genus Hyphodiscus; species Hyphodiscus sp. D1413. The sequence goes on from QYAO01000018.1 coordinate 140,674, forward strand.
TATCGCCCACACACACCTTATTAGCTAGCCAGGCGGGCCAATTCCCCCATTCGCTATTGCCAGTTGTGAGAGATCTAACCCACCTGTTGCCTGATTGGTTGGAACCGAGAATCCAATACACCCGACTCTACAGCAGCGACACGTGACTTCGAACGAGGCCCAGAATGTGTTTAGTATCAGTAGTCAGAGATTGTCATTTATCTGAAACATCTGCTACTAATCGATGGCTTGCGGTACGATTTAGTACAATCCATTAAAAAAAAGCTGCTAGGATGCTTGCACCGCAATTTGAGAATTAGAAATAATTGGCCATGTGACGCGCACGGTGCCTAATTCCACAGCTTCTGTGCAGAGCCGCGCAGCCAAATGAATGCAACACAAAACCCTATCTCTTTCCTGTAACCCAACTTCTACCCCTATCCCGCAAGGTCCATAGATTTACGAACGACCCTTATGTACGTTACAAACAAATCGTTGAACGACCGGCGCGAGCCAAAGTGTATAGCGGTATCGCCAGAACGAAAATATTATCGCGATGGGCATACTTTTATCAAACGTAGCCTACGTACAACAGAGTGGCAAATAAATCCTGTCAGAGGTGTTATTCACGTTCCTAGGCAAGGACGAGAAAGGGTGTTGAATGAAGCCGCAGCAATGAGATATATTGTAGACAATACGAATATCCGATACCCAGACTGTACTGCGACTTCGAAGATGATGGCGCTGTATATCTCGTTATGGAGTACGTTGAAGGGAACACTATGGATCAACTCAGTGCTGAGCAACATAATGTTGTCCAGCAGGGGCTTGATAGGCACATCGAAACTCTACACGGGTTGAAGTCTCGAATCGTTGGCGGGCCATCAGGTCTTGTTGTACCTCCTCATCGCGTCGCCCTCAAGAGTCCCCGAGAAGTATGGGAGCTGAAGGAATCGGAATTCGACGAATATGTGTTTTGCCACAACGATCTCTCGCAGCAAAACGTTATCGTCGATCCGGTGACTCTTCAAATTCGTGCTATAATTGACTGGGAGTACGCAGGTTTCTACCCCGAATTCTTCGATTTCCCTTTCTTTAAGCGCCTAGGTCCTTCAATGGCTCTTGACGACGAAGTTGATGACACTGATAAGTTGCTTACATTTCTTACGTCGCATCTGGTATATACACTCTCTAATAAGGATATTGACAGCTGCTAACGTCTTGAAACTGATAGAGATAAATGGCATTGTTGGAAGTCACATGATATATTTAGCTCTTTTAGGTTAGAGATCACGTGACCCGTATAACTGGCCTACCTAGTTCTATGGTCTTTCCCACACACTTGAAATATTAGACCCATCAACACCTGCACTTTAGTATCACGCAACGACGTGATATTACGGTATAACAGTTGGTGGATCGACAGGCATTCAAGCTCCGACCTTCAATCCCCCCCCTAGGGTACGAGAGCACTTATCTCGAATGCCAACACACCGACCAAGATAGATCGCACTATCATTTCGCACAAGATTTATACTGAAGAAGCCAACCAGGTCGGCAGGAATTTGGAAGAAGATGCTTGCTTTGCCGAGATGCGCTTGGAAAAGGAGGGGGGCGGCGGATCGGAGGAGAGTTAATGATGGAGTAAAGGCGAGGGATGGGGTTTAGACAAGAAAGCTATGTGTTCGGACATCCGCATAATAGAGCAGAAGAATGTCATAGGCACCCAAACTCAATACCCCTGAAGTTTCTTGGGTTATCTCTCGTTCCATTCTCAACCAGCTGGGCGTCGAGTGCACTCATAGAACCACTAGCAACGTACCTACCCGCTTCTATAAAATTTCCTCCCACGAGACATCGAAGCCAAGTTCAGAAGCTTTCACGCAAAACAAATAAGTAGCGGAGTGCATGGGCTGCGAAGCAAGATTCAAGTGTATGATTGTGGCCAATCAAGCTGGGCGCTGTATTCAAGTAAGATATTGCGAAGAAGGTACTGTAGAGGTTTGTCAGGGAGGAAGAGGCGTACAGAAGAGTCAAGAGGATGGCGGGATGGTTGAGGATTCCAGGAAGAGTTGCAGTTTGCAGCCAGACAAGGTATGCGAAGATGTCAAGAGGGGATTGCTGGCAGCAGGTGGTCTTCTTGCTTGATGTGAGGGTCGGGAGGTGTTCCTGAGGCACTTTGGCGCCTTGGCACTAATGTGACTTGAATATACCTTCATTTTTGACTTCGAACTCCGTGAATTCTCTCGGAAGGGGGGGGGGGAAGGAACAGAATCAGACTCCTCATTTCTCACCTTCTTCCACCCTTCCTCGACCGTATCTCCATTCAAGACAAACGCCTTCCTTTTCTCTCCATCTCTGCTTGAAAAGCGAGCTATGAATAAAGGCGTTGGGGAGACCCAACGGACTTTGCGAGTATTAGTAGTGGCCGCCGAAGCTTCGTCTCATGTGTCTGCGAGAGCGAGAACAGCGCGATCGACAGCAATAGCGAGACGCAAACAGATGCCAATTCGTCTCGCTCTTGCTGTCGATCGCGCTCGCGCTCGCGCTCTGTTGGCATTTTCTTTGCTTAGAAAATGTATGGAGGGGGTTGTTCGAGTTCATGGGTGGGTAAAGGGTTGGCGGTGTTCGTTATACGGGTTGCGACTTTGGTAAGGGCGTTTTGAGAATCAAGATTGTGGTTATAGTTGTGGTCGTAAGTGAGAAGGTTAGAGAATTCAGCTATGTGGGTAACCTCCTCACCTTTGGCTCGGGTTTTGGCGCTAAGCTTCAATGGGTCAAGCCCAAAATCAGTCGAGGACCTGACTGTGGGTTGCGCTTGACCCGTCGGATCTTGTGTGGACGGTGCAGACGTTGTGTCTTGTATGGTTGTGATTGTGAAGCCGATTTGCTGTAGTCGGTCGTTGGAGAGACAATATTTTTGTAGCGAACGTTCAAGAGGACTAAGCTGGTCTCCGCAGAACTACTCTAAGCTTCTTTTGATATTAGCGTCATACAGACGGGTCGGCCCGTCTCAGCTAGAAACTTGTGCTTGTTTGTGGGGTAGAGGAAGGTAGAGGCAGGGGGTGTCTTCATACGGGAACCCCCCATCTTGATACATCTCCTACCTCGATATTATCACTCCCCAATTCATTAAACTTGTTCATGGTGTTTGTGAGGTGGAGGAATGGTTGGTGAGGTGCATATAAGGGGAATTTTCCTAGGGGAACCTTTCAACTTGATACTTCTCCTATATTAATATCAACTACTCTTATTTTTTAAGCTGAAAATAAAGCAAGGAACCAGAATCCTTACAGCTTGGTAGTGCTCATCAGTGCCACCTTCTGTCTTTGTGTTCATCTAGGGAAGTTTCGAAAGCCTTTGCGAAGGCCCGTCTCTTTTGTAGTATCCGTTTTCATAAGGCATGTTGATTTGTAAACCACTATTTCAGAAAAAGGAGGATGTGAAATCGACTCAAAACCCTGAAGAGGGGCGAATGAGATGAGGTCGTTTCTGGTTCTTAGGTATGCTTCTCCATTGCTAGTCAGAGGATCGAATGGGTATGAGACTTTGATCCCACTTTTGTAGGGTTTTGTAACGACATTAAATGTCTATATCGAGAGCAATATTACCTTTCGGATGTTCTAACCATTTGCCCGGGAGGGAGGGGATGCTTGCTTAAGAGATGTGATCTTGCCATCCTATGCCATGACTAGTCTCCATGATTTTTCCAATAGAGAGTGGAGATGCTCCATGATCTGAAGGCCGGTAATATGGTTCCTCCGACCTGTATATTTAACTACTCAGAATAGGATAATCTGAAACGGTGAACAATGCACTCAGTCCAAACCAGATGCGAAATAGTCGCGGCTCGCAGAGCATTTGGATGAAGACCTTGATATTCCCAGGTTTTCCACATGCCTTGAGGGTATTCCTGCCATAATTGTTTCCTCCTTCATGGTCCTGGCATGTATTTCCCTGCCAGTTCTAGTTCGAATCTAAGATCCTTCGACCAAAATTGTGCCTTACATGTCTCAATCATCACGATTCAAATTTTCTCATTAGCAGCCTGTTCTCGCTGCCGGAATGCCTGACCCTCGCGCTCAATTTTCTTGTCTCCCAGCGTGACGCCAATCTCCTTGACCACGAGCCATCCTGGAAATAAAGCAAATGCCCACAGTCCAAAGTTTAGATATACACCGCCAATGTCGGCGAAGATCGCAACGCTGTTTAATCCATACTATAAAAAGTTAGTAATATATAAGATAAGGTAAGTGGAATATCTTACGCTAACAGCTTGGACTGCTGATTCTGTTCCTCGGAGAAGGCTAGCGATTCTAATGACATCTGCATCGGTGCCAGCTAGCTCGCCAACGACGAAGTAACTGGTATAATATCAGCTGATGAAAAAACATTCGAGTTGAAGTAGCTTACAGATACATATAATTCAACTGGAAACCAGCAACCCAGAACAAGAACAACGCAAACGTCTTCCCGAACCCAGCATCGGCCCAATCATAAGTCGGCTTCGATTTATGATAATCAGTTACGAGGATCGTAGCCCAGATCCACCAACACCCTTGGAGTCCCAAGATTGTGATGAAAGCGCCCCTCGCTCTCGTCTTCAAAGCTACCGTCTTCCGATCTAAGAAGGCACCAAGAACGTTCCCTGCAATCACCGCCACAACACCTGAGAGGAACGATCCGAGAGCACGAGCACGAACGCTGAGCCACAAACTCTCAAACGTGAACATCACAGCTTCAGTATAGACGCCTTGAGCTATGAGAGGTACTATCAGCAAGAAATTACGACTGAAGAAGAGTTTCGTGATAGCTTTTATCTCAAACCAAGAGTCATTTGAGATAGCTAGATTGACGGGGACTCCATCTGAACGTTGGACTTTCTCTGGCTTGTTGAGGAGCAGCCCAGCAAAAGGACCGAGGGCTTGAAGCGCGATAAATGCAAGGTAGACGTTGTAGGAGACTTTCCCTGCTTTGTTGTTATTGGCATTGAGGCCGAGGTTGATGGCGCCGCCCAGAATTTGACCTCCGACACGGAAACTCAGCCAGAACCCCAAGAACTTGCCTTGATTATAGGGTTCTGGGTACGAGAGAGCGATAGCTGCTTCAGCCATCCAGAAGACACCGGCACTGATACCACAGAGTGCTGCGCCGAAGAGGACAAACCATTGAGTACCGAATCGATTGTTGGTGTAAAGTCCAGCTGCGAATGGAGCGTAACCCATAGTTCCAAATATGAGTGCCCATTTGATCCCAATTCGACGTACCAGGATCGGTGAAAAGAAGCAGGAGACGACCATGAGGCAGAATGTGAGGGCGTTGGCTCCATTCACGAGGTATGGCTTCTCCTCCCCACCAGCGCCGAGACTGTTCATCGCCCCCCATATCCCGGGTGCAAGAAAGTTGCATATTCCGAGAATGAGGGCATTATAGAATGTGCTTCGGTACCATTTCGCTTTTACTTGGTGAGTAAGGATAAGGTGTAAATGGATGGAAACGAACGCTTGATATACTCGTGCGTCACTGTCTGCGCTTCGTTGTCTGACGAATGCTCAGTGCTTATGACCTGAGACTTGTTCTCGGGTGCAGCCATGTATGCGTCATGACAGTTTAAAACATTCAGATCGTTAAACCAGTCCAAGCGATGCCTCAGAGGAATAGTCCAATTCGGTCAAGGTAGCTAAATACTTAAGATTTCACTCCGCGTTAAGGTGAAAGAATACGGTCACGTGTTTCTGAGAAGAAGCCCTCGAAGGTAGCGACCCTAAGTCTAAGTGCACAAGATCCTGTGCTTCGCTCCCGTGTTTATATATCAGAATCTCCACTCAAAAACTTAAGAGGGGGGTGGTAATCCGGCAGTTGATCTACGAGAATGGCGTGCGAGCAGCCATGTAATCGCGTACACAAGTGACCCACATTGAGGTATGAGTTGACCTACGGAGCACACCCAACCTATTGCGTATTTTTTCGAACAAACACGAAATGAAGAAGCGGCTCCAATTAGATAAGCGTGGACTCAGAAAGTGGATAGGACTTCAAACCTGTATGTAACTCGGCCGGACATACTTAGCAGAAAGCCCTTGACCTAAGTCATAGAACCACAACCATCATGACACTTTCGCTCTCAGCTTCTCCACCCCCTTATCAGAGAAATTCCATCCGGCATAATCCCCAAGATTACGGTCAAGCATATCGATGCTATGACCACCAAGAACAAGGCTGTTAGTATCACGAGTTCCAGAGTTAGTCAATTTGTACTATTTTTACTCCTGGTAGTGTTTACCCCGGTCTAACTACTGATGGATTTTTATCACCAAAATGACTTGCAAAGAAGCCGCAGGTCTATATATCTAAGTACTAACCAGGCTCTAACCCAAATCCCTGCATCGGCCTGTACTTTCAAAGATTGCCAAATGAGGTCCGTTTTACGTAAAGGTTTTGCCTGTATCTTCCAGACTTATCTAGTAAGTATAGTAAATATAGTAAATATATAGCCAAGATCTTCACTTATTTTAGTATCATCGATTCTAATATCTCATGTACTGACACCTTTCTTCCCACCGAAGATTATGTTCTACTAAGCTCCTGCTTCCCTTATCAACCTCAAAGCGGCGAAGTACTACTTGATCTGGTGTTCAAATAAATATTGTCCGCTCACCTGCTTTCCTTATCCGATATGCGAATACTCTATTAAAAGCAAGAAGCATGTAATCCTGAGGAGTAGGTAACGAACATATAAATATCAATAGAATACAGGCATCTCCAAAATGATTAGTAGAGAAGAAATATTTTCGAATTCTTGAATCTTCTAGAGAGAACCTACATATCCTCGTCGATATTCAGACCGACCGCAATGCGCTGTTTGACTGTATGGTAGCACAGTACAAAGGTAAGGCTTGTTCTCAGCTTTTCATCATTTGCAAAGAGGTACATTACCCCGATAATTCTACTCGAAGTTGTTGCTTGATTAGGCCGCTTGCATGTCAATGAGGCCGGGGAAGCGAGATCAGCCATCCCAAGTCCGAGTTTCATCTTCTCACATATCAGAAGTAGCAATTTCAGTCAGGGCATTGAATCACGTTAAAATGGACTTAGCAACTTAGACATGCTTTATATAACTCTGTGAAGGACTCAACGAGGACATGTCCATCTAGTACATAGTAGTACCGCTTTTACAGTAGTCATTCTTTTCAAGCACTACTTGATGTCGGTAGGAATGTGTAATTAAGGTGACACTCAAGTTTCGTCGGAAGAAGTATCATTTATAAATCAGTTATCCATTTGCAAAATCACCAGTCTTATTTGTATTGTGTTGATATTATCTGAGCTTAATGAAGTGTTCTATCCCCACAAGATTGAAACATTAATAGAGTAGCTTCCGTTGATTACTGCCCGCTCTGAAAACTGTCAGAATGAAGATCATACGCATTTGAAATTGAGGCGGTGTACTCTTTTTCTTTTGACAACTACAAACCTTGCTACAGACAAGTTACTCAACAATCCTGTAGAAATAGCTTTGCTCGACTTGGCTCGGTTCGTTTACTGGGTCGACCAACCCGAGGCTGCGACGTTCGGCAACGCTCAAGCTGAACAGTTAGTGACGGAGTCTTTCGTTATCGAGGCATGTACCTGGTTTTCGAAGTCTGTTTTCCCTTCTCTATCTCCATTCCAAATAATGAGGGGACCGTCTCCGCGTGCTTCGCAACCAAGTCAACGTGCGGCAAACTGGTCATGTAGACAGTCTAAACATCAACCTGGAGGTTCTGGATCTCAGAGAAAGCCTTTGGGCCTTCATCTAGTGCGCACGGCTCACCGTTACCCTTGAACAAGTTTGTCGAAAAAACTACAACTACTTGAATTTTTTCTTTCTTTACGAGATCGTCTCTACAATTCAATAATCGTGATAACTGTTGGGATCACAGGGTGAGTATACTCGGTTGAGTGCACTTAGTTCTGGTTCTAGTTTGGTTGTTGGTATGATGTCTATTCTCTATAATACTACGGAGGGGGTACTACGATATATAGGTCCCCCTGTCTCGGCTATAGAACCAATCACCCCTTCTAGGGTTATTCCCACTTATAAGAGGGTTCTATAGAATACTTCTAACAATAACGTAAGGTTCCATTCAGAACAATTCAGTAGCATTCCGCAAGGAGAGTGGACGAAATGCAAATTCTTTATTGTTTAGTCTAATATTTTGGTCTCTATTAGTTGACAACCGCCGGATTGTCAGAGGGTATCGAAAGCCATTACACAACAAAAGAAAGTCCGACCTCATTACACATCAATGTATGCCCTCTGCTCCTAATCCCTCAAACTTTATTCCTCCTATTTTTCTATTCTTGCAGATCGCCAGGCGTTGGTTCATTGCTGACGTCCTCAATCACTTTCGAGTCGGCAGTCTTTCCTTCGGCCAATTTTAAGGTCTCTATCAACTTTTTGGCTCCCGCTGGCCATTGTGCAGCGCCAGTCTGAGGAGTGACCTCGCCCTTCAAGATCTGTTCACCTGTCACCTTCGCGCCATAAAACTCGGCATTCATCTCTGGTCTCTGGCTGATAACGGTGCCGTCCACCGTGATACCTCCATAGAATCCCCGAGATTTCGTGTATACCCAAACTGGCTTGATGTCTTTTGTTGAAGTAGGAATGCTCATTGGGCCAGCCGCGAGAGCAACTGCGCCGCCGAGGTTCACTTCCGACGTTGTGTAGGCACTGACCGCCTCTTTTGTGTTGAGCACGCAGACGCAGTCATAGACATCCACGCCATACACGAAACCAAAGCTGCCAGACCGGACTGAGAAAGCCGATGGTGGCGACCAGGTCCCATCAGGGAGGCGAGCGACAACGACACCTGAACCTCCACCTCCGGCGAGGTACATGCCAGCACGGAATCCAGTGAAGACGGCCACTCCTAATGCATTTGCGATTGCCTCCTTTGGAATCTTTCCTTTCTCTGTGACTACGTTAGTTTCCCGTGAGTTGAAAAGAAGAGAAGGGCATACCAATGAAGCTTTTCAGAATTTGGGCTGCTTTGTCGCTCTCCTTGCTCACTCCGGATGCTTTGAAGAACCCCATTGTGATAGAGTTTGGGAAGCGGAAATTGAATCGAAAATTTATTGATTGATACGGTGTGTAGTGCAAAGGATATGAGAAGGATGAATGAAATCTTGGATACTATTCAGAGGAGAAAAAAAAAGAATAAGATGTTACTTACTGTTTTATGTCCTCGATCAATCTTGATAGCAGGGCGGTGCAGGTCTTTGTGGCTTGAGATTACGTGTGCAGTCTGTCAATTCCAAATACATTGTCTGTCTCCCGGGCGTGTGGGATTACTGTATGTGAGGTAGCTTTCCTCAGATAATAGGTCGTCCTCAGCTGCATCGCGATTGGATATACGTGTGAGTAGGCCGAGCGAAGCCCTCGAGGTGGGAGATATTCATTCCTGTAGACTGATTTTGAGATTCCGAGGAGTCACCATACGCCCCCTGCTGCTCTCTTGGCATCTCCGACGGAGGGGAGATACGAATACGCCCCCTGTCACTTGGTATTATCTGTCACGTGGCTGCTACTGCTGAGTTTTGCTGGTACGCAGATACGCTCCGAATTGATACTTTGAGACTCATCCCATGATTTCGGGCTGAGGCATGCAGTGTGTAATTTTTCATTCTCTGCGGCTCACGTATCGTTTAAGGCAATATCCAGACGATTAGCAAGCAACCTGGCAGATCCACCCTCCCGCTGGAAAATGCCCAATCAGCACTCTCTAGAAGTCCTCATCCGTATCCTCTCTTCTTTCGGTAGTGACAACTACGATACTCAAGTCTCCCGTCCGACGCCTGTAAGGCGTATCCAGTGTTGTAAAGCGTATCCAGAAATTTGATTGGAGGCCGTGCGGCAGAGAAGGTTGTACATATAAATAATGACCAAGCCGCCGTGGCCTCTCGCAGTAGAAATGCCAACTTCTTCCAACGCACATTCTTGTCAAAGGCTATACAATGACCGCTACCTTCATATCCGTTGTCCTACGTCTCCTACTAAGTATCGCTCCTCCCGGTGATGATACCCATGGATAAGATCAACTCACCATCCCCGTATTCTCTACTTCGGAGAGTGCAGTATACTGGACCAACGACAGGACCAGACGGCGATATTGAAGTTGCATCCTGGGGCTGTGCATACCGACCGACACTTGGGCCAAACGAGCAGGTCCGCCTGTGACAGTTCTCCCGAACACTATAACTGATAGACTTGCAACATCTCTGCTCAGCTTTACGTCGCAAAGTCCGACACGAGGAGCAATGCGCTCTAGATTGCTACGCATGGCGCGCATTACGAGTCGGCACTAGGATTCCAATTTCAACACCAGAAAGATGCCGCAAGTTGAAGCAGCACTCAAAGCTGAAGACTGTATCTTCACAGGCTCTCGCCCAGGCACCAGGCGGTCCCATCATCCTGATCCGTACAATGTGGTGACGCCGCCTCTGGAGCTGGAGACTGATATTCTGGCTGAGGGTGCCGAACGCGAGTGTGCCAACACCTGATGCTGCGCCGTTCGACGACGGACGAATCTGAAAATGCCGAGCCAGGTCGTACGTACAATGCGTGTTGGCAGGAATGGATTACTTCATCCGTGGCGGCGATTGCAAGTGCACAGTCAATATGCCGAATTCGAAGCACGCTTTACCCAAAGCCCTCCGATATCGACATGATTCATCGAAGCCAATACCTGGGACGGCTTATTACTTCCACTTTCCACTCCACAACCAATGCCAGTGCACGGTTTGGAGTTTCGCTTAACCGTTTTGTGTAATTTGATTGACTCGGCTGGCCTCGCTGAGGTGTCTCATCTGCAAACGGCCAATTTCACATTCTTCACCTGACAAGTATTGTGCTCTGGCGTTCTGTGGACGTCTGTGTCAACGACGAAGGTACAGTATACACGTCTGCGTTTATCGATCGACCTTTGCAATTTCAAGTTCATATCGTCTGAGAGTTTTGCATTTCCGGTAACGACAAAGATCTGTGCACCGTCCGCTTAAGAGCCAATCGCGAGGCTTTGCGAATATCAAATACTGTAGGTCGCTACAGATTTCAAATTGTATCCTCGTCATCACCGTTTGGGGCTGTGTCGTGCTGGCGTCTAGAGTTCTGACCGCCAAGACGCACGAAAACTCTAAAACATTTGTCATTCCCCAAGTCGGCTAAGACCTCGGCACGGACCCACATTATGTAAGACCTGGGCTAAGTTTTAGAGTACATGAATGAGGTCAAATAACTGTTCCCGGAGCAATTTGGCTTTGTAGACATCAACTCGGACCTCAATTACGCTCAAAGTGCTTCACGGACCCGAGGAATCCTAGGATTGAGTTGGGACAGTCTTCAAATGGCCGCTGTTGTGGATCCTGGTCAGGAAACTGTGAAGAGGACGAGGAAGCGTCACCGAAAGTCGAGAAATGGTTGCTATGAATGTAGGAGACGGAGGGTGAAGGTCAGCCAGCTTTGCGTCGGCTAAGTAGGAAGCTGACGTTGTCAACAGTGTGATGAGACAAAACCTTTATGCAAGCGATGCGATTTGCTTCGACATAAGTGCATCTATCCCTTAGCACTACATTCCACGGCAAGCAACCAGAAGGACGGGGCAGTTCAACAGAGCTCCTTTAGTATCGTCCTTCCAGCATCACCGGAACCTTCATCACGCTTAGACCACTCACCGTCTGTCGAGACTTACACACTCTCGTCTCCAGGATCGGTGGATTATGAATCAAATAGTACCGCTGAGGCCCTAGAGCCTATATCTGACGTAGCCTTGTACCACCACTACCTACAGCACACCAGTCGAACTTTAGTTCCTAGTCGAGGAGATGAAGGTTCGCTGCAGACTGAATTGCCCAAGCTAGCGCAGGAGAACAGAACTGTCTTTTACTCCATGCTTGCCGTCTCCGCTGCCTGCATGTGCTGCGATATGATTGGGAAAGAGCCTGGGACCTCCACGAGTGCAGTCAGCCAACTTTTAATGGTTGGATACAGGCAATATAATTTAGCAAGCGAACATTTGAGAGAGTCGATGTCGAGGCCAGATTCACTGAAACCTGACCATCTTCTGGCCAGTGCGGTATTGCTGGTGCCTTTCGCGACTGCAAGCCAACAGATCAATCATTGGATCTCGAGAAGGAAAAGGAGAAAAAGCCCAACCAAGCTCCTATCGACCACTCCAAGGGACGCCATGGTTCTTATGCGTGGAATAAGGACGACGCTTCAAGCCATACACTTGGGAACCAACTTGCCGGCCGAGTCAGCTGCACCAGCGTATAGTTCATCTGTGGAATCAGAGATGTCGTCCCCTTTGCCTTTATCGCGAACCCATGCCATGTTTGCAATAGTTGCAGCCACCAGCCAGAATGCCTTTTCCACGCTTCAGGGCCGTCTAGATTCTGCCACATTCCCCGGCATCGAGAAATGTGAGAGTGACTTATCGGCCTGCAAAGCTGCCTTTAAGGTTGTGGAGTATTTAAGGGCCAGGGTGTTCTCTCCAGCCGAAGAGGTTCCCAATCCTGCGCCAGTACGGCTTCCACATATGCCTCCATGGCTGATGGCTTTTGCAAAAAGAGCTGATAGTCCACTACCGCACGACCCGTTGACAAGCTTTTTCCTCAGCTTCCTGGTCCAGGCTCCTCAAGCATATTTCGATCTTGTGCTTCCCCTTCTCGATAATAGGCTTGAAAGTCCAAGTGGCGTGTCATCGAAAGTCGGTCTTGTAGCTCCGGTTGGAAGACTGGCCACAATCCAAGCGCTTGTGCTGGACATTTATGCCCATTGGTCTGTCCTTATGTTCTTGGTGGAAGAAGAGTCTTGGTGGATTGGAAACTTGCCGGAAGTAACGCTGAAAGGAATGGTGAACGCATATGGCGACGATTTTGTGGCCAAGATAGGCCCTGAGAACGCTTCAGAGACGAGGAATTGGTGGCCAGGATGTATGCTGAACATTTTGCAAGATGTCAAGAAGTTCCGGCGATGACCTAGTCTGGTGTTATTCCACCAGAGCGAGCTGTACAATATCAACTATTCTGGGGGTTCTTGAGCGGAACAAACTCGCGAGTCCTGTTGGAACGCGGACCCATTAACCATCTCGAAACTGCAGCTAAAAGTAGCTTGAATTTATCTCAAAGCCCTTGTGCGAGACGCCTTGGGACTTTCTTTCGTCTATCTCGGGATTTAGGGGCTGTCAGGGCACAGAAAAGTTAACCCAGGTAGAACCTTAAATATTGAACCAGGCTAGAGAATCGGGTTTTTGGTAATTGAGTATGTACTGCAGGGCTAGCGGCGCGAAGGTGGCTGTTGAGGTGGGGTGGAAAACCTCGGTGGGTAGGTACTGAAGAGAATAGGATTAGTTCCCGGGGAGATAAGGCTTAGTCGGACCCCCGTGCACAGATATATCTTATTCATCTGAGAGAACCTACAGCTAGTGCACATAAGCAGTAGCATGTACCTAGCAAATGCTTAGGGCTGCGCCAGGGTAGAAACATATCGGATTTAAATCTCTCATCGGGCGGACTTATTCACTTGCGCAGTGCCCACCCACCAATACACGTCACAGTTGTCACGTGGAGAGCTCATCCGACTCATTCTTGTCCGGATTGCTTTGCGGAAAGCAGTATTCTTCAGAGGAACGTGAAGGGAGGGAAAGTGACTGATGTAGGCAGCAACGGCTCCGCATCTCAGTTTTCGAGTTTCTTTGTCGTCCGAGCCCAGGCTTCACTACCTACGCGGCTGAGGGGTAGAGCGACGCAGGTAAGTCAATCCTCAATCTCTGTGGCATTAAAGATTCAAGGAAGGCTCGCGCTGACGCAGGATCACGTGCTCTGATGGATGCGCATTTCGATGGAAGGTCAAAGTCCTTGACAAGATAAGGAGCAGGACAATTCGCGGAGACAATGATGTTCTTATTTCTAAAACTCCTACCCATGCGTCTAGAAATATCCCCTATCTTAGCAAAGTCATCTCTCGTCCCCTCTTGTCCAACCCCTTCGGATTATTACACTACACAATGTCTATGCGTATGGAGAGGTGCAACCAAAGGCAGTTGCAGTGGTTCCACCATTACCGAACGCACTAATCAAAGCCTTGATGGCAGAGTACAAGCCCATCGCACACACGACCAGCGCACCAAAGAAGTAGAAGATGTTGAAAGAGGTCAGCATCCACGTCTTCTTGTAGCCACGTATCCATCTCTTCATGCCTTCGTCATGGCGGATATATTTCTTGGTAGCTTCGTCGAAGCTCTCTTCCGGCAGCATAGCGCCCTTCTTAATATCGAAGCCGATTTTGAGGAGAGTAGGGAAGGCATAGGTAAAATTGCCAATGCAGAATGCTCCAACCAAACTGGTGAAATCACCGAAGTTGGGAATAGCAGCTGCTATAACAAAGGCCAATGCCCAATAGATGGGCACCAATGCACCCCAGATGATCTTGCCACGTGTGGAAGTTAGGGATGGGAAGTCTAAGACATTGCGTTAGAAGCTAATAAGACGGACGATAGGATGTTGTGTCACTAACGGAAAATTTCCATCAAAACGTTGTTGTATATAACTTTGATACCAATATTTCCGTATAGGGCAGCGGCAATGAGACCACCTATTATCGTTCAAAGTCAGCTTAACTAGCTACAATCGCCAGGGATAAGTAGGTTAATTACGTACCTGCAATGGATAAGATGTTTCCCGCAGTCTGGTAATTGAACGGGGTGATACTTTGGTAACTGAGTGAGATAGTGAACTGGCCCTGGAAAGAGTACTGGAATATGCCGAAGAACACGTAAACGACGTAGATGAATATATCGGCGCAAAGCATGCCCTTCCAGAAGTCCCAAGGATTGCGCATTTCTGCCATGAGATTGAAGAAAAGCATTGCCCCACCATAGGCGTAGATGATCGCATTGAGACCTTGGTAAGTTCCCAGGAAGCCAGTGCCACCAGAGGCGTATCCATCAGGCGGAGTTCCCGCAAAGGTTTTGATTCCAATGTGGCTTGAAGAATTACCACTGGGGAAATTCCTGTCACCGAATGGAGTACCAGCACCACCGTAGGAGGCAAAGCTGGCTTCGTAATTGGGGGGTGAGTTGGTACTCACACCGATGGCGATGAACGCAACAACGATGTTCAACCAGACGGATAAATTGGCCAGCCACCCAAAACGTTGAAGCGTGCGAATCTGTCCAAGGAACACGCCGAGAACGGCAAAAATGAGGAGACAGACAATGAAGCAGAGGCCATTGCCATGTATGCCGTTCTTGCCAATAGACACTTGCGATATGGATCCTCCGTTACTAAGGACAAGTACAGCCACCAGGCAGATCATTTGAAGAGTCTGTAAAACATTGATAAAATGTCTCATATTTGACCCGTAGACGCGGAAGAAGGCTTGTCCAAAATCGCGGAGGGGATAGCGGTCGGAATCCGTGTGCATGTATACACCCCAGACATACCAGCCAGAGATGGAAGCGAAGAGACCGAAAACAGTGTAAAGAGCAATACCAGGACCATATCCAGTATTTGAGAAGGCCCATCTAATGACTGGTCAGCGCCCCAAAGCTTGATGGGGGGACATGGACAATACTCACGCAGCGCCCTGAGGGCCCAGAATATCAGTGGTGATCAGGAAGAAGACGGAGCTCCAGCTAGCCGTCCTTAAAGCACGGGAAGCCTTCCTCCATTCGAGGTCGGTGACCGTCTCAACGCTGTTGTGCGTTGTCACAATGCGTCCATCATCGACGACAGCGTTGACTTCATGGACATGGCCCTTTGAGAATCGGTTCTTGATGATACCGCCTAGAGAAAAAGGATCCTTTCGATTGATCATGTTGCCTTCATACTCGCGCTCTTCCGCACGGGTGATTGACGCATAATGCAGGTACTCCTCGAACAGCACGTTCGGGTCGTTGTAGACGTGAGCCTTTTCAATGGAAAAGCCATTCGCGACGGGCTCTCCATGGCCATGGTCCATAGCGTATTGTGCTGGGTTCTTCTCCATACGAGGATCGCCCCCGTCGAGGGCGAGGTTGGCCACGTTTGAAGTCATGGCGATTGGTCCCAAGGACAGTCGAAGTTTGGGGAAGAGGGATAATCCGTGGTCTGAAGGCCAAGAGGAACTTCAGATGCAGACGCAGAGGGCGAGACAGAATAAGTATATATCATATATTATATGCCAAGTGCCAGAGCATATCCGCTATACCGCAGATGGAGCAGCCGCCATAGCACAAACAAGTCCACGGCCCCTACTCCTCGACATCTCCTTCAATGATCCCTCGTTGATTCGCTGGAGATACTCTCCGTACGCTCCGTATGCAATTTGGAATCCACAACTATCTCCGTGCCGTAAAACGATCCACTCCCAGATAAGTATGCCCGCCCCAGATAAGTCCTGCGGTATGGATGTACAGTAGCGGACTTCCACTCTTCTACGAAGTACAGTAGAAGGCGCGGCGAAGAAGCTAGAAGCCGAGCCACAGTGGGGTCTGGCAATGCCGAAAACACGTAAGCTTGGAGCCAGCGTAGAAGGGCGAGCCAAGAGCGGAAGGTCTGAACGCGGTGCGAGCGGAGTATTTGGAAGATTTGACGCAGTGGCAGTGGGATCAGGAGGAGGAGTACGAAGTATTACGATCAGTATCGGTCAGTATCAGTTGGTGTCAGGACTAGTTCCGGTATCAGTGTAAACAACCATCTCCATATCAGCATCAGCTCTGATAAACCTTTACACCAATCTCATTAGGAATGTCCTTACCGCTAGAAGGATCGCTGTCATGGCTCCCCGCGAATGCGGTCATTGTTCCAAACAGTCGGACGTCTGTCTGGCCGACTGCGAGGATGAGTTAGAATGCGCGTGCGATTCCTCCAGATCCTCACGAGCTCGAAGGGATGGAACAATCTGATATGGAGTAGAGATAGTAAGGACGCTATTCACGCACTGCTTTAATTGTCTCGATTGTCTCGTCCGTCTCTACGGGCTCCGTTTGACGCCTAACGGCAACTAACGGTATGAGCGTTCTAGAGGGAACCGTGGAATCTAGGTTCTTCTACCGAGGTTAAATCGAGATATGATAGATACGTATTAGTGGACGTTCGAGAGAAAAGGGGGCGCGCTGCGGCACAGGAGAACTCTTCGGCAGCTCTGGATCTCTGTCTCTGGTGCGCAGAGTTTTCCATTTGAGCAGGGCGGAGGACTATGTCAGATTGAACATCGAGCAAGGCTTGGGGTTGATGTAAGAGTATGTGAGAAGCTGAACTGCAGCGTCTTATGCCTAGACAGATTGTAATTGTGATGGGCCTCTGGCACCCGGATTCCGGTCGTCTCGAGACTCGTTGATACATACGTACAAGTACCGCAGCGCTGGACGGGCGACGGGCGGATCGACAGACAAGACGATACGAAGGTACGCTGCCATCCACTACTGGACGACTTGTCGCCCTCACCCAGATCCCAGGTGCTTGGCGAATGTTCGAGCGGTGCCCGGGACCATGGATACGAGTTTACTGGCTGAGGGCATCAGGCACCGGGGTCCTGTGCGACTCGGTTCCCAAAGAGGAACCTGGGAAGAAGGGGTGGATGAGGATGCTGGACGAAAACGCCGACGAGGATGCCCGTTGGAAGACGACAAATGAAATATTGAAGTTCTCACGACGGACAACCCACCAATGCAATGCGTTCTCTCAACATCCCTCCTGCCACGAGAGGCGGCACAGCGGCAGGGTATCTCCCATTCGCACACTAGTAACCTCTCCGGGCTCTATCGTTGTACGTAAGGTAAGCACCATGTCGTATATATGTACGCCTCGACGCCCTTTCAAGCCTCAAAGCTTCTCAAAAGCTTGCCGGTCCCCGCCCCTTTCCCCACTTCTTCCCCATGCCCACGCCTATCCTCATCTTATCTTCATATCCTCATCCTCCATCCTCATCTCAACACTCATCCTCATCCAGTAGGTGACCTCGGAAAGCCTCGGAAGTCCTCGGTGACCCTTGAGCGCAGAGAGGAGCTAATAGCACTTTTCCATTCCCCGTTAGAATCCATGGCTCTCCATCTACTCTCGCCCGGGTTGGGAAGCTCCTTATGTTCTCAGCCTTCCACCTCGCGTGATCTCAACCCAAGACAGCGAAGAAAGCCGGGACTACTAATTTTATATTCATGGAGGTCGGTTTCGTAAAGCAGTAGTGTACAGTCTTGGCAGAGGCGCAATGCATTCCACGCATCGAGCCAGTGCCTCAATAACGTGATGTGATCATGCAAACCCAACGCGGATACCATCCAGCTACCTTCTAGGTATCATAAAGCAATAACTCCATCCTGCACCATTTGAAAGCATGTGGAAACAATTCCTCTCTACAACGTCGAATTTTAAGTAGCATCCTCGAGGCGGCGGAGCGGACTAGTGCATGCTCTCTGACTCAGGGACGCACTCTGGTATTGGGGCGTAGTCTCGGGTAGCCGCACATTCTGAGAGAGGTGAATTTTTGACGGGCGATCCAGCGACTAGAGAATCGAGAATCAGTAGATATTTCAGGCAAGCTCGGAGAAAGCCATTAATTTGTCAACGCTTCCGCCAAATCACTCCCGATAACTGAGCGGATCGCGGTTGTCCGCATGCCCCATTCGTCAAAGTTCAATAAATCAAAGGTTATCTTACGACTGCTTACGCCGTACGAATATATGTTGTCCATCGAGTAGGTTCTGTTACGCATCGTGGATATGGTTGAGGCCGAGGCATGACGACTCAAGACCGGGTTTCTGAACTGTACTTCCTCGAGTGTTGTGTGTCCAATATATTCTGGAATGCCTTCAGCTCGAGCACGAGCAAGGCAGATCGCTTTGTCTTTCTCCGCAACTCTTTTTGTATGAAAATCAATGAAGTCGTGAATGACCTTCAGGCGTTCTGCAACGGTGAGAGCATTCTTCCCCTCCTAGAAGTCAGAATCAGATGGAAAGAAATTGGCATACCAGGCTATCCACTTACTTCAGCCTTCACCTTCTCTTTCGGGTTATGGCAAAGCTCACACTCACGCTCGACATCTGTGGCACGCTCGCCGTCTCTGCACTTCCACCATCCGCCTCTACGACCCATCGCTTTCCATTTCTTGTTATAATCATGATACTGGAGATCCCAAGTAGGTGCATCTGGATTAAGCTTATGCCCGTATCCTTGAGTGAGCTCTGTCAGATGAACCATATCGTTTATCATCTTCTTGAAATGTTTCCAGGGTTTGGCGTAGTCCTCAGCAGGGAACCACTCCGGCAACTCCGATCCGCAGGTGTCTCGGTCCTCCAGTGTGATAGGAGGTCCGGGTGGGATGTGTGCGGTATGGCACTTTTTGCAATAGTCAAGTTGAGGCTTCTCTTGGTTGATGTAGCTAATGTAATCTTCCTGCGGAATAGTTCCGTTAGTAGGTGCGCAGAACGACCTAGTAGACGAAGTCCTTGGACCATCCCCAGATGCTCGGATATCAGACACGGAGAGCTGCTAACAGCACTTACACGCTGTTCTTTTGCAGGATACAATTCACCACTGACACCAGGAGCCCTCGTCACCCAAGTCTCTCGTTCGAAGTCAATCGTATCTGCCAAAATTTCTCCAATCGTCTTCTGTCGAGGGCCAACTGAGCCACTGTCAGATGGTGGCATCGCTTTTGCTACGATAAATGGATTAAAAGGTTGCTGGCTGTATGGGATACCATTCAGATAGTCCACACTCGTCGGAGAAATGACTTCCTCATGGGTCGCTCCATCCAGGCTTTTGAGACATTGCAAACGATTCATACTCAACGAAAACTCCAATTCAGTAATCTCCATGACATCGGCTTCTTCATGGGCAATTCCATCCAGCTTCTCGGAAGCTTGCATTTGTTGTTCCCTTACGTCCATGACCAATGAAACCTGCATGGCCGTCATTCTCGTGACATCAACGTCCTCCGATCCTCCTCTCGTCGGTGGGAGCGTTTCAACACTGGTAAAACTCTTGGGGCCGTATGCTTGAGACATAAAGGGATACACCGCATTAGGAGGGGGAGGGAAGCACCTCATTCCGTTGGCAGGATACTCCTTCTCTACCTTTGTGATACTAAACCCACCGCGGACGATTTTGGTGCCTGTCAACTTGCCGACGTCGATGAGGAATGGATGTGAAGGTTTGTAGCAAGATTCCATTCTCTTTGACGGTCTTGCAGATTTTGCCTTGCACAACTCAATATGGGGAGCTGAGAGAGACAGGTCTTTGGTGGCTGGAGGAGTAGCTTGACATGAGAAAGGAAATGCATCGACCATGACCTGGAAGTTCTCATGTACCCCCATTCTAGATCAGGGCTGCGATTGTGAGGTATTACGATGTTTTAAGTCTCTCGTGACAAGATGTTAGAAAGGTGATATTCGAGTGAATATCAATAACGAACGTATGCAAGGCTAGAGAAAGAGGATAGCGAACTTACTAGCTTCCGCTACCAACGGAAAGTGCCTGATGAACTCCTTCCCCGACGTAGAGATACGTCACGAACCAATAAAATGATACTGAACTTCCTAGCGCACAAGCTCTTGAGAGTGCTAGGTATAACTCACGAATGCGGCGTTGAGCCTTTTTCTCTCCAAAAGCCCACGAACCGACACACATCGGAGAAGACCAAACCCACCAGAAAAGAACCAAAGTAAAATGTCTGTAGCAGTCAAGCTGACAACCAAGCAACAGGTTCGAAAGACCAGCTGCTCAAGCCCCTCACACGACGATATTCTCTCATCGCCGTCGGAAGCCCATCGCCTGATCCAAATGAGCGCAACCCCTTTGGACGGGCGCTTAGACATTCTCTACTTCGATGACCTCTAGTCTAACCAGCCAACATCTCCACTCGAAGCCACTTCAGATGACGAAGAGCTTTATCTAGCCCCGAGAGTGAAGGATCGAAGGCAAGGTGTTGAGACATTGAAGAGGAGAATGAGGGAGGGAAGGTCAAGAGAGGAGTGCGCGGAGTGTTCAAGCCAAACTTCCACCGTACGAGGGAACCAAGAGAAAGGATATCAATGCCATTCCGAGAGCCACCGTCCAGATTCTCCCAACGCGAAGGGTTTCACGGCCGCAGAAGCAATGAGAGGACGTGCCACTCATCGCCGAGACAGCCTCTCTCTTGCTGAGGACGAGGAAAGAGAATGGAGCCCAATCAAGTGTGTTTGCCGCAAAAATAAGCATGAGGATAACATGGTGTACTGTATGGATTGCGATACGTGGCAGCACTTGGGCTGCTACTATCCTGGTCGAACGAAACGATTGGGGAGACGCGACTATCGGTTTGGACATTATTGTATGGATTGTAAGCCCAGGCCGTTAGAGAGTGAGCGGTGGGAAGTGGTGATCCCACCGGATAATCATGCGCCGCTCTGAACGCTAGAGGGGGGCATAAGACTGGTACATACGGGAACATTAGAGAGTTAGATTCGAGGGAGACTTTGAGAATAGTATGTGTATTTAGAGTCGAACTACTAGTAAATACACTCATCTCATTCTACATCTCTCAATCATGTGAAGACGACAGTCCCGTGAACAACAAGGGTATCCAAAAGTACAAAAGGGCAAACTGCCACTAAGCTCAGCCCCCTATCAAAGGTCCCACACTCACTTGCTCTCTCCTCTTCAGCGCTTGTGCCTGCTCAACCTTAAGCTTCAATCTCCCTGACCTCCTCCTCTCAGCCTCTAGATCCGCGAACCGGCCTTTCGCACCGTGCTTCAGCTTCGTGATCATATCAGCCGCCTGCCCTTTCATGATATCTTCCGCTGTAAGCTGATCATGCTTTGACCTCAACTTATTGAGAAACATGAGCTGGCCATCTGTTGCAGGTGTGTTGCGCCATGGTTGGTTCCGGGATATGAATTGAGGGGGATATTTGGACTGGGCGAACGTGTCTGCTGCGTGGACGGCGTCGGTGAATGAAATATTACGGGAGATTTGACGAGGTTTCATAAATGGGGATTTGGAGCTTGAAGAGCGGAGGACGGCGGTTTCGGTGACGATCCATTCTGAGCCGCCTTTCTCGTTTTCGTCTTTCTCGACGCGGATGTAGGAACCTGTTGAGTTTGTGAGGACGTATCTGTCCCGTGAAACGCAGACCCAAGCATTACGTGATAGAATCCTGATGTTCAGATCTTCCGAGGTGTCTGCAATCAAGTCGAATACGGAATCGTAGTCAGTGAAAGTAACCGTGCGAGGACCTGGTGTAGAGGACTGGGTTGATGATGTGGCATTCCACTGCTGCGCTAGTTCATCTGTTTGACGAAGTTTCAAGTCTTTCATATCCTCCACTTTGGCTTCATCGACAAGCTCGGAAGGGTCCAATCCGAAGAGAGTCGGCGTTGTGACGATTCCAGTTTCAAGACTCGCTACCATATCGATGATGTGGCAATCCTTCTTGCCTGGATGCAACCTCATGCCTCGACCAATCATCTGAACAAGTAGGTTACGAGACTTCGTGGGACGAGCGAGTAGTACACAATCAATATTAGGAATATCTGTTCCTTCCGTAAATACCCCGCAATTCAAGAGCACTGGGAATTCTCCACGACGAAAGGAATCGAGACGGGCACTGCGCTCTTGTTTGAGAGTATTGCCAGTGACAAATTGAGCTTCTACACCGTGCTCTCGAAACTTATTAGTCAATCCTACCACATGAGCCACATCGACACAGAACACCAATGTTGACTTCCTCCCCCCAGCCTTTGCAAACCAGCTTCGGACCGTAATTTCGTTTATTTGATCCGTGTTGACCACTGAAGATAGCTCAGCGGGTTGGAAATCGCCAGTGGCCCCTTTCTTCACTCTGGATATGTCCGCCTTTGATTGGACCGTCGTGAACATCACATCCGAAAGCCAATTCTCTCCTATCATATCGATATAGTCCTTGTGATATACAATCTGATCAATTGCAGCACCCAATTTCATCCCATCGAATCGTGAAAGAGTAGCGGAAACACCAACAAGGGCAGGGGTGCCGGCTTGCGCTCTTGAAAGCCCAAAATAGTCTAAAGTCTTCATATACCCCGGTGCCACTATGTGATGTGCTTCGTCGACCAGAACAAGCTTGAAGTTAGCTGGATCGAACTTCGATATGCGGTCGCCGGATATGATGCTTTGGACACTGGCCACTGTGATGTCTGCTGTTCCACTGGCATGCATCGAACCCATTTCGATCTCCACTGTCTTCATAGGATAGGCATTGGTACAATGCCGAGCCGCCTGCTCAACAAGCTCTTGTCGATGTGCGAGGATCAGGGTTCGGCTGGCGGATTCGGAGGGAGGTTCAACACGGTCGATGAGCTGGGTGAAGATAACCTGACGGATGAATTAAAAAGCTGATTCTCAAAGATTGGGAGAAATCGTACAGTTTTACCAGCACCAGTAGCAAGCGAGACCCCGAGACGTTTGTGGCCCTCTTTCAGTTTAGCCAGCACTGCTTGGATGCATTCTTCTTGATACTTCCGGAGGTGTATCTTGAAAGGAGCATTGGCAATAGGCTGGATCTTAGAAGCAGCTGTTGTAAATTGAGCATAACTCAGGAGTTTGGAGGTTAGGAACGATCTCCGGAACGTGATCAACCATCCTCTCGAGGCTGGTGGCATGGTGGTGGGTGCATGAGGCCCATCATGAGCGATGTTGTGGTTGAGTGACGTCTGAGGAGGCCCGCAGTTTCTGCAGCGCCGAAGGCGTGGATCCCTGCACCTCGTGATCTCTAACTATCTTCACAAAAAGTTCCTTTGGTGTTGTTTGCAAATTCGAAAGCAGGACCTTTGCAAACTACTGGCTAGACCATGTTTTTGACAATTATCTAATCTTTCGTTCCCTATTAATGAAAGATCCCTTATCTCCTAAAAAAAAGTTGGTAGCATCCACGTGCTACAAGAGATGCGGACAGTCAAAAACCCTCATACAGTTTATCGGCGACGTCTAATATCAGGGCGTAGACCAAAGTATGGAGATTGAAAAGGATTCTAATTCACTGCACCAAAGTGCGGAGGAAGATTCCGGATCAGCCTACGAAGACTCTGAAGAACAGGCCAGTTCTTCATACAACGAAGAGGAAGAAAAGCACCACGTCGCATCTCTACTCAAAGCAAAGTCAGTCTCTGCGAGAGGCAGGAGTGAAACCAGGGCTAGAAACACAACAGATTTATCTCCATATCAGCAAAGCTCCCCACCATCGGATCTAGAATCAAGGGTTTCAAGCACAGCCTCCCAGCGAGAAGAGCGACGACGAGAAGCATCCGGGTGGGCTACGACATTTCAAGCACCTGAGTCTCCCACAGAGATCAGAACACCACGTCGACATGAAGTCAGATCAAAACGGAAAGCTGTCAAGCCACCGAGCCAGATTAGAGCGAAGCGTCTACGGTCTTGGTACAATCCCGAATACCGCGATCTTCTGAATGTAGGTATTCATGCTGCTGTGTCAAAATCCGTCACTGAGTATCAAGAACCGCTGGAGGACAGTCAGGTCGGATGTTCGATATGGAATGTGGAGGAAAAGAACTTATTTTTCTCGGCGCTTTCGAGGTTAGGGAGGGATAATATCCGAGGGATTGCAGCCCGCGTAGAGACGAAGTCCGAAATGGAAGTCCATGAGTACATCCAGCTACTACATGAAGGAATGATTGGGAAACCCCACAATCTTGTAGATATCACAGCTCTGCCAGCAGCGATAGACATCAGCGAAGAATGTTGTGATATCTTAGAACGAGCTGGTGATGCATTGGCTTCTCGTCAAGAGCGCGCTGAAGAAGAACTAGAAAAGGGAAAATGGGATGATTTGTGGCTTCTCAACTCTGACATGGACAATCTCCTCCGGAGAAAATTTGACAGGAAAGAGGTTGAAGAAACCCTTCCAGCGGTGGATCTATTTGTTCTTGGGAATTGGCTTGAGTTATCACACAGGGTTTTCATGAATTCCAATAGCGATGAAGACAACTGGGAGGATATAGCGGAGGCAGACGAGACGCCAGCTATCCGAGCCACCGCGTTCGAAGACTTTTATTCCCTGGCTATCAGTATTACGAAGCGAATTATATCTGCTACGCTATTCTGCACGGTTTCAAGGCAACGTGCTACCGGTTCCACCCCTAGCAAGCATGCGGATGTCAATGAAGCCGACGTGGAAGCAGCCGTCAAGGTGCTCGGACTCAAGGCTAGCAGTCGAGATTTCTGGATAGGTTGTGCAAGAAGATGCAATCTGAAAGTGTTTGACGAAGAGTGGAACTCTTTCATGTCTTATGAGGAAGCCGAGAAATGCCTTCGCGAAGAGAAGGAGAGGTCCCGGTCGAGATCTGTTGGTCAACGTGTACGCTCTGTCAGTCGTCCTCTCTCAACAACTTCTCAAGAGGATCTGCTGGCCTCGAAGTCCGTTTCAGAGGACTCTATATCAGAGGACGAGGATGACTCACCTCGCCACCAATCCGTTGTTTCAGATGACCAGCTTACGGATTACTCGACAGAAACCGAAGCAACATCACGGAAAAACCTCATACTTGAAAAGGTGGCATCCAAAGTGAAAGCAGAACTTGCTCACGAAGCATACATTGAAGCATGCGACAATGAACAAAGTCGGCTGGAAGAGCAACGCTTATGGACGCTCCTGGGGCAGACGGCGCCATTTGATATCAAGGATGAGCCGGTAGATCTACCAGATCTACCGAAGGGAAATTTCAGAGATGATATGGAGCAATTGAACTGGAGGAACCATCTAGAGTTCAGGAGTCAGTGGGAGGAGCTAGAGACGCCAGTTCCGAAGGCCAGGTTTGAGAGAAATGGGAGAAGGGTTTCGAAAGGGGCTAGGATGCGGATGGAGAGGCTGAGTGCTGGGCAGCTTTGGAGTTCCGATTACGGCGAGGATAGAGATTCTAACGCCGATTCTGAAGAAGTGTATGAGCGCAATCGAGACTCACGGGATGATTTAGAGATACAGCAGGATGGCTTAGATGACAGCGAAGTCCAGGAAGACGGGGAAGAGGTTCTCGCTAGATCAGAAGACGAGAGTGATCGTGACAATATTGCAGATCAAGATAAGGAGCAACCCCCCGATGACCTTGATACTACCCGTAACGTTGAATTCGAGCTTGCACGCGCTGATACGAGTGGCCGAGTGGAGTATTTGTACCCGGCTTCTGTGTCTCATTCTCCGATATCCGAAGATGGTCGCATCAAAGCAGAGTACGATAGTTCAGAGTAGAATGACAATTTGATATCTACGTACGGATACCGATGCCAAATTGTCTTTCAAGTCCTCAATCACTTGCATACTGTGAGAGTTCTAAATCTATCCACTAGAGAAGTCGATGGAACTATCATTATATGCTTGAAGACAGCGGGTGATCGAGATGTGACGAGTAAGTATTCTAGAACAGTCACAACCGGCCTCAGGTTCCCGTATTTAAATAGCTAAGAGGTTGCGTATTCACGTAACCTTCATTTTCTACGAATACAATACAGAAATGTATGAAAGCTTCCCTTTATAAAAAAAAAACAGTCATACATGAATGCTAACGCATCCGCGTCCGATATTCAAATCCACCCAACGCCAACCTGAAACACCTGACCTCCTCAAATATCATAGCTCTTTATTTGACCGTTAGAACTCAGAGGCTGTATGTTTCCCATACCCGTAGTGACCCCTTGTCCTTGAAACATCAAATTTTCGCCAGTGGCCATGACATTCTGGGCCATTCTGATGGCATCCTCACCCCCCGTTGCAGAAGCAGTTCGCAGTCCCTCTTGAACCTGGTGGACACGTCTCTTGAAGTTCAAACGGTCCAGAAAGAGTTGCTGACGACCTCGCTCTAGTTCTCGGCGCTCAGCTTGAAGAATTTGCTCCATCTCGTTGAATTGCTTAAGCTTAAGCTCGAACTTCTCAAGAGTCGCATTGACGGCACCAGATACAAGACGAGTCATTTCCCGCTCTTCGTGTGATGCAAGACCGCCTGCTCGAGCAGCGATTGTTGCAAGTGGGATTGTGGCCAATGTGCTCATGGAATGAGTGGTGGTGGTGGTGGTTGTAGTCGTGGTTTCTCGGACATCAATCTCCATCGAATCACTTTCCTTCTCGTTGCCCTTCTCGGGTGTTTGAGGCTTCTCCAATTGGTTGCGCAAGCTTTGCTTCATAGCTTCCACCGTCTTGTTCGCTGCGGCTGCAGTTACGCTTGGCTCGGTGAGACTAGCGAGGAAGCCGATGACAGACATGACTGGGTTGTCAGCTTGGCTGAAAGGGAGATGACCTTGCTGTGAGCCCAACATGCTGATACCGGTGGAGGGTTTAATAGGTTCAGCATCGAGGTACTTGTCTTCGATCTCGAATTGCAGGAATTTGACCACGCACTCTTCCTTTGTCCGAGTGCCGACGTAATCAGCAATTTCATCCCAGTTTTCGTCATATCGCTCCATTGCTTCAAGGAGCCGAAGAGTTTCACCGTCACTCCAGGGTGCGTCGCGATCAGGTACACTAGAGTATGTAGGGTTCTCGATCTTGACATAAAATGATTGGTTATGATTTGATGGCATTCGTCCTTCAGCGTAACAATTCGGGCAAAGGTCATATTTAATTTTGCTTGCAGTTGTGGCTGCGTCCGTTTGGGAATTATGGTAGTGCACACGGGTACAGTCAATGCCACAAGAGAAGCAGTTGATCTTTGAGATAGCCGGTTTGACAATATCTTCAATAGATTTTGCAGTCGCATCAGATATACCATTGGTTGTAGGAGCATCACCGTTGGCTTGCTTTTCCGCCTTGTTAAGCTTGTTTTCTCTCGCAGTAGGTTCGTAGATGTTCCGGCCAATCTCCAGGTTCAGGTCGGATTTCGATACAGGGCCAGCAGTGGCTTTAGCCTCAGTATCCGCATTCTTCTTTCCTTCCTGTACGACAGAATCTGCAGCAGGTTGCCATGGTTGAAGACCTCGAGGAGTGTCGCAGATGATCCTGAAGTGTCCAGTGAAAGGCGGCCCGACATTGGAAGGCCTATTGTCTTGATCAACCTACAATTTGGTCAGTTGTGAGTTTGTAAAGTTGCAAGGCTCAATTCATACTTGATAATTAATCAACCCCCATTGCTCCAAAAAGGCGTGAACCCGCATGATCGCACATACATCACCCGCCAGATTTCTACGGCAAGCAGTGACTGTCAAATATTCGATAGGATTAAGACGATACGTGTTTATCATGAAGTCTCTGTAATCTTTGTAGATAGCAGGTGTCTTGCTTCGATTCCGGTTGTTGAAGAACTCAGGGAGGGCTTTTCGCTCAATGCCATTGATCTTGTGCATATCGAACCATGTGCTGTAACTAGGGAGAATGATCGAATGTGTTTGAGAGATTAGGTGTTCGCGCGCTGAGGACTCGATGGAAGCCTTTGTCTTCTCGACCTGGCTCTCTGTGGCATCGGCACCTTCGCCCTCGGTTCCCTGTGGTACTTCCTGGGCATCTCCCATAGCCTCATCCTTTATATTGTCTCCGTCGCGGGGTGGGGCATTTGGCGCGTCAAGGGGATTATCAGATATTGGGATAGCGGACGAGACATTCGTAGCAGGATGAGCGGTATCTGTTCCTTCAGCCATGGCAACATCGGAGGCTGTGAGGTATTAGTGCCCAGACCATCAGAGGTCGTGAAATATTCTGATGCAAGCATGCTTACCTTCAATACCTTGACCTGAGCTCTCCTCCTTAGATGGAGACTCTTCCTGAAGTGGAGGTTGCGCAAGGATTGAATCCGCATCCGGAGTTCCGCCAGCGGTGTCTGCACTGAAGTTCATGGAATCATTGTCCATATTGAGAGAGTTCGGAGGTGGAAGTTATTTGAGTTGGCGCAAAGAATCTTGGTAATGCTCGTCCTCGTTCGTTACTTCGAAGTTGTCGCAAAGACCTAAGATCAATCCAAATCGTTCATACGTGTCGGAGCTGTGTCTAGATTGCACAGATCTTAAGCTAAGATGAGCGACTCTCACTGCGTTGGTGACCAGTGTTTGTTGACTTTGTCGCGTCGGTTGGTTGTCGTCGATGAAATTCTGAGCTTCAACTTCGCGATCCTCGCGTTTGAACAGAACGAAAGCGACCATTCCTTAAACAGCTCGACAATGTCACGTGATTAAAAGTACTTTGCATGGATTTACTAACCTCGGCCGATTGTCCGATAGAAGCCGACATCATGATGATCGTTCGCTCAAGATCTTTGAATAACTTGAACACTGCACAGAAACGGTATCCAAAATGATTTCAAGAGCCGGCTCTTCTGTTCTACGCCATGCACGCACTCAATTGAGACCAAGAGTTAGTCCTGCATATACTACATCTCTCTCCGCCCTCACACGATTACTGTCCTCACTCGCCGTCTTAGAGCAAAGAGATGGCAAACTCAACCCCGGTTCGTTAGGCGCAGTCACAGCAGCAAAAAAGTTGGGAGGTTCAATCACTGCGTTCGTGGCAGGAAGCAATATCAAAGGAGTAGCAGAAGAGGCAGCGAGTGTTGCGGGGATTGAAAAGATCATTGCGGTGGATAATAGCGTCTATGACAAGGTATGTCCATTTCCCGCCAGTCTTATTAACGCGCGATTGATCATTGTCTAGGGATTACCGGAAAACTACGCGCCATTGCTAGTAGAGAATATCAAAAAGGGCGGATACACGCATATCATAGCTGGCCATACGGCATTTGGCAAGAATCTCATGCCCAGGGTTGCAGCATTACTGGACGTCCAACAAATATCCGACATCACGGGGATCGAAGACGAGAAGACATTTGTCCGACCGATTTACGCAGGCAACGCAATTGCTACAGTCGAGTCATCAGATGACATCAAGGTTATCACCATTAGAGGGACAGCATTTCCTGCTGCAGAGGCAGAGGGGGGCTCGGCCTCCGTTGAAGTTGGTGCTGATCCAAAGGCAGAAGCTTCTGTGGAATGGGTCTCTGAGAACCTCACAAAGTCAGATAGGCCCGAATTGGCAACGGCTGGAAAAGTAGTCTCAGGCGGTCGAGGATTGAAATCAAAGGAGGAGTTCGACAGAATCATGTTGCCACTAGCAGACGCTTTAGGAGCAGCGGTTGGAGCCTCAAGAGCAGCTGTAGACAGCGGATATGCGGACAATAGCTTGCAGGTTGGACAAACTGGAAAGGTCGTGGCGCCTCAATTATACTTATGTGCAGGCATCTCAGGAGCTATCCAGCATTTGGCGGGCATGAAGGACAGCAAAGTCATCGCAGCCATCAACAAAGATGCGGATGCACCAATTTTCCAAGTTGCGGATGTTGGATTAGTGGGAGATTTGTTTGACAAGGTCCCTGAGCTTACGGAGAAGCTCAACAGGCAATAATGTACAATACACAACGTTATACACGCGCTCAGTCTAGAACAGCCAGCATATCTTCTATCCGCGTGAACTTTTCTCTTTCCTTCCCCTTTGTTCGGCCTCTTCCTTTCTCGACGGCATCGATCTTTTTCCAGTCTTGCCAGCTCACTCGTCTGCAGCCTCTCTTTTCGGCTTCTTCTTTCACTCCACCCCAGCCTAAGCTCATCTCATTGCCCTTTCGACCGAGGAACGCAACATGCCCATACCAGTCGTTAGTGATCGCATCCGCAGTTGCGAAGGCATCCTGCATTGTACTCGCGATTACTCCAGTGGGTCCCCTTTTGACCCATCCAGCACAATACATCCCAGGGATATGTTCAGCAGCGCCAGACTTCGACCACCCCTCGTTATCCTCAATCACACGGCCCATTTGATCATTCGGAATCATTCCTAGCCGGTCATTGAACGGGAGCCCAAGCTCAGGAAAACCTGGGAGACCTTCGGATTTGTATCCAATTGAACGGAAAGCCAGCGAAGCTGGAATATCGATCGATTCTCCCGTCCCAGCGGCTCTTGCTGTGGGATCAAACGCATCTGGCTTCAAGTGGGTCTTCTCGAAAGAAACACTTCTCAGTTGTGAGGATGGAGATATAGAGTTGAAGGACGTTGGAGATAGGCAGAAGTCTAAAGACCACGATTTCGGCGCCGAGGTCACAGAAGCACTCGATCCCTTCTTCAGTATCTCCATAATCCGCCTTGATGGCCTGGGTAGCTTAGATATGTCTTCGGGCAACAAAGATTCATCGATAGGATGAAAGGCAACAGACGATAGATTAGACAACTCTCGAATTTCTTTGATAGTGAAGGCAGCCTAGAATTTCATTAGTATTCCTCAACACACAGTCCCAACAACTAACCTGCAAAGGACCCCTCCTCCCCACAATCCTAACTCTCTTGATTTTGCTCTTCCGTAGAGTGTCAACAGCATTCCCTGTGATATCCGTCGAACTCAAAATCTCTGGGTTCTGGAGCAATATCCTCGCAACGTCCAGCGCCACATTGCCTTGCCCTATAACCACAGCTTCCTCTCCCTGGGTGAGATCTGGTGCTAGATCCGCATACTCAGGTAGACCATTGTACCATCCAACAAATGCCCGTGCAGAGTATATACCTTTCAATAAACCTTCCCCCAGTATCCCCAGTTCGCGATCTCTTGAAGCTCCATATGCGAAAAGGATTGCGTCGTAATGAGGAAGTAGCGATCGGAGGGGTAGAGCAGATTTATGATCTCCAATGGCTATGTTCCCGACGAAATTGAATCTCGGTGACTCTGCAACCTCTTCAAACTTTTCTTCGCAGTTCTGTGGGCGCTTAGCTCGTTTGCCGGCTCTTTGGTTGAGAGAGAGCTTGCCTTAACTTCAGGATGGTCCGGCGCAACACCAAAGCGAACCAGACCGTATGGGACCGGCAATTGCTCGTACATATCGATGACCGAGTTCTCGATCTTTGACATGACTTTGTAAGTCGTATAGAAGCCTGCAGGGCCAGACCCGATGACAGCCATTCGAAATGGTCTCCCATCATGGGCTCGGGGTTTCGTTGTATACCTCCGCCGCACAGCGGTCGTCATGTTATGACGAATCTTGGAAATAGATTCTGCACATCGTAAGCAAATCCAAGGTCGAGAAATCCCATTCATTTTCCCTCTTCCTATGGGCTAAACAATCCACCTACTGTACAGTAAGGCGTTGAAGTTTTGAGAGGCTATCTTTATCTTATCGAGATCTCGTTGCTGGGTCAGAAGTTCAGCCTCGCCCTTTGTTGATCTTTCTTTCTATTTCGTTTACTCCATAATAACCGAGGAGAGTGCCATCCTTGCATCCTTGCCCATATCGTCATTCACATTTCTTGTTATCTCGCCAGATTCCTGATCTCATTGCTGCCAGCCATTAGGGAATTGATTGTGCTACGATGCCTGACCAGCCTCCATTCCTCTATGATCCTGTAAAGCAGGATAATTCGAGGCCGTTCCATGATTTCGATCCCAAGAGTGTTACTCGCGCAGCTCAAGCTCCTAGGCCGCGCAAACCGAAGCATGAGGGGCCTTTGATCTCTTTCAACCAACACCCCGAGTAAGCTTCATGCTGATTACTGTCAGTAGGATTTTTTGCTAACAGGCGCATAGTTCATACCTCATTCTTCCATATGGAAATATAAATGCGAAGCCAATGAACCCGTCAGTCAAGAAATGGATCAAATGGATGCGGATAGCTCAATTGGTTCTGCGATGCTTAGAAGTGCTTTGCGCAGTTGGCCTCCTGGTTTTGGTTATCCTTATCAAAGGAATTGATACTACTGCTGCGTGGATCATGAGAATAGTACCTGGTGTTGCGATTCTACACACGGTCTACGCTATCTATCACTTGGGTCGAAAGCCATCTGGAAGAACACCAGCGTCGTCCGCCTCGTATATGCTGTTCGCATGCTTTTTCGATGTCTCGATCGTCCCCTTCTATGCCTTCAGCGCTCTAGTTGCAAGAACAAAAGAAAGCGGATGGTCAACACTCCTCTCAAACCAAGCACTCACCTCGACCTTCTCCACAGTGGTCT
The DNA here is from genome assembly GCA_003988895.1 of Hyphodiscus sp. D1413. Lineage (NCBI taxonomy): Eukaryota > Fungi > Ascomycota > Leotiomycetes > Helotiales > Hyphodiscaceae > Hyphodiscus > Hyphodiscus sp. D1413. The sequence continues at coordinate 173,604 of QYAO01000018.1, forward strand.
TCTATCTCGCAGCAGTGGGCGGTGGTCTACACCTGGTCTCTCTGGTTATATCCCTCTACCTGGCTGTCACGTTCCGCAAAATCACTAAGCTTCCACCCGATATGAACCCACTTGAAGACAACCTTACGTCTCGGCATAAACGCAATAAATCTTCCATATCAACCGCAACCACCGTCTCAGAGAAACGAATCTCTGCACCTTTAGAATCCAAACGCAGCTCAGGAAACGCCTACGAAGACCTCTCCCGCCCTCCAACCATCCCGTTCCTCCACACCCGCACCATCTCCACAGATTCCTTCTCAACCTACCGCTCAACACCACCTCCATCCCGCGACAGACGTCTCGACCTCCCAAGTCGGCAATACCAAATCCCCACTCCCCGCTCCTCAGTTGGTGAGGATGCGCTTAAGCGTAATTCTGGGTACAGGGCATCTACTCCCAAGCACGCCTCATACACCGAACTATCCCTCTCCGACAACTCCTCAGTACGCTCCTCCAAGAAAATTGGAAATATGCAAGAAGCATGGTACACAGCGAACTCTCTACCCCCACGCTCAAGTCGTTCTTCGTCGCCTAAGAAGGCTGTCTACATGCCCCTAGACCAAGCACATGATTCCTCAGAAGATATATCCTTAGCCTTGCCAAACCCACTAGAAGCCAACCCTCCCACGCCGCGCCACACGCAATTCCCACGCGATTCTCCGCTCGCTGAGATTAGCAACAACAGGGCTAGTACGGACATTGCGGACTCCGGGTCTCGCTCCCGCGAGCTTTTACAACAAAGGGAGAATTTCAAGTCCAAATACTATGGCGAGCTGAAACCTGGAACTCCGCCTGTGATGGTGGGTAAGAACAGACAAGTGTCTTCGGGAACGGATTTCTCGAACAAAGGTGGCTACAAGGTTGACAGGAGAGAAGTGAGCGGGAAGATAGCGGAAGAGGGTCGAGGAGGCGCATGGGGCACTCGATTTAGGAAGATCAGTGGACTGGGTGGACATTCTTGAATTTGAGACGATGAAGAGTTGATCTATGAATTTCTATTTTTTAGGGGGCGGGGCGGGGAGGGCGCATTTAGGTTGAAGATTTTGCTATGCTAGGTTGGGTATCTTTTGAGGGTATATTGTCTGTACAAATATATGCAAATGTGACGAATACCCAATCAATCCAGCTCCAATACTCCCAACTAAGATTTATTATTGTGATTCCGGTTCATCAGTGCCTAGATGTCCTCTAATATATCCTGCCCAGTCCGTGATGCCCGCTTTTGCATCTTGCGGGTTACCGTACTCCTTCCAACCTAACTCATCCCAGATGCCCAACCCAGACAGATGCCTCATCGTGGGTCTGCCGTGGGGACAATTCCAGGGTTTGTCAAGCTCTCCTAAGTGGCTGACAATTTTCCCCATTTGTCTATGGGTCAGTGTTCGACCGATCATGACGCTGCTCCTGCAAGCTCTCATCGCGAACATTTTTCTAACCTTGGAGGGACGAGGAACAGCCCCTTGCGGTGCGTCCGAAAGGAGGGCTATTAATTCTTCCAGATCGGTAAGAGAGAAAGCTGTCTCACGGCTCAGGGGAAGGCTGACGAGCTTGCATCGTTGTCCAATTTGTGATTCCCCTGACTGATCAACAGCAACACCGAAGCCATTTGTCTCCAGAGCCGAGAGGTTCTCAATCACAATCTCTTCTTCCATGGCAGTCAGATCGAGCGTCTTCGGATACACGAGACGCTGAGACTGAACAATTGTTGTTGCTTGGAGACGCTCGAAGTTGTACTTCTCATCTGAAGCATGCTGATCAATAATGAACAAATCATCTGCTGTCTGACGGCCGTCGTTCGACTGGGGGGACAAGGATCGTGAAGCAAGTATGAAACCTAGATTGAACTGTCCAATAATCTTCATCTTGGAGAAGTCGCTTTTAGAAATTGTCAAAGACAGCTTCTCCTCCGCCGTATCCGAATCCAGAGCTTCGTCGTTGGCTTTCTCGGCACTCGATTTATGGAAAGAGCGGAGGCTTTCGTCCAGACTCCGAATCTGGTGACTGATCTTAGATGTGTCGGTCTCTATACGTCGGACAAGATTCATCGTGGAGTCTTTTCGCTTTGTGCCGCCTTTGAGAAGGCCTTTGGTTCGTATAAATTTGTCTTGAGAAAGAAGAGCTGCGGCATCCTCGGCCACCTGGATCATGTGTTGTATCTTCGCCTCTTCCCGAGATTTCTTCTCCTCTTCGTCAACAAAGTCTTCAGTGTCATCAACTTCAATATCGACAATAGAGGAATCCACTTTTTCGATCTTCACAACAGTTGGACTTGATGGTGGAACCACTCCATGCGGAGGGTCTGTGCTTGCTTGGGTGGGAGTAGGGCTTTCTAGTAGTGGTGGTGACGTTGGCGTAGGAGCATTCTCTTCATCCGAGTCCTCCGATACTGTCGTCTGTCGCATCGTACCAGGAGCCGCAAACCGTTCACTCAATGAGCTTCCAAATGACGGCGGTGGGACAGTGGGAGACTTTAATCGGCTCCTGTCACTTGATGCGACAGCATGAGGCCGTAGGGTTTTAGAATATGGCGTACCAATCGAACTGGTGACTGTGTGATCTCCGATGGTGATGGTAGCAGTTTCTGCTGGGTTTCTCCGAGAACCTGGGTTCTTCGAGAATATGTTCGAGATGGTTGATGATAGCTTTGACGGAGACTGGATCGCAGGGATCGGTTGCTCACATGGCTCGTTCCCTTGCTCGTCAACTTCAGATCGTTGCGGTTCAGGTGCATTTTGATTAAATTCGGGACCTAATACCTCGTGAGAAATAGGGGCTTTTGGCGATTGACTCGCAGCGACAGAGCTGTCCGGCTCCTCAGGATTGGGCGACCTTGATTGCTCGGACTCCTTTCCTAGTTTCTCGATGAGCTGGCTTTTTTCTTCTGAAAGGCGTCCACGACACCCACGAGCAAGCCGGTCCGTTCGATTTTCGATTTTCTTTTCAAGCCAATTTGAGATCGAACTTGCAGCCTTACTACCACGATTCAAAGGCTCTCTAGGTACAGCTTCAGGCTTGGACATGTGGTTGTAAGACTCCTCCTGACTATCGTCGTCATCAATACTCTGCAATATTCTTGTAGATTCGGACCCGTCATCTGATTCTTTGCCTTCGGTGACCTCAATTGGGGTTGATGAAGCTTTCGCTGGCACTGTATTTTCACGACTGATTGTTAGTTGCTTGTACGAAGGCTGCTTTTGTGCAGGTAGCTGCGAAATAGGAACTGTGTAGTCCTGGGATTCAAAAAGCTTGATGAGAGCTGTCTTCAGATTCTCCAACATCCGTGTTTGATCGTGCAATAGGATCGTCCTCTTGTCCGGACTGACATTGACATCGTACATATGAGTGTCCAGCTCTATATTTGCAAATATAAAAGGAGACTGTGAAGCATTATAGCTTTTGTAAACCTCGTTGAAAGCCTTCGCAACTTGAGGTAGACCGCAAGGTCTTGCGTTTACGAAAAACATTTGCCTGTCTGGAGTCTGACGTCCCTCCCCAGAAGCTGGGCGTGATATATGACCCACAATCCGAATATCTTTCCTTCCTGCATCTTCTTGGGTGCTCCATCTTTGACTTGTGCCGCTGGTTGGCTCTAACTCGAGATTGAGATCCAAAGGAACCAGGGCAGTCAACGTCTTTGCACCGAAGACATTAACAACGTTCTCTCGTGTTGTTTGGTTGCCCTTCGTAGAGAAGAGAGTCGTTTTCTTGCCCTTCCCAGCTTGTTGCGTTACTGAGAATTTGATTCCTGTCTGAATGCATGCATATTGACCCAAGACTGCAACGACTCGAGCCCACTCTCTTTTGACGTTTCGTTCCAGTTCTCGTCTTCTGACTGGAAGATTATTGAACAGACTTTCCACCGAGACAGTCGTCCCTTTCTGTGCCGCCACGACATTCGTTCCCTTCAACTTTCCAGAAACCTCAAACTCGAGTTTGGTCCCTCTCGGAGCATCTTGTGCCATGCATGTTATGACGGAAAATCGGGATAGAGCGCAGAGCGACGACAAGGCCTCGCCGCGAAATCCGAAGGTCTGGAGAGTCGTGAGATCGGAGTATGTAGAGAGCTTGGAGGTGTAATGCTTGAGAGCGAGCGTATCATAGTTGTGCGGGGAAATTCCGTCGCCATTATCCTGTACTTCAATCGCCTCGAGTCCTTGGTTCTTGAATCGAACATCTACAGAGGTACTTGTCAGAAAAGTTGTTGAATCCGTTGCTTGGCCACAAACCAATACTCGTCGCGCCTGCGTCAAGGCTGTTCTCCACCAGCTCTTTCACGACCGAGCAGAGATCAACGATGACTTGACCGGACTGTATTTGGTGAACCTGAGATTGACAGAAACATTAGCAATGGATATATCTCCAAAAACAAGTGGCAGTCCGTACCGTCCGGCCCTCGATGGGTTTTATGGTGGCCATGGCATGGTTGCTGAAGGATGATGGCCGAGGGCAAAGCGCGAGACGCGATTAGAATCCTCGCGCCCATGGATCACTTTAACTACAGTACAGAAACATCTACGCTTCATTTCTTACTTCTTCATCTTCGATTTCAAGTGAGAGATTCTAGGTGAATAGACAACATTTGCGAACGTCTTTAATATCGAATATCACCCCTATAGTAATTAACACTATAATATTTCATGTTTTCTTTACTTTTCTCTACATATTTGCCATTCCGCGCTAGAAAAATAGTACCTTATCCTCGCCTGGAGCTCTGTCCCTATCCTAATATTATCCGAGAATGATTTCTACTCGTATCATACTATATAGCACTAGCTTATAGGCACATGATAGCTCATATTCCAGAAAGATATACCCAACAAATAGGAGCGCTTGACATCTCCTGCTCAGAGTCACGTGTGTCCTCCCCTTCCGCTCAAGGCACGAAGATGTGTACGGAGTGCGGTCTCACAAAGCTGACTCCCCAACTTTCTGGCTGGATCCCTAATTGGGTATCAACAGCAGTCAAATCTGCAGATGAGAATAGGATCACTGCGGCGGTAAGGTTTCCCTTGCAGGCGAAAGCCACCTGAAAATATGGCCACTGGCTGGTCGTAATATGAAGCAGAGATCTTCCAAATAGATGTCTAGAACTTCCGGAAAGCTTTTAGAAGACTCGTCTCCCTTATTCTGGGGATGTGCTGATGTCCCATGACTGGTGGCAAGACCTGAAGTCTTACTTGTAGATCGTGGACGGATGTAGGACTGCTCATCACGTGACTCACTGGCCGTCTCTTATTCTGCTGCCTACCGCTTGCCACTTCTGTTGTGCTTCAGAAGAGGTGTCCAAGTCCTCCAGTGTGGACAGAATTCTTAGCAAGATCCTCGGGAAGCCCGATGAAACGGTTGCTGTAGTCAATCGATCGACATGCTCTCCAATCTTTCCTACTTGAGCAATGTGCTTTGTATTCTTCATGCTGTGAAGCCCAGCAAATGATTTGTCCAATCGCAACCCAACGGGCCTTGTCACTTCAGCCTTCTTTAATACCTCGATTCTCATTGGCTGGGAATTACGACGGTCAGGTTACAACATAATACGCCTCGGCATCATGTCCAGAGCCTCGCAGGAACAAGGCTAGATTCGGAGATCCCAGTATATTTTTAGGGATTCTTTCCCGTGCGGCGTTAGTTACCATTAGCTCTCACTAACAGGCAAGTTACGGCGGTTACATTGAGTCCTGATAGGTGATGTCCAGGATATGCGATTGTAAATCCGCCCGATATTTCAGGAATGCAGGCTCGAAGGCCAAAGGGCTGAGCCATGTTCTAGTAGACAAATGGTGAAAAGACTCAAAGCACCTTCAATCATTCCTTAAAACGCTGTCTTACTGAGCCATTCGTAAAGTCGTAAAGACTAGTATCAGCTTACAACTGTCCCTTCCCATGAGAGTTCTGAAAACATCTGCCTATTGAAAGGAATGAGGCTCATTAGGCAAGAAGAAACACGAAGTCCTTCGAAATCGATATATAACAACGGGGAAAGTTCAGACTAGCCATGCATTCTCTCTCCATCGCAGGGTGCAGTGTCTCCAGCGAGTTCTCCAGCCTCTTCAATCCAATATCTGGTTCTCCTCGACAGCAAAGACAAGATGTCTTCCTCCCAATCAACAATCCCGCAATTCTATGTTTCGCCAGCTGTCCGACACCTCTCAATCCACTTGGACACGTTTCTCTACCAGAACCCCAACGTCGAGCGACTTGCAGTGGGAGCATTGATCATTCATCCAAACACCGTAGCTGCCAACGCTCCCCGCCTGCTCCTTCTCCAACGCTCAAGCTCCAACCGCGTTTTCCCCCTCATTTGGGAAATTCCCGGCGGGCGTTCTGAAGCCTCCGATGCAACAATATTACACTCCCTTGCACGAAAAGTAAACGAAGAGACCGGCATGCGAGTCAACAATGTCGTGAGACAAGTCCAAGAGATTGAGTATCTCACAGTACGAGGCATTAGATGGGCTAAATTGTGCTTTCTAGTTGGTGTGGACCAGGTGACAGGTCACGAGGCGATTGAGCAAGTGCCGGTGAGGGTTGCGAGGAGCTCACATAGAACGTCGAGATGGGCTTCTTCGACGGTGATTGAAGGATTGGAGGTTATGACGGAGGGGCAAAGGGAAGTTATGAGAAGTGGATTTGCGGCATTTGAGGAATGGTGCAATGAAGGGAACATCGATATGGGGGAGAGGATGGTGTTACTTTACTTGTAACAAGTTGTGAAGCTGGCTGTCCATACTCGATGATGGATTTGACGGGATTTAAACAGTCAATGGAGGGGGTAAGAGACGCTATGACAGGGTTGGTGCTTCGTGACTAGTCGTGACCAGCGACATAGCACCGCTTCCGGAGAAGGATCAGAATAATGAAGGACGAATACAATTGGAGCGAAGGGCTGCGATGGAAACCTCAGATCTTGGAACTAATAATGATTAGGAAAGTAGACACGAATAGACTAGTAAGCAAGCAAATGAGATTAAATTATCACTTTACTGGCTCAAAGTTGTCTTCGCTATGGACCTAAGTAAACATTCTTCATTCTTCTGAATATTGAAGATTTTGGAGTCAGAAACACATTGTATTTTAGTATTTGCAGTTATTCCCTTTTCCCATAGTCCGTAAAGTTGCATATTTATCCACAAAGAAGCTCAAAAGGCTTTACCCAGCTTTCGCAGACTCCATGTGGGGTGCTCTCTTGCCTGGCAGGTTCGGCCTCCTCGTGTCTGTTTAAAACTAATCACTAGGTGACAAATGCGTACTAATCCCCCCCGCCCCGCCCATAAAAGAAGTATTTCTACCATTAGCAGACAGCCTTGTATAGAACATCTTTTCAATGTATTAGCTTCGATTCATAATAACCTGGAATTATGCATACCAGGTAGACTTTCTGGTCCTAGATGGCCATCGCTCACTGAGCAGTAAGCTTCGAGATCTCCTCGTCCCCGGTGATACTCTGAACCAAAATTATATCCTGTCCATTATATCCCCAGGTGAATGTATTATCTCCCTTTTCTACATCTTCTCTGCCCAAGTGAATATTGTGGCTGCGAGAGTGTTATCGAATTCGGGGCAGAAACTGTGACTACTCATGTCAAGTTCATCGGCTGTGTGAATTTGTGATTGCTGGAGGTCAGGGTAAGGACAGATAGTCCGACCGCTTGAAACCATCAATTTTCACTTGCGTCAATGTTATACGTGGCCTCGAAGTCGGGGCCTGAGACGTTATTCCCATGCATCAAGCATTTAGACTTAGTCTTTAATAGAGACCAAGTTACTCATTTTTAAACTTAGAGACTACCGCTCTGAGCGACATTAATATCACTTAGGTGGGTTTTCTGGCACTACAAGAATATAGAGCTTTCGATGGTTGTACTATCAGTATCAGTAGAACTCGTCCTTGGATAAGTTAAGAATGTGAGTAATTACCTATGTCACAGCTACAAAGAGGGAGGCGATAACATCAATACCGGTCACATCTTCTGGTGGTTTGCCTGGCCTTTAGCAAAACGATCGAGGTTGACGATATGAGTAGCAGGGTTGGTTGGCAGATCAAGGTAGGAAAAAGTGTCAGGGGAATGAGTGTTTATGGGCAGAGAATTGACTGACTTTAGTACCTGGCAACCAAGTAGTATTCAAAACAGGGGATTGAGTGAACCACAGAGCCTTGTTGTTTCAAAGACAAGGATCGAATAACGATTTGCAGGACCCGAGAATCTGTCATAACGAACACACCTTATGTACCTGTGTCCGATATCTGAAGCAATGGAGAAACAGGTGGAACTCCAAAATTATCAGAAGAGAGTTCTTGTAGCAGAAGGCCCTGAGGGTAGGAGAGAATATAAGGCTCTATTTATCTCCCTCATGGCTATTTTCATCTATCGTAATACCCTTATATACTCCATGCCATCGCGTACCGGGTATCTCCTGTATCCCTAAAGCTTCATATCCCAAGCGCCTATCTAATGTAATATCGTGGACCATCATTTATCTAAGATCTCTATCCAGCAATGCGATAACCAAAACTCCCGCGCCAATGATGACTAGCCATCTCTGGAGGTCAGAAGTCCTTCCCGCGTCACTTTTCTGCGTCGCCGTAGGACTCACCGTCACCGTCGCCGTCACTGTAAGAGGCTCGGCGTTAGTTTGAACTGGTAATGGAGGGTTGCTTGAAGACGGAGCATTCCTTTTAAATTGAGACGCTGCTTGGAAGAGAAGCACGGCTTAATTCAATATCGCCGCTGCTCAAAAAAAAAATCCTCTTGGTAAGGAGCCACCACTTGGTGGAGGGGTTTGCTTGGTAAAGAAAGTATATGGCTCCAACAGGTGCCCTGACGTATAAACGATGGAAATTTCATGGGACGGAAGTCTCCCTGCCATGACACGATGACTCAGATTGACTGAAAGACTGGCACCTAGAGGATGAATACGTACTGCTGGGCACCGGGGCGGTACTGGTTGGCGACGTAACCATCAAATATACTTCATCACTATGCAGAGGCGGGACAGTATCTCGAATCAGGAGTCCCTGAAGCGTCTCCAGTGCACTCATTTGCTGCCCCACCCCATACAACCCATCGTAACCTCCATAGTACCAGTGCTCTCCACATGTCACCCCATCGTAGCCTCCAGAGCACGACTGAGCTGCTGCTAGAGAAGAGGCTTCCAGAAGAGTCGTGACAGCGCTGGTGGTGAATGGTGCCATCAACGTAGAGGCCCACATAAAGCGCGAGAGGTAGCCCTTGAAGGAAAATTGGTCATTGTCACACATGTGAACGGTCTCGCAGGCTTGCTCATACATGATATCTGTTGCGTTGTTGTATGGAACAGAGAAGAAGTTTCCAGTCGCGTTGAGAAATCCTTTTGTTCGCGTCTCCCAAAGAGACGAGCCGTTGGTGTAATTGTACATGATGGCTGATCCGTAAAGATATATTCCCACATTATAGGTCCACATTATTTGGTCTTGGCTTGAGCAATTCTTCGTGTCGTCCGTGCCATCGTATACATGCCAATCCGTTGTAATAAGGCCAATGTCTTGGGACCACTTCAAGCTCTTCTCCGCCCAGTCGATGTACGTCTGATTGCCGGTAAATCTGGCCAGTCGTGCGGAAAGTTGAAAGAACGCACCATTCGAGACGGAATTCTTATAATCGTAGCCATCGTTGAATGTGAAGATCTGCCACTTCAACCCTCCATTGCAAGATGTCTCGTCCCAACGTCTGACTTGTGTATTCCAAATGTTTTCCGTCAATTCCACCCAGGAGTACTCTCCTACAGTGGGCTGAGGATAATCCTTCTCCGCAGCAGACATTGTTGCAAATCCCCAGAACGCTTGGTCATCATTCCCTTCGTCCTTCTGATGCCATGGAACCATGTAATCATAAAGAGGGCCAACTTGCGAGAGAAGAGCCTGTGTCGTGATATTATTATATGTCGAATCGCCTGTGAAGTGGTAGTAGTCGAGTAATGCTCCCCACATTGCGCCAGCCTCCCACCAGTAGTAGGGTGGAGGAAGAATCCCGACCGTTTTCTGTGTGTCCGTTATGTTGCCAGTGTAATATTTCACGAGGCCGTATGCAATGATCTGCGTAGCATTCTTGATGGAATCTCAGGACAGGTTAGTCTAGTACAGGCTGTGCAGAGGAAGTGCGGAGGAAAAGCTCACTTGAATCGGTGACATTGAGCTCAATTGCTTCAGACAGCGGGGTAGCAATTGCCACCAGAGTAACAAGAACTTTCAGTGCTACCCTCATCATGAACTATGGAGCATTGTGCATCGTAGTCGGTGGCGATGTTGTTCCTAGGGAAAGGCGAGGTTAATGTAGGAAGAGAGTGGTAGGCGCGGAGTTCATCTAGTCTTTGCTATTCGAGTGAATTGACCAAATCCCAAAACTGGAGAGACTTGTTTGCTGTTCGGCGTCTTCATGCCCACTTTCTGGCAGGGTATGTTGGTTTTTGCAGCGAATCATTGGCTGTTCCTGGTTATCAGCCAAAACTTGTGATCGCAAACGAACGCTTCTCGTATCGCGGCAGAGGCGAGCTGCGAACTGCGAACTACCGCATGTTTCTTGTTTCGAGGATACAAGGGAGGCTAGCTTGCAGGCCGTCTTGAAATAGCTCTGCTTGTTGATCATGAAGATCTTGTATCTTGAGATCTTATCTTGAGATCTGGTTTGTTGACATGCTCAAGTACAAAAAAGGAAAGGGATATTAAGGAGACAAAGGAGAAAAAGGAGAAAACATCCTACGGCTTGCACAACTCACTGATGAGCAAGCTCATTCTCAAATTCTCAAATAATCTCTGGCGAGCACGCATCTGCTCGGAATGACCGGCATTGCATGATTGAGCAGTCCTTGAGCAGCCCGTATTCCATCAGGACCGAAGTCAATTAGGCTGATGATTCAGCATCCGTCATTCGATGTTGCATTGTTCGATGTCTTGATTGTCATACGAGGTTGACCTTGCATGCGACTGACTGGGGAATATCAGAGCGAAGGTGATACTGATAGTCAATTCTTGCAAGTGCATGATGATCTGAGCTGCGAAACAAAGATGCGATGGGGGTTGTGGTTGTTGTTGTTAAGATAGAGAGGTGTTCTCGATGGCTGACGACCCCTTCTTTTGGTAGTACGTTGTCACGTGTTTAACTACCTCCATATTTAGCTTTTAGACTCATTCCTACGCCCACAGGCTGGCATTATATTCGTGCTCACAAAAACTACCTAAACGGCCGCAAACCTGCGCCCGATTGCCAACGCAGTCGCAGCTGTAGAGAGCTCTCTTGCTGAAGTGGCAGAGAAACCTTTGATCTATCTCCCATCTGTCATAAAATACATACTCACCGAGAACATCGCGGTAAAAGCTCCAGCAAGACCACAACGAGTGGGCATGGGTGCTACTGGAAGCAATGAGGCAAGAATGATCCCCAGAAATGTTACTATTCAAAAGATCACCGAGTCGGAATAATGAACCGTGTTTGGCCGCGTATTCGTTGCTTTCGATATCGGGTTCCTACAACTCTGGTATAATGTATCACTATTCTGAGGGCGTTAGTTTGTACTTGGTGATATTTCCCAAGTTTTTAGTGATGCAAAGGTGTAACGGATTTCCCAAAGAGCCTGAAAACTTTGTTATCTGACGGCTGCGGACGAGCAGCGATCAAATCTTTGCTCCGTTCCAAGACCTCTCGATCCTTTCCAATTAGATAAATACTACCCATAGTAGGGCCTCTCATCTATTCTTGGAGGTTCTTTAACTCGTTCGGATGTGGTGGTTTGAATTTCTCCAACTCACTCCATAACAGCACCATTTATTCGTCTCTCAGTCTCGCATCCACATTTGTAGTAGGAGCATAATTTATCCCTTTAGTGTTTCTCTAACTTTCAATACAAGTTTCCACTGCTCAGCTGAACCATCTTCTTTTCCGAACTCAAAGCATCCCAGTTCCTTGGAAACTATGCTCGCTGGCAATCTAGTGATCCATCCCTTGCATCTTCTAGTCCGTGAAGATAGTCCAATTATCTCGGCTTGAAAGTACAACATGTTTTGGATATTCAACTTCGGCTAATGTGACGCAATCGCGGATTCTGGATATTCGCCTATCAACGATCTGATTTTGTTGTAACCTCTCAATCTGGAAGCAGAATTGTATCATGAGAGACAATTAGAAATCCTAGAAAAAGAAAAGACCGTTCTGAAAAAAACTGTAGGCAGATTGCAAGGCTGCCCGCTGGAAGGCTGGCTGCTTGGTCACCGACGTGGCGCAGTCTGGCTAGTTAGGCATCTTTGAAATTTCGAGGAGTCTTGGACCTCTTCTCATACTCGCTAAATTCGAAAAATAAATTAAATGGCTTCAAATTATTTATTCTGTCCTTTGTTTGTAGCATCTCTCTCATCCTGATTAGCAATGAGTCTTCCCCAGTGAGGACCTCCAACCATCGAGGCTTCGTTACATATGAGAGACAGAATGCATCTCCAAACTTACATGTTCTCCCAGGAAATTCCTGGCCTAAAGATAGGAGCGATTATAGATGCCGTACTCTGAGGCTGCTACACAATATTAATTTCCAGCTATGTTAAGCCAAATGAGGCTGCTCAACGCAATCACTCCAACGTTGATGCAGCAGACAACTTCATGGATCAGAACAAACTCCTATCTCCTTTCTACAATGGCTAGCTTAGCCGCGCCCTATATTTTCAACTTCCGCATTTCATTCGCAACTTGGTCTTTACTCCGACAGGCACATCTATCACACACTAGGGAGACTTTCTGGCCACTGATCAATTACACAATATAACCGAGCTTGTTACCTCATGCTGGAGCAATGGTCTGTGCTATTTGGACTATCAAAAAGATGGCTGCAGGGTCGTTCTTGCATCAGAAAGAGACTCCTAGTAAGGTTTTATACATTTCCATCACTTCTTCGCCTTTCCTCTTTCCCTGCACGCAGGTCAACGCATTACTAATTTCAGCCTCACTCAGGAGAAAATTGGAAGCTCAAAATCTCAAAGCAGACCAGGAGAGAGAAGCATATCAAGCCGAGATCCGTTGCCGAGAGAAGAAAGCTCAAGAAGCTCAGCTCAAAGAGGAACCTAAAGGACATCAAGAAGTCGAGGAGGATACTCGAACTTCGAACGACAGCCAAATGCGAGAAGGGATTCAATATTTTATACTGAAGCGCGGTTGTTCCTCATTACTATAGCCTATATCCCTGATCTTTGATTTATTTTGAACGATTTCTGGCCTCCCAATGCTAGACGGCGAGAAGCTGTTTCGCGAGAAATGGCATCATCTGGAAATGAGTTAAATCTCAGTTGGCACTGTATGTACAAGAGATGTTTCTCGTTTCTTAGGTGTGAAGCTTCTCCGATACAGGGCGACGATCGCGGCTACGTGGTTATTGAAAGATATTTTCTTACCGGGGATAATATGGCATACTTGGGAATAGGGCCTGTACTTGCTAAGTACCTACAAGACTTTATTAGGTCTAATATCATGGAATCTTTGCTGCTTCAATTCTCGATCGAAACTTTCTTGGGCAGGCATATTTAGCATTCAACGAAATCGAATTTTGCGATAATATATCACTTCACCGAGTACTATTCTGATTTTATAGTAACAACTCATGTACTTTGAAAAGATCCCAGCTGGTCGACATGTTTGAACGAAATGGCTGCGTTAAGAATTCTTTCATCGGAGACCAATCCCTCCCAAACCCCTTGCTGCCGGTTACTGAGAACACATATCCTTCGGACTTCCTGTAATAATATGCGGAGTCTTAACCGTCCAGGATATCTGATCGTTTAGGGATTCCTAAAAACAATCACTAGCAGCAATATTCACTTTGCGAAGCCATTATATCACGTGATAATTCTTTCCATTCCAAAATATCATGACGCGAACACTCTTCACGTCCAATGTTAACGAAATAGCAGAGAATGGACTATAACTCTCTCCACGGCCCCGGAATCTCAAATTTCTCATCCTCTCCGTCTCCCCGTTTGTCTCTCCTCCTTCTCCTATGGGGTAACCTCCCAAACTAACACAAAAAGAAGACCGACTTCCGACCGTCTCAGCCGCGCAAGCACTGACGGATATCAACACATCTCCAACACGATGCATATCATCTGGTATGAGGGACCTCGATGCTATGTTACAGAATCGAGATCCTGGCACTGTCTTTGAGGGTGATGCGTTCTTTGGTGGGGTTTCGAGAGGGAAGGTCACGGAGGTTTGGGGTCCGCCTGGAGTGGGAAAGACGGCTCTTGGGTATGTGCTGAGAAGTTAACATGTCGATTGGTCTAATATGGTGACAGGATGCAGTTTGCTAGTAGTGCTTTACACGCTGATGGGGGGGTCGTTTGGGTAGGTCAGTTGTTTTCCACACCATCATCACGTGCCGGACCTTTTCGGAAGTTCTCCTGAATGTCATGAAGCGAGAGCATGTCTCGTTTAGAGTTCCTTCGAAATCGACTTTAATGTTCCATGGCGTACCTCTCTTGTGTTCATTACTATCATGTCATCGATACTGACTGGCTTCTAGACACATGTCATCCTGTGCCTGGTCCTCGATTCTCCCATGTTTTGACTTCCTTCAAGCCAACAACACCCCAAATCAACAAACCAGCTTCGAGTCCACCGTTGCCCCGCACTATTTCAGACGTCATTGAAAACCTCACTCACTTCTCCACACCAACTCTGGCACATCTCATCGCGCTCCTCACGCGCACAACCACAGTCTTCCCACCGCTAGGGACAAGCCTCGTTATCATTGACTCATTCTCAACCTTGATCAGTAATGCGTTCCCTCGGAATGTCGATTCAAACGTGATACCAAAGAAACCTGGTGCTCTTAACCCATCATCTCGCAAACTCCCAATGCTCCAATATCTCATTAACTCCTTCCAGAAACTTGCAGCAACACGGAATATAGCTATCGTCATTATCTCTCAGTGCGTAACAAAGATGCGTCCGAGTTCTAGTGCTGTATTAGTGCCCGCCATCAATACCAATGCTTGGGAGCAAGGTCTTGGGTGTCGAATATCATTATTCAGGGACTGGGGATGGGCTGATGAAGATGGGAATGAGGTGCATGATGTCAGGCTCGCGGAAGTGGTGAAGGCTGAGGGTATTACTATGACTGGGGGAAGGAGGCGAATATTTGGATTTACAATCAGAGAAGTTTGTATCTACCGATTATTACCGCTTCTTGATAGTGAAAAAACCCTTGCTGATTTCGAACAGACAGGATTACAACCCATCACACTGCCGACTCTTCCGACGCAAGCGGAAGTCCCCATCACTCGTTATGCGCCCTTGAGCCAGACGTCACTGGAGAGCACCTCACTAGCTCTTCCCCAAAAACGAAAGCTTGCAGCAACAGACCTCGAGATACCCGACAGTGACGCCGAAGACGATGAAGACTATGGCTGGGCGGAAGAAGATGAAGAGGGTATTCCTCCACCGCCTCCACAATGGCAAGGAAGCGAAGACATCCTAGTACCTCCCCCGGGTGAATTAGAAGGCGAGGATGAAGTTGGCGAGGAAGATGAAGAGTTCGAAGAAGAGGAGGAAGAACAGCTGCAGACGGCTGATGGGGGTGGGGGTGGTGGTGTAAAGCCCGACTTGAGAAGAGAAATTATAGAGGATAGCGAGGATGAGCTGGCCCTCTGACGAGATAAATCACTTCCACGATAAATGCAAAGGAGTCGACTAGGAGCAATAATCATGTGGGAGTGGATATCGCATTGAACTGCTAAGATCTTCTTCCTTTACAGTCCAGCAGTTGAGACTCTGAAGCCTTATGGTCAATTGCTATGGGCGGTGTCTGTCATTTGTAGAAGGATTTCGCGTGTCGGAGTTGGCTGGATGGATCGAAAGCTCCCAAGTCAGGGAGCGTTCAGTCTTAGAAATGTCTGCTCTTCAATTCATACCGGATGAGTATCCAAGTTCCTCGCTATTTGCGGCTTTTTAACTCTTATAGTTTATGTTGATTCTCTGATGGTTATCTAATGATCTACTTGTGGATCCTCATACAATGGACTCGACGTGGATAGCGTCCCACCCATCCACGATCGTGCCAGAATTTCGAAACCTAAAAACGCTTGTCTGATCGGCGATGGGAAAGTGTGGTCAGCTTTCAACCAAATCAGGACCAGAACAGACAGAAAACATTGATGGCGTCATCAAGTGGTGTGAAATCATTCAAGTCTGCAGAATATGCATGCAGCATTACCCCGTTTGAGATCCGATCAATTAATCAATCATCTCGTACTCTTCGCAAACTTTAATCTATTTGGATGCCAAAGCTCTAGAGATTAGCTCACAACATTCCGGAGCTTCAGTTCCGTTCAGAACGATGGATCTATGGGCAGTATCTCTCTGACAAGTGCAACTACGCAATTGGGAAGAGAACCCTACGTAGTGTGCTGCAAGACAAGTGACAAATGAGTGTGGGAAATCTATATGTGCAGGCGCCGGATACTAGTATTGACCCTTTTGGACGGATCATAGGCTCGCAGCGGATGTGGTTAGAGTTGGTGATATGCTTGGGATCTGTCCTAGACCTGAAACACCATTTCTCATTCATGGGTTTGTATCCTGGTTCTCTTAGTAACTTGACTAACTTTTTTACTTTTACTATTCCATCTTGTGCTTATATACATGGCGTCATGAACTGCGGCGTAGACATTCCTGTAAGTGGGCTTCAGATTCATAGCTTGGAGGAGAAGATTCGAAGAATATCGTTGGACTCTGTGAAGGCTCAGGGCTTCTGGCGATGCACCAATTTCGAGCCAGAACTTCTTCTCCTGCCCACATACTTCCATTTCTGATAGCGAGCCTGTCATCATGGATTTTGTTCTCTGCAAAATCATCAATCATTGTTGATATATTTCTCAATTTAGCCTGAAGGCATCAGCATCTTCTCCAATTAGGTTCCACGAATGATCCATTGTTGTTCTTATCGTGCTCCTTCTCCCCCACAAGGTCCTTATCTTCATCTACCCCACATCCTACCGTCTTCACAAGTGATGTAATATATTTTGCCCTGTTGTATGTCCTTGACCCAAGCTTTACCTCAACGATACATGAATAGAAATGTGTTAATACACTTTTTGCCTCTCGGAGAGTTTAAACGAGCATACTTTGACATCTAAAGTGCGCTTGAGCAAAAGCTCTTATCAAATTTGATATGTTTGGTGTACATGCCCCTCATTTGTGCTTTGTACTGTACCTGCTTTTGGCACCATCCGTTACATGACATTTATCGAAACACTGTTCCTAACATGACACAACATATGTGTGACTCGTATCAAGATAAAATCATCATACTAGTGAATCAATACTTAGGTCTACCGACTTCAGGCCGCGTATCCGGTGTCTCGTGAAAGCGGAAGTCATTTTCCACCAGTAACACAGCCAAACGACCAGCCTTATCTTTCAGATCACTTCCACCACAGCTCACCGCATAGCTGACGTAGATGACTACAGTCAGCAAGCGAGTCAGTATTGGTTGCAGTATCTTTCTCATCCGCGTTTGATGCATTGATACGAGCCATGGGCCACAATATGAGGTGGAGATGCACTCTGAGGCCACAGCCCGGAACGCACGTCAAGCAATATCAACATGCGGCGGAAGATGCAGTTACGTCGTATTGATGCATTCGACCGTCCCATGAACCAACATTCCCATTAACTCACTAATATTGCATCAACTACTCCTTTCCATGACATGATATCTCCCTCATCCGATCTTCCGACGTCACACGAAGAGGAGGGCAAAGATAAGGGCTTGTAAAAGCTCCAGTCCGTGTACGGCACAGCAGTCTAGGCCTTCTACCAGATCCTTCTCTCGAGCTTTCCTCACTACCCCAGACCCCGCTCCCGTTGTTCCACCGAACTTCCAGAAAGCGCATCAGCCCCGGCTTTTCGGACCGATCGTGAATCGACCTGCCCTTCTCTCTCACCCAGCATTTCGTCTCATGGAACGCCTCAAGATCGATTTGCGCGGGGAGGCGCATGTCAATCTCAATCCCACATCACGTACATCCTGAAGCAGCTGAAAGCCCGAACATTGACCGACGGTCCGTCGCACAGTGCTAGCTTGCGCTCCACATGCAGTAGTTGTTACGCCCGAAATGAGTTTCCCGGGCGTATTCTGCATTCCGTCATGCTGGTTTCTTTGTTCGATATGAATCGACAGTACATTAAAACTCCCGAACCACATACCCTTCATCCGGTTCCTGCTTTCCGGAACACACGAGCTCGTACTAACAGGGTGTGAGAGGGGGATAGATGGAGAACGTCTTTCAGGCAATGTAGAAGCTGCATCCCCATATGAAGTGGCTTCTGCTCTCTGCATTCACCGACGTTTTGCGCCGGAGTAACTGTACCCTGGACGAGCGTTTCGCCGCACATCCATCCTCGAGTATGTTTAGGCAGGGGAGAGGGTTTCCTAAAAGGTATCATGAGAAGGTCTAGCTTGTGCTGGCGTGTCTCTTTCCAGGCTATTGAGTTAGGTAGATCTGGATGATACAGCTCTAAAGGATGCTGGATAGACGCACCTCCCTCCCCACACCCCCTCGTCTTGTTGCGAAGTGGACAAACAACAACCCCGCCAAATGGCCCCACTCTCAAGACAGCCCCTTGAGCTACCCCACGAGAAGGAGACTCCAACTATTATTCATTTTAAAACAAGTCGTGTCACCTCATTATCCATCGAGTCAAAAAGGGCTCCACTTTCTTTTTGTGAGCGTCAACGTTACTTCCGTACCTTCATTTCCCTCTGTTGGATGTACGTCAACATCCTTCACCGCATGTTGCCGCTACATCTTGCTCTTTCATGGGCTAAAGCTTGGTTGAGAGAGCAAGGACTTGCAACTAGATAATAACCGAATTATATAGAAATTAGGCCCGACCGACAGATGCTGTGTCACTCAAAAAAAAGGATGAATTAGAAGTTGAAATACGTTACCGTTGCAAGCTATTTTAGATTGATATGCCACCTGTCACCTCTTACTGGACGACAAGCTGGAATCACGTAGTCTACACAGACTATGGCGACAAGACTGGCTATTAGCAACTGAAACGGAGATGTTTCACAGGAAGGATCTGAAATCACATCATCTCAAAAACCGATTTGTTTACAAGTCACAACGTGGGGTAGGTCCCGCCGGGGAACGACTCTCTTTTCAGTAAGAGCGCCAACCAACATATGTACGAGGATTGCACATCTCGCTTCCCACCCATCACCTCATCCAGATCGCAATAATAATATTCGCACGGCTTCTTGCATCATGCTACATTGATACCTTGCAGTTCCCCCTTCAAGCTCCACCCCCCGAGAGTTCCTGTCTCTCTGGAACCTCTCGGCCGCTTACTGTACATTTCGATGAACCAATCCAGATATTCAGACGCCGCATCAAAGTACGTAATCCGTAATGATAGGGCTGGGTCATGCACACTAGGTCAGTAGCGTGTGTTCCTCCAACCTGTTGTGAGTTGACGATAGCGAGAGATAAGAAGATCGTGCATGTTGCACAATGCAGTGTACATTCAGAGTTCGCGGAAGACCGGCTCCAAGCAGAACAGTACGCAGGGTGCGGAGAAGGCTTGAGGGTTGGCGATGAGTGCTTTCGAGCTCTTTTCAACGCCGATAACGAAATAGACTAAGCTAGGTCTTCTAGGCCTCTCCACGACTCGGTAGTAAATCGGGTCTTTAAGTCATGCAGTATACTTTCCCCTCAAAGCACTAATGCAACTCGTTGATCAAAGCAGAGATGATTGACATCTGCGGGGCGGTAAGACGACACCTCTATTGTACTGATCGAATCGCAACTCTAATAGCGAGCGAACCAATAGTTTGCTTCTGCCTCAGTCCAACTTCCAAATGATGGAGTCTCTTCTGAAGACGAAATACATGGGAAAGTCTACCCACTGCTCCGATGTAAGAACGGAAGACCTTTTGCCAAGCTGGTGTGCGTAAAGGGTAGAATATATAATGTGGTTTGTAATTTTTCAGTTTTCATTGGTAGGTACCTGGTGGTACTGACATAAAAGGTTCTCTCATACTACTCAGAGGCGGAGACAGATCATCTTGCCTTCACTAAAGAATGTCTACCTCAATGTACCCTGTTCCCCTCTGTTATGCACACCGCAATGCCCTCTAACTCTCATGCTAATGATTACCATATCCAAATGCACTCGTGAGCCTCCATAGACATTAGATATCATTTTGATGCCTATCCATACTTGACACCGATTCAGCACGGCTCCCTAATAACGGCCACTGCCACACCAGATACCTACTTCATCTATCCTGAGCTCATCATCCTGTCGGGTGCTTTCCTCTAGCTGCTGTGTTTCCTCATCGACAATTGTCGGAATTGATCAAGCACCCTAATCAGGAGTACCGAGACCTCCTACGCCGTAAGGTCAAGACCCTATACCTACCCTCAGCTAAATCGGCGATATATGAAGACTTTCATGCCGTAAAACCCTCGTACGCAGGGTCTCTGCCGAATACGGAGCGGACAGCGGAAAGCAACATGGAAGAACAATCTAGAAGGCGCCAATGAGCCTGTCGATGTTGACTGATGTTGTGATACACTATATGCGGCGTTCACTTTCGAGGACATTCTCGGGAACTGTCCCAATCATTGCGTCGAACCTCCCCACACTGCCTGACTTCCGCTGTACTCACTCCGCGCTGCTCGTCTGTCTACTTGAGAGAATCCGCGAGTCACTTAGTGGCTGCATCTCTAACAAGCAAAGAGGCTCCTATCCCAACCTCCTCCTCGAGCTGAAGTCACCCCAAGCAGCGTCCATATCCCACCATCTTGCCGTCTCCGCGAGACGCTCAGCTTCAACGAAGTACATCACCCATCAGCACCGACCTCTCGGCCTATAGCAACGCACAGGAAGCTCCTCATGCATCTCTGCAGCACGTCAAGCCCAGAAAGAGCCATCATACAGCATATGCGTGAGATCTCGCGCGCTCAGAAGCCAGGTGCTTTCTCAGCCCACGAAAACCCCCGCATGGCCAGCAGCGCGGAACACTGCAGTGCAGACGAACGCTTGTTCTCCGGCCAGCGAGTTCACTTGCTGGGAGAGGTGTAGGGATAGATAGATAGATGACTTTGTTGGTGATGAGATATAACTGTACTTTGCAGGAGAGATACTTAGCCACTTAGCCACCCGCAACATACGCTCTTCTGCCGCGAAGGAGTGAAGCGGCTAAGCATGATGCTTCTTTCACCCGCTTCCTGCGCGGTGGCTCTTCGGCTGCGACGATCGAAGATGTTCAACTGCACGTGAATGAAGCAGAGTGAGTGCACGTAGTACGTATCTATCGACGCTTTCAGGCTCAGAAGAAACATCGCAGGGAAGAGCCTTGATTCACGGCTGGCGTTCGAGATACACTAGACGCAGTGCCGGCGTGTGGTACGTACAGGTACATACTTCGTACATAGCCGTGATGCAGGACAGGCCAGGTCTCGGAGCTACTTTGCAGAGATCGCAAGCGCTGTCGAGCCGAATGGCACCTCACCTCACCTCACCTCGCATCCAGAGATAACAAGCAGACGAAGCGTTTTGTTGAAACATGGGATCCTCGTAGAGGCAGAGGCAGAGACTCTGCTCGAACCCCAACTGCCAGCATCCAAGCGACCCTCCCTATCACGAAAGCGTTGAGAGCATCGCTGAAAGCGGCCGTCAATACGCAATACGCAGCGCAGCTCCACTTGCTCCTACGCTCGCTCGCTCGCTCAAGCACGCATTTTGACGCACGCAGGCGCAATGGATGGCGGCTGATATGCCCTGCCTCCCCCGTGCTTTCAAGGGTACAGGTACAGGTATCATATTTATTCCCCTTCGCTTGCACCAGCTGCGCTTATCGCATACGATGGTTGAACTCAGTTTTTGAGGCAGGGGTGGATGACATGATATGGATGGATGACAGCTATGCAGCATGTGAAAGATTAGTGGGGAAGCCCTTCAGGGACGGACGGGATTGGGATTCACATGGGAGGAAGGAAGGGCTGGGCTGGGCTTTAGTTGAGGATAGATAGACCAGATGCAAAAATGCTATCTATCATTGTGTGGGGGCGTATGTACAGGGTGTGTGATGTTAAGTGAAGTGAGGTTGAATTTTTGGAGTATCGGGTTTCATGTGCTCGTACCTTGTAGACGTCATGTGAAGTTGCGACGTCGTGGCCATGTGATAATGTGCCGGTACATGTGCACTATGCGTAAATCTCACGCGGAAGAAGCACATGTTCGGATGTCTCACTGGATGGAGCGTGGGTGAGATTTGAATAGTGATGCTTTGATTCTCACAAGAAACCAGCTCTAGGTTGCCCGAGCTCTCAGTACTCCGTTCGTTGCCTGAATCGCCACCTTCATAATAGAAAGCCCGACAACCCAAGCCCATCCTTCCATCCATCTATAGACCCCGAAGCCGTAGCAGATGCCACTGATTGTTGAGAAGCGAGAAAGGAAACTCATAAACTGATCATCATCCCCATACCCCAAACAATTTCTCCCCGGCCTGCCCCAGAATCGACCTCCCCAAAGACGAAAAAATAAAATAAAGCAAAGTCTATAGTGTGCGCTGTTCTATATGTACACCGTCCCAAACAATTATCAAATCAAAGGAGAAGAAATCAAATCGAGCGGTGTTTTCGCAGGAGCAGTCGTAAAGGTATTTTGAGAATCATCGCTGGAAATGAGATATGACGGGTCTCATTGAGTGGCGAGCTCTCTGGATTATTCTTGTATTGTCGTAGCCGTAGTGGAAAATTTCGGAGCTCGTTCAGAAGCCAATTGCGCCTTTGAGCGAATCCTTCTATAACAGAGCCTTCATAGCAGTCACATCCGATCCATCAAATCGCCACCCGCAATGCTGCCTGTCGTGCTACTTTGTCCACTGGTATTGAAGCCCGTCTCGCCTGCACTCAGCAAATCCTGTACTGCGACCTTGGGGACCTGAGGGACTGGGAGCTTTCTTTGCGCGCCATCTGTTCTCGACATGATATCACTGATCGTGAGACCGGATCTAGGAGCACTGGTGGCTTGAGCGTGATACTGGCCGTCAAGATGCTGGGGCTCCATCGGTGCGAGCGCAGGTGTGTGTTGTAACGACAGATTGCGAATTCCAGGGAGATCGTAACCCCCACCGTAGGGTCTCAGGCGAGGTGAGTGCGCTGGAGTGGCAAGCGGTGTGTGATCAGGAGTCGGGGACAACGAGTCGTGGGAGAAGGTAGGAGACGAGGGAGCAGTGCTGTTTGGCGAGTTTGGTCTCGAGCGCTTGGCATGTCGGTGCGCATAATGGTCTTCCTCGTCATGGGAATGCGAGCGAGACATGGCGTAGGCTGAGAGAGAGGGTAGGTGATTTCGGCTGTTGTGGGAAGAGTGGCTGTAGTAGGGATGGTGACGCGAACCGTGGTGAGGGTGGTGCGTCGCCACGGTACTGCTCTCCCGCTCCACCTGGGTAGCTGCGGTGGCGAGGAGGTTGATGTCGAGGTTCTGGCCGTTGTTGGGACTTCCTCCCAGACTCCGACCGTACGGGTTCAGGGCCGATGGAACGTTGGCGGCGTATGATGCGAAGGAGTGGGGAGGAGAGACGTTGGGCGAGCCGACGGTCGAGGTGGGAGCTGATCTCGACATGGCATTCTTTGGCGGCGGCATCATCTGGGCCATGGAGTTACCTTCGAAGGCTCCATTCTGCACGGCCTGTTGCACGGCCTGTTGTGTCTTGTTGCTCCTCCTCGAGTTGGGGTTGTTGTGTATCCTCGAGTGTCGAGTGAGCTCGTCGGATCGCGAGAATCGTTTCGTGCAGCCGGGGAACTGGCAGGCGTGCGGCTTCTCTCCAGTGTGGGTGCGGATATGGCGAGTCTGATGCTCGAGACGGTGGAAGGCCTTATCGCACAAGGGGCACTTGTAGGGTCGTGGTAAATCCTGTCGATCCTCCCCATGCTGACCCCCGATCATGGGGGGCATCATGCTCACGGCGGCCATCTCTGCTTCTCGTTGCTGTCGCTCAATCTCCCTCAACTTCTCTCTCGCAGCCTGCTGTCCAGCCTCCAATTGAGACTGAGGGTTGAGTAGACTGTTGAAATCTACGGCGGAAGATGCGCGTTGCATGTGATTGCCGCCGCAGCGAGAATGGGAAGTCGGTCAGTCTTCGTTATTCTGCCGTGGACTGGGTGGATGGATGGGTCGCTAAGGTGGATGAGGGAGGGAGTGTTGAAGAGGAGGAATGTATTTCTTCTGTGGTATCTGTGGTTGATAGTAGACTTGTCGATGGAGTAGATGTGTGGAGAAGGCGGAGGTGGTGGTGGTGGTGGTGACGAGTATGGGATTTTGGTGGGTGGAAAGTTTATGTTCGAAAGTGGTGGAAGGGTGAGAAAGTCGAAGGAAACTGGAGAACAAGCGAATATAAAGAATAGCGCGCAGGGCAGGGTTCGGGAAGGGCACAGCAGGACATGGGCGGTGGGTCTGGGTGGAAGGGTAGGGGAGGAGGAAGGGGGATGGGCATCGGCATGGGCATGAGCAGTGGGCATGGGCTGTGGGTTGTGGGCTGTGGAGGGAAATCAGGTGGGGGTCGAGCAAAACGATGGGATATCCTCACCCCCTCCATACCTCATCCAGCCACCCTTCCACCCTCCCATCCACTGCTCCAATCTGGCGCCTCACCTCTCACTTCACCCGTGCCCCCGCTGAAAGAGAGAGTCAGTGAGAGGCAGAAGGAGAAGGAGAGAGCGACCGAACGAAGGGAGATCTCGCCATCCCACGCTACGCGACTCTACGGAGTCCCCTTCCCCTTTGCGGGTGAGCCTTGGGATACGCAGAGAAGGATGACAAAGACGACCAAGGAACACAAAGACGTAGACGGACAGACAAAGACAAAGATAGCATACACCCCAACCTGACTCGTTACATTCAAAAGCAAAGAACAAAAAACAAATGAAAAACAAAGAAAAAGAACCAATCCTTGTTAGACGTATACACCAACCGCTGTACCTCCTGCTGAATCTCAATACTCACTCTATCCCATTTCACGATTGCCCATGAGTAATGCCCCATTTCCTCTCTTCTCGGGGCTAACGCTCGCAAGTTTCTTTTTTCTCTGGTGGAGTGGAGGGGAATTCCGGCTGCGTTAAGCCCCTTCGAGTAGCATCCAATAATTGCGTACCTTGGTTATCTGCGGGACTCAGTCGCGCCGGGAAATGTAGGCTGAGATCTCATGTGAGATGTGGAGTTGGCCAGGCCTCTTGCGCTGAGCGCTGAGCGCTGAGCCAATGTCTTGCGATGATAGACCGAGCAAAGGGGGCTTTCCTCAACGCTTCCCTTGGCCCTTCAGGACAATCTCCTAATGGAGCCCTGCGCCGGGAAAAAGAAAGCTTCCAAAAAGGAAGTTGGGGTATCAAGGGGGCCTCGACGTGAACGTGTCATAATATTTCTATCCCTTTTTATTTTCTTATTGCCCCTGCCTCCTTTCCTGGGGCCCCTCGAATGCTGACGGCTCTCTGGTCTGGGTTGGCAGCTGAAGGGTGACAGCATACGTGTGCTCATCCGTGGTGACTACGTGCTAACTCGCCCTCTGCTCCTCCATTTGTAATGTTATGATTCCATAGGCAACCAGCACGCCGCTGGTGGTGGTCGTGGTGTTGGATGGCAGGGTAAGGGATGCGGGGGGTACCTCGGAGCCCAGCGAAACGTGGAGAAATGGCCTTTATGCGCCCAGACCGAGACCGAGAGGAGGCAGGACGAAACAGCGATGTTTTGGCAACAATCAACAGTTGCTCTTCATCCCCGATTCGTCTTCATTCTCCCGCTACTCCCAACTCCCAATCCCCCCTCAGTTCTTCTCTGTTCACAAATCTTCCCTCTCGGATATTTTCACCATTCCCTTCCTGCGCATGGATGATGACTGCTTGCGTCTGGGGGCCATACATATCTCTATTTCCATCCTCGCTGCGCTGACTGAGAACGGCTCTCCCCAGCAGCCAGCAGGCTGTTTTCAGCCGTAGCACACACGCAAGGGGAAATCCTTATCAACCAGTACATTCCCATCCCGGATTGCACCCCGAGACGGACCCCCGCAAAGTCGAGGCGTTTACGAGCTGATCCCGCCTCGAATGAAGCACCGGTGTCTGGGGCGAGTCTGGAGTAAGCTGCCGTGGCTATTCTTCCTGTGCAACGAGTCAGATCCCTGGATCCCTCCTCTACGCTTCCGGGTTGTGGGGGTAGCGCTCGTAGATGGATGCGAGATCATGACAGAGAGTCATCGCGATCGTGACAGAAGGGTCATCATCGTGGGCATATCATATCATACCAACGCATAATCTAGCATTGACTGTACTGTAATACTCCATACTTCTCAGTAAGCCGACGGCATCGTCGGCAGGCTCCGGTGGTGGCCTGTTTGGTGCGTGGCGCGTCGAGATACATACCACTTGTCGCCATTCCAGTACTGGCCCAGTCAGGGCAGTTCGATGCTGGGGTACTCCGTGACGATGGAGAAGTCTGGCATGCCGTCCGTGGATCGATGATGGCATGTTTTACTTTGGGCGTACAGTACCCCTCCGGGAGATCTCTCCTCTGGTGCGAGTTGAAACCTGGGGTGCGTACATAGCTCCTTATCTGGATGCCAATCGCATATTCTCTCCTTTGACGCTAGCACCGCTCTCAGGGCGGTGGATTGAGTATTTGTTTATTCCCGGATTCCGCGTGCCGTGACGCAGCGATAGACTCTCTCACTCGTCCTGACTGTAACTCCCACGGTATGAAAGGGGACAGATCGCGAGGGCTATGCGAAACCGGAAGTCAAGCCACCATATCTGCGTCCATAAGCCAAGATGAGATGGGGATACGACGAGGCTGAGTCAGTTGTGGCCTTATTTTTGGGTTGCTTTACCCTCGAGATACTCCGAGCAGCCCTCCCCCCGGGCCAACTCGAAAATTCTGGGGACGTAGTACGATATTCAGGTACCGTGTAACGTACCCCAAGTCGCCTTCTACGACATCGCCAATCCGAAATTTCCCCAGAAGAACGAGAAATGGTAGCGTCTGCGTCTCTCAAGATAATTCCCCGGAGGCCCTCCAGGGGCATCTAATTCTAGGGGTCTCGCTAGATAAGGGATGATGTATTTGGCATTCCGAGACGCCCCTCAGACTGAACTCTCCCAATATAGACGCCTGACTCGTGCATCCCTACCGTACGGGCCCTACCCCGTATTTATTCATCGGGGAATGACGCGACACCTCGACCAGGCCGACAAACAGCGCGTCTCCAAGTCGGCATTTGAAAAAGTGCGACGAGAATCTTCCCACAAGTTTTCTCCTCTCAAGTCAAGCTCCGTTGCAAACCCGCCATCTCGCTCAGCAGTACTAGATACTGCCCGGTTACAAAAAGCGGATCAGGGCCTTCTTCGGGCCGGGTCGTGGTGAAAAAGAGGGAAAAAAAGGACAGAAGAAAAAAAATCCCCTATCGAGATTTTGCTTCTTAGTCAGAAGTGGAGGTTAATCTTTGCGCGCATGCGTCACGTCGTGAGCTCGCTTTGGAGCGCAGGCGAGATCCATGGTCACGGCAAATGGCAGAAGCAGAGGCCAGACTCGGCTGGACAGTAAGCGCATCAGAGCAGAGCGCACGCAGAACGGCCCAGAAAACCATGCCTCTTATCGAACATGGCTCGCGAGAGGAAACCGCTTCGTAAGTCGAACGCACGCGAACCTACGTATAGCACCATGTACAAGTAATTATACGACGTTCTAGACGAGCACACAACGGTCCAT
Source organism: Hyphodiscus sp. D1413 (assembly GCA_003988895.1). NCBI lineage: Eukaryota > Fungi > Ascomycota > Leotiomycetes > Helotiales > Hyphodiscaceae > Hyphodiscus > Hyphodiscus sp. D1413. The sequence goes on from QYAO01000018.1 coordinate 201,428, forward strand.
AACGCACTGCGCTGACTGAGATGGCGTGACGGGAATAAGAGGGGCCTTCTCTATCGCGTAGTTGGAGAACGATACGAGACAGACAGACAGACAGACATCTGATTTCAAGATGTGGAGTCGCAGCGCTGAGAGTGGGGTCGATATCTCCCCCCTAACGTCCAAACTGCCGACGCTGAGCCCGAGAACTCGCTTTGCGCCTGGGACGTGGATGTATGCATGTATGTACTGTAAACAAACTGATTCGCTCGCGATATCTATCCCCAGACGTGACCTGGAGCGCAACATATCAACACATCCTTCGCGACCTGAGATTTTCTTGCTTTGCGCTGCGGCGTCTGGAGACCAGAGGAGGGGAAGTTCTCTCGTGCTTCTAGAAGCGACGTCACCTTGGCTATCTATCCACCAGATCCAAGCGTTTACGGCGTTGGAATTTCGCCGAGATCGTTTCCAGGGGATGATAGAGACACACCTGTTGCTGTGATAGGGTGTGACTTTCTTGCTCAGACTAGACTGCTTTCTCCTTCTCGCTTCGATACCCCTTTCTCCAGACCCCGCGGGGTTGTTTACGACGGTTCGTTAGTTGCCTTGCTGTTTGAGATCGTGGATGGGTTCAGGCGTTTTGATTTGGAGGGATGGAAATTCTAGCTTTGATAGGGGTTGGTGATTGTAAAACTACCCTTGGTGAGGCTTGATTCAGAAGAATTAGCTGTATGTGTTTTCCCAGCCCATAGAAGATGTAAAAGGTCGATATATCTCATAGCCGACTCTGCTTCAAGAACTACAGACATCCATCCCTTCCTCCAATAATACCACGAGAGGATAAAAGCCCACTAGTCAAGTCACTCACACCTACCAGAAACTGGCCGAGACGGTATTCGATTCCGCACTTGCAGGAGGAAGCAGAGCAAGTACGAAATCTCGAATCTACAAGACCCGCGATACCCTTTGTGACTCCCCGCATCCCCCAATCGACATCGACACTTTGACTTCCCAAATCGGCGCATCAAGGCGTCGTGTCGACTCTATCGATTTCCAGGATCGTCTCCGTTCCTTAATCGAAGAAACAGCCATGTCAAGACGGAGGCTCGATATTCGACGCCCAAGGCATCGCGTCACATGGAGAAGAAGCTATGGTGTCGAACCCAACTCCGCTTGTTCGAAATCATATCAGAGGCATGTTGCAGAGTCATCGATCGAAGGTACTGTTTGGTCAGACTCGATACCGTGCGTTCTGGAACTTGGCATGCTCTACTGAGCAGGTACTGAACTCGGTCGATATCGGATTCTGACTCTCGCCTTGGTTGGACATGGATTCCACTCGGATCGTAAGGTATTGAGACAGCTGGGTGTGGACGTGGAGTCTTCCGTTGTTGGCATCTTCGATACTGAGGAGATACGAGAGCAGGTGCTCGGCCGCGCTCTAGGCTCACGAGGACGCGGGTATCCGTTTGCGCATATTAATATTGTGGGGGACGATGCCAGTTTCACCTCAAGAGCTTTGTTTCTCCTCGCGGTCGAAATATATCATGCTGAAGAGCATCTGTTTGATGTTAGCCTAAGCGTGAGACGGAATATTATTCAGTCCATTGCTCGTGCGTCTCTGCCGCTTCAGCTAGAGCTTGTTGAGGCGGGGTTTGCTCCAAAAGAGTTGAAGAAGAGGAAGGGACCAAAGCACGAGTTAGAAAGAAAAACTGAGAACATTCTTCGGCCTATGGACGACCAGGAAGGTGTTCGCGTTGAACGTCGAGTGCAGAGAATAGACCGGGAAACGGATGAACTGGCAGGCTGGGCTACCACACGGCACATTCATATGTTGATACAGGAGAAAAGCAGAGGAAAAAATGAAAGATCCCCATCAGGCTTTTTGGTACTTGAGTATGCGTAGAACCTTGTTCTACGAGTTGTTGTGAATGCTTCACGGCCGAGGAGTGTTTCACTCCGTCACAGATTCTAGTCAAGACGAGCAAAAGTCTGCCTTACAGGAGAGCTTTACTGATCGAGAATGTTGGATTTCTGAATCCTCGAACCTATTTATAGCTTAACGAAAAGGAAAGAAATACCATTCATGGGCAAATTCCGTGCCGTCAATTGGTGCAACCCAGACCTTGTGGGAGCACACCGTCAGTGATAACTTCAACTGACAGATGGACAATAAAATAATGCCGCCTGAAAATCAGTGTTTCTTCTCCGTCACATTTTGCCCCTGACCTAGCTTGGCCGTGTGGGGGAGTCTTCAATAGCATGGAGGTACAAAAAGGGGGCGCAAATACACTTCAGCTTCACTCTGCAAAGCGACAACGCCGACTCGCAAATGAAATTTCGGGCGCCTGCAAAGGGGGCTGAGCAACGCCTCAACACATTCCTGCCTCACCATGCGCCCAGAGTGAGTGGTGAACGTATCAATTGTTGCCTCATGCCACGCACACCGAATGAAGGAGACGTCTGTGATCAAGGTCGCTGATCCAATTGTCTAGAACACCGGGGTTCACTCGCCCGAGCACGACACCACCAGCATCGAACCAGACTGCGTGGGGGTCGCACAAAACCTGCGGTCAAGACTGGGGAAGTGCTGTCTGTGGGGTCGGTCGAATCACCGGCCCGTCCATCCTGGTCGGGATATTTGCTTTTGGATGTTATATCTGATATCGAAAGCGCCTCAACATCAAGGGATGCCAACACACCAGCAAAAGCATCGTGATCGTCGTCAATATCCATATCAGGGAAAGAATATCGAGTCCACGAGCGAATAAAGAGCCCCAATATGCGAACTCGGAACAAGTCAGCCTAATGCGCTCCCCGATGCATGGGAGATCAATGCAAATTGCGGGAAAACTCCTCGGGACTCCGACAACTTGGCTCTCATCTTGAATCTTACAATGCGCCAAGCCTATTGGGAGGTATGGAGAAGTGTCTCTGTGTCTACATCCTGCTCAGGCGGTAGTGACGGTACATGCCTAAATGGTGCAAACGGCTGACGCTGATGGGGCTATCGTAGGTGAGATGCCTAAACGGGCGATATCTCATCTTGGGATGTATCATTTCCTGGCCCGGAACCTGCTCCACGAATCCTCAATTGCGGAGACGGGCGATCAGACAGACCCTGCGTCCTGTCATATTGTGGAGTCCAGTATGACAGGCTGGACTCCTAAAGGAGCGAAAGCACGAAAGAGTTGTTACACCCTTCCGTATTCTGTACCGGATGAAACCAAGGCTGTCATGCGAGATAAGAGCGTCTCCATATCTGTTTCTGGCTATTTGCGGCTATAGTGATGCAACGGTACTTGTTACTCAGCTTCGTCTTTGTTGAGATTCATGTGAAACCTCACGAAGAAGTAATCGCGGAGCCTGAGTTCCGCATAGCTTAATGTATACTGAACCACCGAGACCTCGAGCTGAGGTCTGATTTGCTCTCGAAACAAACGTGGGGTGAAAAGTATTCCACAACTCGGCTAGAAGTGGGAGTGTCTGTGGATTGGATCAACCTTTTGCTACATACTTCGTATCCAAGAACCGAAACGGGGATGAAGTGAAACGCAAAACGCCTAGTCAGCTTCCTTTGGAACTTTCCGTGGTCTTTCGCTTGATAGATTCTCCGCGACGGAAATCTGTTCGGCTAGTTATCACGTGATATCCAGGACGCTGAAAAGCCCACGTGTATTTGGCATAGGTAGGAAGTGACATCCGAATTCACCCGCAATACCCCTTTCTTGCATTCGGCCCGCTTTCGGACCGCTTTGTCACGAAGACCGCAGGTACTGTGTACCCTGCTAACAGGCATATATTTGCTGGTTTTAGAAGTACCCTGTACATTCCGGCGGAGGCGGAGAGACTTTCACTATTTGCATGTGAAAGTTTTAACCTCCACTTTGAAGCTTTTGATATAAAAATGCACCGTCTAGATATCCGCTCTAGTAATTTCGGCCGCTCCGGCGTCTACTATCACGGAGAATGCCTTTCTTTGCCAAGTCCGCCCTCATTCCATCCTCATCTATCCCAACAGTTAATTGAAGAGACTGTTCTCACTCCGCCGGCTCTTCTTAGATCGATTTCGCATACCTTCGTACTACTGTAACTCCTCCATTAGTCCTGGCGGTCCTTGGATCCGAGGCCTAAGATCAATGATCAGTACGGAGGGATTCATCTCCGCAATCTTTATATTTCGATCACGTCAACACTAGATCTTCTTTCGTACCCCCAAACCCTCATTCCCTTCGGCCGGCCCTTTTCTGCCGGCATCTCGCCGTCGGGACCCCACAGATAACGAGACGAACACGGATTCCTAGCTCGTGGTTGTCTTAAGAAGAAAGTCAAATTATCGAGCTCTAGCGGATGGATGGAGAAGAGTCCACCAAGAGATCTAACCTATTTCCTGCCACTTCACGGGGTTCCTCCGGCACAATAAACACTTAGCCGCATAGACGCCCGGGTAAGCGATTTCGTTGCTTTATCCGGACCCCTGCGAAGTGAGGCCTGTGATCTATGCAGCCTTATCTATGCAGTATACGCTACTGTCAGGGCGACGTGATCTAATGGAGTTAACTCGCTGCACGAAAAGATCTTTGACCTGTGAAGTTTTACGGGAGTTTATGCCGGTATCAAGCCGAGGTTATACTGTCTTATGAGACTTGATTAGCTTGCAAGAGAGAATATGATAGAGATAGGAATCATAGGATGACAGTGTTTCCAATGCCGAGGGCAGATTGGACTCGTTCGGGGAAGCATCAACCAGGAAAGGGGAGATGATCACGTGTAGCCGAGCCCAGCCGAGGGTTCAAGAGAAGTACAAGTCAGGTATCACTAGCTTCACAGGATCATCGTCCATCGAGTGAGTACCTCGGGTTCGCACGAAGACTTCAAGTGAAGTGGAGTGTAAGCAGTGTCACAGTAATGTCTGGCTCTGTGACGCATGATGCTTGAAAAGCGGTCTCAAGACCTTGGTCCACTTGGCGTGCAGAACACACATGTGCCTTATTTGTCGAATCTCAACCCTGATGTACTTGTTGGGAATTGATGGCAATGTCGCTTGCCTCGGGTGCCGATTCACTTTGAAGGGATTTAAGTTGTGTTCTGGCAACGTATGAGGGCAGATTTTAAGTCGTAAAATAAAAAACGACGACGTCCTTAATCCTTATGGATCATGTAGCTGAGTTCATTGCAAAGTATGCTTTTGGACCATGCAAGATTTACACAGGTGATAGAGCTTATCCAATAAATTGTCAGATCGTTTGAAAGTCATTATATAACGTGTCAGATTACAGAATTTTACAAGTTCGCTCAATCATTTCTGACTTTATCCAGAGCCATAATCTACTTTCTTATGTATACGTCTTTGCCCTGATCAAATTATGCCTATTGTTATAAATTTCCCCCATCATCTCTTACGACATTATCGTCCATCAATGACAGCTAAGTATTAGCTCCTCTTTCTCACTCAGCAAATGTAATCCACAAAGCAAGCAAGACGGAAGCCCAGATCAAAGGCACTCGATCCAACTATTGCTATCATGACTAGTGTGAACGACTCGTAATTCAAAGGGAATGTCGAGAAGATTCAGAGTCGAGGGACCACCAATTGTTAGCTGTTCTGTAGAAAGAAGAATGATACAAAGTCCTGCCCTCTCGTGAAAAGTCGACGCAGTCATCATTATCGTAGGTAGTCTTCCGATTCTTGTCGGTACCGGTGATTTCGCTGAGGGTAGAAATATAAGCTGAATGTGCCGGAATTGAAAATTCAGTGTATGAAATTTGGTGGAAATTCTGGCTTCAAGCAAGTTCAGTGCGGGGCCCGTAAAATCGAACAACATTCTCTTATTTCTGCGAAGCCATTGAACTTTGAATACTCCCTTATGATTTATGCTATCGTCCTTGTTGATAGGAATTTGCCACATACGATGATAGCATTACTGACAGAGTTGTTGCAGCGAAAGTTCTCCAGATATCTCGTCCGCACTTGTGACTTGAGATTTAAAATATCTAAAGCGCAACAAATTTCAAGACCAGAACACAGTATCCTATCAAAAAGTTTGCTTCATGATGCCCATTTACACATCGCTGATACAAGGTTTTGACTTACCAGAAGTCCATAATTGCCGGCTCGCCTATTACCCCGCAATGTTTACAACCCGCCTCCTTTTCAGCCGATACTTCTGAGCCTCAATATTGCGCTACGTGGCTTCATCTTCTTAAGATCTTGGCGGTTTAGGTCTTAAACAAAGTCATTGATTCGTGCGTCTAGTTCATCCGGTTTCAATTGGCTATGACTGTCGTTTTATACTTTCTGGGAAACGACTTTAGCAAGATTGCGATTAATTTATCTGGAGTTCCGCTTCCCGGATTTATATTGCCTTTCACTTCCTTTGGAAGGCTTATCCCTTTTCTACTGCAGCTCAGAAAACTGATTGGAATCGAAGCAGAACCCTGCATGACTGACCTTTCGGGTCTCACGTTTTTTTGCTGTCACCAGATAATACCTTCAATTTATTTCTTGGCTCCGAGGTCACGCACAATCCCAAAGGAAACTTTTAATATGTTTGTTCTGCTATCATTGATGGAATTGTGAACCACAGAGACATTGAAACGCGCCGATTTGCGTACTTTTCAACAAGCCTTTATGGCTGTTCCAGAGTTTCATCGGCTTTTGCTCAACGGTGATGAGAGCCTCGACCCCCATGGAATATCATAAAACAGGATTATCCTTCCAAGCAACGCTTCTTGTTGTCTGAGTTCTCGTCGTTCCACCTCAAAGGTTCTATACTCTGTCTATTCTTCGCCCCCCCCAAAAAATGCCGTTCATTTCCTTTCTTGCAGTGAGCTGCTTAGCCGCCTCTGCTCTAGCAGCTCCCTCTGTCGCCGAAATTCCTTCGAAAACCCTCGACAAACGTGCCACTACAATTTGCGGACAATGGGATACCGTCGCCACGGGAACTTACACACTCTATCAAGATCTTTGGGGTGAGTCTGCGGCGAGTTCCGGTTCTCAATGCAGCACATTCAACTCCCTTTCCGGGAACACCATCTCTTGGTCAACAAGCTGGACGTGGGCTGGTGGATCTAGCTCCGTCAAATCTTACGCGAACGTTGTCGTTACACAGTCGACAGGATACCAAGTTTCAGCAATCTCTTCTATTCCATCTGTTTTTGACTACAGGTAAGTTCTCGTTTCCATTTCATCTTGAGCATCTGGCCTGACTGAGGGACAGCTACAATGGCTCAAGCATCGTCGCTGATGTTTCTTACGACATGTTCACGTCCAGCACTGCCACTGGTTCCAACGAGTACGAAATTATGATCTGGCTGGCAGCACTTGGCGGGGCAGGACCTATCTCTTCCACAGGCTCCCCAGTCTCGACGCCCACAATCAATGGAGTATCATGGAATCTCTACTCAGGCCCCAATGGTGCCACCACGGTATACTCTTTCGTCGCAACAAGCGAAGTGACGAGTTTCTCAGGAGATATCAAGCTATTCTTGACATATCTTGCTGCGAACGAAGGTTATAGCAGTAGCCAGTATGTTACGAGCGTCGGCGCCGGTACAGAACCATTTACTGGCTCGGATGCCGTGTTAAACGTCAGTGCATACAGTATTTCTTTCAGTTTAGGGGGTTCATCAACGACCACGAAGACTAGCACGACTAGCACAAAGGCGGTGACAACGACTACGAAAGCTACTACGACAACAACGAGCAAAGTGGCTTCGACAACTGGCGCCCCCTTGTACGGGCAATGTGGTAATTGGACCCTTTTCGATGGAGATTGAGGCTGTGCTAACCAACATTACTAGGTGGAACTGGCTGGACTGGTCCAACAACCTGCACGAGCGGGACTTGCACGTACAGCAATCCATGGTACAGCCAGTGTATATGATGAAAAATGAGAAGTACCAAAGAAATTTCTGTAAATATGTCAAAACAGCTGTACATAGCGAAAGGCCGCGTTATCAATTGTGATAATTATCGACTAGTTTTTGCTCTTATTCCACGTGCCTTTGAATTTTAGCGTTATGTTGATTGCTATCACAACTATAGATAGAAGTCTGCGGCTGAATTGATCTGCGACCTTTCGATGGTGACTGGGGCGATGCCCGCAAAGTCTGAGCTCGTAGAAGTAGACCTGCTTGGATTTCATTCAGAACCGCTAAGTTTCTGTGTAGAGCTACTGCTACCGACATTCCATGGTTGTCCCGTTGATAGAGCTGCATTCCCTGTTTTCGTGTAATACTCCCTTTCGGACTCTGACTGGTAAATAGACTTGTCTGCTTCGGAAGTGGGAAATGAAGCGAGGTAGTGTTTGTCGCTCTGTTACTAAGAAAAGTCTTAGTGGAGGATTGATGTATGTGAGGCGGTAACTCGGCATCTAGTGTCTAGTCAGCAAGGGGTTGTTGCTGTGCTTTGAAGAGCTCTGAGTGATGCTGTGCTGATGACGTTGGCTTGCCCATACCCCGATTGGCAGAACCAGTTGCTCAATCTTAATTGCGCGTGTATCATCATAGCTTTCTGACCATGGTACTCCAACTTGGGATTCGTGCTAGAATCGAGTTTAAGTAGCAAAAATCCATGCTTTATATGATTGACTAATATTTCAGGGTAGAACACCGCAGAGGCGGCATAAGTGTTGGCAATGGAGGGAGCGGTTGAGAAGACAGTTTCATTGCCTTGGTGTTCTTACGGTCATTAAGCACTCACGAATGAGAAATAGAGTGAAGTTTTACCGCACGGAGTTTTAGAGTATAAGCTTTGTCGTCAACGAAGATGATAGAGTTCAAACTCAGCCTCGCCGGCGACTGTAGGCCCTGGGACCACCCCCTGCCAGAGACGAGGCTGAATCACGTGCTGAAGAGCCTCGGGCGGTTTGCAATGTTCATATTCTTTGACTGGCAGGACATTGGGATAGGACTCTTCTGGTTGATATTTCGAACTGTTTAGAGTCATTCTAGAATTTATTCTCAGAATTGTGAGCAGAGAGATGCGCAGAAGGATTGTGGAGCTTTGGATAACTCTACTCCCTCCACGGAAGGACTCAGTGTCAGGTGATAGCTTCTCAAGTTGACGAATTCCTTTAGATCAAAAAAGTAATGAAACCAGTAAAACGGATATTTCAAAATAAAAGCCAACGTCTCTATATGAAACTTGGGGAAAGAAGCAAGGGTAGGGGGCCTTGTCATCACGAAACCCTGCGCACATCACCACCTTCGCGTCAGCACTCTGATTTGATATTGGGAGATTCGTGATACAAAAGGGAAAGTTGAGGGTCCAAGCATTACAGAGTATTCGTCTCAAAGTTATTCTATTGCTCCAAAAGATGCGTGGTTCTTATAGTTTCAATTTTCACATGTTCGGTCATCTTTCAACCAATGCATTCCCACGCGGTTCAGCCGTCTATGACGTCGATAGTGCCAGGCCATCAACACGGCTTGACGACACCTCTTTTGCCAACCAAGTTTATTCCCAGAAGTGAATCTCTCTGATATCCTTTCAATGGCATATTCTTCCTGAATCTCTGAAAATAAATCCGTCAAAAATTTGTTTAAGAATGACTGCGAACACAGATCCTCCTGTGGAAGTCACACTCCCCGCTCCAACAACAGTGGAAGCACCCGCGCTACATCCTTCCCCTACTGACGAACCCGAGATAATTGAAGCACACGAAGAAGAACGTCCAACTGATAGCCATGCTCTGGCGCACATGGACCACGACGAGAAAGGGGTCGCACAGATGGACCACGGACAAACTGAAGTGAGAGATTTGGGTTGGAATGAACATCCAACCGATGTGCCGGTACCATTGGTGGGAGGACTGCCAAATGAGGAGTTGTGGACATTGATAAGAAGGTTCAATAAGGCGAGAAGCAACAGCAGACATGAAAAAAAGGCAAGTGCTGACTGACGGCCTAGCAAATGTACCATGTCAAAGCCCTTCCAGAACCACCTCTCGCTGGACTCGACCTCAACATTGCAGACGAAGAAGACTTTTCCCCCGACAAACTAAGAGCAAATATCGAGAGACTATATATGACGGTGATTATTGGTTTGGTGGGTTTCTGGAAACAAATCGCTCGACTTCGATCATGGCGAGAGCGCAACAGAACCATTGCTTTCGCAGCGGCCTATTTCACGGCTTGGGCAGTCGACTACCTTGTACCGACTATAGTAGCCTTCATGATGATTCTTATTATATATCCACCTTCGAGAGATTACTGTTTTCCAGCAGCTCCTATTGCATTAATCGATAGCAAGACGGGAGGGGTGAAGAAGCCAACTGCTGGCGTACTTGGAAGTGATAACAGTTTGACTGGAGCTCCAGAGAAACACCAGGGAGAGGCTATCGAGCAGGAAGCTAGCAATTTTGTCAACAGTTTCACTTCAATTGCGATCAGCAGTGCTGCAGGCAAACATCCAGAAGGCGATCCGCATGGCCAAGAAGCCGGCGCAAGCTCTCTCGAAGACACCAGCCCGGATCCCACGAATATTGCTACGGGCGCAGCTGATGCGAAGAGCAAGACCGAGGGTGGAGAGCCAAATTCTGCTCGTGATAAGACTAAGGAGCCAATGTCTGCAGCCATGTGGTCAAAAACTAGACCCGTCATGCATGTAATTGCCGACATTGCAGACGGTTGGGAGAGATTTGGAAATGCGCTCTCCCCAACAGCACCGTTCCCAAAAGAAAAGCCTCGAATGAAGCTGGCTGCTTGCCTAGCTCCGCTTTTCCTGATTTCATTTTTCACAAACTCGTATATGTTCATGAAAATGAACGGGCTCTTGGTCGGCTTTGGATTCTTTGGGGATCCTTTGATATGGCGCGCTGCTTCATTTCTGAACAGAAAGTTCCCACACTGGCAGAAGCTTCTTGAAATCAGAAATACCTTGCTCAAGGGCGTACCAACTAACGCTCAACTCACAATTACACTTCTTCGAATTGGCGAAGCCAATAAAGCTCCATTGCCCCCTCCGCCATATTCTGGACCACCACCACCAAATGCTGCCCACGAGACCGCTGGTCAGAATCTAGATCATCTTGGTAAGTCCGCCGAACTTGAGATCGAATCGAGGTACTAACGATTCCAGAAGGTGTTTCGGATGATGAGATGGCGGATGCCATTCACCCTGATGAGACTGCGACATCTACTGCCACTGAAACTACAGCGAAGCCAAAGAAACAGCATGGGCGGAGGATACTAAATGCATTCAAAAGTGCGACGAAAGGAGGTGTTGAGACCATTCTTGGAACGGATCGATTAAAAGCAGCTGCAGGTGCAGAACACGCCAAGAATCGTGTTGGAGTTCTCAAATCTGGCCCTGATGCTCCAGCTGGACCTATCTCATTTCCTTGCAGGTACAGAGGGAAAAAAGGTCATGCGTATATCACTGCCACAGCGACGAGCCCGGCATTGAGCTGGACAACGGAGAAGGAAGATATCGACCCTATCTTCTCAATCGCCATTGCTGATATTCAGGTAAGAAATAGTCTACCAGTGGATTTATATTTCAACTAACCATTATTGCAGGAGATGAAGAAGGTAGGCGGTTTGGGATGGAAGACAAAGTTGGTTGTTGGCTGGGCGACTTCGAGGGAAATTGCAGATGGACTTCTCATCATCGATAAAGATGGTAGGCATACACAAATCACTGCGATTGCGCTTCGAGAAGAGCTTTTCAACCGTCTAGTTGCGATGGGCGCGCAAATGTGGGAGGCGTGGTAGTTTCGAGCGTCGTTCTGCTCATTTACTTCAAGCTTCAGCGTCACTGATCTTGACGCCCCTTTCCTGCTTGCTTCGCGCAGAACAAATTTGAATTAAACAATATATTCACTAGGATCGCTTTGATTTCAGACCAAGCTCCGCAAGTTTTACATCCTCCTCTTTGATTTTCCGCTTGAAAAGTTTTGCGTTGAGGGCAGTCCCGATAGCGATATGTCTGTAAATCAGATAGTCTGTGCAATCGAGAAGAAATGTATTGTGTGATACCAGCGAATGGACATTTTCCACTTGATACCCTCCGTGTTTAAACCAAGTCGCAACCTCGCAGGATACTCGCTGAATTGGCTATGTCATCGGACAAGAGAAGTGTTGTCTTAAAGCAAGTCGAAAGCCATTGAGTCCATGCTGGCTACAAACTCCACAAATTCTCTGCGTGATGACGAGAATAGATCAACGGGCAAGTTACACGAACGACGCTTATAACTCAAACGACACGAGGCGTCGTTACGAAATATCTCTCTAACCTCCCTCGTGAGAAAGCCACAAGTATTATAAAGGGAGTAAAGCCAGATCGTTTCATTAGGAGAGATCGTTCATTTTTATACATTTAATCCCAGGCTCTACATCGAGGGGAAGACTTCCTTGAACTGATGACTTTGATAGCAACTTATGACTTTGTGGCATAGAATAGCCAATTACTTTCTTTTTATACATTACAGTATCAAGATGCTAAGTGTGCCGAAAAAAACAGCGGCAACTACTTGGGTATTCACAATGCGGCTGCATTCAGCCGCAGAAACGGTCACATAACTCGGCGAAGGTTGCACGTTCGTCGGCCCAAAACCCCCAACAGAGTTAATGATTCCACCTAAACTTTCCGTTGTCGTACTCGATCCACTTGCAATCACTGCTGTTGGTCCTCCTGTTTCCAGACTTATCGTCTCGCCTGAAACCGTGATGGCTCCTCCGGGAGTAAGTGTTTGGCCTCCAATCACAAAATTCGACGCAGTGTTAGCCGTATATGTTGATGAGCCGACCCCGAGGACTAGTCCTGTGGTACTTGCTGCAAAAACATTCGAGAGCGTCTGAGTGGCTCCGTTGACTATCACCTCTGAGCCCGATGCTGGGAAAACATAGGTTGTTGGTGACGCATTGGGACTGGAAATGGAGCCAGAGACAACAACTGTGCCTCCTGGCGTGAGAGTAGCGCTACCGATGATGAAGCCGCTTGAAAGGTCCTCCGTAAAGGTCGAGCCACCGGCTGTAAATCCGGGAGGGTATGCTGCTGCGCTTGACGGCGTTGTAGCTGCGGAGCCACCACCCTGCGGACTGCTATAGGCCGGCGGAACAACAACGGAAGAGCTTTTGCTTACACTATTTCTAGCCACTGTGTTCGGAGAAGAGGTACTAGTGTCTGAAGCTTGAGCAGTACTTGTCCTAGGTAATGTGGAGCTTGATCCCGCGGATTCGTAGTCTTTGCTTATGGTGGTGGTAGTGGATGACCCAGCAGCAGGCCCAATTGGAGTACTAGAGCTCGATTTCGAGCTGGTGCTGCTTATCGTTGTCTCGCTTCCTAAGTTCCCAATCATGGTACTCGTCGTCACCACTCCAGCGGTAAGTTCTGTGACGGGGACATGTGCGACCGGAATCCCGTCACCAAGTCCCAAGGTACATGTCGCAAGGCCCGACCACTCTGTGGGTGCACTAGGTGGTACATGTGATACTAGCCAGCTCAGGAGTTGTGAAGGTAAACTTCCTATCTGCTCCCCTGTATCATTTCGTCCGTAATTCGGTGCGTCATCAGCCATATAGAAGCCTAACTTTGTTAGAAAGGGGCTCTGTCTAGCGGCGGTAGCGAGGAGTAGGAAAGTACCTGAAGGATAAATGGCAATTTCGTCCCCTCCAACTTCGATATCGGACGCGTCCGGACAGGTATAGACGCCATTGGACAAAGTAGGCTCCGCCGTTACATAAGTGACTGCTTCGTAGTCCCATACAGGCGTTGGGGATGTATAAACGACACCATAAGGATCTGTAAATTCAGTCCCATAGAATAAGGTAGTCTGTGCTGGATAGCCTCCCACACCGATACCCCCTGTACCAATGATATCAGTTGGCAGTCCACTGATGGTGGTATCAGAGAAGACACTCCTTGGTAGCTGCGTATTATTTGCCTGTATTGTCTTGTAGGATGTGACGGCTGTATTGTCATATTGGTAGACGATGGTTGAAACAGTCGCAACGGTGACCTCGAAGCTGCCTGAATACCAGAATATCTCGCCTACTCCAAGCGCGTCAAGGTAACAGCATGTTGTGATTGAAGTTGGATACGACGAGTCTTGAGTAGATGTCGTTGTATTAGAGTATAAAGATGTTGCTGTTTATTATCAGCCTTGTTATCACGCTCTGTTATCTTGGCTCTTACCTCGCGCTATGTACGGTTTCGCACAAGAAACATGGCCGATCGTCCAAAGGAGAATGAAAGTCAAGCTATTCAGCAACATGGTCAAAAACTGAGCGAAATTCTCAGGCGATAGAGCGACGGGAGAAAGACAGACATACTTTATGAAAACCATCGGGGGCCGTACTTTATGATCCCCAGTGGAGAGACTACTGCGGCAGCGAATGAGAGTTGGCCTCAAAATCGAACTTCCAGTCTCTGTGCAATGCACCCCAAACCCAGAGCCCCAGAATATTTGATGGGGGCCTATTCGCTACCATACGCCACTTGGTGCATCGAAATAGAAAGATGTGAGGGCTTCCATGCAGCGCCCGGGGAGGGTGGTATTGGATCGGCGTTGTATGAGCTAACTCATGAAGTCGGCTCGTAGGGCAGCAAATTTTCAAAGGATTCTCCTCTACGTAAATTCAAATGAGCGGAGTTATAAATTTCCGACAGGGATAGACGAGCCTCATCCGAAGGCACAAGATTCCGTACCCCCCTTTCCCGCAAGCACCTCCAGACTGGAGCAGAGATATCAACTATTTAACCCACAGAACAGGAAGAGGAATAATGCTAGTCTGCTAACTGAAGCTCAGCTATATGCCTATCTGGTAGAAATTCAACAGCAAAGAAAAAGAGCGAAGGAGGCTCAAGTGGACTCCGCACTGAACAAGTCGGGTTCGCAATGCAGGGTGGAACACACTGGGTAGTGATAGTCTTGCAGACGACAGCGTATTCAATCGTGGGGGCCGTGAGCAGATAACTTTACTCATTGCGTTAGCGCGCGATGGGCACCGAAGCCCATTTTGATTCCTCGTCCAACCAAAACTATTCCTTGCAGCCACCTTTGAGTCAAGCCTTGTAGAATGGGCGTCGAGCTGACCACAAGATTGATGTATTCGCTACACAAGTTCTCATCACAGCCTCTATAAACCTTGTATAACGCTGCAGATGCATGCTTCGCTCATTGAACCAGAGAACCTGTGCGATCCCAGCCTCGTCCAATTTCTCGATCATGGCATGATCCTCCATGCAGCCCCTCAATAGATTCTGGATAAGGAATTAACGGCCGAGGATGTTTGCTAAGTCGTGGCGGTGACAGGACTCTCCTTCTGTTGGTCTCTGGCTTGTTTACCATCCGCTTCCGACTCGCGTTTGGTGTGCTCCTCAACCACATCTGCGATGAATTTGTAATTTCAGCGACTATAGGTTACGCCGAACATGACCTCAACCGTCTCATCGCTACCGACGCCGATTTCTGTCTCTACAAGTCAAGCTTGGTAACTAATTCCCAGCAAGTATTGCAGTCGTCGCCATTGCTGATTGATTTGTAGGGACAACGACGGTGCCGGGCTATGGAGTACCTTCGTTGTCCAAGTCGGCACACCCGCGCAGAATTCTCGAGTCATCATAAGTACCGCTGGAGATGAAACTTGGGTTGTTGTCGAACAAGGATGTATAGAAAGCTCTGATTCAAACTGCGCATTTGATCGTGGGGATATATTTTCTGTTGAAAACTCGACTTCGTGGATCGACATCGGTCTGTTCAGGCTGGAATTAGAGTTGAATCTAGGGTATAATGGCAACGGCCAGTATGGATACGACACGGTGACCCTTGGGTATCCAAACAGTGGGGGGGTAAAGCTCGAAAAACAAGTCGTCGCTGGGCTGGCAGCTCCGGATTTCTGGCTTGGAACATTTGGCCTTGACCCAGCACCCAGCAACTTCACCACTTTGAACGACCCTCAACCGAGCTTCTTATGGAATCTGGTCAATGAATCCATGGTCCCAAGTACTTCTTGGGGGTATACTGCCGGAGCATATTATAGATACGACAAAGTGCAAGGCAGCTTGACGTTTGGTGGGTATGATGCTTCTCGATTTGACTCGAAAAATGTGACATTCCCAATCTATGACGATGTCTCTCGGAGATATCTCGTCGATCTGAGGTCCATCACATATGTGCCAACAGGAGTATCAACCGTCACCGATTCCACAACTTTGACGTCCGAGACACTTTCCATGTTGATAGATTCCACTGTCCCATACATCTATCTGCCCACCGAAGTATGTGACGAGTTTGCATCAGCATTTGGGCTCGAATACAACTCCACCACTGAGCTCTACACCATCAACAGCACGATGCATACATCCCTGGGGAACATGAATCCGAATATCACATTCACGCTGGCTAACACGGGTGGCGACACTCTGGATATCGTTATTCCATATGCAGCCTTCGACCTGACAGCAAGCTTCCCTGTTGTTCCCGAAGGCACCAATGCCACTGCGTATTTCCCTCTCAAGCGAGCCGCCAATGATACCCAATACACACTCGGCCGTGTATTTCTCCAGGAAGCGTACCTAATCGCGGACTTTGATCGCTCACAATTCATTGTTGCGCCCTGCGTCTGGCCACCAACATTCACAGAGGACATAGTGGCCATCTATCCTCCAACTGCTAGCCCAACACATCCGGGAAACAGCACTACAACCACCATAAAGAACCATAGCAGCACGCCTGTTGGTGCGATTGTAGGTGGCGTGGTTGGCGGTCTAGCATTGCTCGCCATAACTCTGATCGCATATTGGTATTTTATCTGGAAACCCAAACATCGGAAGCTCCCGTCCGAGGAAGGAGCCGCTGGCGCCGCAGCACATACGGAGACATTTGTGCAATACAAGCCTGAGCTAGCAGCAGACAGCATCCGAGCCGAACTCACAGCCTACGAGGAGGCCGAGAAGAAGCGGCGTGCAGAAGCAGAAATTGATGGAACACCGATCTTGGGACATGAAATGCCAAGCCCAGAACCGGCGAGGAGCGAGTTGGAAAGTCCGCAGCTGTTTGAAATGCCAGCCAGAGAGCCGGTGGATAGTAAGATGGCGAGTCCGGTTCCAAGTCCCCAGGTCGTTCAGGGAACAAGGATTCCGAGAAAAAATGTCGGCCAAGGGACGAGGAGGTGAGGTGCGGCTACATACTAAAGCACGATGGAGTACGACGTGTAATATAAGCTGTGGGGTTGGGAATGACGCCTTGTATATTGTTCAAAATGTACACGACAATACTTAGATTGCCTTTATGCCTATGAGCTGGAGGATGGACTGATATCGAACTGAAGTAGAAGTCTCGAGTTTTGACAAATCTGGCCGCAAATAATAGAGCATGATGCTGCTATGGTGATTGATGTGAGTTGCGGGTTCAGCATAATTCAGCCCAAAAGTACAGTAAGTGAGCTTCACAAGATTGCACAATCGACGTAGTTTTGTGTGCGCGTTGCCGGCAGCTTCATCTCCGTATAACGTTCTGTCGCCACCCAGCTGATCTATCACAGTGCATCAGACCTCGATATATTTGATGGTCCAAGGTCTTCCCATGGAGCATGCTTATAAAACTCCAGAACGTCTTCGTCCATGTCCAACTGCTCTCTCGAGTACCCCGTAACCTTAAGCCCCTCCAATTTGGTCGCTCTCGACAGTCCCACGTACAATTGTCCCGATTCAAAGATTGCATCGGAAGAAACTTCGACATTGTTGAGAGTCATACCCTGGCTCTTGTGGATTGAAAGGGCCCAAGCTAAGGCGAGAGGGATTTGAGCTCGGCACACTACGTACTTGTCACTCGATGGACCGCGTAGAGATTCCTGAGCCACCGGTTGTATTGTGACGATCTTTCCGTTGTGGAAGCGGACAACTGGACAGAGGTGCCCTTGCTTTTGTTGATATTCGTTTATTTTCGCTTGTTCAGCTTTCCGACGAGATGAACCCTCCCCGTTGGGTTCTGTGGATGGCCAAGCTACTGTGTCGACAAATTTGACGACTTCTCCTTGGGATCCGTTGACTAGGCCACCGCTGGGATTAATATTAGATAAGAGGACGACCTTGGCTCCGATTTTCAGAGTCAGATTTGTTGGAAGTCGATGATCCTTGAGAGTCTCTTTGTACTCTGCTGCCTTTCTCTGGATCTCCCGGGAGTAAAGAGCGATATCATCATCGGTGTAATAAAGTTTGCGACAGGAATCAAGCGCTTCCCAAGATTTCGATTCAGTCCTTATTGAGTTCAAACATCTCTCGTTGCAAAGAATGACATCTTTGCGTCTCGACATAAGCTTGACAGCGAAAGCAGTATCCTTCTTAGCGGTTAGATCCTCCCACTCCTCATCGCTGAGAAGAACACCGTTACGTATTTTGTTCAAAACATCTTGGAACCGCGTGTCTTGTTGGCGATGGATCTGCTCCAATTTGACGTGCTTCATCCCAAGCTGTGACCAAACAGGAGCTTTGAATGCCCACTTATCGCCCAGCTTGAAGGCCGATCCCCGACGCATGCAAGTTTCAAAATCGCAGACAGGTTCGTCATTTTGCCTTGCCATTGGCTCCCCGCAAGCCAAGCATCGTTCGAACGGTTTCACAGGAGGAAGTTGATGGAAATCTCCCTACACAGAACATCGATATTAGAATTATGCCCTTCACGAAGAATAGCTTCAAGATTTCAGCGTCTAAAAGTTATGACCGATCCAATGAAATCTGGCCACACGAACCACGAATATAACTTGCTTCCCTCCGAAAGGACGATTGTTGGCCAAGACATGTTGCATGAGAAGATTGAGGCGTTCAAGAAATTGATTTTCAACCATTGAAATCTCCTCGATGATGATGACTTGGACCTTGACTATAGCCTTCCGGACTCGTTTTAAAACGTTGTCACAAAGTTCCTTCATCGGTTGCTGAAAAGAATCTATCTTCCTATAGAGATCATGAGCTAGCTGTCGTTGAGCGCTGAAGGGAGAGAAAGAAAATCGGCAATGCAAGTCCTTTCCGTCAAAAGCCCTCGAAGGAGCAGGATCACTCACCATCCAGCGAACGAATAAGTTGTTTTGCCACCAAGGGGCAACGCGGCAATTCCAGTAGGTGCAACAACCTGCACGCTGGGAAACTTGCTTTCCGCGGCGGTATGCTCTCGTGATGGCGGATAACGAGCGTTCAAGCGTCGAAGGATTTCTTTCAAAGTCGCCGTCTTCCCTGATCCAGCTGCGCCCGTGAGGAATATGTTGTTTTTCCTCAAAGCCAGTTGAACGACAGCCTCCTGTGCAGGAGTGAGGCGAATGGCCTCCTCTTGTACCTCCACTTCGCCATCCAGCTCAACATGTATGGTGCCGCCTTCACCCTCCAAGCTCTCTATATCTACTTTCTGGTTCTTTGCCGGCCGCGGTTCGTCATCATCTCCGGAGCCCGTTAGGTCGATAAAAGAATTCCATTGCTTGGTGCTTGGCTGGACATTCTCGTCATCCGAGTTTGACGTAGTAAGGTCGATGCAGGAAGAGCGCCTTTTCAACCCACGATGTTGTGCAGGAACCCCAAAAGCCTTGGCTTCAAAATCCAATTCGGAGTCCTGGCTCTCATTCAGCGGTTTCGAATTGATATCTGCCGGCTTCAATATGTCAATGGCAGCTCGTTGCTTCTGCTCCCACGCCTCCCACGCCTGTTGGGCTTGTAGTTCAGTGGGGTATCCTTCGTACTCCTGCCCGGAGAAGCCATTCACTTGCTTTGAGCACTCGTCCCATGAAAGATAGATGCCTGGGGTTCTGCCTCTCCGCACGACGTATGCAGCACGCTTAGGACGCTTTCCCATGGCTCTGCGAGCGGATTGGTCGCGTGAACCTCGCGCTTGGTAAACGCGCTGCAGCTCTTAACGCCCGCGTGTAGGCACACTCGGAATGTACAATAGAGCAGTAGAAGTACATTAATAAAAGCACCTACATCTATAGAAATAAGGGATGGTTAGACAGCGATTGGCTTCTATAGACGCCTAAGAGAATATTGGAATGTTTGACAAGATGAAGGGTTGAGTAGCGACGCTTGTACGGAGGTTCTGTGCTTCGTACAGTACACTCGTACGGTACGAATACCGACTCCAGCTCCAGTACCTGTCACGCGGCTCGGCTCGGCTCGGCTCAGTCATCAATGTTGGTGCCGTTTTTCTCAGGCTGCAGCCTCTCGTCTTGAACTACAATATTTACTTTCACATACATCTATTAAATCTATCACGGCTTCATCCCGTACAATAAAGTCAGTTTTGATATCATCATCACTCATCACCTCTCTCAACGTCACCCCCACGGCTTTATGATCCCTCCGTGGGTTGCAGTTCAAGTTGACACCTGCTTTAAAGGGAAGGAGCTTAGAAAGCTCCGCCACCGTGCATGACACAGGCAACGTTATCTTTTTCGACGCATTTAATTTGTCTCCTTTGCTCGCTATTATTGGATAGTTCCAATTCTGATACGGCCCCTCTTCAGGATGAAGGGAAAACCTGCAATGCATGAAGCCAAGGTGGTCGACAATGCCGAGATTCCACAATGAGCTTCCACGATCGTGCCATGCTCCGCCGTTAATGATCAAGCTTATCTGGGGCTCCACACCCTCGGCACTTATCAACGGAGCCTGTTTTGAAGCAGTGCCACCCATCCCAAAGTCCTTCCGTACTCGCGGACTCTCTTTGATTCAAAACGCTTCGCCCACGGTGGCGGTCGTTCAACGCGAAGATGGCAAACTCGACTTGTCAAACATACAGCAACTGCACGATCTTAGATGGCGCGAACACGAATGGGACGCTGTTCATCGCTACTTACAATCCTTCCGCTCCAGTGCCATATTGGCATCAGAGGCTGGAACTAGCTACGATCTGTATCTTAAATTCCCTGTCATGTAGGTAAATCAAGTCGAAGGCTACATATTGCTACACCTGCTATGCTCTGTCGACTCGTTCCCACGGATTTCTAACAGCTTTACAGTGGTGGTAATCGTTGCGCGAGTGGCGTATCGTTGGTCCTGGCTACACCGCTTCCGAGGCGACGACAGATGGATGGCGGCAGCTGGCGTATGGGCGCCGAATGATGTGCTTCATATTATTTACTGACAATCTGAAGGTTCTCTTGATCGGCTACTTTGCGAGTCAAATTGGTACCAACAGATACGGGAGCGGTTTAAAAGTAAGTAACACAACTTCTATTTCCCCACCTTTTGCGTTGGCGAGCTCCACCCCCAGGTGCGAGCCTTGGACTGAAGTGGGCATGTGGGAATTCAATGTACTCTGGGATTCGTCACTGTCCTAAATCTTTTGCTAATTCGGTATGCTGTAGATGGATAATGTGAAAGCGGATTGGCTCGAATGGCACTGGCGCGTGAGTTGGCTGGAAACATACTACCCCCATCTTGACTAAGAACTACCATAGTTCGAGTTTGGCTGGGCTGGATACTACATCATTGCAACTTTGATAAAGATATCAGTGTGCTTTACTTTCCTAGAAATTTGTAAGTATTTCGTGGTACCCACGATCCGCCATCTCTGACGCATAGCTTAGTACCACATCACCGCGTGGCATTGAGACACTCCGTTTTTGGTCTTGCCACATTCATTGGTCTCCTGGGTCTTGCTCTAACCTTGGCGTGGTACTTTCAATGCACTCCCTTTCTCAGCAATTTTGTCTGGTCTATCGATGCATCATCTTGTGTCAACTATGACATATTCCGCTGGAGTTAGTTCTGTAGTTCCCGTTCGTGTTACATAAGCTGATATTAAAAGTGTGGATTGGACTCAGCATACCAATTGATCTTCTGATCCTCGCTGTACCGCTGCGTATTTTGAATCAGACTCGTATGCCAGAGCGAGAGAGGAGGATTCTAAGGCTCGTGTTCAGCGCAAATCTTCTGGGGACGATTGCATGGTATGTCCTGAATTCGAGAAAACTTTCGAATGCTAACTTCTCTCAGTATATTGGGAATTTATGGTGTCTACTTCAATCGAATCAGCGAAGGGAATGAAGGCTTCTATCACGAGACAGTCTTCATCATGATGAATGACATTGAGATATTTATGTATGCCGTAGGGGCATCATTCCCAGGTATGGCAACGATCCATCATGTGGATGCATTTTAATAAGATAACTGACTTGCCATTTAGTATTATCACGACATCTTGTGTCAAGGTCAGACTCTTCGGGAGCAGTTCACTCCAATTTCTCATCCTGGGCTCGCCACGTGCCGGACTTTTTCCACCCAGAATCGGCTCACATAAGATCTCATCGACCACTGGGCTCTACTGTAACACGTATTGAATCTCAAATATCTGCCACATCGCACAGGGAAATGAATAAGGACCATGCGGATGAATGTGAGCAAGATATCGAGGCCAAATCCGCAGGAACTTCAATTTCAGCGACATCCAGTGAGCACCAACCATGATTTAGTGCAAAGGATGGATATCGTTTATTAAAGATACCATTATCTTCAACTCTCTTAGCCAAGCAAATGTCGACTCTCGCCTTGCTTCCGAGGTAAAGATATATCTATAAATATATCCCCCGGAATGGTTCGAGGCCACACACAACAGCGCCACTCTCCGATGAGCCAATATCACTAATATAGAATCAGAACGACACCTAATTTGTTTTTTTGCCTTGTGACTGGATTTGGAAGAGACAGGAATGGATGGGCTTACTTCGTGAGCTGGACCCTTTACCAACCAAAGGCTTCAGGTGGCGGCGCCTCAATGGGTCATGACTCACGTTCTATATAACTGACAGTACTTTACTAAGGATGGGAATATCGTTATCATTACTCTCAATTTGCGAATGCCGGTATTGAGAATGCGGTCCCAACTGGCGATAGAGATACATTGGGAAGTTTCCACCTTGGAAAATTGGCACAGAATCCGGACACTGGGGCTTCGCATGGGAGCAGAGTTAGTTTCTCTCCTTTCAAAACCTATTTCAAGGACGCTGCTGACAGACGAAACTTTAGTCGCCGTCATCTGGGATAATATCCCACTGATACCTGGCATTCCGAAGACCGATGCTAAGAAGAAAAATATTCAGGGAGCCTGAGTCGCAATCGGTCAATGATTTGGGGTTTCAGGGGGTGATTGGCCGAAGTCTATCGAAGAGGACGGTGGGGAGACTGGCTGGCAAAGATATGAAGGGAACAAATCTTGTATACCCGACAGAGTCTTAGCCTGCATCACAAGGAATGGGCCCCGTTTCAATGATTTGTAGACCAAGGAGGTGGAGACTGCAAAGAGAATGCTTGGACGATCTTTAGTATTATGAGAGTATGATGAAAGATGTGTTAGTGAAGATAAATTGTCGCTACTGCCAGTCATTCTCTTGAATTCGTATCATTTGATGGACTTCGTCTTGGGATTACGAATTTGCTGTAACTTGTCTAAGATGGCATGAGCACTTCAATTCGGGAAGTTTACGAACGTTTACCAACGTGTTAAAGAACCGGCCGACATCATAAAGCGAGGTCTCCATTCTTCACACTAATATAGACTTGTTGATAAGGGACATTTGCCGAGTTGAGACATGAAAGGCTGACTAAGCATCCATTCGCAAGCTGGTGAAGGTTATGGAAAGGCTCTTCATTGGATCACTCGACCTCCCCCTACGAGGCTACACTTATATCCTCAGCCTCGCAGACGTCTCGTAAGATCCTTTAATTAATCATGCATAATCGTTGGGGCAGTTCTAACAGACCTGTAGGATGGCACAATCGCATCTGTCAAATTGATGTGGAGGAATCCGTGTCCTATTGCGCAACGTGGCCATGTCAATTTTCAGTCCAGTAAATTGGATCCCTTGGATACCATGGTCAGGAGTTGGCTATGTGTTATGGGATGCCATATCCCCTTGTTTTCATAATCCAAGGAGATATCTCATCGGAAATGCGTATCTTGCGATTTATTTGCTGGCAAGCTTCTGGCAAGGCCAGGTGACGAAAATGGTTCCTGAACCATACTTGGTAATATTTCTCAAACCATCTCAGAGACCACCACTAACCTCTAGATTAGGATGAGATTTTTCATATACCACAAGCACAAGCATATTGCTCAGGAGACTTCCACATCTGGGACCCCAAGCTTACTACCCCTCCTGGATTGTGAGACCCCTTCAATCTCCACTGAGAATTTAACTGATACTAGATAGATACGCTTTTACAACGCTCTTTGGGAACTTGGGCGGTATTCGAAGCTGTGATGTCTCCATCCTCCGTCTGTTCAACACTCTCGTTCTCATCGCCCTAATGGCCTATGCCAACGATTGTCGGGCATTGATCGAACGAGCATGGAAGCGGTCATCCCAAGATTCGTCAGAAGAGACACCTTCTTTAACCACTACGCCAAGCACTATGCATACCGCCTTCAATATTGCGCTCTTTCCGCCATTATTTTTCTTCTCTGGCCTCTTCTATACTGATGTACTTTCCACATGTGTAGTATTGAGGATGTATCGACTCTTTCTTCAACGGAAGGGATCTTTATGGCTGTACTTGGCCGGGATGTTGGCGCTTACGATGCGGCAAACTAATATCTTTTGGGTGGCTGTCTTTTTGGGAGGATCGGAAGCTGTGCGAGCGATTAAGAGCATAGAAACCATAGCGATCAATGAGCACTCAGAGCCTCAGACTTGGAAAGAAACTGTCGTTTTCAACGTCCAGCGTTACAGCCATGGGGATATTCATGACATCCTGTTGAGAGATGCTGAAGTACAAGGTCTGTACCTCTTCCTGCTTGGTAAATCGGCTACTTACTATCGTCAGACTTCGCATTATGCGCTATCAGCATCGCCATCGCAGTACTTTATCACCCAATTATAATGGTCCGACAACTGTGGCCATATATTGCTCTCCTCCTCTCGTTTGGAGGCTTTGTATTGTGGAACGGGGGCGTTGTTCTTGGTAGGCCATACTTTGCCTCTATGCTACTTTCAAATTACTCTAACACAAACACAGGCGACAAATCCAACCATGTTGCCACAATCCACCTTCCCCAACTCCTCTACCTATCAGCATTCACCGCTTTCTTCTCCCTCCCACTTCTAATCCCCTCAATCATCACATTCCTACAACCCTTCCTCTCGGTACTCATCCCATCACTGCGTCCCACAACATCTTCCCCTCCCCCACTAACCTGGAAGACCCTACTTGCAGCAGCACTTGGGGGTATCTCTCCCATCACAATACTGGCAATAATCCACTTCAACACCATCATCCACCCATTCACCCTCGCCGACAATCGCCACTACGTATTCTACGTCTTCCGCTACACGATCCTTTTCCACCCCCTCCTAAAATACCTCCTTGCACCAATATACCTCCTATTCATCTACCTCAGCTACCGCACCCTCTCCGGCCCTTCAACCAACACAGCAGCCCCTCTTGAGGCGAAAACCACGACTAGGACAGAACTCCAACAACGGCTGTATGATATGAGGGATAGTTCATCAGCGAAGAAAGAAATAGACGGCGGGCCCACCACATCCTTCCTCCTCGTCTGGCTCCTCAGCACCGCCCTCTCACTCATCACCGCACCCTTAGTTGAGCCGCGCTACTTCATCATCCCATGGGTGATGTGGCGTCTACACGTCCCAGCCCCATCCTCTTCGACGCCGTCCTCCTCGTCCCCATCTCCGTCTCTTTCGCACGCTCCGTACCGGAAAAAGAGAGCGGGAAAGGCGAGGGGCTTTGGAGAGTTGCTGAAGGGGTACGATTATCGGTTGTGGATTGAGACGGCGTGGTTTCTGGCTATTAATGCGGTGACGGGGCATGTGTTTTTGTATAAGGGCTTTGAGTGGGTTCAGGAGCCTGGGAAGGTGCAGCGGTTTATGTGGTAGTGGGATCTGTACCTTCAGGCAGGATGAAGTTGAGCCTGCGTTGTATTGTGCGATATCAAGAGAAATGATTGGGAGAGTGGCAGGTAATAAAGATATTGTGTATGGGGGAAGGTTTTTTCTGTTGGAAGAGTTGCTTTTATTTCATTCCCAAGAGGGAGAACCTCCGAGAAAAGACATACTGTCTTGTGTATATCTTATGTGCATCCCATGTGCACCCATTCATTGCTCATCAACGTGCCGCCGTCCAAAACGCCGTTCCCATACGCCCGATATTGCCCAGTTCGCACGCCCAGGTCTTCCATCCAATACATCCGGAGCATATGCAACTTTCCATCTACGGAAATCATCCTTTATTCCATGCAGTAATTAAGACTGCCTCGTCCTGACCATCCAAGCCCTTCCTCTATAGCCAACCATAAGTCCTCCTCGGACGAAATCACAAGCTCAACCTATCCAAGCTCAAACTTCCTCCACTCCTCCTCCGTCTCACAACGCCTAGCTTGAAATACTTCTCCTCGCCTCCCGCAGTGCGACCCCCAATATACCATTTCTCCGTCCCCAGCACATCCCTGAATCCCTCACTACTCGAATCACTCCCTCGTCTTCCCCGTGGACTCGCAATATAGCGTCCTCTCTGCTGTTCCGCTGGGGATGTGCTCGGTGTCTGTGTGCCGGGCGATGTGCTTAAAGGACTTGCGGAGTGGGTTCGTGGGGAGTGGAGGGTGGATAGAGCCGTTGACGTGACGCCCTTTGTGGTTGTTGTGCTTGTTATTGTGCGCGGTGAAGTCTGTGTTTGTGGGGCGGTGTTTGAGGGGTGGGATGAGGTGGTGTGGGAGTGGGATGTTGAAGGGGATGTCGCTTTACTTTGGATTGCGTTGTGGGCTCTGAAGGCGGCTAGGAAGTTGGAGAGGAAGGGTCGTTGGGTTGGCATGTTTGCGTTGTTATTCATGGGGATGGTGTAGTCTTCTGTTGTTCTCTCTTATGTGATATCGAGATAGGTTGAGTGTATTCTGGGAGGCGGTTGATTGCAGATGAAGTGAGTCCACAAGACAAGGCACCTGGTCCACTGCCGGTCTTCCCTCGACACGGTTTGGAGGATGGCTGTATTAACCTACGGCTTGGATAGACGTTGGTTAATGTCGTCCAATCTCAACCTTGTTCTGGTCCTCACAAGCGCCTCTCAGGCTGTCGTTGGTCTGCCGTTGGCCGTCTCGGTGTATAAAATACTTGGAACAGGATACTCGGCGATACAGTCGTCGACGTGTGCTTTGCCTCTCTCTCTGTCTGTCAAGTCTCCAGATTCCCTTGCCCGTTTTTATAGATGTGACTGTGGGGAATTGGAATGAGGGGAAGGGAAGAAATCTAAATGGGCTGACGGAAGAGTCTTGATCAGACCGGTTGATGAGTGGCCTCGGGTGAAAATGGGAGCCGTTTCCACGGCCGGGAACGGTGGGTGGGCATCTGGTGGGATCACTGATGCACAGCCGATAATGCACGACGATTACGATGAGCCAATGGGATATCGAGGAATGGTGAGCAGGCACGACACACACACGATGGGCACATATGCAGTGACAGAATCCAAAATGCCAAACCCCCAATAGAGAAATGCGGAGTAAATATATCATGATGCTATTCGTTATTTGCAGAGCCTCAGACTCTTACTTACTGTTTAGCAGGAGGCAACCACCACAGTCATCTGCAACAGTAATTTCTGCAAGAGGTCACGAGTTGCTGCTGCCAAAGAAATCTCTATGTGTAACCCAAACTCCAACATCAGATCAGTATCAGAGCTGGAAAAGGGACATTGGTTATCTTGTTTAGAGAGAGATCTCGATCGTTGATAAGCCTGTACTGTATGTCAAACGTAATGCGGCGTCGAATCTCCTCAGCCAGCACATGACATGATCCAACAATGCGTCAGGAAAGCGTAGGTTTGAATGAAGAGAAGAAGGTTTTAGTAGCCTGTGTTCATATTCTATATTAGAGCTTTATGATTTGACAAAATAATCCGATTTCGTCTCTGAGCGGATGATAAGCACGTGATACTTGATACCTCACTTCTAAGGCTTCAAATCAACTTTCCGGCTAGCTCCGCACTTGAAATCTAGCACCAACAGCAACAGCTTCAAAACCTCAATTGAACTTCTCTCAAACTCGCAATAGCCTATTCCTCATCATGCCAGGCGGTGTTCAGCCCTGGAGCGTGCAGCCTTCGTACAGGACCTACAAGTCCCCCTACGGCCCCAAGTAAAGCTCCCTCCGAGTCGAGTGATTGTAGCTAACAGATTTAGGTACAAGGTCAATGTCAACTCCCACGGCTGGAACTTGACGAATGTTACAAGACTGTATGTCGATCTCCATTCTGCGACTGATATACATACAAGAGGAGCTGAAGAATTTGGGCTCGATTGAGGCGTTAGGGGTGTGGTGATTGAATATCGGCTGATGGTGCTTGATATACAGTGGTGTCACTCTTGGCGCTTTCGGAGGGGTCGCCGGTGTTTTTGCAATCTTCTTCTTCTCTGATATCCCAAGGGTTCGAAAGGATATCATGCAGGTATGTTGGCTAGACGTTGGATTGGGCTTGCGCTGATCAGGGGCAGAAAATCCCCATTATTGGACAGAACTTCGTGAAGGAGGTTCCTCCTTCGGACAACGTATGTCGAAAGTATTCCCTTCGGTCGATTCCCCATATCATGTGGTTTAGCACAAGGTCGGAGTGTGGCTGCAGATTTGGTGATATAGGAATTGGAGCAGCCTGGAGTTCACCTAAGGAAGATGAAGCTTCAAGTGTTGCTCTCCCAAATGCGAAGCTCCTGTGGCATTAACAGCTCTTACATTGAATCTTCTTGTTCTGCTCTCGCTATGAAAGATCAATACTGACTCTTCTTCTCGCAGCCATTCTAAGCCAGTCGATCCTAGAACCAGACGCGAAGGAGGGAGAATACTTGGCAGCGCTCTGAAGCCAATTGTACATTACAGAAGAGACCGCATGCAATAGACCATTGAAACATTTCGTCCAAATCTCAGACGGTAGCCGTTCCAGTTCCAAGCTGGGATACCATGCAACTTCCGGCATTGACTCGGTCTCCTTGACATATCGGTTCCATAACAATCGTCCTTTGCAGCCTCAACAATAAATCTCGTAGCATTATAGTGGAGCTGGAATAACTTTCTGGCCTACAAGGCTGTTATGCGGGAAAAGCATTAGAAGTGTGAATACTTGTATCTCTGATGGTATCTTGCATCATCCCCCGTTTGCCTGGTCTTGAACCTCACCTCGTGACTGTCCGTTGCACGACAACAACAAAGCGGCCGGCATTAATATCCAGTCTATCGTTGTACCCAACAGCTCTTTGAAGGACTTCTGCTATGTATCAAATCATCTTTATCGGGATCTTAACCTTACTCCGGCCTGTCCAATCTCAAACCCTCGCTTCTCGAATCTTCTAAACAAGCAGCAATCTTACCAATCCCCACAAGGCTGACACCATTCACAATCGTTTGCATGACCCAATACTACTCCCAATCACACAAGTCAGATTCTTCCTCGGGAATCACTCTCTCGGATCTCCTTTAACAAACCAGCTTATTCCCCATCATCACCGAGGTATTCCAACATTGCGGCTGTCGGGCGCTGAGACAAGGCTGAGCTGCGCAATTACCCCACCAAGACAACAAACCTCATCTGCTGCCACTTGTTCCTGAGCCATCCTGCAAACAAACAGTCTCTCGCCACATCATCTCTTCGCTTTTAATCCCTACTTCTGCAGCTCGCACAACCGATCTTAATTGTTAACTTTCCATCTTCACGCCTTTACGAATCCTCCCGACAACAGGCAAGCTACGTACCGTACCATGGCAGGCGATGCCGCCGATCCAGCAAAAGCATTAGAATGCAAAGACAAAGGCAACAAATGTTTCCAAGCGGGGAATTACACCGAAGCTGAAGCTTTGTACACCCAAGCGTGTGTCCCTCTACCTTCTCCTACAACCTCCATCCAATCCACCAAGCCGTTATTAACACCGGTAGAATTAACTACGAACCAACCAACCCCCTCCTCTACACGAACCGAACTCTCACACTCCTCCGCTTGCACCTCTACGCGCGCGTAATAGTCGACGCACAAACGTCCATCGCCCTCTTACCAGAGAACATGAAAGCCTACTACCACCTGGCGCAGGCGCAGATAGCGTTGCATAATCCATCCGAAGCGCTTTCGAGCTCGAAGAAGGCGCATGCGTTTTGTGTCGAGGAGATACATAGGGGAGGGAAGGGGGGAGGTAGTATTGGACCCATTACGGAATTGGTGTTAAGGTGTAAGAAGGAGGATTGGGAGGAGAGGGAGGAGAGGAGGCTAAGGACTAGGGAAGGCCTGCTTAGCGAGGTTATTGAGGCCCTAGAGAAGGGGGTTGACGGGGAGGGAGAAGTGGAGGTGGTGAAGGGTAAGGCTGAGGAGGTTAGACGGGTCTTTGAGAAAGCGGATTCGGTGGATAAGGACGCCAGGAGGAGAAAGGTCCCGGATTGGTGTGTGGATGATATCACGTTTGCGGTTATGCTCGATCCCGTCGTGGTCAGTGACCATCCTCTCTTTTCTTCTGCCTTCAATGAATCCTAATGGCAAATTAGACAAAAACGGGTCAGTCATATGATCGCTCCTCGATCATGGAGCATTTAAGAAGGAGCCAAACAGACCCATTAACGAGAGAGCCTTTGAGAGTCGAAGATCTCAGACCGAATCTCGCATTGAAAGCAGCATGCGAGGAGTTTTTGCAGGAGAATGGATGGGCTGTTGATTGGTGATAAAGAGAGGTGGGCTTGGGATCTGATAGTCGGCATTGCGTGGAGTTGGGAGTTATGCTTATGGTACCAGGGATCATGGTTTAAATGCATAGGTTTGCGATACGGCAGATGAAGTTATTTGAGTCTCAAGTGAGGCCCGGCAGCTCCAAGGAAGTCTTTGAATCAGAAATTAACTGAGCTCGATATTCCAATCGCTCGAAAGAATTTGAAAGATCAGACACGCTCTCAACTGCTTCAATTTGAGAGTTTAGAAGATGTTCCAGTGGACAAAAATTTCACTCTTTCTCTCAAGTTTCGAATCATTCATAAATGACCATCCGCATGTCCTATGCAGAACCTACCACGCCCAAACCACCGGTTACGACGAGAAAAGCGGCGAACCGATACCCAAGCTGTGCAGCGAGGATTGAGGACGTAGCCACGACAGCAAAGCTCGACAATCAGCCACGCCTAGCTTACATATAAGTGGACTACCGATTTGTCTGATGTTGAGATATGTGAGTATCCCTTATGTGCCTGTTTCAATTAACGAATGTGGCTCTTCTCAAGGCATAGGCCGGGCGCACCCTCAGTGTACAATTGCTTCATAGTAGGCACTTCGATACCTCCACAACTACCAATCCTACAGTCCGGAACTTCACATAGTCAATCACGCCCCGCTACCTCAGGTCTACACATTATCAAAGGGAGGTATGGGCATCACTACAGCCAGTCAATTTGACGACCTCTCTCGCTCAACCTCGCTCATCGCTGCGCCTAGGAAGCCGCAGCACATTCATCAGGTTTCGCTAGTCACCCTGATGGAGAAAGAGCACCCAGCTCTTTTTGCTCATCCTGTTCTCTTCCTTTGAACTTCGAACTCTAAAACTGCTTAACCTCAGCGATATCTTAGGTCCATGACTCGCTTGTGTACAGTACCCCTTCACCACCATCATGGATCTACTTCCCATACCAGCAAGTGTTGCCGGCCTCGTCATGATCGCTAATAGCATGGTGATAGATGGCTTCATTCGGCTTTCTATCCGAGTTCACATAGAGCGACGATACGATCAAGAATTTCTCTTTTGCGAAATTGGTCTCTTGTTTGGCATCTTGTGTTCTCTTCGAAATTTTTTTGAGCGCTTCGAGTCCGAGTAGGCGGTATCTGGACGGATTTTTTTGAAGCATATGATAAGAATGTATCGCATCAACGCTTGTTACAATACCTGCTGTCTAAGTCTGAGACTAAATATATCTCTTGTTGAAGTCGACGACACAGACCATATCTCAGTTTAGCTTTTTCAGTGGATGGAAATGTATGATGACTTGTCAAAAATGAGCACACGGGTTAAGGTAGTTTTACTTATAGGTCTGCACTGCTCAGCACTCTGGCAACGAAAGATATTATTCGAGACGAAGTAACGAACATCCGCCTGATGATGAAAGAGAATGCGTTAGTAAGTTGAAATCTGATACTACTCAGATTACTGTTGACGAAAAACTGGCAAGAAGCAACGAGACATTATTCAATATGTGAATACAACCAATGATAGTCAGTATCAGGCATCAGATGTTCGTCTTCCAAAACTGTTCTGATGTAAGTTGGCTATACTAGCTTCCGGGTTCACTTGTGAGCAGCTCGCTTTGAAGAATGAGAGAAGCCTGCTCAACCTCGAATCTTAAAGGATAACTTGTGAAAATATCTACCGCTAGCGAGCTCCGTGGTCTGAAAAATCTCATCACTGGGGTGGAAGGAATGTGATTACTCTCGCTGAGTTCATAGTGTCCAAGTTGACCATGTCTAGGTCTCGCTTGGTAGCATGCTAGATGGACTATCTGAACGATCGATGACAATTTATTCAAGAATTACCCCGTGGCTTGCCCGCCACGTTTGAACGCATCTTAGAAGGGGTGAAGCTGAGGCGGAATAAGGCCTTTGTAAAACGCACATTACGATGGATTTTCTGCTCTAGAGTACCGGTTCACGTTGACGTGCTTTTGGCCATTTTAGAAATCAAAGATAGCCACATAGCATTGTCGATAATATCTGCTGCCCGCCCGATATGGTGCCATGAGTGTGGTTACGATGCTGCTTGAGCATGAGAGTGTTATCATGGCGACAGCGGCTTGACGGCGTATCTTAATGCTATACAACAGAAGAAGATATCTTCTGCAGAGACAGCCAACGTAATGAAAGAGGATGAAACTCGAATCACTCATGGCTCAGTAGCCACTGATCCTGCTACTACCTAATCTAGGGCAGTGCCTTGGCCGATGAACCATCTTTTTTTCGGACAACACGCTATCTTCTGAACGAGGATAGGGATATTGACTAGCAGATTAGGGATCAGATATCAGGAATAAAGCTGTTTCCATTGAAGACGGAGCTAGCCCAGGCAGCCTACACCGCAAGTAGTATTTCAGCTACGTTAACGCAGCATCTTCTTACTCGACTCAATCGCAGCCACTTCAAGGATTATGGCTGTGAGAAAGGCCATAAGAGCAAGAACGGGAGGGGAAATTGTGATCGGGAAGAAACTTCAGGGAGGAGCAGAGTATGTTGAGCAACTGAAGTAGAGTTCTGGCTGTAATGATGATTCGAGTTGCGGTCCTCCTGTTTTGGGCTGTGAAGTTACTGGATGGAGTGGACAAGAGTCTGCAACATATGAAGCAATAAGCAAACTCGTCTTCTCTTATGGGGTTTTGCTTAGTTGGACGATGGCTGAACACAAGGTGGTTTGGCTTTTGTAATTGTTCATTCCAAAATGTTTCTCTAATGTACATCCACCTGCCACTCTCCAAACAACGCTCAAGTTCTCCGGGTTTTAAACCGCCCATTCTCCTTTCGTCTCGTCTCTGCCCCTTTATACCCCTCCGCCCCGGGCTTCCCATGCTTCCACACCCACCGTCTCTTCGCCGACCCCACAATCCCCGCTCTCCTCTTCTTTCTCAACGCCGCCGCCCGCCTCTTCTTCCTCTCCTCCTCCGAGTTCCAGATCGCGAAGTCCTCCTTGGAGAGGATGTCGACGTATCCTCCCACGACGTGACGCACGTGCGTGGTGGGTCCTCCCTCCTCATCGTCTGGGTACATCAATTCCCCGAGATCGAGAGGCTCGTCGTCAGGGTCGGGAAGCCCCGTGAGGTCGTAATCCTCTCCAAAGAGGGCTCCGGAATGGCCTCGGGCGTCGGCCCCGCGAGGGCGCCGTTGGTACTGTGGCCGCGGAGCCACAGGCCGGGGCGAAATTGCGGCGCTGTACCAGGGATGGTCGAGGCGGCGAAGGACGTGCTCCCGGTTGTGTCTCGTACAATACATCTTCCGTCCGTTCCAATTCATTGCCATCTTGGCTAGTATTGGGAAAAGTAGGATGTAGAGGAGTAGGATGTAGAGGAGATGGAGGTCGAGGAGGTGTAGGTGGTGGAGGATGTCGAGAAGGTAGGGGATGTCGAGGAGGTGGAGGATGTTGAATTGTAGTTGTGTCTTCGTTGAAGTTCGATAGATGGGTCCAAGTGCTTTGACTTGGGAATTGAAGACTTGGTGATGGCGAAGAAGAGAGGAAGAAAGGGAAGAAGAGACCTGTTGAAGGCTTTAAATACACAGAAGAAGATCTACCAACTCTATTGTCAAAGTCGACAATAGAGCAAAGCATTGTCGTTGAATTGAAGCTAGCGATTCCATTGTTGAGGTTTTCCATTGCCAGTGACGATTGTTGTTGTACGACAATAGGATGAGATCTCAATATGTCTCTACTGACATTGAAATACCAGTTGTTCGTGTTTACCGGCAGACGACAATAAGAGGTGTTTAAGCGAGACGCTAAGATCTTGGCCTCTTCAACTTCCGATGAAAGTTCTGATTGTAGGACTCTTCACGAAGCTTCTCACGAGGTCTAGAACTTCGGCTGCATTAGGAAAGAAGAATTCTATCGGCACGGAAGTTCAATAGCTTACTTACTCTCCTGTATGTCGCCATTATTGGGTCATCTGGTCAACGCCTCACGATGTGAATTAAGCGAGTATTTCAGGGGTTGCAACATTTCCATTGAGGATCCAGCGTTGGGCCTATTGATCGCAGAGAAAGGACATTAGACTTCCAATTATACCCAAGGATTGAGAATCTATGGATGGTTGGGGTTGAAGCTACGGGATTGCTTGAGTTCTCGCAAAGATAGAGTCTGTATCTATCCAAAAAGATTGATATCAGCGGGATAAGATAGCTGACTTAATGCCTAAGACCTCTCAAACGAGATCAATTTCTTTCAAAAAAAGGTATCTTTTTGGATCTCCGCTAGGCAAAACTAGGCCAAACCTCAGAGCAGGTTAAAGAATGTGCGAGATGATGACGTGCCTGATTATGTGACATCGAGCCAGCCTTTATCGGATTATTGAATATGCTAGGAAAGGAATCGAAATGAAGCTACAGTACAACAATCAATTTGTGTTATTAACCTACAGACAATGCGTTTTGATGATATTGATCTGTATTTCCACCCAATGCTGCCATAAGATACGAGGTAACCTGGAGTGCTTCAAATCTCACACTTAAACCCCTCACAACTTTGAGATTTTGCAACGCAAAGGAGTTATTACAGAAAATTTCCACATTCTTCATGAAGAAATGCTATATATCATCATCTTGGTTTGACCTCCACTTAGTATCCTGCTCTACGTGCGACTGAGCTCCCTCACAGCTAACGCGCAGGTTACAGCAAAGAAACCATTCAGCACTCGCTCGCTATAGTACCATTCAATGACATCATTTGGTGGAATCACATTGCTTGCTCTTCAATTGCAGATATGAACATGGGAATTGCTACAATCTGCTGAATGCCATTTCTAATCTTGCATCAGAGTGAGTTTTCGAAGGCAAGGGTGACATCATCCTACTTTGGAAGAGAAGTGAAGTGACTGAGCTGCTGGATATTGATAGTGCTGGAAAATAGAAATCAGAGAAAGTAGCTCCCACTCGAAATGGGAGAAATTTGTTTTGAATAAAAATATCATCCCACTGCCCTCCGTTTATCAGATCACCTCTGTCTGGCAGTCCAAATCACACATCCAAGATTTATTTCAATATACTATGGCAGACTGAGACTTGAATTCGATCTTGCTTTAAAGAACCGACTCCTTTCAGTAGTCTCTGTGATTCTTCATTCTTTCCCTTTCAAGACCTAGTTTATGTAGATAGTATTTATAGAGCATAGAACTTCCTCGTTGTGCTGTTTGGGGTGGCTATTGAAGTCGACAGACACGTCACCCTTCCTATTTCAATCAAAATGGAATTCCGTTCACACTGGAATGTATCTCTTATGTGTTTGAATTGCTCCCAATGCTGCATGTGAGTCAGTGTTCCTGCGTTTGGCCTCCGGTGAAGTACTCCCGCGGAAGGAAAGGAAGATAAAGTATGGAATTTAGCTATACAAGTGGATTAATGCGAAAATAGTTCGATTGCCACTCTCTCCATCGCTCAAATAGTCCAAGCGATTTGGATCAGAGAAGTTTAGTTGGGATACGAGGCGGATTCTAAAGTGTTTAAGTTGGAATGTGTCAATCTAGAGGGAATAGATATCACAATTAGAATGATAATTAGAATCATAGTCCTTCTCTTTATGAATGCAATATAAGACATGGACCTCCTCAACCTCCTTTCTTCCAGACCGTGGTCATAAGTTTCTTGTTCCCCTTGGTCCCATCCCTGACGCACCCCTTCACTGCCATCGGCCACTCCAGATATCTTCTTAACCGAAGAGGGCAGTCTCTGTGCAGTCTAGAAAGCCAATCTACATGGCCCCGAGAAGGAGTCGGGCGAGCCCGTCCCGAATATTCTCGATCGAGTATTGGTGTGATGATGATTTGGATGGCGAGAAAATGCGCGATCAGGAGTTGAGCGACTGAGTTTGAGGGGTCAATGAAATCCTGAAACATTTGCCCCTCCATCTTTAGGATGCCTTGATATACCATAACGAATTTGAAGTATGCTGGACGTGGTCAGTGGGAGCATTTGTAGAATCATTCGGGCTTACCTCCGAGAGAACCAAGTTTCAAGGCATCAATAACAGCAATCAAAAGTTGATAGAAATACGGATGAGATGGCCGATTGAATAGCGGTGGAAGCGCAGCCAGAGAAGTCTCCGCACTATCAACCACCTCTTGACTAATGACTGGCAAATCTAACAGCTTGTCTTCCATATACTGAAAATGATTTTTCTCGGTAAGGAAGAAAGCCATAGGGACATTTTCTGACTTCAACTGCTCGCTCAGGAGACTGCATCCCCGGACCATCTGGAAGAATTCAGGAAGGCCGTCACTCATGTAAGCGGACTGAAAGGTGAGCGCATAGCAAGAGGCCAGCAGTGCATCTGCGTCACTGCCGTTACGATGGGGTTTTGAGATTGCCGAATTTGACCCTTTAATTGCTAACACTCGATGATGAATGGCTGTAGACCGGAGATCTGCTCCTGTGGTGAGTTCGAGGTGCGATGCGGCGAGACCGAGGATGGCATGCATCACGTATTCGTTCTATTAATTTATTAGCCAAATCCAGTATCAGGACAATCTCTTTTACATGATGTGCAACCAAAGGAACTTGGCAAAGCCAAGCAGAGTCGTTCCCAACAGGTAAGTGCGGATAGGCTGTCATGAGGAAGTGATAGAATAGGCGCATGTCCGTCAGGCTGAAATTTGTTGGAGTAGCTGAGAGGGTGACCGATGCTACAGGATTTGGCGCATATGAAGCCGATATTTGTAACTCCGAGAGCGTCTTTGGAGCCGGGTAATGGCATTTAATGTCCTTCCTCGTGCAGTTCTCGCATGCTGGTTGAGTTTCTTGACACTGCAACAGACAGTTAGCCAGTCGTTCAATCACGTGAGTTGTCGTTATTGCCTTGATTTTCCGTCTTTTGCAACTATAACAACCTTGCCTGGACTTTTTGTGGCCTTTCCTCGATTGGCGCGGTGGTTCCTGGGCTGGTGCTGCAGGAGAATCGTTGGCTTCAAGCAGGCAGATCTCAGATAATTTTCCCACGCCGCTGCAAGGGAATGGGACAGCTTCTTCCTGAGGAGAACGATGATTCGCGATTGTAGTGATTAGTGCCACAGAAGTCGTTGAATTTGGAGTGGCATGTTGACTTGAAGACGATAGCGACGCCGAAGCAGTGCTGGACTCATCAAACCCTGGAATGTCTCGCGTACCAGGCAACCCAAAGCTCAGCCAACTTTGGTCCAAGGCGGTATTGATAATGGAAGGGCTCTGTCTGTAAATCTCGAACTCATCTCGAAGAGATCTGAAGGAGGCGACATAGCTGTGATTCATGCTTCGTATCGTAAGAGATGGCTGAGGGTTGAAGGAGTTCAACTACCCCGATCCTTATGAAAAGCCTCGAACACGCTGTCACGTGAGTTTAACAAGAACCTATTTTTAGAGCTTAAAGAAGAGATTTGAGATTTTTGTTCTCAATGAAGGCACCTACTAGACTGCGGCTGAGTGAGTTCTTAAGTTGATGTAAATATAAATTTATTGTAAAAGGCAGATAGCTCGAGCTCAGGTTTCACATATCATACATGTCTACAGCAAATGCAAGAAACAACCCTGCGTCGTTTGACCCGATCAATCGTACAATAAACAGCAGCTAAATCAATTTACTCATTAACCTTCTCCAGATGGAATCTCCTAGTCATGTATGTACTCACCCCACAATCTTCGACGTCCGCAACTCAAACGGTATACCGAAAGAACGGTGCTTGATCACCCATCTCCTTCTCTTCGGCGATCATCTCATCGGTAGGCTCCGCGAAATCAATTCCACGCTCTCGTGTTAGAGTTTCTCGACGAGAGTTTTCGCGGCGGTAATACATTGTCATGAATATCGTGAGACAGGCAGAAAGAGAGATGGTTCCGATGAGGATTGCGTGACCTCTGATGAATCTATATCTCAGTCAGTGTTGTTCAAATATCTGATGGGAGGCGTCAGAAAAAAGGTTGTGTAGCTCACCTTGGTTGGTCTTTGGATAGATATACGAAAGAAGCGATAATACCACCAAAGTTTCCGATCCCGATTTGCATCGCGATGCCGACACCACGCTTCAGACTGCCACCAATGTTGTTGCTGTTCCATGCCCCGAGGAGTGGGACAGTTGGGAATATACCTGAAAGAACGTCAGATTAAAAGGCTGGCCTACACCTATTGAAATGCTTACCAGCAGCGGCAAAGAAAGTTCCTGCATATTGTACGTGCGGAATGCCATTCGTGATCAACATAACAAATCCCACAAGGGCAACGAGCTCGAATCCAAGGAGGAAGAGACCTCTCTGCCGAGCCTTATCCGCCAAATAGCTTCCTGTGATCGTCATTAAACACGCAACAGCGTATGGCGGAACTGTCATCAATTGTGCGGCGTTGTCGGTGTAGCCAAGCTCTTTGATGATTGTTGGGAGGAACAATGAGATAGAATAGAGAGGCGTGAAGACTCCAATCGCAATTATTGACATGACCCAGATCTTCCAGTCTCTCAGAGCTTGGCCAATATATTTGACGTGGAAGGTATTGGAAAGGGAGTTACAGTCTGCTGTAAGTCTCCGCTCAACTTCAGTCTGCTCGGACAGAGTAAGAAATGTCGCCCTGAAAATGGTCAGTCCTGTAAACATGAGCATAAGCATTCGGAAGAACTTGCGTTGCAGGATAATCATTGATAGCCCAATACGCAAAACTGGCTACGAGTATGGTAAGGAGACCTTCTAGAATGAATATCCATGACCAACCACCTTTACCTCCTAGACCATCCATCTGAGAGACGGCGCGAGCAAAGAGTCCACCGAATGCGCCAGCAGCGGTTGCAGCAGAGAAGAACAAAGCCATTCGAAAACCGCATTCGTGGCGACGATACCACGTTGTAATGAAAAAGTTGACCCCAGGGAACAAGCCGCCTTCGGCAATTCCGAGGAAGATGCGACATGCTAAAAGACCTTTGAAGTTGTGAACCAAGCCCATGCAAGTCATGATGAGGCCCCAGGATAACATGATGAAAGTAAGCCAAATACTGGGGCGGGTACGCTTCAACATCACGTTGCTCGGAATCTCGGCGAGAATGTAGAAGGGGAAGAAGATGGCGAGGGCGATATTATAGTCCAGGCCTTTCATTTTAAGGTCAACTTCAAGCTTGACGAGACGCGCGTTTCCGACATTGGTACGGTCAAGAAAGCAGAGTCTACGCATCGTTAGCAGTCGAAGCGTATGAGAGTGGTTGGGTTCTTTCACAAATAGATCAGAGCGAAGAACGGGATAAGGTGCCAATCAAGCTTCCGGAGAAGTCTCTTGGTGGCAGCTTCGTCAAACGGCTGAGATTGTGAATTGTCGGTGGACGAGGAAGCTGTGACGCTCTTATTCTTCTCACTATATGATGCGCTCTCCAGTCCCGATTCATCGGCCGTGGGGGCGAGGGAAGCCATTGTGGAAGAGATTTAGGGGAGTCTGCAGAGTAGTTTGGACACTTCCCCCGAATTCCTTTCTCTAGTAGACCGTGGAGTGCTCGTGCTCTTGTATATATAACTGAAAGGATGTTATCTCGAATTCCAATTGACACGTTCGTTCGTTTGTTTGGGAGAGAATGGGAACTCGTTGGTGAGACGAGGTGCTCGGTCTGCCCTCGTAGGAGACCCGGATCCAACCACGGTTCACAACATGCTCTGTATTTCCGGGAACAGAATTCTTTTTGGGTCGTCCGAAGTCTTGATACTGCATCATTGTACAAGTATCACCCAGAAATGCCCGATTGTACAATCAACCGTTGGGTAGTCGCCGACACGTGACCTGCAAGATGCTGCGCTTCCTCGCTCGATCCCACAAACATGGTAGAGGATTTGAGTAGCTCAATCATGATTTGATGGGAATTGATATTGAGATGCTGCATGAAAGCAATAGGCCACAAAGATGCCAGATGATCCCACCAGTGCGACTTGACTATCTAAGATGCTGCCAGAACCCGACGGGACCAAGACTCTAAGACGGTACCTACCGGTACTGAGAGGATCTTGCATGAGACACCGGCTGGAAATGGACCCAACGGGATGAATGAATGTGATAGAAAAACGCAGCTTTCGGAGGATAGTTACAAATCCTTCAATATCATCTCTCTGTTCAACCATCCCATCGGGCCTTCAATAGCGGCGAATAGAGACGTAATGCCAAGCTCATAAAGCCACTGGCATCACAGAGAGATAAGAGGCCGAGCAGAATCTGATACTTAACATTTGTGTTTCCTGAGACAGCCACAGATCGTATGTCTGGTCTATACCGAGGCCTCGATGAACCGACGAAGGATCAAAGTCGTACCCAGGATTTGCCCTCCAAAGGTTTTCTTGAGCGAGGTAACGTAGTATCATCACCTTCTCACGGAAAGTGTATGTACTCTTGGCCTTTTCGAAAATACTAACGATTAGAAGTGGGAGGAGTTGGACGATGTAGAGAAAGAAGTTTAGCGTCTACTTTCTGCCATGCACTTCCGCCTTTAGACTTCACGCGTCACCTCACATGAACCGCGTTCAACGTGTCTCAAACCTTCCAAATCTCACAATCCACCATGGCGCTTCCTCTCCCAGCAGGCCTGACACCTGCTGAAGTCGCCTTCCTCTGCGAAATGGAGACGGTGACTGTCATCCCACGGCAGCGTCTAGAGAGCATCAATCTGCTATCCGTAAGTGGCAGAATTACTTTACCCAAATCCTCCCTTCCCAAGAATATATCCAACGACTTATTTTCAGGGACAAACGCCAGCTCTTCGTCCACCCCATCGCTCACCTCTTCCTCTCTGGCTCGCCCTCCTCCTGAAACGCCAACGCCGTGCCAACATCCTTCCCCCACCATGGTTGCTCCCCTCCTCCCTCGAACAAATTTTAAAATATGAGACCGAGACCTCCCCGGAAACATTCTCTTCGCCACCTCCACACCCCCACCCAATATCTGTCCGTCCATCACCCAGCGATTCGATCTCGCCGCCTTTCCTACCGTCCTCCACAGCGGACGCTCCAGCAGGTTATCTACCCTATCATTGGCTTGAGCTTGGTGAGATCTTATTAGAAGCTTGTCCCGATGATATTACAGACTCTGGGAGGGTTAGGGGCCTCCTCAGAGATTTGAGAGAGGTGAGGATGGCGAAGATGAGGGGGAGTGTAAGTGCGGTTGAGGGAGGGGGTGTCATGAGTTTGAAGGGTGTGGGGGCGATGGAGGTTGCGGAAGGGAGGGGTTTTATCGTTGGTGTTATGGATGGATTGAGGAAGTTGGGTTCTAGTCGGGAAGTTGCTCGGCGGGAGAGGGAGGAGGAGGAGGGTGGGGCAGGTGGGGGCGATGATGAGGATGAAGATATGGGATTTGAATGATCGGTTACGGGCATGGATATACTGCATGTGGGATTGGGCATTTAGGCGTTGGCTGTATAGGTATACCCATTGTGATAGAAATGAAGATAGAAATGCGTCCTTTTTCTGTATGTTATTTAGATGGTTAGTTTCATCGGGCTTAGTGGCGCACATGTCAACTCTTTCATATTCTTGTCAGCTGCAGTCTGTTGCTTGAACTTACCTCAGGTACAAATACGGAACCTAGTGCTTCTGATACTGAAGATCTATCTGTGCTCAGCAAAGAGGAGTAAGTTTGGTCGAGTCTCATCAGTCAAGAAGCCTCGAGGCAACACTTAGACCGCTCCATAGCCTGTAGAGTAGTCTCTGCACAATCAGTCAGCCCAGTTACATGCGCGATCTCAGCCGAAGCTTTATCTCCCTTCCTATGTATCTCTCCTACTGATGAGATCCTAATGCGTGATTTCATTCCCACAATATTCAGACTCTAACATCATCTTCGCTGAATCCATTAGAGTCTCCTTTACCCAATTTTGCTCAGGAATACGTTTTAATCCCTCGACGTCCTCTTGTCAAATAACACGTGACTTCATACTTCAGCCTTACAATTCGCCTCTTGAAAATAAGCAAGCACTAGTCTGTTTTACTATTCCTCCAGGAGGCTATTTGAAACTTTGTGATTGGCAAGCGTGCAGTTCATCAAGTCAAAATGTCACAAAATAAGAAAGCGCTGGTCGAACTTCTCCCCTTTTGACTCGCTTAATTTTTAACAGCTAATTGACTACGTACATGATATCAAAGCGAATGATCTCACTCAGCAATACGGCCCATGCAGGCTCTCTCAAAGTCTACCAGATGCTTAAGCTTCTAAAAATGGGAATTTGTCTCGTGTGAAGCAGCATCGGGAGATAAGGCTCAGACAAACAGACTTCAAATAGGACAAAACTATAGACCAATCTCGAGCGCCATCAGCTCTCCAAAGTCTTTCTTCTGCGCAGTGGCTTCAGCGCTCTCCGGGGCCACGCAAGGTCTTCTTGGTCCGCCTCCATACCCTTCAAACGATTCCAAGGCGTTCTTTACTGCGACAAATCCACCGCGGATCGCTACCCAATCACCCCTTGCGACTATTTGCTGCCGTTTCTTCGCCTCGTTTAGCTTTCCCTGATAATACAATTCCATGATGCTTGTACAGGCTTTAGGTGCAATGTTTGCCGTCCCTGCGATGACGCCCGATCCACCCACTATCAGAGTTTGTAATGTGAAGTCGGCTGAGCCACCGAACGTCGCGAATGATGTACTCGTCCCGGCCACGATCCTCGCAAGCTTCCCTGTGTTGCCACAAGTCAGCTTGACACCTACGATTTTTGGGTGCGAGGCCAGCGCAATGATTGTATCTGACGAGAGGTCCAGTCCCGAGCACGCGCCTGGATAGTTGTAGATGAGCAGCGGAATGGGCGATTCATCGGCCACAGTACGGAAGTGCTGGATGATGAGAGCAGTCGTGAGGAGAGGACCGTAATAATTCGGTGGAAGGACCAGAGCATAAGTACCGCCTGATGACGCAGCTTCTTTGCACAACTGGATGGTTTCTCGTGTCGACTGTGCGCCGCAGCCGACGATTACGGGGATACTAGAGGAGATCGAGTCCAGGGCATCACGCGTGGCCTGCGTTATAATCATACGCTCTGCATGGTCAAGATGCACCGCCTCGCCATTGCTACCGTGTGTCACGATGCCCGCAACTCCTGCGCGTGCTAGACGGATGGCATGTTTAGCTGTGGTGACCACATCTACTTCGTCAGTGACGGGCGAGAAGAAAGCCACAGTTGGAACGTAGACTCCAGGCTTCAGAGCGTCTTGTTGGGAATGACCATTACCGTTGGAGGTACCATTGGTAGGAACGGTCATTTCGAAGAAGTTGATATTGCAAATATATTTACTAAATGGATAGGTCTAATGTAAGAGAGGACGTTAAAGCTGGAAGAATGTCCGATTCTTCTGTTTTTCAAGAGTGGAAACACTGATTCGAAGCAGAAATAGTGGAAATTCGATTTGATGCCAAGTCAGACCTCCTTCTTAAGACATCCTCCGCCCGCCTCTTCTACCCATATCCCATCCTTCTAGCTTACATCATCCTTAGCTTCCTCGACGTCGAATTCATGCACGAGGTCCGGAGAAGAGGCAGATTGCGGCACTGGACATAGTTTCGAGTTTCTGGCTGTAAACCCCCACACGCTATAGCCTGATCATGACAGAATAATTCTCTCTGCTCGTTGCTGCTGTTGCCCCCCTTTAACGAAAGTAATCCTTTTGGAGAAGTCCGCTCGTACAAAATCGGTGTCTCAAAATGTCGCGTGTATACACCCGGTGAGTGATTGGCTATCCACGAATCGACAAAGAGAGATAGCCGGGATTTATATGGGGAAGTGGGGGTGGGGGTGGGGTAAGGTGGGATTATTCCGT
The DNA here is from genome assembly GCA_003988895.1 of Hyphodiscus sp. D1413. Taxonomy (NCBI): domain Eukaryota; kingdom Fungi; phylum Ascomycota; class Leotiomycetes; order Helotiales; family Hyphodiscaceae; genus Hyphodiscus; species Hyphodiscus sp. D1413. The sequence goes on from QYAO01000018.1 coordinate 245,830, forward strand.
GTGCGGAGTCGTCCAAAACTTCCAGGCATGGGCGTAGCGTCTTTACTGCGCTAATTTGAGAGAAGCCCTTGGTGGCTATAACCGCGATGCGTCGGGGGAGCCCAGGGAAACGGTAATGTATATATTGAAAGCTTGAGCCTATAGACCACCTGAACGACGGCTATGGATCTGACTAGGAAGAACAAGCTCAGGAAGAGAGCCTTCAAGGCATGTGTGCTTTGCCGATTCAGAAAGGTGAGTTTGAACATACCCACCTATAGCCGTTAGAAAAGTCAACATCCGACTAATTTGAATCTTCCAGGCCAAATGTGAATTTGCAAGCCCGGGCGATGTGGGGGTCGAGCCTTGCTTGCGGTGCAAGAGAGACGGCGAGCAGTGCCAATTCCTGCCAACGAGGCGAGGGGGCAACTATGGCAACGGTCATACCGCTCGAAAGGCCCGCGAGCTGGGAGCGAGCGAGGCCACTGAGGTTCAACAGCCTGCAAATCAACCGTCGAATGTTGAAGATAATCGACATGACAATTCACAAGCCGACATACTCCAGTTAGCTGAAGCACCTCTTTGCAACCCTTCAGATGCACTTGAAATTCTTGCAGGGACGTCCCAATCACATCGCAGTGATGATTCAGACTACGACGAAAACGAAGAAGATGCTGAGGAGAGGGGCAGAGCAGAGCAGAACGGCAATGATCAGGCTGAATTTATACCTGGCAACCCGGCGACGTCAAGCAATGGCTCTGTTTTTATGGTCAATGGAAAGAGTACATCGGAGGGCACAGATGATCGACTAGACTTGAAACCAATCAACAGTTTTCCTCTGATCAAATTGGGACTGATCAATCCTACTCAACTACGGACCTACGTCTCGATATTCATATCTCGTCACAATCATTATCTACCGATAATACCAGAATATCGAATACCTAATAATGACAAACGCCTTAGCCGATTTGTCATAGAGGAGCCGTTCTTACTGATGGTCATTGTTTTAATCGTATCACGATATGAAAAAGACTCTTCTCATGCGTCTTGTTGGAAGTTTATCAGATGCCACCTCAGTGGAATCACTTATGGTGGCCTGCCAACTGTTGGCGTTGTTGAAGGGCTGCTGTTACTCTCCGAGCATCTACCAAGACTACTAAACGTAGCCGATAACAATTTCCACAGAGTTGAGGCCTTCATGTCGTGGAACTTGATTGGCTTAGCCGTGAGATTTAGCTACTTCTTAGGGCTCGATCAAAAGACTCTACTGCGCCCAGTCCAGGTCTACGATGAGCAGACTTCTCGTGAGCGTCTGGCGTGGACGTATTGCTATATCTTTGATCGTCAGGTATCCATTCGTCTCGGAAAGGCATTCTGGAGTCGGGGTCCTGGATTGTGTTTCCGAACCCAACCAGAAGCAGACATAAACATAAATCTGGAAGCTCACAAGAACTTCCCCACGCTGGCTCGCAATGGTCCGGATGTGTCAGAAGATAACGGATTCAACGACGATTGCCTTAATGAGCGAAACGCTGGATTGAGCATGGGTGACAACTCCAGTTTAGTTCTTGCGTATGTGGAATTGACTCAAATGTTGACCAATATCCACGACACTCTATACCCAAGTCGAGACCGAACCATTGCACTTGTCCATATAGGTGAATACTACAGAATGCTTGACGAGTTCACGAGAACATTCACTTGGTTTCGCATCACATGGAAAGACAAGCACCGTTGGAAAACATTTCCTCTCAGCGAAACTGTGTGGGCAACGTTCTACTACACGAAACTGTATGCCTACTCCTTTGCATTCCAGGCACATGTGCAGCGTGCGACAACCGAATCCAAGGTACGATTACACGACGTGAGCAGCGGTGAAACCCTGGCAAAACTCATATTTCCGCGAGGTCTGACTGGCTATCCCGATGCGAAGTTTATTCTCGAGGCGATAGATTCTGCGTCGGAGCTACTGAAGATCTGTGCCAACGATCTGTTTCCTCAAGGCGCTCTTGCATTCCTCCCTTCCAGGTTCTACGGCTATTTTAGTTACGCTGCTGTTTTTCTGATGAAAGTTGTGCTTACTGAAGCAGTGGTTTCCAGTGATAGGGATAAAATTATGGCGCTGGTCAGCGGGGCAATCACTGCCATTGGGACGGCTTCATCAAAAATGGACAAGCAGCACCTTGGTGTACGCAGCAGCCGTCAATTGAAGAAACTATTTCGAGCTTTGACTGTTGCTACTGGTACGGACTTGGCGCCAACACCAACCCAATCTAGTCCATCAGCAACTGAGCAGCAACCGGGCGATATTTCACATGGCGAGAATGACTTTGCCTTATGGCTCGACATGCTAGAGTTCACTCCAACGACAGCCGCACCGGTAAATGCCTTGTCTTCAAACGACGCCCCGTGGTTACCAGAAGCATACATGCAGGAACTGCCTGCTCTCCTATCGGCAAATATTGACAGTGACATGTGGCTCTCATCCTTCTAGCAGCAAAAGGCATTTGTAAGATAGTATAGCAGATCTAGGAAGAAATATGCATCCAAAAGTTTTCACGTATGATTGCAGAATGCTGGCAAATCCATCATTTGAATACGATTCTGGAGTCTTCAGAGTGGACGAACATATACGCTGACATAGACAGGTCACTAATTTTCATCTCGTAAAACTAGAACTATAGGTGATTTGGAAAGAACGACTTGGCATTCTCTTTCTCCCAGTCTCCGTCATGTGCAAGAATGATCTCTACCGGCACTCCGTCCAAACCATTCTTCTGCAGCCGCCGCATGATGTTCAAAGTGTTGTATGCAGCATCGATATCATGATGGATGGTCACTGTCCGCCCCTTTTCATCCTTCCAAGTTCCAAAATCGACCTCTCCCTTGAGGATTCGAGCATGGTGACACGCATCAGCGGCCAGATAGACAAATTTATCCTCTGCAATTCTTACCAGTACATTCAAATGGCCCGGGACGTGACCTGGACTGTTGATGATGTAGATGGTGCCATCATTGAACATGTCAATGGCGTTAGGAATGAGCGATAGTTTTTGCCAGTGCCAACCATGTTTGAAGTCAAAATTCTCGCTTGTAGTTGAGTCGGATGGCGCTGGTACTTCAATAGTTCGATCAGAAGGCAGCAAGTCGGGCTCGAAGTAAGGATTGAAAAGATCCGGCCCCATCTCGTTTCTTAGTAACTTCCTGGTACTGGGGCCTGCAATAAATGTCGCATTGGGGAAATCAGACGGCGTCCCAACGTGGTCCCAATGAACGTGGCTCATGACAACGTAATCGATCTCCGAGCTGTCAAGACCACCTAGAGCTAACGCGGATTTCACATCCTTGTCGCTACTGAGTGGATGCCTAGTTTCAATGTGCTTCTGCAGTCCTGGATGGTATTTGGTCAGGTCCTTCCGAATGCTCAAATCAAAAACGATATTGGACTTCGAAACAGGATGCTGAATCAAGAAAGCCATTGAGGGCATGGTGAGTTTCTCTTCCTCTCCGGCATCGGCCACGAATTTCCAGGCAGGAGGCGACAGAAAGCCACAACTCAGAGGTGATACCGTTGGATAGATGATGGGCATTCTTTTGCTGGAAGGAATAAATGGATTTTATTGTATGTGAAACTAAAGATTACAGTCCAGTCTCCAAGGATTTCAAGCTGGTCCCTATATAGGGGGATAAAAGACCGTAAATCCTCATTATGACGGCTAAGGCACCCGGCAATGAATTGACATATAGCCTAGAGGGTGGGGTACATACAGTGGTCGCCTGAGTAGCGGCCAAGACACATAGAGTCAAACGAGCCTGGCCTGGTGGGTGCAGACAATGAAACCTCCTACAGGAACAACCACAACGATGGCATATGAAATAGGTGTATTTTGCTTCTGAACATAAAATTTATTTACTAGTGGATTGTTTCTTAAAATTAACGAGACCAAAAGTAAATGATTTTTTTGGCTCTATCTATGATTATATGTGTAATTCCCTTTACCAGTCGAGGACGTCCGTGGCACCAACGAGATCAAGCCCGAGACGCCTTGGTGACTGAAGCTTTCGGATACGGTTGAACAACCACGGAAATGCTGTCTTTTGCTCTGTCTCAAAGGCGTAGATCTTTTCTTCGCTGGCAAGAGTGTTGGTAATATCGTCTAGACCATTGATCAAACAGTGTTTTGTATATGGGTCAACATCGAACTTGGCAATTATCCGACCCTCCGAATCTCTGATGTTCTGATTCGGTAGATCGACATGAATCTCATGATTGGCAACGCTGTCGGCATATATCTTTTTCAAAGCCTCCGGATCATCGACGGGTATTGCCAGAAGCCCGTTTTTGCCAGAGTTGTTGAAGAAGATAGACGCAAAAGAGGGAGCAATGACGCATCTGAATCCAAAATCGACCAAAGACCAGACGGCGTGCTCTCTGGATGAGCCACAGCCAAAATTCTCGCCAGTACAAACCAGAATTTTGGACTTTCGGTACGACGGCTGGTTGAGAACGAATTCAGGAATCTCCTCGTGCGTCTTAGTGTCATATCGTATATCTCTGAATAAGTTCGTCCCCAGCCCCGTTCGAGTAATGGTCTTCAGATATTCGCCTGGAATAATTAGATCGGTGTTGATGTTTTGCATATTGAAAGGTGCAGGCACGGAAGACACCACATCAAACTTGGGAATCCCCTCCACACTCGTCTTGGCGTGCTCAGTGGGCCGATTTGCAACAGCGTCATCTACAAAATCTGGAGCACTTCCAGATATATCTTCATTGACTGGACCATAACTCCTGACCTGTTCACCGCCGAGGGTCAACTGAGTAACATTGATAGATCCATTTTCAATGTTTAAAAACTCCCGTACATCTGCCATATGGCCTTTGATAGCTGCAGCAACTGCCATAACAGGAGATAAGAGATGAGTTCGGCCGCCAACACCCTGTCTGCCCTCAAAGTTTCTGTTCGTTGTCGAAGCACATCGCTCCCCTGGAGACAAAACGTCGGGATTCATGGCCAGACACATGGAGCAGCCTGCTTCTCGCCAGTCGAATCCGGCCTCCTTGAAAATCACATCTATACCTTCTTTTTCGGCCTGCTGTTTCACCAGACCAGACCCAGGAACGACCATTGCATAGACGGATTCAGCAACCTTTCTGCCCTTCGCCACTCGAGCAGCTGCTCGGAGGTCTTCAATCCGCGAGTTTGTACAAGATCCGATAAACACTCGGTCGATTTTGATGTCCAATGCTAGCATGTTGGGCTTAAGGTCCATATATTTCAAAGAGCGACGGATAGCAGCAGCCTTGAACGGGTTCGTTCCATCATATTCGACAGGATCAGGAATCCTACCGGTGATCGGTATAACATCGTCAGGTGAGGTCCCCCACGTAATTGAAGGGACAATATTCGTAGCGTCAATTTCGACACTGAAGTCCCAGTGGGCGTCGTCATCACTGAACAAAGTCTCCCAATACGCAAGCGCTTTCTCCCAATCGCCGCCAGATGGAACAAGTGGACGACCTTTCAGGTACGTAAACGTAACGTCGTCAGGTGCAACCAATCCACTCCGAGCGCCTCCCTCGATACTCATATTGCACAGCACCATTCTGGCTTCCATTGAAAGATCTCGAATTGTCGATCCACAGAACTCAATAATGCAACCCGTGGCCCCAGCAGTGCCAATCTTGCCTAGTAGATGCAAGATAATGTCCTTGGAGTAGACGCCCGGTCCGAGTTTGCCCTCGACACATACTCGGAAGTTTTTGTATTTTTTCTGCAGTACGGTCTGGGTAGCTAGGACATGCTCAATATCAGATGTGCCACCGCTGAGGGCTAGTGCACCGACAGCTCCATGAGTAGGCGTATGAGAATCACCGCAGAAGATAACTGATCCTGGCAGCGTCAATCCTTGCTCGGGACCGACTACGTGAACTATTCCTTGTCTCCGGTCAGACATGCCAAAGTACTTGATCTTGTACTCGGTGATGTTTTTCTCTAACAAGGTGATCTGAGTACGAGCAGCGGGTTCCTTGACAAAGGAAGCAGCACTCCGGTATTTCGCTCGATCGTTTGTGGGCACATTGTGATCAACGGTTGCCAACGTAAGGTCAGTTCGTCGTACTGGTCGAGAATTCTTTCTCAGGCTATCAAACGCCTGCGCAGTAGGCACCTCAAAAATCAAGTGAGCATCAACGTACTGCAACGGAGCGGTTTTGTTGTCAGGATCCACCAGGTGCTGCTGGTAGATTTTGTCGTAGAGTGTGAGACCCATGGTAGAAATTACAGTTGTGTGGGAGAGTGCCTAGTGGTATGTTTCCAGCAGTGCGTACAGACTTCAGTGTAGTCTCTATAAAGTCAACCTAGGCATAAATGTCGTGACTAGAAAGTTGTGGCGTGAACATATCTGTAGTGTGGGGGTCAGAGGATGTTGTGCATAACAGCGGCGTCTATCTTTTGGAGGGTGGAAATCGAAGAACGTATTTTACGGTTATAGCTACATATACCCGTCTAGCACAGTGAGTTGGTCAATGTATGCTTTCTATAACTGGAAATTCTCCAAGGATACTGTACCGGGTTCCGGCTATAGCTTGAGGGTTCCCCGCAGTAACATTCTCCAGATCTTGCGCATGCATGTCTCAAGTAAGGTACAATACAAGGGTCGCAGTGCGGGATATGACTAAGTTCCAAGTAATGATGGTTGCCCTCGTGCATTTTCCGGGAATAACGATTTTCTAAATCAGTCGCCATTAGTGGGAGGCCATTAGAAGTGGTAGACCAATCAACGTGTGCCGAGACAGAATTTCGCCTCTGCCATTTGGAACACTTCACTAAATGGAAACAAAAATCTGTCTTGAAGGAAACAAATTAATAGCATTGGTTAAACTTCATTGAGTGTTTTACTACATCTGAGGAGGAAGAACATTAATGCGGAGATGGTGTTGAAAACTTGCTCACAGCTTCCATGTCTGCTAGAGCTGTATTTCATTACATTCATGGAAGACTTCTATCAAAGTTCAATCTTGTTGAGAACCTGGTTTAGCGCAATGACCACCGCATCTCCCATCTCCATCGTCGACGAAGCTCCTCCAATATCCCCAGTTCTAACCTCTAGACCACCAGCTGCCTTATCATCGAGAGCAACGCTGATAGCCTCATCAATGGCATCAGCCAAAAAGTCCAAATCACAACTGTACCGCAACATCATTGCAGCGCTTTGGATCGTTGCAATGGGGTTGGCCTTGTTGGGAGCCAAGTCTGGAGCAGAGCCGTGACTGGGCTCGTACATACCAACCGTCTTTTCTTCTCCTGGAATCCCAGCCAAGCATGCAGATGGGCTGAACCCGAGAGACCCAACAATAGCAGCAGCTTCGTCAGAGAATAGATCTCCGAAAATGTTATCACAGAGAACAATGCCGTTAAGTGAACGGGGGTTTTTGACCATAATTAAAGCCAGTGAGTCGGACAACTGGTTGGAAAGTGGTATCTCTGGAAACTCGGCATCGTGGACCTTGGCGACAGCATCTCGCCACAATCTGCACACAGCCAGAACATTGGCTTTGTCGATAGACGTGATCTTACTTGGACCCGCTGCACCTCCATGCTTTCGAGCCAGGTAAGCGGCCATCCGGGTAATTCGCTCGATTTCCCAGCGATGATATCCCCATACGTCGTGGGCGTAGTCAGGAGTTTCCTTCTTCTCGCCAAAATACACTCCACCACAGTTTTCTCGAAGCACGATGAAGTCCGTGCCTTTGACTATAGATTCTTTGACAGGCGAACACTTGGCTACGCCAGGGGAAGGAACCTTGCATGGCCGAATGTTGGCCCAGCAGTTCAATGCCTTTCGTAAATCCAGCACCGATGTCTCTGGACGCAGTGCTCCAGTCATGCCCCATTTTGGGCCACCAACGGCTCCAAAGAGCACGGCATGCGATTTCTTTGCCTTCTCAACGACCTGTGGAGTCAACGGGATGCCATGAGCGTCAATCGATTGACCACCCAGTAGATCAAAGTCAAGATTAAAGTTGATATTCTTCTGGGAAACTGCGGGGTGGGCTTCAGCGGCACGGAGTACTTTGACTGCTTCAGCAACGACCTCAGGGCCGATATGGTCCCCCTCCAGCACGAGAATATTGAAAATAGGCATGGCTGACGATAGAAGGCTTTTTTCTATAAGACGAAAATTGTAAAAACACAGCAAAGTAATCAGACATGGTGAACAGTTATTTATTAATAGAGCGATGTTCATATCAAAACCACGTGCATAGCTATGGTGCCGAACAACCGTTTTGCTGGGAAAAGGGGCGCTCGCTACGATGGCTTTAACCGTCAGGGTGGGAACCCAAGAAGTGTCGAATTGTGGGGTGTGGGGCAATTAACTTTACCAGTCTAAGTACCCCGCAGCGGTTATAGCTACAATATGCTGATAGAAATCGCTATGCTGAGCGAAAATGGACCTTGACTTGCAGGCAAGAGGTACTTGTAAGTTGTAAGTATGCTTGGATGGTATTTCCTCCTCTCTGCGTGGGGCTGCCATGCCGAGGGGACATTCGCAGTCTATCATCTCGTATGGTTAAGAATGAGAAACTAAGTGTGCTGAGACTGAATAGGCATCAACTCTTCAACCGTTAGTAGTGTTTTAGCTCTTGGGAACTTCAGGATTCACTTCGGTCTTTTACTTTATAAATTATAATAAAATCATCAATAAACAATCGAGGAAGGGTTGAAACCCGGCTAGTAGCTCACCGATATTGACTGTTAAGCTTCGCATCTGTTTATTGATATCCTCAGACTTTTATCTAACCCTCGCTCAGCCGAATATCCAATAGAGTCGAGTTGTTGATATAAATCGTCTCCTTTCAAGTCTGGAAAAGCCCCACCAAGGGTCATCCAAGACCGATTCATGAGCATCTGATCTCTATTCAAGTAGGTTTTCTTGTTGACAGTGCTTCTTCACTCTCTCCGTTTTAAACGTATATTGTGTGGAGAGTCGTTTATTTATTCTTGTATTTAATCTAAATGCCATCTATCGTGCTGTTTTATTACTAATTCTTCTACCGCTTGTTGCGTATTTGCATCTTGTATGACCACATCTTCTCCCTTCGTATCCTCTACTTTCTTATCCGATTCGTCGAGGCCAATCTATGAATGAAAATAGATCTCTTTCTCGCTTTTTGGCCAACTTGATGTAGTAGGCGTGGACCAGAATCACCAGAATCCAACAGAAACGGTGGAGATGCTGACTAATCACACCCTGGTGAACTCTGCACTGCCACATTAGCCACAAGTCGGCCACATCCGGCACGTGCACGCTAACCATGCAAGAAGCAATTTTAGCGACCCTTCTGAGTCAATCACACGAAGCAGAATCAGCTTCTGAGCTTCAAAACACAACGAGAACATATAAAATACTACACGGAAACTCACCAGCCCAAAATGGAGCTGCAAGAGAAACTTGCACTCATCAACGAGAACCTCATTGAGGTGCTCAATCCAGAGTTGATCGAGCAACCTTTGACCGAAGGCCGCAATCCAAGGATCTACTGGGTGAGATTATACCACAAATGGCCACCAATATCTCTGTACCGAATCTGAAATGTGCTGACAATCCTTTCTTAGGGAACTGCAACGACTGGAAAGCCGCACTGCGCATATCTGTGAGTGGTTGTGCTTTATATTCGCTGCTAGCCGCTAACGCAATCCCTAAGGGTACCGGCAATCAAGATTGCTCAATTTCTAGCTGCTGGATGTGATGTTGTCGTGCTTCTTGCAGACATCCATGGCATGCTTGACAATCTAAAAGCACCAGTGGAGCTCGTGGAACATCGGGTTGAGTACTATCGATTCACCATCTCAGCGCTCCTCAAAGCTGTAGGTGTCTCAGCACAGCTCAACAACTTGACCATCGTTCAGGGAAGCTCTTACCAAAAGACTGCTGAGTATGTGATGGATGTGTACAAGCTTAGCTCTTGCATCTCTGAACACGAAGCCAAGAGAGCTGGAGCCGAGATAGTCAAGCAATCAGACAGCGCACCATTGAGTGGTCTTCTTTATCCTGTTCTCCAAGTTCTCGACGAACAGTACTTAAACGTCGATGCGCAGTTTGGTGGTAAGCTCTATTACAATATACACCTCCCAGACCAGTATCTCATTTGAATAGGACTTGACCAGCGGAAGCTGTTCATTGCTGCGAAAGAATGGTTACCAAAGATAGGATATAGACAAGTATGTTAGCCCTATCGCTCAATCCTGACGTTGGGCGTCCTTTCTGACTCTCGCATAGCGAGCCCATCTCATGAATGGCATGGTACCAGGTATAAACGGTGGTAAAATGAGCTCCAGTGATCCAGGTACGCTCGCTTCACCACGGTCAGGTTACAGGGGTACTGATTAGCGTAGACAGCAAGATTGATCTTCTTGACCCTCCAGAAGTCGTCAACCGAAAGATCAAAAAAGCAACTGCAGCTCCCAGAGTCATCGAAGAAAACGGTGTTCTCGCCCTTGTCGAATTTGTCTTGCTTCCAGCTTCAGCCTTGAGTGGCCGTCGGGAGTTCTCTGTTAATCGAGATAGGGATGGGTTGGAGCCTTTGATTTACACGGGCATCGAGAAAGTGCACGAAGACTACAAGAATGATATTCGTAAGTTCGCTCGCTGCTCTCCTCCCCGAACATTATCCTGATTATTATTCATTAGTCACGCCACAGCTTCTGAAGTCGGCAGTGGCAGCTGCTCTTAACAAGTTGCTTGTACCTATTCAGGAGGCATATGATGCCTCCCCGGAATGGCAAGAGTCCACTTTAAAAGCATATCCACCACCTGCCAAAAAAGAGAAAAAGGTCAAACAAAAAGGCACCCAACACCCTGGCTTGAAGAAAGACACCGTTGAAGACTCAGGCTCTAAAGAAACTGCTGAGAACGGACTTCACGGACTTTCACTTAACTCTGACAACCACACCAAGGCATGAGCATACACAAGAATTATCCCAATTCCTCCCTCTTCGACACAGCCCCAACACCGCTTCCAACTTTCGACATGAGGCTCCGCATATTCCCGATCTTTAGACGCTCGACGAAGTTCCGAGCCAATGTAGATAGTGGAATTTGAAGTCCAAAAACTTTAGATTACTGGATTTCTGTGTTTCTTCTTATTGTCCATCTCCCACTCATAATATTTCCGTGATGATAAGTCCCACAACTTCTAAAAAGATGCCCCCAAGGTCTATCTGGTCAATTCCCACGTCATCAGAATCCGTGTTCGCAATACCCCAGTGCATCTCAACCAAGCGTTTGGCATATGCATATTCAACACTCTTGCCCTTCAGATCTGTTTTCAAGCCATGCCGCAATATCTTCGCAACGCTACTCATGAAAAACAATCGATTTCCTCCGTTTCCCTTCAAATTGGGTTTGATACATTTCTGAAAAATGGAGGTTGATATAAAATGCAGAGTCATGAGATTTTTCCAGTAAATAGCGCCAAACGCCAGACCGCCATTGCCCAACTCGAGACATTCACAGCCTACTCTACTACCAGTTTACTTCAATCCTTGAAGTTAAACGCTTGGTTGATTATAATTCGCCCGCCGTCACCTATCAACACCAGCCACCAAACTTATCGGTTTCACTGTTCCCAAAGTAGTCTTGACAAGAAGCTCACAATTTCAGCATCACTCTTCACCGTGTTCTCAATCACCACTGTTCCTCTCTCTACATATATCAAAGTCGAGATTACTCATTGGCTGATAGATCCGAGTAAAACCATCGTACCTCTTCTCATACCCGCTTGATCTCCAGGCATCTCACTCCCGAAAATGCGAGGCAAACGGGAGAAATGGCTCGGTCTGAGCAATGGAACTGAACGGGGACGAGGTTGTGCGTCATTGTAATACGGTGATAGTCGCGAGTTCGTCGTTGTAGACGGCTGTGTTGCCGGAGAATACAGCGATTGTGAGATGAGTGAGGGGCGGGATGACGACGGAGTTGAGGGGGTTGGATGATTGGAATGAAATGGGCAGAGCTGATTCAAAGTTTGCCGAGGGCGTTGATTGAAATCTCTATTGGGCCGAGATAATTGTTGAGCGCCTTTTAACGTGGCGAATTGCTGGGAAGATGCTGTATGAGATATGATAGCCATGGAGATCTCAGAAGACTGTTTCTCACCGACGCTGGCTTTGTGCTTTGATATTCAATATTCCGGGAGCTTCCCACTTGTTACATCTCCTCGTTTAGAAAGCAGTTCGACTGGATGGAAGGCTGGTTTGTGATAAAAAGCAGTTGACTGGAAGACTCGATAGCGAATGGGAAGATACGCACCACGCCGTTTGTGTGGCAAAGATAGTCGGAACACAACTTTCCCAACCGGGTGATACTGTTTGTTCAAATTTTTGGGGATCTTCAACTGGTCTCACATTTCTTGTTCCAGAAAGACTCCCGACGTTACGGTATTGGTGTGATGTTGTGCAGAGCAGTCCAATGGAAGGCTCGGTGATTTGAGTGTTTTTTACTGGGTAGTCCCTTGCGGACTATGCAATTGGGGACTAAGCTTTGTGCTACTGCTAAGTACTTTGGTAAACACAAGACTGTTCGTGCCACTCTGGATCACGTCTCGAGATCGCAGACTGTCATGTGTGGAACTTTGAGTATAGCCAGCCTCAACGAAAGAAGATAAACAAAACGAAGCAAACAAGTGAAGACCTAGACCAGATGATAGAAGTATCTTTAGAGTCTGTCCTTCTTCAACCGGGAAGTTTTCTTATCGCTCTCATTACATTTCTGGTCGCTTCTCGCCCCAATATCGTGTAAAATGCGCTTCTCCAATCTTTCCATGGCTTTAGCAGCTATGGCTTCATCAGCCAGCGTCTCTGCCCAAGACTTCCACTGGCGTGCTTGTAGGTGCTCGGTATTAAAGAAGTCGGCTCGTTCATGACGTTAACGGATGGTTCTAGATCAGGGAGGGACCTGCAACCACAATGACTCGCCAGGAACCATGTTCCCAGTCGGCAATCAGGCCCCGTAAGCGTCCCCAAATGATTCTGCTTGGAGAGAGCTAAGATTCTCCTCAAGAGCTGGTGGGAATATCGGAGCATGCTATCAGGTTGATTTCCCTGGTCCACAACCGAGATTCCAGGGCGTGTATAGCGTTGAGCTAGACCATAATTTTGCTCGCTCTTCGTACCATGTTTACACTTATTGTCAATACAACTGTGGTGGTGGCCAGAGCGGTCCACAGCAAGGCTTGTATTGCAACTATCCTCCATCCGGTTGCTCCATTGCATCTTTGTATGTCTCACTCCTACTTGGGTCGGGAAATGTGTGCTAACAGCCTTCCAGTAGGGTCATATCCCAGTAAAAACGACGATTGAACGAAGACTAAGAGGATGAATCTAGGCGCTCCGGGTGAACTTTGATTTTAGGCGCAGTTTGTTGAGGCTCTGCGGGTTCTGCATGCAATGCGGAAGACCTCACTTTAGGCAAAATAATGTTTTGACGTACGGCTGTGAAGCCCAAATCAGGTGTGTGAAGGAAGTTGCGAGGTACGATGGTAGCAATAGCCATAGGAGACAAGCAACCAAAGTACTCCTCCAAAAAAAATTAACTAATTGTGTAATTTGCGGTTAACTTTGCCTGGATGGTGATCTTCTTTCCGTCATTATGAACAGATTCTTCTCTTGATTTCCACACCATATAAAAATAAGACGATAACGGAAGAACGGGTCCCAGAGTTGAAAGGGCATCGCACCAAGTCCCGAAAGTTTAGCAATGGTTTGACAGTATTCTACATCACACGCAGCGCTTTCTGCGGGGAAGAGCTCGCCGTACTCGACTGCGTATGAATATCTTGAGCTGCTGGAAGAAGTAAATAAGGTAAATTGAAAGGGGTGAAGAAGTACTGTACAGGAGTAGCTATCTTCAATCTCTAACCAGGCAAGAATGCATGATCAGTCAGCGGGACTGGAAGATGCTTCATAATCCGGACACCTGTTTGATCGAGTCGAGACATCGCAGCTTGAGCCCAACGTAGCTCTGGGTCACTGTGAGCGTCGTGCAGTGTTTCGATTGCGACTTTCAAAGGAAACACGGCCGCTCTCGCTCCTAAGCCGCGATGTTCGTCACCTAGACAATATTCTACGGACTGGCATATGTTCTTGGCTTGGCTGGCGACGTCTTTCCGATGATCGAGGGGCGGTAGTCGAGTGATGTCAAACTGAGATGTACCTTCCTCGCAGGGCGCATGGCTTTTTAGCGAGGCTGCCGTAGCCATACCGAAAAGAAGCTGATATGTGTATGTCATCCCAGACCACAAGATGCAATTTGTGGCCCCTCAAACGTCTCAGAGTTAGCATCTTCAACCCAGGCATTGTGAGGAGATCTACTGACAGTATAATAAACATATATGCGCCATCCGCAAGTCCAAATATTTGAATGCTACAGGAAAGACTTTCCCATGTTCAATCTCAGTGTCGATTCCTTCGATTGCGGTCGATAATACGGGCCAATATACTGGGCCCAATGTCTCCCTTTCCAAAGTGGCGTAGAAGTCTCTGAGTTGGGCATCCACTTTCCAGCAGCGATCAACAAGTCCAAGTACGTGCATCAGTATGGCACTTTGATCGAACGGCTTAGTACCTTCGAGTGGAGCTTGCAACATCTGATACCCATCGGCAATGATATTGGGAACTTTGACAACCAGATCTAGCAGCTGTTGAAACATCGCCTTCGGTCGATCTTTAAAAGGAAGTGAGATCCACTCCGAGGATGCTAGAAAGGTACGCCGCCTCTCGGCGAAAGCCTGCTGAATCTGGTACACATTTAGAATACCGTTGTAATCGAACGAAGCGGTAGAAATACCTCAAGTACGCGGAATGAGAGGAACAACTGATGACCAAAGTCCGAGTCATACGCATTCGCTCCCTTCAGCTCGAACATCTTCGCGCATCCTCTCATGTGACTTGCCCAACCATCGAGAGTCTTGTCCGGACACTCGACGACTTCGTACATGATCAACGACATGCAAGCAGCCAAAGTCTCGTTCTTATACATCAGCCTCGGATCCCACAACGCTTTCTGCAATTCCCAAAGGCCCTGGACGTAGAACTTTAAGCTTTCCTGTACCAAAATTGGGTTCCCGTTCATTCTACCAAGTTTCGCTGTGGAAACCGCCATAATTGATGCTTCCAGCGCCGTCGTGAACTCTGGCACGGTGGGGATCATTCCAAGCCAGTTTCCGTTGTTTTTCTCTCTGCACTGAGCTCCATATGACGTTGGAAGAGTTGACGCCAGAAACTCATTCAGAATTTGTTGGCGGTACATACTGTTAGGGGAGAGGGCTCTGATAAATGTCGGTGGAGGGGTCACTTCTGGACTACCGTCTGGCATGCTTTTAAGAAAGGTGATCTTCTTTTGTCTGGAAGAAAATTCTCCGCTCTCACCGATGCATGACGTTACCTTGGTGTCCTTTGGTTTTTGATAGACTGTCCCAGGTCCAAGTATGAAGACACGCTCTCGCTGGTAGCCGGCGCATTCTCTACTTGCTTTAATGCAAGTTCTACATTCAGGCCTCTCCAGGCTACACTACTTCAAAGTCAGTAGTTATCGCCCAAGATGAAGAGTTTGACTGACTGCAACTCTGCGCAATCTGCAAGTATTGCACGCTTTTGACCGTCCTGGAACGCCAACCATCTTTCTTTCAGCTGGCGCAGCAGTGGTCAATGGCCCTCACTAGACGATAATATGATAGTGCTAAGGGAACAAGTCGTCGCATAGAAGTACGACAAGTCCCAAGTACTAGCATCCGAGTATCTACGAGAAATCGCAGAGTAGGGAAGCATTTTCATGTGCGCGGGTTAAAGAATGAGGCTTTCTTCAGGACCCCTCAGGAGCTAGGTTTTAAGGTGTTGCCTCGCGAAATCAGGCTCTCAGGCTGCAGGAAGCGCCCTTTGGCGGTGGCTCAGCACCTAACCGATTGGCAATTAGACCCTGCCGAGCTCTGACAGGCTTCCTGTCTTGTGAAGCCGTAGTGGGGTAATGAGGGGCATGAAGACTTCTTTCGATTTTATCTATACATCACCAGTACTTACCGTTTAAGTGCACGAGAAGCTATGGAATGCCCGAGAATATTTGCTCTGCTGCGAGTCTAGAAACTCATGAAACGCTCCAACAGAAATACGTAGAAAACAGGACCATCCCTACTCGACAGATAAATATCATCGGTCTCTCAAGAAAAGCCTGAAATCTCCCCACTGTCCCTGCACATCTTGTTCGTACTGTTGGCTACCTGCTCCCCGTCTGCTCTCTAGGCTCCTTTATTTTGCGCGGCAGTATCAACCCCACCACAATGTATACGATAGCCACAAACATCTCCTGAATTATTGCCATACACCCAAGAGCAACGATACTTCCGTAGAGGATGCTAAAGGATCGTATGTGAGGGATACATATGAGAATGGCATAGACAAGTCTGATGACGGGGAAAGGAAGTGAGGCCCCGATAGCTTTGATGATTTATCGCTCTCCAGGTTCCGCATGTGAGTGGTAGAACATGAAAAAGGCAACAGAAAGACGGATGAGGCCAGAAATAAGGGGTAATAGCCAGCCTTTGTTAGGCCTGTAGCCATGCCGAAGGCGGCAGAGGATACTGAAAAGCAGAGCTGAGGTGTAGTGGACGAGCTCGAGGATTGATATGTCGTTTCGTTTCGAAAAGTAATGATTCAGATAGTAGGCGGCTGGCAACGTGTACGCAGATGATATCGATCTGCGTTTCTCAATCTTGGAGAGGTTTCAAAAAGAAGCAAGATATTTAAAGACTAATGAAAGAGGAAGTAAGATATAGAAAGCTCTAGCTTTTACGATCACATACAGATCTTTACAGATAAAGTAGACTGTGAATGAAACCTGAGGAATCATTGAATAAATGGTGGGAGACGCTTGAAGAGACGAGGCTGAGAGCCGATTTCGAAACCTCGGAGAGATCTTGTCTTTTTAGGACAATATAGATATACGCAATCCGCTGTGTTAGGAACGAATATGAGAAATGCTTGAATGCTTGAATGAGCGATTTCTGTACGTTTTCAAGAATTGCCTCTGTTGTAAGCCACGCATAATATCATCCTATTATCTTCGTCGAGAAAGGCGGCTGCATTTGGCACTAAACTGGAATCGGATTCAATTTGCGAAGATCTATTTCGCGAAAAAATGGAAATGCGCCACCAGTGGAAGCAGAATGGTAAGAAAGTAAAAGGGTTAACCCGAGTAAGGATCGACTGGACTTCGACTCTATCATCTTCTGTAGATTAAGCTCGGCCACGCCTATCAAGAAGTTTGAAGACTGTGGTAATTGACGGTACAGATGGAGGAAGACTTCCTGGCCCTCTACTAGAGAACCTGCTCTTCTGGAACATATGAACAACGTTCCTTGCGCAAAATCAGAGTGTTAAATTCCCTCTCTAAGTCTCAGAATGACAGATGAATCGAGCTACGACCTTCAAGAACCTTAGTTCGACAATCACTCACATCTCAGTGATTTGTTTTGAGGACAAAATGAGAGATACACAATGTGACAAAAAAATATCATCGGAGTGATATATCTAGTATCTTTGCTGTGAAGGAGACGATTCTCTCAAGAGCATTCGGTTCGGCTCGGCTCGGAAAACCAACCCCGCATTGGCCCGAAGAGCTTCAAGCGTCAGTAATGTCCTCTTCGTTCACAGCCCTACGTTCAGTATTGCGCCCCAATGACTTCAGCACAGAACCTTTCTACGGTTGGAAGGCTTTGTATGTTGCCAGAGTACAATGCCCATAGGCCTGTGCCTTCAGAATCAAGAGCATGGCGACATCTTCCACTTCGGACACCGTCAACGGACGGCAACGAGCTCGAGCAAAGAAAGCATGCAAGACCTGCAATTCGAGACGAGTTCGATGTAATGTTATGGAAGAACAGCCTTGCAAGAATTGCAGGACTGCAGATGTGCCTTGCGAGCTCATGAAGTCCAGACGGGGGAAGTACGTTGTATTGCCATTCCCTGCGGTGAGCCATTCTAATGGATATTTACTAGGTATGAGCGACATCCTCGATCTATATCTCGAAACTCGAATGTTCCGACATCTCCAAATATATCCACGCCTTTACAGCATTCACGATCCAGCCACGGTCAAAGTAGCCCAGAGAAGGATGTAGATATAAAGTCTACGAGCGAGCCCACGACGGGAGGGACAGCTACTTCCGTATTTCATTTTGTGCCGGCTTCCATCGCCTCGACAACTCCTGTGAATGGAGCCGACACGGTATTTCTGGGAGAGTCAAGCTCAATATCGCTTGTCCATGGACCACAAACGCCATCGGCAGCCAACCATTCATCTCCGGCAGAAAGGGCGAGACTGCGATATCCTATACCCGACGCTGTTAGTATAAAGACATCTACAACACCATTAGAAGAAAGAAGGAAAGCTGCGCGGATCGAATATCTCACAAAGGATGGTGCATTTACATACCCGTCGAATGAGATATGCGAGGTTCTTTTTGGTGCATATTTTGAGTGGTTCCATCCATGCTTTCCGATTTTGGACCGACATGCGTTCTTCAATTCATATATAACCAAGACTATTTCTCCGTTGCTGCTCAAGGCTGTGCTGTTTGTCGGGGCCACCCACTGCAATGAAAGAGTCATGCGAGAACTTGGCTTTCCGTCTAGAATGGATGCGAGGACCGAAATGTACAATCATATCAAAGATATATACGATGCGGATTACGAGACTGACAAAATCACTGTCTCGCAAGCCTTATTTCTGATAAGCTTTTGGCGTACAGGCCCTTTACTGGAAAAGGACACAAGGCATTGGCTGGGAGCTGCTATCAGTCTTGCGCAAACTAAAGGAATGCATCGGTCATCTTCGACGACAACATTTACAGACTTCAGACTCCGGAAAAGAATCTGGTGGTCTCTCTATGTAAGAGACCGGCAGTGCTCCACTGCACTTGGTTTGCCAAGTCGCATCCGGGACGAGGACTGTGACATTGAAATGCTGGAGGCTTCCGATTTTGAGGAAGAGGATCATTCTGCGTGAGCAGCGTTTCACATTGCTCCATCTTCGTCTTTCGCTCAACCATCGCTGATCGAAGATCTTGCAGATATCCCAAATACTTGGCGGTCCAAAAGAAAGAGCATGTTCTCTTTGCAATTCAGATGGCAAAACTGGCGGTTTATCTTGGTAAGATAATATTGATGGAGTTTTCTCCTATCAGCCTTCCTAAGAATAATTTCGAGAGATCTCGGCTGAGGGACGATCTCCTCAAATGGGAATCGGACCTCTCTCCTGAAATGATGGCAAATGCAACCGCAGACTCTTTCTGGGCAAGCATGCTGCACCTATCCTACAAGTAAGTTTTTAAATTATCCTAAAATCTCTCACAAGTCGCCATGCTTCAATAAACTTACAGAATTAGTAATCTCTATATCCTACTATATCGATCAGCGTATCTTGCCAAAAATGACGACCAAAACGCAGGCAATGTTGCGCTCCAAGCAGCATGCAGAAATACCAGGATTGCAGAGGATGTTCTAGCGCAAGACTTGGTCCAACATCTCAACGTTCATATGTATGTTCTCAACTCCCCACGAGCTCTTTAGGTCTGAACTAATCATCTCAAGAACTACGAGCCTCTTCAACTCTCTATGCATTCACACTATCTGCCTACGGCGATCACAGAACGCCACTCGAAAGTTAGCTGAATACCGTGCCCAACTATGCCTTCTCGGCTTGAGGGAACTACAGAAGACATGGGACGTGACCAACTGGGTTTTGCAACTTTTCCTACAATTCCTAGACCAGTCAACTGCAAAGAGACTGCAGCTCATGGGCGACACCGAGGATGCGCCCGCTCAACAGTTAACTAGCGCATCGGCATCAAGTCCCCGAACACTGGAAGCCTCAGATGTCAACCTGGACTTTGGGATGAGCGGCAGCGTAGCGGCGTACAGTATGACCAGAGCAGAGGATACGAGCTTATCCCAGAGCCTTGACTACATGACCGATCTGTTTGGAACCCAGGAAGCTCAGGACTTCTCGATGTTTCAATTACAACCTGACTTGTTCAGCGGGGATCTGTTTGGTGGTGGATTGGATCAGTACTACAATTCAGTCATGCCGAAGGGGGGAAGCTCCAGTGATCCCGGCTCTCGGTAGTCGTTTGCGAAAGCTAGACATCGAGAGATACTGAGAGAATTCATGTATTGTATATATTGTACTCCAAGAATAGAATAGTATCCCACGCTTGTTCGTCGGGGTCAGCACCGTCCAAATTACATTCCCCAAGGCCTGCTCAAATGCTGCACAGTCAAGCCCTTATACACCTCATTAGAATTATGAGCCCTTACTACATTTATCCTGCTTCCCTCTGCTCTACTCAGGTCTTTGCTCGTAAGCTCAGTGCGTTCACCTAGCATCGGGAGAATATCCGCATGCTCAAACTTAGTTTCCTCAGCCTCTCTTCTTCCCATACGTAGAACAGCATACATATTCGGAAATATGGACACCAAAAGCAGTACAAATGGCGAAATCACATCAATGATTGTCTTTTGCGAAAGTTCGTAATCTCGCCGGAGATTTGGCGTGCTCCTCTCGAGGCTGGCAAGAGGAGCGACCAGGTAAATTGTAATTTGCAGCGTATGAGTAGAGGCTTCCATCGACCCCCAGGATCGAACTACGAAACTCTTTCATAGGCTTGGAGTCGGCTAGATGGATTTTAGATGGATTGAATCTTCAGCGACTGAATAATATTCCAGATGTACTGCGCTGCTTGCGGCATTCATTACTCATCTCGAGCGAGCAGGAAATTTCATACATCCAGATTTGGTGATATCTTATACAGTAGCTCAAATATCGAGAGACCTACCATTATAGTCCCAACAAAGATCCTCCATCAATCACCACGTTTGTTCCTGTCGCATATCCTGCCTTTACCAAGTACAGATATGCCTCGGCGATATCGTCTGGCGTAGCAACGAATCCAACAGGAGGCTTTGTGTTCTGGAACAGCTTCTCCTGCGCTTCCTTTGGCATCCCCATTTTATCCCACAACTCACTCTGCACCATCCCAGGAGTCACAACATTGACTCGTATATTCTTTTCTGAAAGATCCCCAGCCAAGCCTTTGGTCAAAGACAAAACACCTCCATTCAAGGCCGAGCCAGTGGAAGTCCCTTTCCCAGGCTTCAAGGCCGCTATGCCAGAAGTCAGAGTCAGCGAGCCACCGGGGCTGATGATGTCGTATTTTTTAACCGCTACTGGTGTCAGTCCATAGTTTACTGACAAGGCGTTGACAAACCTTTGCCAACGATCACCGCCCCCCAAAATTTCACGCCGAACAAATGCTTCGCTTCATCCAGGTCCAGATCCTCCAGCGCCCCGCGGATGATCTTGTCGACTCCCGAGAAGACGATGTGATCAACGGGAGCGAGAACCCTCAATTTCTCAATGAACGACTCGACATCTCGGACATCGCCCACGACGCCCGAGGCGTTGGACGAGCCGAGTCTCTTGACGGCATCTTTCACTCGCTCCTCGCTTGAGGAGATCACGGTTACGTGGGCGCCGGCATCGACGAAGGCAGATGCTGCTCCATATCCGATCCTGGTGAGGTATCAGGCACGCCCGGGTACAAGTACAGGATGATGTGAGTGAGGCACGAACCCTGATGTTCCTCCGACTACGATTATCTTCTTTCCAACGAGTTTATCTGCTGACTTGACCATCTTGTGCTTTTATTTCTATACTTTGTTTGCTCTACTTTGTTTGGAGGGGGACTACTGTGTATATCGTCAAATGTATACTGCGACGATGATGCATTTGTAAGATGTTGACTGCAAGTCGAGTGCACGCTAAATGCACTCAATTGCGTGATTGGAAGGCGTCATTCGACGAGCGACACCCGCGAGTCGATAAGTGGCACACATCAAATTATTCCCAAATGCAATGATACTGTGTAGGGAATGAGGTCGCCAATCACTTCCGAGAGGGCTTTGAAATGAGAAAGAAAAGTCGACAGCATGGTCCAAAAGTGGGGAAAATACGGATGACAAACCGTCAAGCTGGTGATTCACTCTGGAGATGAGCGAAACTTCTCCATTTACACTTTCAGCCAAATTCCGAATACTTTCTCCCAACATTTTTTATTTTTTTATATGAATTCACAAGTTCCCACGTCCCCTGAGTAGAAAGGATTTGGAAACTCGGATTCTAAGATTCTGGTCACCCTGAATCTCCCCAGGGAGCAATGAAGCAGGTGAGCTCACCATCTGCAAAGCGCCAGCGCGTTCCGCGAGTTCTTTTGGAAAACATTCCACCATAAATACCCCAGAAATGAGAATAACTATGGACGCGAGGAGACCTACTATCGAAGCATCGCGAATGGTCGGTTTGTTCATGTCAAGCCATGTGGCCACGCGGCAATTACTCCAAATAGCTGTCAAGTAACAGTGTATGCGCCATAAAAGTAGTCTTTATCACGAGAGCTTCGTCCACAGCCGCGGATTTCAAATCCGTATATTTCTTTCTGTCGCATAGCGGGATGTGATGACTCTATGGCATTGGCGATTATCGGACTCAGAAATATGGAGGAAGAGAGCCGTTCTGGTGTGCTCGAGAAATAGCTTGCATCGACCACAAGAGAGCTGTAGTGTAGATGTAACGTGCTACAATATGTTCTTCATCGATTTCGGGCTTGGGGTCAGCTTTAAATGGGCCAAAGTGAGCATCATGGAGAATTTCAATCGTTCGGCACCAAAAATGGTACTTTTGATGGCCTCTTGGATCTCCGAAAACTCAATTCCTATATATCCTTCTGCGTTTGTCCGTCTGTTTTAAGATCAAGTGTACCGTTCCAGAAAATTAAAAGTGGCGGAAACTACGAAGAGCTCGAAAGAGAGCTTCTGAAGCAAAGAGGAGGCGGCGGAGGAAGCAGCAGAGCTTTGTCAGACGGTATGATCAAAAGCAACTTAATTCAACTACAATTGAACTCACTATGTGACATGACTTTCCCTCTCAATCAGATAAGGGATTGAAGCGGACTTTAAATCCTAAGCCACAGAAAGCAAGAAGGCAATTCATGATAAGCGCCACGAATATCCCGATGAAGATTGCATCTTGAGGCTCAGTACGAAAAGGGCTTGAGACATATCAACTAGCGATGCATGTGAGTAGACCTACATGTGAGTGAGGACAGAAAGATAAGATTGAGCCTTGTATAGGCACGAGGCGCGGAAAGTCACCTACCATATATTTACGTTTTTTGTAAGAAACTAACATATCATGGTCATTGTGAGTTGGCAATTGGAAATATCCGGGCGTTCTCTACTAAAAGCATTATGAATAACTAACCCTACCAGTACAGAAGAGTTTTCACTCATATATAAGGGGAGATTCCTGAGTCTTTGCTTGGTATTCTTGACAGAAAGAACCTCTGCCCAGTGCCCAGACAAAACTCCGTCAGAGAGTTAATAACAAATCGATGGAATCCAATCTCTGCCTCAATATTCCAAGCTCTACTCCTTAACTATTTCTCTTTGCTACGGCAATCCAAGAACGATGAGCCGCAAGATGGCTTTTCTAATGGCCATTCATTGGCGCGCATAGGGGTGGGTCAAGACCCTTCAGACGCCGATGCCGCCAAAACACGAGTACCTGCCAGATATCCCACTACCAAACTCTCCAAACGGATTGAATTTCTCGAGTGTCAACTTCCTCTTCATACCTTAATCTGACATTCGCTATCAGAAAACCCACCATGTCTCTCGGAAACAAAGTCACTCTCAACAGCGGCCACGAGATCCCGCAGCTGGGCTATGGAACGTGGCAGTCGTCCCCGGGCGAGGTCTCTGCGGGGGTTTACGAGGCGTTGAAGGTTGGGTATAGACATATCGACCTTGCGAAAGTGTAAGCATCTACTGTATAAGACAGGTGGAAGTCTCGCTAATAGCTCCCAGGTACGGAAATCAAGCCGAGGTGGCTAACGGCCTCCGCAAAGCATTCAAAGAAATCCCAGGCTTGAAACGAGAGGATGTCTTCATTGTGAGTTCCAGCCGAAGGATTCGCTTCTTAAGGTAATAGCTAATTCCTCTAGACGTCGAAGCTGTGGAACAGGCATGTTGACCCCATTCTTCAGCAAAGCCCCACTCTTGTACTGACTCTACCTAGCCAACATCGTCCTGAGATAGTCGAAGCCGCACTCGACGACTGTTTGGAAGAGCTTGGCCTTGAATATCTCGATGTAAGTAAGGCACTTTTTACATGATCACGCTGACACACCCAGCTCTACCTCGTCCACTTCCCCGTCGCTTTCAAGAAGGGCTCTCGCAGCGTAGGCGAAGATCTCTTCCCCCTAACCGGAGGCAACCAACCTGATGGAGATGTCGAAATCGACGACGGCGTGTCTATCGTCGATACATGGAAAGGTTTGTGGCGCCTCACCCTCCTGAACATCAACGCTGAGCAGTACAGCAATGACCAAGCTATCAAAAACCAAAGCCCGATCTATCGGTGTGTCCAACCACACGATCCAGCACGTAAGACACCCCAATGCTAAAATGACAGACTGCTGAATATCCAGCTCGAAACCATTATCCAAGCCACCGGCGTCGTCCCAGCCGCCAACCAGATCGAGCGCCACCCCTTACTTAGACAGGATGAGTTGATCGCGTACTGCAAGGACAAGAACATCCACATCACAGCCTACTCGGTATCCCCCCCAAGAACCACAACTCCATCCCTACATCTAACACAACATAGGCATTCGGCAACAACATGTTCTCCATCCCCCTGCTCCTCACGCACCCGTCCATCACATCCCTCGCCGAGTCTCTCACCCAGAAAACAAAAACACCTGTAACGCCCTCGCAAGTCCTGTACGGCCCTCTCTCACTCATTCGTTCATTCATTCATTCATTCATTCATTCAGTCTCTATTTCTCTCTCTCTTTCTTTCTTCCTTTTACCCCAGCTCACCCCCGCTAACGCACTAATCCCCTCAGACTCGCCTGGTCTGAACACCCCAACCACAGCGTAATCCCGAAATCCGTCACACCCTCTCGCATCGCAGAGAACTTTACTGAGATCCGTCTTTCACCTGAGGAAATCGCGCAGATCGAGAGCATCGGGGCGGTGCAGCGGAGATATAATATCCCGTTTATCGCTAGTGAGTTTTGTTCATCATTCATTCATCTATCTTTCTCGAAACATACACACATGCACGCACGTGATGCCCCTGACACTGCCTCTGATGCTAACGATGCATTTTCTAGATAAACCGCGCTGGGATATCAACCTTTTCGGAGAGGAGGCAGAGAGGGGTGCTTCGCATGCTATTGTGCTCTCCTAGATCTCTTCCTAGAAGCTCTATCTAGAAGCTCTTTCTAGCACCAGTGAATCTATACCTTACCTACCTTCCTGACCTTTCTTCCTGACCCTCCCTACCTCGTAATAGGCTATTGTATACTCTTACTATAAGCACCTCCACACACCCCCGCACGATCCCCGAATCCCCTCCACATTATCCCCGACTTCCCCCCGCATTCCCTCCGCATTCCGAGCTGCACCGACTAATCCCCGCATCCTCTCACCATCCTTACATTCTTCCATACATACGTACATACGTACATACATACAGTAGAGCATCCCTCTCGTCTATCTCGCCTATCTCGCGCAGAAATCACGTGATGATCTCGCAAACTCGCAAACTAGCAAGTGCACGGACGCTCGTACATCCTCCCCTGCTCCCTCCGTACAAACGCACATACTAGCGCACGTACGTGCGTACGTGCATTGGCGTGCTAGCGTGCATCTGCGGGTGAAGGGAAAGCGGGAGGGTTCGGGTGAGGGGAGATTACTGCTGTAGCATACCTACCTTCGCTTCAAATAGATCAGGTTATTGAGGAGTGGAGATATGCTAGGATGGTAAAATTGTAAGGTTTGATTATGCTATTTTGGTCGTGCGGGTAGCCGTGCTCTGATTATGAGTCGAGGCTGTTGACTACTGACTGACTATTCTGAATCTGTAATTTGCTTGAGGACGCCATTTTTATATACATACATTTCGTGTGACGTGACCAGTCACCCCCTCCCGTCCCAGAAGCTATCCCCTCGCAGAAGCTGCCTACGCCATGCTCTCCTTCACCTTCTGGCGCTCGCTGGCCCCCTTGATCAGCGTGCTCAGGTCGCCGACGGGGATCTGGAAGGGGAAGTCGAGCGCCGCGAGCATGATGGCGAAGAAGATCCACCAGCCGGCCATGCAGGTGACGAAGGTGCACGCTCCAGCCGCGATCTGCAGGCGGCTTGCGTAGGCCAGCTTGCTTGCGTCGGGAGGGCTGGCGGCCAGGGCTTTGGCGTTGTACCAGTAGGTCGCGGCGAGCAGGGAGAAGGCGAGCACGAGCGTGAAGAAGATGACGACGAACACGATGTTCGTGCGCAGCGAGCAGATGAGGTAGATGAAGCAGAGCACGCCCATGAAGATGAGGAAGAAGCCGAAGGAGGCCGTGAAGCCGGTCGTGGTGATCCCCGCGGCTTCAGGCTCGCCTGCGGGAGCGTACAGCCCGTACGCGTAGTAGAAGGGCTGCAGGGTGGCGGCGAAGGTGAGCCAGAAGGCGCCGAACGAGATGAACACGACGAAGGGGAAGGTGTTTCCGAGGATGAACTCGAGGAAGCCGCCAATGATCATGAGCAAGCCACCGAAGAAGTAATATGCGCCACTGGAGAGAGGTCAGATCTGCTTTCTCGGCGGGTGCTACGCTGCACCGTGCAACGCAGCTGGGACACACTTACATTCCTGCGGCACCATTGCCGCCAGCTCCTCGCCAGCCCATGAGATCGCACGAGAGGGGGGATAAGCTGAGGAGGAAGCCAAGAAGGGCGCTGCGTGTGGTCAGCGTGGAGGTCTGTCGAGAGATGTGATAGATAGCTTACACTGGTGTTGGGTTGCCGAAGGTCTTTCTGAGGTCACCCTTGACGGCATTTTGAGGCGAGAGATAGATCTTTTCAAAGAGCTCGGGGGAGATGGAGATGCTCCCAGCAGTGCGTATCCTCTTCAGGGCGGTCTCGTGGTCCAAGTTGGTATCGTTCATGATATAATTGCCGTTGGCGAACCCTTGGGTGTTGGAGAAATCCTTCTCGAGGGAGTCTGGATTGCCGTTTGTTCGGCCTTGGGGATATTGCTCGGTCGCCATGGTGGTGGTGGAGAGATGCCGGAGATGTGATGGGACAGGGAAATTGAGGAGGTATAAAGACTTGTGTGCAGCTCGGGGGGCTAGAGAGGTTATGTAGCAGCGAGCTGTCTCCCCTTCTCCGCACTTTAGCGAATCCCCAGATTCACTTCACGTCTGGCTCTGTTGACGATCTGGTGATCCTGGTCAGAGCAAGCGCACATTGCAGCTCGATGGCAGAGCTATCTGAAAGGGGGCAAGTGGGAGGCGGTGGATATCTCCAGCGGACAAGGGAGCTCTGGGAACTACGCGGGATTAGTGTGCATATCTCGAGATGTGGAGGACGGTAGGAGTAGGGGAAGGCAGTGGAATTGGCCAATCAAGAGTTGGCTTTGGTTGTTGGTGTTGTTGTCTTCTTGATGTCTTGGTCTTTCTTCCTGGTCTTCCTGGTCTTCCTGGTCTTCCGGTGATCTTGATGTCCTTGATGTCTTAGTCTCTAGTCTCCTGGCCTCCATGGTCTCCCTGGTCTCTGCCAACCCGGCAAGGAGGAGTCGGACGATCCAAGGTCACACTTGACTCGTGTAAAAGTTGAGACGAGACGAGACGAGACCAGCCAGGCCCACGGCCCTGTGCTTCGTCCACGTCGTTTCACAGCGTCAACCTCCTCTCGTCTTCCGCCATCGACGGCGCGCACGGTGACAGGTCACGTCATGGAGTAAAGGAACGGAATTATGGCCGTCCGGCAGTCCAATGGCGGTGGAGAGAATCCTCCAACGAAGCATGAGGTGCGTGTTTATTGCACGTCTATTGGCTGGGGGGAAGTGAAGCTGCGGATGCAATGCTGGCTTTGTTTTTTTTTTCCTTTCCCTTGAGGCGCATTGGCAAAGGAAATGCCGGTCGAGTGGAAGAGGGAGGGAGATGTGGATGTGTGGTGTGTGGTGTGTGGTGTGTTGGTCCGGGTGGTCTGGGTGGTCGAGGTTCCGGGTCCAGGCAGAAAGTGGCATGGTGCGTCTGAGATCTCCGCTACCGAAATGCGGGGGACAGAACGAGATTAAGCCTAACTAGTAGCTGACTCTCTACTGACTACTTTGTGAGGAGTCAGGATAACTGTCAGGGGATAACTGTCAGATAGAGAACGGCATGTGCAGATGATTGGAGCCTTCTATTAAATGGATGATAGGCGTCCGAACAAAGAATAGAGCAGTCGAATTTTCTGTAGAGAGGACGCTCCCAGTTGATCTTCCCTGCCTCCATCCTGCCTGCCTGCGTCTTGGCTCATGCTTGTCAGCCTTGACTAAGGAGCACCCCCCTCCCAGCCTTGGCCCTCCCTCACTTGCATCCGCGCTGCTGGAATTCGAATTCTTCTACAGTATGTAAACTATGAATCTCGGGATTTATATACTTTATAGCTTCACACCTTTATATGTTATCTGTCCCACATATAAAAGCCTTCCGGAAACAAAGCCAGAAAGTATATCCATCTCATCACCTAGCTACTTCTAGCTATAATCCGGCACATCACGCCAACCACCCTCCACCCTCCACCCTCCCGCCTCCCCCAGATCCGGACCAAGCACGGAGCCTTCCTACCTTCCGGCCTCTCTCTCCAGCTCTCCCAAGCCGCCGCTACGGTACGAACAGAAGTCGGATGCTGTACCAGCCGGGACTACTGCCTCTGCATCCAATCAATACAATGGTTCGTCTCCCTTGGGAAGATCGACGTTGAGCTATCTTTTGACTTTACTCGAACCGTCTAAGAGGAAGTCTGAGACGACATTTCTTTACTTTGTTTCCCACGCGGTTCGTTCGCATTGCCGCTATACTCAGGGCGGGGCGACTCACCCCCGCCTCACGCTGGTGCTCTGGCTCTCCTCACGCTGCTTTCGCTTTCCTGCTTCGTAGGCTCGGTACTCGCCTTACCACAAGTCTTGTGACGGTCGAACTTCAATCTATAGCTTGATATATACCGAACTGATTAATCACATTATATGCCCATGTATGTATCAAGGGGACGGGGTAGTAGGTCAGGGGAAGCGAGTTGGGAATTCGAGCAGCCAGCCAGGGAAGTCTAACTAGGTGGTTTTAGACCAGGTTCGATCGTGTATACGGTCCCTTCTCTTCTATTGTCTAGAGGTCATATTTCTTGTTTACTTCGTATTAGATCTATAGGAGCGTAGTAATAGAATCACATGCTATGTACTCCTATATGCCTCGATACATAACCCTTTCCTACTTCCCTGCGTCGTTACACCTTGAGAGTCGCAGCGTCTGGGGGGTTATCTTCTAGTACTAGCCTACTAGGAGAGTAGCGACTATTTACAGTGCTAAATTCTTTAGCAAGGTAATTATCGTCTCCTATTAATTTGCACTTAGAGATTGTACTTCTTGGGATCTCCGGTAGTCATCTCCTTCCATAGTTTAGTCCTAGGAAATAAACGGGTGGAGAGATATGCAGTACGCCTCGTATATCCAAGCCTTGAGCCTCGTTGGACCGCGGAGCCACGCATCGCAAGCATCGAATTGCTGGCGCGCAAACACCTCAAGCTTGAGCAAAATGCTGCTTGCCAAGTCACCTTTTACGCACACGGGGCTTTCAACAAGCTTTACAAGATCGAAACTGAGGCGGGATGCTTCTTGCTGCGTGTCACATTACCCGTCGATCCTTTCAACAAAACCCATAGCGAAGTCGCGACCATCACCTTCGTTCACCTATGTACAGATATCCCGGTGCCCTAGATCATTGCATTCGACGATTTTAGTGAGAACGAACTTGGCTTTGAATATATCTTGATGGAGATGCTACCTAGCGAGACATCAGGAACGAGATGGAGGAAACTGTCTAGAGATGCCAAACGAAAACTAGTTAAGCAGGTTGCGAATTACCAAGCCCAACTTTTTCGTCTCCCACGCTCTTACATTGCAAATATCTTTGCCCATCCAGGAGCCCTGGCCCAGTTATGGCAATTGCCTCCTAGTGCAAGAGCTACTACTATGACCGAACGCCCTGGACAGTTTTTTTATCTGGGTCAATTACTCTCAATGATCTTCTTCTGGGGCGATCATATCACACAAGACCCAGAGGCCCTTTCAAGAAATCCGAAGACTGGATCCGTGCTCGTCTTAAGTTGATTCTCACCGACCAAGAAAGAATCAAAAAGACCTCGGACGATGAAGACGACATTGAAGATGCCGAGAACGCTATAGAAGTTGTTGAAAGATTACTTGAACTGCTTCCTAATGTCTTTCCTTCCAGGACGGGTACCTCGGAGCTATTTTTTCTCTTCCACGACGATCTTTCCATGGAGAATATCCTGGTTGATTGTGATGGAGAGATTACTGGTATTATTGACTGGGAGTGTGTCTCGACGTTGCCATTATGGAGAGCTTCCAAGGCCCCTGTATTTCTTAAGGGGAGAGACAGATACCAGGAGCCGAAAAGGGATAGGTACGCTCCAGACAATGGCGAAAAAGACGCTGGTGTTACGAAGGAGGCGCTCGACAACGAAGGCGTGAATAGTCTGTATTGGGAGCACCTGCTAGAGTATGAACTGACGATGCTGCGCGGCCCTTATTCAGAGGAGATGAAAAAGGTCGCTGGTTCAACTGAATTCGTTGAAAGGGAAGCTGCCATACCTGAATGGACCCAGATAGTACGGAGGAGCGCCATTCTAGCTGATTTCGAAGAGGCAGTTCAGAACTGCGACAGTAGCTGGCGTACGAAAGAGATTAAATCGTGGCTTGATGCAATGGAGAAGGGCCAGTATTGGGATCTAAGAAAGAGTTTTCTTGAGTAGGCGTGCTCCGCGCAATGTATGATACGTGCCTCCTCCCTTCAGGTAGAGCGGCGACTGCTCAGGTCCCGAGACGCAAGTCGACTTTAGTGAGCTTAACTTGACGTCTGAGACTTTAGATGAAGTATATCAACATTCAACGACGATCATGACGGAGTCAATATCTTTTGCTCTTCTGATTGACTCTTTTTGTTGTTCTTCTTTACAAACCTCCCATTTCTCCTTCAATGCCAAACCAACCCCTTATCCTACATCACATGATCACCCCGTGACCCTCTATCCGTCCGTCCGACCAGCTCTCGAAAAAGCCAGTCCCACTTATACCCTCTCCATCTCCCCTCAAGCTGCATTCCACGGCCTCACCTACAAACCCATGACTCGCGCAATTCACCGTCCTGAAACATCCATCCCGTGACCAAGGCATACCCACAACGCACTGTTGCGCACTGCGGGGCGTTTGCCTTGGGGGGGAGAGCAATCTCTTTGTCTGCGTCAGACCCTTTCTTGAGCAGAGCAGCAAGGTACTGTACAATCCTTCATCGTCTCTGCCGAGGCTCATGCCAGTCGTCCGTCTTAGCTTCGAACAAAGGATCTCTCGAGCGGGCTCTGTTTGAACTTCCGCCTCCGTCCTTGCTAGAGCAGGTCTTCGGCGTGCTCCCCAAGTCAGGGTGATGAGAAGGCGCGTCGAGCAAGCGCTTGAACACATCTTTGCCTTGGTCTAAAGACGCCATCTTTGAAGTATCCTTGATATCTATCGATGGCAAAGCCCGGCTACACGATACAAACAATCATCTGAAAATACGAGTACGGACTTCGAGGTATTCCAAGCTCGTAGGCTTCGGAGCGATAAATATCTGCTGAAAGCCAGTTGATACCACGTGATCAGCGTCGTCTGGATTATTTCTTATACACAGTACAGGGGATGGAGGGTTTTTTTTTGGTTCAGTGGGATATTATAGGTTCAGATTCGTCTTCTTTATATATACTCATACTCATTGTCCTAAGAATACAAGGCCGGAGTAGGCACTTCTCACGTGACCGTGTCTCGTCTTCATACCAACCGCCGTGTTCCTCGCTATGGAATAAAGAAAACGTAAGTTGTCTATTCCATTATTGGGGAGTCAGTGTTCATGCCATCAAGCCTTGCGCTCTTCCCTACTTAGATACACTGTGACTTAGGCAGAGGTCGGAAGCTTTGAATTGATAATACAGTCTGGTGGGAAACGGGACCGGTCGAGTATCGATCGCTCGGAAAGGGCGCGATGATGGGCTCGTGTTCGGATATCCCTATCAACAAGTACAGCATTTGCGCCGGAAAACCAACGATGCCTTTCCAAGGCTAGCATTCGCGCTCGACTTTGCCTTCTCAAGTGGGCGGGAATTCGGGGGTCCACTGATGGATTTGCCTAAGCATATCTTCCAAATGCTCTACTGATGGACTTGCTGTGCGGTCTGGCGGCCTGGATTCAAATTTTGCATTTTACTGGGTCTGTTTGGGGTGATAGGATGAGAACCAGGTGCTCCAAATTCTTGTCGTGCACATTTGATTTAATCTGAGTGCGTATTTCAACAATTGACAGCTCGTACGTGGAAGAGATTGCAGTTGCGAGCTACCCTGCTGATATCTCCTTATTCACGAGCTACTGTGAATCTGCCCTGCTCGTGAACCGAATCACCGCGCGTTAAGCTTTACACGATACTGCGGGAGTTCCGCGGGGTATATCGAGCCTGGATGTCTTCTGAACCAGTTGACCTCGTATGGTCTGGCTTCTTTCAGAAACGACTTGACGTAGATGTTCTGGAGAGACGCTTCCACGTATGCGGCGATGCCGTAGGCGATAAGCCACAAGGCGTGCGTGTCGGAGCTGAAGAGGTACACGAGGCTCAGCAGCAGAGCTCGGAGGTGAGCGAAGGCGAATATCTTTTCGGCTCGGGGGTTCTCGACCGTGGGAGCGAAGGACATCACGGGGATGAGGAGCGTGTCAGGGCACATTCTGACTTGGCCCGTCGTCAGTTCCAGTAGAGCTTCATCGGCGGAAGGCTTCACTGCGAAGCTAATAAGGGGGAGGAATTTGGATATCCCGGTTGGGCTGTCAGGTACTTGACGATCTGGCTGCTCTTCTGGGACTCGTTTGGCGCGACTCAGCGTCTTCTTGAACAAAGCTTGATATTTTGGGCTGACGTCCGTCTGCTGGACCTTGACGTATGTTATCTCCCTCCGAATATCCAGCAGATGTCCGCCGAACCCCGCGATCGCTGCGATCACAACCAAGTACAATATCTCTGGGAGGATATTATTGCCACACAGGAGTCGCACAAGGGTAATAGCAGGCAACGGCAAGAACGTAGGCGCGCTCCCAACCGCAACCCTAAACACGCCAAACAACCCATACTTCCTCAACCCCCACCTCCAAACCGGAAACATGGCATTCCGCACACCGAGAATTCGATTCACCGGCGTCCAAGGCACAGCCTTCAAACCATGCACCCACTCCGACTGCCTCGCATGAAACCGCCGCTCCGCACACAGCAGCAAATCATTCCCCTCCGCAACCGCCAGCTGGTGAATGCAAGGCCCGCCATAAGAGCCCTTGACCGACCCCATAATCTCCCTCTGTCTCCCAAACCCGCGCTGCATCCCCCGATAGCGATCTTTGACGCCAATAGGCCCGTTGAAAAAGAAATACTTCTCGAAACTCCGCCCGATCACACATTGCACGGCCACTGTGTCCACTGCTTCAACACCCGCCGCCAACGCGCTGAAACTTGCGAAGAGCGCGACTAGCCAGCCTAGTCCCGTGGCTGCAACGGCTGTTGCGTCAATCGCGCAGGGCGATTCGTCGTTTGTTCCATTCATCGCTTCGTTGTTGCAGATTCAACTACTCGAGTACTGTATTTACACACGAGAATAGAATAAAAACAAAATCTCGTAGTGAATTCATAGCGAAATAAAATAAACCATAAGACGCTGATCCCGCTAGTAAGTAATCGTTTGCGTCCACGCCGCAACCGTCTTGACGAAAACAGAACATCGTGTCGAGCAAGCGGGCGTTACTAAGCTCGCTTAAAAAGGAGCTGGTGGGTATGTACTTCACGAGCATTTCTTGACCTAGGTATCTTAAACGTCCGATAGAAAATGGATTGCGCAGTCAAGGTCTACTTATCGTCTGAACTTCGGTTCCTGGGTTTGTGGCGGAATAAGACTTTTGAGGCGGGATGTGGATGGGTAGGTGCGCAGCGTGCGCTGGTATATTATGTTTGTTTTATTGGTTTTGGTATTTTGAAATATTGTTTGAAGTGGATGGCTAAATTATAGAATGGCTGTTTTTTTTCCCGGGTCTATCGTCTGAACTTCTTGTCGGAATAAGCCTTTTAAGACCGGGAAGTGGATCATAACTGTGCTGGTATATTATGTTGGTATTTTATTAGTTTGGGTATTCTGAATTATTGTTTGAAGTGGGTGGTTATATGATAGTATAGCTGTATTAATTATAGCTATGTCAATTTAAATTAGATTGATATAATGATCTACGATCTCGTAGTAACATAATATAATAGGACAGGTTTAAGCATTGGATAACGCTCGGTATATAGCTTCTTTGATGCCGGGCTTTATATACTATGTACCTCATAATATAGCAGAATCATCGCTTCTTTATATATAGTAGGCACTTAGTATTGGGATGAACTGTGGATCTTCATATTATATACTCGATGATATACCCCTGCTTTCTTTTAGAATGCCTTATTAATCTTTTTACCAATTCTCCTGCTTTGTCGTACTGTTATATACTTAAAGGACATTAATTTGCTGATAATTCATTTCAATAGGGGTAAGATCTAAATATATGCACTCTTCTGGCATCATGAATATAATGTCGAAGCTGAGTTTTGGGCGCCACTCTCTTTCTGCCTTTATGGCAAATGAACCTGTGCCTCCTTTAACAAATATATAATATGCCAATAGCAAATTGGTAAAGGGTAGTAAGTCTGATGAGATGAAAGCCAAGCAGGATCATGATAAATGAAACGAAGGAGAAATCGCAGTCATTGATATCGAAGAGGGAGGTATTTGGCCATTGATTCTTGACGTCAAATATAGGATAATGACCTTAATTTGAAGTAAATTAATTTCTATATAAGAATTAAAGGTGTATAAAGTTATAAAACCCTATTTTAAGACATACTCGATATTTGATAGATATCATAAGTCAATAATAGTAAGAGGAATGTCCCAGTTATCTGGTTTGGGCCCCAATCATTTATTTTTAATATATACCAGTGCTCGAAAATACCGTAATAATATGACTATTCGGAATGGCCATACAGGTACAGTATTCAAGCATGTATAAAATAAGTCTCCGGCGTCGAATTCGAAATCAGGCGTATCGTAGACGATAGACCAGCCCCGCATACCCCGCGATCTTTGAGCTGCATCCTTAATCTCAAAGGCACTGAAGCGTGACGGAAAGCAATCGGCCCTTATCATCAATCGGGAAGGTGATGAATTAAAGAGCAAAGTCGGTAGATGCGAGCGCAAGAAATGCATTTCTTTCGCCCGGCACATGCATTTTGAGGTGCTCGCTCGCACTAACCCCGACGAGCAATAGATCTTCGAAATAGAGAGTCACGCTCTGTGCTGATGGGGGTAATATCTACCCGCACCAAACAGTACTCGACGCTTAAGTGACTCCTACCCAGGCACTTCGAGAAAGGATTCGCACGGCGCCGAAGTGCCCGGGCACATGCCTCGTGAAGCTTGACCAAGTCAGAGGCTCTGTTTGGAGGGCCTGATATCTTCGTCTCTGCTTCCCTATTGGGAAAGTAAATTGTACACGGGGCCCTGACCTTGCTAGTGATGCTGGGTGAATCCTTTATAGCTGCTGCTCCGTAGCATGTGGTCTTCAGAGTTTGCGAAGTTCCTGCTGGCAGAAACGACGTCCACGCGTACCATCCTCTACAACGTTTCAGTCATGATCATGTCTGCGTATATAGCCTTTAAGGTTTTGGAAGTCCGTACCAATCACAATTTCTTTGCCGGGTTAGGTTCGCAGGGAATACGTAGATCATGAAGGAAGCGAGGGGGTATACTACGTACCATCAGATATAACCCTCTATATCATATCTGTATATTTACGCTAATCCATGAAACGGTCATCTTCATGCATTAGACACGGATAAGCCGTAACTATAAGAACCTATATGTGCTTCTTTTTGATGTAAGTTTTCTACGTAAGTACTCATTTGAGCTTCTAATCAGCAAGCTCAAAACGCTTAAAGGCGTGCGTATCTACTGTCCCGGTGCCAAAAGTAATCAGCCATGTTCTCACGATCAAACCTTGAGCGCAGCTGCGTGCTTGCTGCAGGCCTTGTTGCCATGAGCTCTCTGGTCGCAGCCGGGCCTTGCGACATTTACTCCTCTGGTGGAACGCCTTGCGTTGCAGCGCACAGCACTACTCGCGCCTTGTACAGTTCCTTTTCCGGCTCACTCTACCAGGTAAAACGCGGCTCCGATAATGCGACGACACTCATCGCACCTTTGTCCGCCGGCGGTGTCGCCAATTCTGCTGCCCAAGACTCATTTTGCGCCAGTACTACCTGCCTTATTACAATCATCTACGACCAGTCTGGCCACGGTAATCACCTTACCCAGGCTCCACCTGGCGGAGCCTCCAGTGGTCCGGGACCTAACGGCGATGACCTTTCCAGTGCTATTGGTGCACCGGTCACGTTGAACGGTCAGAAGGCATACGGAGTCTTTATCGCGCCAGGCACTGGCTACCGCGACAATGCCGCCTCCGGAACTGCTAAAGGAGACGCAGCGGAGGGCATGTACGCCGTCTTTGACGGCACCCACTACAACGGTGCTTGTTGCTTTGACTACGGCAATGCCGAGACCAGCTCTGACGATACAGGAAACGGTCACATGGAGGCCCTCTACTTTGGTACCTCAGGTGGTGGTGGCTCAGGCAGTGGCCCATGGATCATGGCCGATCTCGAGAATGGTCTATTTTCGGGCGTAAATGTTGGAAACAATGCTGGTGACCCGTCAATTTCCTACCGGTTTGTTACTGCGATCATCAAGGGAACGGCAAACCTATGGGCAATCCGTGGTGGTAACGCTGTGTCTGGCGCGTTGGGTACGTACTATAGCGGCGTAAGACCAAACGCGGCTGGCTATAATCCTATGAGCAAAGAAGGCGCCATTATTCTGGGAACTGGAGGCGATAACAGTGACGGCGCTCAGGGCACATTTTACGAGGGCGTGATGACCACTGGCTATCCATCTGACGCCACCGAGAACTCAGTCCAAGCCAATATCGTAGCCGCTGGTTACGCTACTACTTCGTTGACAAGCGGACCTGTGCTTACTGTTGGTTCTTCGATCTCCCTGCGGGCTACCACAGCATGCTGTACAACACGATACATCGCACACACTGGCGCGACGGTCAATACCCAGGTCGTCACGACTTCCAGTACCGCTGCCTTGCAACAGGAGGCTAGCTGGATAGTTCATACTGGTCTCGGCAACAGCGCCTGCTTCTCGTTCGAGTCCGTGGACACACCCGGCAGTTATATCAGGCATTCCAACTTCGAGCTCGAGCTCAATGCTAATGATGGTTCCAAGCTCTTTTCCGAAGACGCAACTTTCTGCCCACAGGCTGGCCTCAATGGCCAGGGTAACTCGTTCCGATCCTGGAGCTATCCCGCCCGATATTGGCGTCACTATAACGCCATACTTTATATCGCAGCCAATGGTGGTGTTCATGATTTTGATTCTACTGTCACGTACAATGACGACGTAAGCTTCGTGGTTAGTAGCGGCTTCGCTTGAGTGTTGGACCAACACCTGCCAAACTTTTGGCGCCTTGTATCTGAACGATTATTACGCCGTAAAGGTGCCCACTTGGCTGGCCGGCGAACTACTAGTATACGACCCTTTACTTTCAAAAAGAATACAATGCCTTTCTGAGTACTGCTTTCCACTTGTGATTTGATAGTAATGCCCTGTAAATGACTTAGAAACGGGACATCCTTTCGTGAAAAGCATCTCTCCGCTTGCGTATGAAAGAGCATGTTTTTGAGCTATTGCTGTAAGTGCTCAGTACACAATGGCACTGCTTACATCAGCACAATATCTTGACTTTCTAGCCCCAGCTCCATTACCTGGCCGTCCATTCTGTCGTGCACGTAGCACTCACCGATAAGCTGATATTTTAGAGCTCCATCTTCATCCACAGGAAGTGGGCGGAGAGCAAACAGTACTTTAGCGCCAAAAAACGCTACCACAACGTCCTTCACTTGTGTCTTGCTCGGCATCAAACCCAAGGACCCTGAGCCGAGAACACTAAATCGTCGAGAGCATATAGCTCGGCACATCTCGCCGCGGTACTTTATTGCTTTCACACCTTCATGGGTAGTGATAAGCTGTCTGACTTCCTCGGGAGACTTCCCGCGACAGAGCGCGAAAATCGAGTCAAAGGCCTT
Source organism: Hyphodiscus sp. D1413 (assembly GCA_003988895.1). Lineage (NCBI taxonomy): Eukaryota > Fungi > Ascomycota > Leotiomycetes > Helotiales > Hyphodiscaceae > Hyphodiscus > Hyphodiscus sp. D1413. Next base: position 284,275 of record QYAO01000018.1, read on the forward strand.
GAAGTGTCCCTCCCATGATTGATCGGGGGTGGTTTCTGTTGACACATCGAAGGAAAATTCCTTCGTATTTGAAATCCTATTCGCAAGCAGGATCCTCCATAAAGCTTCTTCATCACGTCCTGTAGATTGAGCTATCAACCTGGCCTGGTCGAACCAGTCGACGTAGTTGGAAACTGTGTCTTTCCCAATAATCTGCCCATCGTTATAGCTGCTGCATATCAAACCAACCTGGCAGACCTTGTCGAAGATGATGCCCCGCAAACTCAAAGAACTGCTGTCATCGCTGAATAAAAGGTTTGGTCTCTCAGATGTGGTAACAGAGTAAAGGCCAATTCTCCTCGGAGGGTGCTTCCTCGAGGGATAGCTGACAGACCAAGAGGGATTTAGTAACTCTCCTGATCCTCTCTCGAGGCCCGCATATCGTAGTGGGTCCAAGTCGGCGTCTCTCATTATCAGGAACTTTGTGACATCTCTGAAGAGAGTTTCGGAAGACTTTGTATAGTCAGGATAGAAGACAGGATAAGCTACATCTGTAGCAACGCCCAACATGGCGTATATCTTATCATTCTGTTCTGTGGTAAGGCTCTCCTGAAACGTGGCCATCACTCGTAGAATTGGCCGAGGCTTTTTTTTCTTCACAAGAGTGCGAAGGAAAGAAAGACCAATCGTTGCGTCATGTCCGGGGGCGCCGTTTAGTAAAACGGACTCAGTAGCATCAGTACCCGTGGTTGTATAAATTAACCCATCGAATCCCAGGTCATTCAGTCCGATGATTACTCGTTCCAAAACATCCCAACTCAACAGGGCATCTCCACAAACAACATCGGCTTTAGTAGCCAAAGCAACTTCTTGTATGACCCTGTAATGTAGATAAAAATTAGCGATCACTCTTTTAAGAAAGTTTCAGGAGACAGCCGGACAAATTGAGACATCTTTTGAGTGGTGCTTCTTCAAAAATGTGTAAAAACTACGTCATGGTACCGAGACAGTGTGGAATGGGAAAGAGATGGCTCTTTGAATACATACCAAGTACGAGCAAACCATGGCCGATCCAGAAGGTGAGCGAGGGCCTGCCATTCCTGACAACCATCGGGATACTTTGCGTAATAGTAGCTGAGGCGTTCTGGCTCCCCGGCCTCAAGTTCTGGAAATATTGAAAACAGGGTCGTTGCAAAGCGGATCGCGAGGTCACTACTGGGACTCGCAAGTCCAAGCCACACACGTATGCTTTCAGCCTTGGAGTAGACTTCCCCCATTAGTTTGACCTGAGCTGCTTTCTCGATAAGATCGTCTTGATTGATACAAATCGCATCGATCCACACTCGGGTATTAATGTCATCCATGATCCTGCTCCGGAAAATGTCATAGACAGTCTCTGTGATGTTGAGCATCTGGCCGTTCAAGAGCATCTGGCAGGTCTTATGTACAGAGCCCCAAGCATATGAGACTGCCAAGTAGTTTTGGGGGTCACCATCGAGGTCTACGTGAACGCATCTGTAGCTAATGATACTTGATGGCTGCGGAGAAACCGTGAGTTCAAGGATGCGAATCTGCCGTGGCTGTAGTGGCTCGTAGCTAAAAGTTCCGGCGTCCATATCAGGCCTACTCGAACAATTGATGCTCAATAGGTAGCCTCCTGGATAGGTAGTATGCGAGAACGAGGGTTCATGTAATGGGAGAGTGATCAACAAGAAGCGACAACACTCAAACTAAGAGTAAATATTCAGGGGTATGCCAGTCACGTGCGCGAGGGGGCTAAACCGACGACTCCGATGTGAAACAACGCAACGTTCAACCTTCTTCGCCATTATATTGCAATATGACATATTCTTCAAAGCTAGTACTGAGCGATGCCGTCAGCTTCTAATTCTACCCCCTCGTCGGGGATACGCCGTCGACGCATCACTACGGCTTGCGGGACGTGTAGAGATCGCAGAGTAAGCACGCGCTACCTCAATTAAGTTGCCTGCATAGGGATCAGAGAATCTGAGGAATTGAGAGTTCATAAAGAAGATCTTGCAGCAGCATACTCAGAAGTTTATACTTGCTGTCCGTTGGAGACCTATTTTGCCTCTGATTCGTAGACGTTCCCCGATGACTCTGAATCCTTCAGACCGACTGGATTTTGGTCCATGAACGAATAATGCAACGCACAACCGCTAAGAGTCTAGCTGACTATCCCTAGGTCAAATGCGATCGAGTCCGTCCAGCCTGCACCCAGTGTACGAAGGCGAGCAAAAAGTGCAGATATGTAGATCAGCCCACTTTCGAGTTTGTCGGACAGCGTCGAAGTGATCAGGACGCTGCCTCGCTGTCTGGCACTTGGAGCTCAGTAATTAATAATCAAGCGGCTTTCATCAAGAAAGCTGCAGAGAATGGCAAGAATGGGCATCCTGTTTGGGCGGTCGCTGAAGCAGAGGAGGTAGGTTATAACTTGTTCATAACCATGTGATCGTTTGGGAAATTACTGCAGTACTGACTTTGGGTAGGCGGCAAGACCGAGACAAGTCCTGGACGGGAACGAACCCGTGCCCCGTCCGTATGTCATACCAATGGAGGCTTTGGGGGACAAGTTTGTCTCTGCACTCACAAGTCATTTTCCTAATCAAGAGATATGCCAGCCGTTCTTTGAAAGTTTCTTACTCGGAATCCACCCGATAGTACCAGTCTGTCATGTACCAACTTTGTGCCAACAATATAACGACTTCTGGAAGACGATATCTCCAACATACTCTGTTGAATCCCTTGCACTAATACTAGCTGTACTATATACCGGTGCTGCAAACGCAACCGATGTCGACATCTCAAATTCTTCCACGATCTTGGGCTTGTTCGAGGAGATATTTTGCATGGTTGACTTTGGATCTTATCATTCAAGGAATATTTCAGCCTGTATCCAACTACTTCAAGGATACATTATCATGAATACTTTTAAAGCCAGCCAACAGGCCCCATTCTTAGCTTTTGGATTCCTCCCTCAAGTCATACGCTTCGCACAAGCACTGCGATTACATACCGAAATTGATCACGGAGATGTGATTGATCTGGAGGTACGCAGACAAATATGGTGGCATCTTATTTCTCTTGATATTGAGTCTACCATCGCCACCGGCTTGCCCACCATCATTCATCGGTCAGGCTACACAACACAACTTCCAGCATTTCCCGATGATAGTGCCAGCGAAGCTATCGATGAGCTATCGCCAACCTGGTCCAAACTAAACCCAATGATAGTCGCAATGCATGGCCATTATCAGTGGGCTCATCGAATGCAGACTTGGTTTGCTGTCATCCCGGCAAGGAATGAGGTGGCGAATTTCAAGGCCATTATCGAGCGTTTTATCGCTCTCATACCCAACAACAACGTCCCAGAGAATGACTGGGCCAGAATGTATCTCAAGATGCAGATAGATCGTGCATATTGTATGCTTGGTCTGCGATTCTGGCAACTAGATCAATATAAAGAGACAGGATGCCAGAGCGAGGTCATCAAGTAAGCAGTAACCCCCCCGTCAACTTTTACCCTGCCTGCTGATGAATATACTAGCACCGTCCGTTCATTCCTCACTTCTTATTTGCAACTCTCTACTTCGCCGACCATGGAACACTTCTCCTGGTTCATGCCAGGACTCATCCAACCTATCCACGCCCTAATCATCCTCTTGATGCATTTGTCCACGTGCCCCAATATTTCCGAGGAAGAACATAGCAGGTACCTTCTTGATCATATCTGTCGTCTGCGAGTAAATCATATCATGAAGGGTAGTGTCGTTCCGACCAAAGCATTGCTACGGGGGGACTGCCACCCACAAAGAGCAAACCCTCGCTATCTGATCATGTTTGAGCTGAGGAAAAGAGTGTGGAAGAAGCTTGGGTGGGATAGTGATGGAAAGGGTCTGGATCCGTGGGCTGGAAGAAAAAGACAGGAAGAGGTCGACGGGGGTGAAGACAACGAACTCGTTCCAGATCCACCGCTGGAAATGCAGACCCGGTCTGGCGATCCAACTGTACTGGACCATATTAACATTAATCACGACATCAGTGAGAGCACTGAGCTGGAAGCTCTCGACAGTATTCTGGCGGGCGATCCTATGGACCAGTTCCAATGGGATGAACTGGAATCCCTGGCTTCGGATTTCTTTGCTAACTGAGATCCTGTGGTACTCTGGTATATAATCTTTTTGTATAATTGAATGAAGCATGTCATCTTCCATAGGCAAGGACTTACTAGTTCTTGTCAGTCGCGAAGATTTCATCTTTCTGAAGAATTGGAAATGAGTTGAGTTTTACCGCACGTTTTGCTCGCCGTTTATTCGTCCAAACCTTTCCAAATCTTCAAAGTCCCTCTTCACCACTATCCGCAAGGCAAATCTGGTCAGGTTTGGGAGGAGAGATTCATCTATCTAGGCCCCCCCATCTTCATTTCCTCCTTCAAAATCCGTCTTTACAAACCAACTCACCACAGACTCTCAATACATAGCCTTTGATGTCTTCCTCAACCTCTCTCCGTACTTGAACAAAAGCCAGGGAAGCGGAATAAACAGCATGGCAAGGAAAGCCAGCAATGAGTTTCCCCAACCCAGCCCAAGTGAATTGAACAATGGCTCACCCGCCAAAGGCAAGAATGCACCTCCAAATGACTGCAAGATTCTGCTTGCAGCAACTGCCGAGGCTGCGTATCTTCCATAAGCCTGCACCAGATACATATTGGTTGACATCTACACAATCACAGGTTAGCATGTCCACAGTACCATATCATCACTTTGGTTTCGAGTGTTTAGGAGCACACACCATCGCAGGTATCATCCCCATACCAAAGAACACAGTCCCAATAATCGGTACGATCCAATGCGTCTTTTTATCAGAGGTCCACCCGTACCAAAAGAGAGCTACCGCTATGAAGGGCGCGCTAAAGAACATGGGAGGCAATCGATATTCTGGCACCGCCGCTCCGTTGTTCCGCTTCACAAGTCGCCTGTAAACAACATCGCTCCCCTTCCCCACAATTACCATGCCAATTAACATACCGACACCAAGGCCAATGTACGTCAGTCCTGTAGCTCGGGTGCTGAAGCCATATTGCTCGCTAAAAACAAGCGGAAACGTTGTCAGGAATAAATAGAGGTATCCGAACACGACTGCCACGTAAAATGACAGGACAAACACAACTGGCTCGGTGAACAGCATCCTTAGCGGTCGAGCGATTGAATTCTTCATGCGCTGTCTAGGTGAAAGTCCGTCATAAAGCGCACTTATTAGATTAGGGTTTCCGGTTTCGGCACGGAGAGCAGCGGCCTTGCGTTCAAGGATGATAACCGGGTATGTTTCTTTCAGGAAAACAACACCGAGAAGAAACAGGACACCGGCGACAATGGCTTGGAGCCAGAAGATCCATCGCCAGCCTTCGGCATCACTTAGGTACCCACCAATGATTGGACCAAGAACTGGGCCAAGTAGAGGTCCCATTGCCATCAGCCCCATATAGGCTCCTCGTTTTTCGGGTGGTATGAAGTCCCCGACTGTAGCGGCGCTTATAGTCATTGATGTGCTGCCGACCGAGCCGGCCAGGAGACGGAAGACGATGAGCATGGGCAGACTGACGGAGACTGCGCAGCAGATGGTAAATATTAAGAAGAAGAATATGGAAAGCACATAGGCGGGCCGCCGGCCGTAGATCTCGGATAGAGGTGCAATAATTAGGGGACCAAATGCGAAGCCAAGAACGAATATTGAGACGACCAGGGTTGTGGTTGTAGTGGAGAGATTAAAGTGCGCTGGTAATAGATGTACAGCAGGCGCAAACATGGTTGATGAAAGAGGACTATTCGGTCAACTGTCAGCTATGAGGACACGAGAAGCGAGGAGGGGAAGCCAACAACAAGGACCAAAGAACTCACGTTACAAGACTCATAACTGAAATAATACCTAAGCTCTTCCATTTGAGGGAGGATTCCCAGTGGAATGGATTCTGAGGATCATTATCACCTTCCCAGTTGACTTCGTTGGGCCGTGATTTCTGTTCGGGCAGGCCCTCCTCAACCTTCGTAACATCTGGATCGTCACCACTCGGAAGGGCCGTCTTGAAATCTTGAGCCAAAGTTGGTTCTACATCCTTGGGATTTGCCGCTGCTAGTGAGGAAGTCTTAGATGGAGGCATCTCGAGACTACTTTTTGACTGGGAAGTCATGTTGATTGAACCTTTATACAAGAAAAGTCCAAATCGATGATGGTACCCAGAGGAGGAATCGGCGGTATGAACCGTGTGCTGTTATGGACCTTGGCGAAGTGCTGAGCACATGTTTGGAGATTCCTGGTCTTCAAATATGAGAGTTTGGACCGACAAGATAGCCTACACCTAGGGTAGAGACTCTCGTACGACGGACAAAAAGAGAGAGCCACCGCATTTGACAAATGAATCATTGCAAAAGATAAAAGAAGTGGAAAGTTAATGTCGGCGCTCGGGAAAAGCTTATAAAGTAGGGCCTGAATAGGAAATTATCGTGCGAGAAGAGACCCCACTTAGAACTGGCTCCACCGAATTAGGGATGGAGGCGTCCACTAATACGCATCGGTCAATCCATTCAAGAGATTCTTCATAAGAAATACTTGCTCGTATTCCCACAAAGTCTAGTCAATTATGAAGACATAAATAATTTATTGTCTGTTCAGCTACAGCTAGACGGATAAGTCAAGAACGTATCTCTAAATGGACTACGCAGTAGGTGGGTTATAGTCTTTAAAACCCCACCTCTGGGTACTAGATACGCAGTGTATTTATAATTATCATACTTTTCTTTCAACTCAACCCCCACGCTATGAGATGTGTCTAAGGGCAATATTCTCCAAACTTGCATTGGTACTCAGGAAAGTACAAGTTCCTAAGTCTTTACGGCCCTTATGGACCTGAAGCGCTCCCATGTAGTTCCTTGACTATGGAGTAATAATCACTAGCAAAGCTATTCGCTATAAAGAATGGGAAGCTTGTGACTGCTGGAGGGTTTTGAGTGTAGCATTCTAACATGGTCTGTTTAGTTGTATAAGCCGTCCAACGTCATATGGGACGGAGTGGGAAAAGTGCGAGGTCCGATTCTAGGAGCGTATTATCAAACTACCTATACGTGATAGCGGCGTGGATTGTGAATAATAGCTTCGAATAATAGGAAAATATAGACGAAGCTTTCGTTGATATTCGTGAAGGAGAAGAACACCTGACCAGGAATATTACTGGAACTGGGATACTAGTAGCGCGTTTATTCATCCATGACTCTCCGTCAGTGCGACACTAAATCAGATTCTGACATGTCTCACATCAGAGAGGATATATCGGACAGAGATCATGCCAATGGGCATGCTACTGTCACTGAGCCACAGCTTTGATCGGTCACTCGGAAGTTGAGATTCCCGTCGATGGCTAACGCCAACAGACGTCTTCGATGACACTTTTCATCTCACACGTGGAGTCATGTTTTGGATACTTCTAAGCTTTCACTAGTGCCCGAAGTTCAATCTGACGAATTGAGGCCCCAAGTCTTCCTCGCGGCTATGCCCGTTGGCGGTCTTCCGGATCGCATAAGCCGGAGCGAAGTCATGGCGGTGCTATCCTTTGGACTCCAGTTGTACACACAACCTCAAAAACGAAGCTTCAAATTCTTTGCTGATTTTCACAGGTCATTTTTCCAAAATGCTTCCCATTAAACTCATTTGGCTCTCGGTCATATTATATGGGCTCTGACGCCGGTGAGGGGCTGTGCTTGTGATGATATAGCAAGATAAATCAATTCGTGGATGAAGCTTGATTGTCGAATCCCCGAGATCTCTGCAATTAGCTCGTCGATCTATAGCCCAGCAGCGAATGTCAAGTTGTTACAAGTGACATGGATGATATGGCCATCGTCATGGGCCACCAGTACTGAGCGGATCACTTCTCGAGAAGAGAATTCACTGAATCGATCCGGGTATGAAGCCGTAGTTCGATTCCCATGCCCATTCATACAGCAAGGAGCCACCAAGCCAATTGCCAGTCGGGACGGGATTTCTTCATTGTAAGTTAGTTGTGTCTCTCAAACAATATTAGGTACATACATTAATGCAGCCATCTTTCAACTCCAGATGTATTTCCCATTTCTTATCAAACCGCACCCAGGTAGGCAAATGTGATGAATTATGGCCCTCTTGGCCATGGACAGTGCAAATGGAGGCTTCCTTGTGCCCACCGAGAAATCGAAACGCGGCATTCTTCCCTCCCCTTGTCCGAAACAATACATTCCGAACGTTCTCACGTCCTCACCTACTAGCGAGTGATATTAGAGACATGCTACGCTGGCCCTTGATGAGATCAGTATCGAGGTGAAACAAATCCTGTTCAGAATTCCGTTGCAATAACACGATGAAGAGTAGCTTGACAAAGATAATATCGAATAAAGGGGGAAATTATTAGATTTTCTGTAAGTAGACGACGTACTTAGGGTATACCAGTCTGGTATATTGTTCGGCACAATAGAAGAGATATCAAATCCTGTCGAACATAATTCCGGCTCAAAACTTCCATGGCCCTTCATTGTACCAGCTCCCTAGAGCCAAGATCCAAGATCCATCTATTGATTTTGATACCTTCGATGTCCAAACCTCGTATAATCCATTCTACATCACAGCTTCAATCCCGCCGCTCGTCCAGCCCTCTCCCCATCTACTAGAACACACCATCCCTCCCCACCACGACCTCCCTCTCCACCAACAGCAGCCTTGAACTCCTTCATCGCATAGCTCAGGATCTCATCATTGAAAGTGCCAGGTTGTAGCCAAACGCCTTGAATCCCCAACTTCTTCGCTTCTTCCAACACCTTCATCGTAACCTTAGGAGGTGTGATGATGGACACGGATGTCTCGGCGGGATATGGAAGCGCAGAGAGGTTGGGGATCGTAGCGTACTCTTTGATTTCGAGTTCGGGCCATGGCGGATAGGCTTTGATGGAGGGGGCGGAGGGGTTGACGGGCGTGGCGGGGATGTTGTGGTGGGTGTACCAGGTGAATACTATTTGCCGTCAGGACAAATAAAGACCATAAGACATACAAAAGTTGCGGGATAGAGATCAAGAGGGGATCTAAGAATTCCGGTGAAGATCGCGGGAGTGATCGAAGCTACTACAGCGCGTCATCGACGACTTACTTTTATGACCGAACTTTGTAGGATCACTGCTTGCGCCTACGACGGCGAAATACGGCGCCGAGAAAAAGGCTTTTGCGGCTGCTTCTGAAGTCATCTTGAGATATACCAGCTCCGTCTTTCGCAGAGATGATGATGTTCTGTTAGATGCGAGGTTAATAAGCTGGCGTAAGGCGAGTAGGGCGAGCTCCGGCCGCTTTGGCGATCTCGGCAAACGATTGTCTGAATGGAGAAGCTGATCAACAACAATGCGAGAAAAGCGTTCAGTAACACGGCGAGATTTGAAGCGGGATCCTGGAACTTCTCAGGAAACTCTGCTCTCCGACGTGGACTTGATCATCAATTCATTGGAGTACTTAAAGGGCAGAGATTCGCCTCTCGGAAGAGAAATCAAGCATCTCAGCCTCGTCTTCAGCCTTGGGAAAGCCGGTCCGACATTCATCTCTCACAACACTCTGCACTTCCAATTCAGCCCGGGAACAATTAACTAAGAAATTCCAGTGTATGAATTCCGTGCGCTACCATCAGGAGTCAGCCATGACCACCTTTGCGTATGCCCTTCCCTACCCGCTTCATCAAACCAACTGACACTCTTCCGCAGGAAAGCTGGCTTCTCCGCCGCAAGCTACGCTGCCTTCCGTCCTAGCTACCCTGCGAAAGTCTTCTCCACGGTCCTGGCTTACCACCATGGCCCCAAGAGTTCTCTCCTAGACTTGGGCTGCGGTCACGGATTGATCGCTCGCGAGCTATCGCAACACTTCCAGACCGTCCTGGGCACCGATCCTTCCTCTTCCATGATCGCGCAAGCCCAATCCACATCCTCCGCATACAAGAACATTACCTTCCAGGTCGGCACCAGCGAGGATTTGAGCGGTATCCAAGATGGGAGTCTCGATATGGTTGTCTCGGGGCAGGCGGCACATTGGTTCGACTATGCCAAAGCCTGGCCCGAACTCAAGAAGAAAGTAAGGAGGGGCGGTACATTGGCGTTTTGGGGGTACAAGGATAATATATTTGTTGATTATCCGAAAGCTTCAAAGATCCTGTTGGATTACTGCTACGGCGATGATACTATGGGCCCGTTCTGGGAGCAGCCGGGGAGAAACATCCTACGACAGAAATACCGCGCTGTTGTTCCGCCTGCTGAGGACTGGGAGGATGTGCAGCGGATTGAATACGAGCCAGGTGTGAAAGGGAAGGGGAGTGGAGAGGGGGAGCTGTTGATGGAGAAGAGACTTAAGTTGGGGGAGATGGAGGGATATGCGAGGACTTTTAGCACCTATCATAATTGGATGGCTGGACATGAAGGGGTGAAGAGTCGGAAGGATGGTGGGAAGGGAGATATTGTTGACGAAATGTTTGATAAAATGCTTGAGGCTGAGCCGGAATGGAGATCTATGGGAGATAAATGGAGAGATTTCGAGGTGGAGTGTGAATGGGGAAGTATTATTTTGTTGGCTAGGAGGAAGTAAAAGGTCAGATGTAGCTTGTGAAAATAGAACGGCTGTAGCTGCGATCTGATATTCCGGCGATGGCTTCATTTAAAAATAATCCAATTAGATTATTTTCATGACAGTCTCTCTCTCTTTCTCTCTATAAAACACGACCAACTTATGCCCACAGGTGTAAATTCCGATCCAGATCTCATAAAGTCGACCCCTATTCTCACCGCCCAGCTCGCGTCGCGTTGCCGTGCCAGTTTCCTCCCAAACAGCGTTGTCAAGGCACGGACACCGAACAAAACTCCTTGCCCTGAGACGACTTTGAAAGTTTACATTTCTACTCTATTCCTGAAATATTTGCACTTCCCAAGAGTCTTCCCAGAAAAACAGATATCAAATCCTTATCATGGTAAGCACTTTCTCATTTCTTACCAATCACCCCTTGAAGGAAGGCACGAGGCGCCAAAGTCTGCTTAGTTGCCGCCACGATCAACAAAGAAGGAATTACGGCTGCATCACACCAACACACCCATCAATCATACGCACACGTTCGAATCCATACCTCGCGCGCAACTTTTGGTTATTGCATTGATCGCAGACGTATTGCATAAACACATCAATTGCTCATCCTCTAATCATTCCATCCGCGCCTTTTACCCCTCCTAGCTTCGACGCTTCCTTTCCATACCGTTCCCAGAGCAGAACCATTGTTTTTCGGGCAGAGGAAGGGTTTCTATTCGAGATGGCATCTTCTAACAGCACCTACGACGCGCAGGCAAGCACCAACTACAAGGAGGCATTCGCTCTTTTCGACAAGCGTGGCACCCAGCGCGTGGCTCTCGATTCCCTAGGCGATTTACTCAGAGCTTGTGGTCAAAACCCTACATTGGCGGAGATCAGGGATCTGGAGAAGAACATTGGTGGTGATTGTATGTTTGTCCACTTTCTTATTCCCCTACATAGCCCCTTTGCTAGCAAGCACATCCTACCAGGAAGCCAAGACATGGCATAGTGCTCAGGGACCAAATCTATCTCCAGCAGGAAATCGCAGAAGAATTGGAATAGTAGCTAACGAGTACTCCACAGTCGATTTCGAGACCTTCTCAAAGATCCTCAACCGCCCTGGCGGCTTCCGTGACCCAGGCGAGCCAGAAGAATACTGCCGCGGCTTCCAGGTCTTTGACAAGGACATGACGGGATTCATTGGTGTTGGTCAACTACGATATATTTTGACAAACTTGGGCGAGAAGATGAGTGATGATGAGGTCGATGAGTTGCTTAAGGCAGTGGATACGAGTCCAAACGGAGAGGTCAACTACACTGGTATGCCTACTCCTGAAATTGCTATAAACTCAGAACGGTTTGCTGTAGTAGGAGCAGTTGGCTAACTTGCATTGTTCAACAGATCTTGTTCGCACGATTCTCGCGAACTAAGTCCCCTTTGCGGCTGTGAAAGGCAGGAGTAAACGAGACATTACGAATATCAACAGGTGCATGAATACAAGAATCTTTGTAGGAAGTACATATCACGGCATGGATAGGAGCTGTGATGTTTTATGGGGATGACATGGCGTTGTGTATTTGGTCTTGCTGCTTCTGGTTTATGAAGTGAGGAGAAAGGGCTTGATGCATGATATGCCTGTAGGAACAGTAATTGCATTTGAATCGTTGTCCCTACCACTGTTGTGTCATTCTCTTAAGTGCCATATTTGCAGGACTTTCTGCACTCCCCCGGCAAGTCTTCACAACCAACGGCCAACAGGCTTGCACTTCCTTCGATCCCGCCGCACGCAGAATTATGTGCTCCTCTCTTCCTGAGAATCCCCAGCTCCCATGTCCCAGTTTTGCAGCCCTCGCTATGCAGAAAAACAAATGGTATCCCCAAACTCCAGTCCCAATGCGTTGTCAACACCAGTCCCACAAGAACCAAGTCCTCAAGATGCTTCATTCCCAAACCCCTCTCCCCTCCCTCCCAATCTCCACATCCCCCTCATCAATCTTCCTCCCCTCGACCATAACCCCCGTACTCAAGATTCCATTCGGCAGCAAATAAACCACCTTCCCCTGAAACCCGTCCTCCATTCCAGCCCCAGAAGCAGAAGATTCAGACCCCGTAATTTCATACCCGATCACCAACGCACACCGTGCACATCTCCAGAGCGACCGCTTCTCAAACCCATCCTCGCGTCTTATGATCATGGGCTTGGTGTCTTGCGCCATGCCAAGTAGGAGGGTGTAGCCTGTGGCCGGGAGGGGTTTGTCTTGTTTGCGGTCCTTCTCGGTCTGCTCCTCGGATATTTCCATGGGCTCGGGCTCTTGTTCTTGACCGTTAGCATCATTTGTGGGCTCAGGCGTTGGCGAGCGGGCGAATGATGGTAGCTGTGAGGGGACGGGGAGAATATATGCGCCGTCCTGCGAGGGGGGTGCGCGACGGGGGAGTGTGGAGAGGGTGTGGGTTGAGGCGAGGAGGAGGCTGGTGCAGATGCAGTGGTAGGTTTGGATCTTGGGTGGGAGGATGGCCATCTTTGTTTTGTGGAGGAGGCTCAAGGAAGGTTGGTTGTGCGTGAGACGTCTCGGGTGTTGGGTTTTGGACTTGGCTTTAGGTTTGTAGTTGGGGTTAGAGTTGGAGTTGCTAATCCAAAAAAAATCCTGGCTGAGGCTGAACTTAGTAGGTGTCGTTCATGACTTCTTACTTCACAATTCCTTAATAGTTTAACTGTTTACGCTAACTTTTTGCATCAAATTTCTACACCAAATTCTATCTCATACTCTCGCTATTCAAGCTTCGTTCTCTTTTATGCGGTCATCTATCCACGTGCGGTATCTAATCATTTCCAAGTTATCGATTTGAGTTTTACATTTTGAGCCTCGTCCACTAGAGCCCGATTTCTATGCTGAAGAACACCTCTATCGTTAATGTGCTACACCTTGGAGGCATGCTCTAGCTTGAGGCTTTTAAACCAGGTTTTGATAGTCTGAGACATTGCGTTGAACCTTGGCCTAGAATTTTGCGTGATCTGCTAGAGCAAATCACGGATGCCTACTGAAAAGACGCATGTCCATAGGACGCTGCCAACGCCATGAGCATACGGCACATTATCCTCAACCCGAACACATTCAATAAGGAAAGCTCCAATGCATAACTTCTCGGAAAGTCAACAGCAGTCAATACAATCCGTCCTCTGGGGCTCAATTATTTGACAGTATTGTCATCCCCGCAAGCGGGGTAATCTCAGATCTAGTACATGCAGACACTGTCATCTGTGCATGAGATCCAGACTTCCTCTTATGCTCAGACAAGCAGGGAATGGATATGAGAGAGCCGGTACGATCGAAACCTATTCCATTAGAAATGGCCTGCTGTTGCCGAGAGCCAAACAACAGTTTTACAAGGCATCTCTCTTCCATCATTCAACACGATTCTGCAGTCCTCGACTTCATAAACCTTCATCTCTTACTGTTCCATGTCATCAACTTGTGCCTTTTTCTAGATTCCGCATGCTATCCTATGACCAAAGCTGCTATTCAAACTAAAGATTAGAGCAGGATATCGGTCTCGTATCATTATCTTTTACCCTCAATGCTAGTGAATTAAAGGACAAGTGGTTCTTTCAACCAAAGAAGCAAATACCATTGCCTCTTTTTTGTTGATATGAATTACACGCCTGCACGCGCCCAGATTTGCGATCGATCAGGTGTCAATCATGATCTCCTCCAATGGGGCTTTTCGTCTCAGTAGGATGTGCGTCTGATTCCTTCCGTATCTGCACATTTTTGCATGATTTATACGCCACGATTATGGAAAGCCCAAAATATCTCTCAACCAGGTCTCTTGCCCGTGTCTTGAATTGCTGGCGAAGTGGCTGCAATTAGAAGTTTGATTGGAGAGTATATTATTCCAAGAAATATCTAATGGTCTTGTGAAGTGAGTTGCTTTTTGAATGGACAGGAGAGGTATAAAGCCGTGAGTTATTAAAGTCTTAATCGAGACTAAATACGCTACGTCCATACCTTAAAATATTACACTCATTGTTTGGGCTGAAGCGATGCCAAGTCTGCGCAGCTGACTATGAAATCGTGATTGGACATTCAGATAGCAAATACAGTATTATGGTCAATGTCTGGCAGCATTTTGGGGGTCGTAAAAGGCCATTCAATTCTAGATGGATGACACATTTCTACTATCCCTGTTGGAGAGTTAGCCTCAAGGCTGGAAGCATGCGGGCATATTGTGAACCACGGTCTACGATGAATCTCGCTAAAACTTTCCAAAGTAAATGAGCTTGTTTAGTTTGATCTTTGATTCTGATGCTGCGGGCAACCCGAATTTCAGTAGTCCTATTCATTTCCCCGTGGCCCACGGGTAATCACTTCGCTTCAACTGCACCATCAGCCAATATATCAATCCAGCAGCATCCTTCATTCTTCCCAATTTCAGCAAATACCCTTCCCTTTCTTTTCTTCAGCCATAAACTTCGGCCCAGTCATAAATTCTGCACCATCCAGCAAGGCTGCCAGCATATTCGAGATCTGATGGAGAATCATTACTGGTACCACGAGGCTGCAAACGGAGATCGGCGCCTGCAAGTGCTGGGGCATGTTGTTGGTGATGAGAAAATGTCCTTTTGATTGGGTGGCATAACAAAAGTGTGGTGACACGAACATCATCTCTTCTCCAACGCTTGCTCCCTCCTCACATTATAACTACATCATCTTTACATGGGAAATACATCTAGTACTCACTATTCGAAGTTCCCAGTCTCACCAAGGACAATTAACCAACAATATGGACACTCACGATGTCTCTGAGATCCCACAGTACTTGGAAGTATTGCTCAAGCAGAAAAAGAGGCTTCAAGATGCCCAACTCCAGAAGGGGAAACGACCCAAAGGAGAAAAGCAAAGAGGTCAACTGATCATGCAGTTCAATTTTCGGCGCATGATGAGCCTGACGAGACCGACAATGGAACCTCACCGCATAGGGACGACATTTATCCCGCCTGCCTACACCCCATGCATCACTCCTCTCTCCAAACTCAAGAGAGTCATGATCAAAGATCTCCGGCTGGAGACACATCACAGAGGCACCTACCTCCTCCTGAGATCTGTAACCCCGCCAGATAGGATGACTGCTGTCATGGCTATTGTGGAAGATGAGAAGAAAGACGTTCTTATGCTGCAATTGTACTATCAATCGGAAGAGAATGAGCGCTCCATGGCAGAGATCCTACCGGAAGGAGCAGTCTTGATTGTGAAGGAACCTTACTTGAAGGTGATGGCTGATGGGGATTATGGAATTCGTGTAGATCACCTCTCCGACGTCAACTTCGATGTTCACGAGCCAATTCCGAACCAGTGGCAGGTGAAATCTGAAAAAGAACGGGCTCTTGCCAGCACATTGAAAGCGAGAGGGAACGATTGTTTCAATCAGTTCAAGTACTTCAAAGCTATTGAGTAGTAAGTCTCTATTCTGAACACCCTTGCGCCTACTTGTCGCAACGCTAACCTTTTATCAGTTACTCCCAGGGCATCATTTGCTCTGAAATAAGTGAAGAGGCATATATCCTCAAGCTCAACCGTTCTCTGGCATATATCAGGACAGAACAGTTCGATGCTGCCCTGTCTGATCTCAAACATGCTTCAGCAACTGGAAATCTAGCAGAGAAAGCCCTTTCCCGCAAATCCCGAGCGCTCTACAGCCTCCGCAGATATCGAGAATGCACAGAAGTTCTCAAGATTCTCTGTCGGGAATATCCTAGTAACATAGCCAATGCAGAGCTGAATCGCACCATCAGCCGACTTACTGAACAAGAAACCGGCTTCTATAAATTCAAACAACTGTATAAAGAGGCCACCAAACTTCGACCACCACATCTGGACCATTCCACATACTTTGGCCCGGTAGAGGTTAGATCATCCAATTCCCGAGGGCGTGGCCTATTTACAACAGCAGGAGTCAAGGCTGGTGATCTTCTTCTATGTGAAAAGGCATTTGCACATGCATTTCATGACGATAGCAAGAAGGAAAATTCAACAGTCCTCTTAATTATACCCGAAACCGATACCATGAGTATGGGAACACAGGCAAAACTCATCCAAACTATTATCCGGAAGCTTCAGCGGAATCCCTCTTTGGCCCCCGTCATTACTGATCTACATCACGGCTCGTATAAACCTGTCAGTGTTTCTGATATTGATGGTACGCCTGTGGTCGATTCGTAAGAGAACTCTCATTTTCCTGGCTAAAACCAAGCTTACTCTGTCAGATTTCTTATCCAACGTATCATATCTCTGAACTGTTTTGGTTGTCCCCTCTCATCTCGCGAGAATTATCTTGGTTCCTCGGAAGATAAAGCAATCCAGGCGACAAAAAATCACGAAATATACCATTCCTGCGGTGTCTGGCCCAAAGCTTCCTACATCAATCATTGCTGCTACAGTAACGCCCGCCGCTCGTTTATTGGCGACATGATGATGGTCCGGGCAAGCCGTGACCTTGCACCTGATACAGAGATCACTTTCTGGTATCAAACCCCACAGTCCGATGCTTACAGTGACCGACAGAAGAAATTTTGCAATTGGAACTTCCAATGCGACTGCTCGATGTGCCAGGACGATAAGAAAGCGGATGAGACGGTTGTTGCAAAGAGAAACAGCTTGCGTGCTGAAGCTAAGAAATGTTTCCAGTCTCGTAAGAGTCCGGATACGGCCAAGCTTGAGAAGGTCGTCGCTTCAATAGCAAACACCTACACACAATCAGCTCTTGAAGTCCCTCGCCTGGCAATTTGGGATCTTCTATTTTCCATGGCACAAATGTACACGGTCAAAAAGCAGCCCACTGAAGCAATTGAGTCCGCACTGAGGTGTTTCGCTTCGCTGGGCTACGTGATCGAAGGTGGGAAAAAGGCGCCGTTGGTGATTAGGAGATGGGGTTTGATGGTGAACAGCCTCATTGACTGTTGGATACTCATTTGCATTGCATATGATGCTCTAGGCCAACAGTCTTGTATGGCCCAAGCATACGAGTACGCCAAAATCTCGTACAAGATTTGTGTGGGCGAAGATGAGACGTTTGAAGAGACTCATGGAAGCCTTGCGGATCCGCATACAGGCGCATATCACTAACTTTAGTATCGGAAAACAATCAGATGTGGTTAAAATGCAACGGCAATGTGTTACGGCGCTGGATCTTCTTGTACGGGACTAGTTTTGTTCTCTTGGGCCGAATCATGATCTGAGTCGATATTGGTCGAGGAAGCTTTTCCGCGCAAGTATTCCAGAGGAATTAGGGAAGTTTCAAATTGTACATTTGAAACAACCAATTTTCCTTACTTTGGTGTGATAGATGAAGAGCGAAGTAGTGAATTTGAGAAATAACCTCTCACGTCGTCGATATGACCAAGTCACAATCCCAACCTGATACAATGAGGAGAACAATGCAATGAAATAGAAACTTCCTATTTCAAGCCTCCATGGTGCATTCCACGCGTTCCCGAACCTCCTACCCGAACTCCAGAACTTGAGCTGGCGATATTCTCACCCCGGTCCTCTTTGTAATACAAGCAGAGCTATTTTGACTGGTATTTTATGGAGACCTCTTCCACTGGTTTCTCTTCCGGTTATGAAGTCTATTCAAATGCCCGAGGTGCGAATGCGTCTATCAGCCTCTGACCTTGACGCCTTCTAAAATCTATCCCATATTCCGACCTCTAAAACTTCCTGGTTCACTCTATTTCTGTAGCCTTTCTAAGTCTTCGCTTTGGACGCCATCTAGATTTCTCATCCCATATAAAGCACTAACCCTACGGCCACGAACAAAACCCACACTCTATAAGTATCCGCATCAAGCCTCCCACCCCGACTAATCCCATCACAAACACCTGCATCGATACTGCTCAAATTCTTCGGAATCACTCCCGCAGCCACAGCATCCGAATAACTCCACCGGTAATCACCCAACTGAGTCTTCCACGTCCAGAAAATCCATCCATTAGTGGACTTCTCATAGCCTGTAACTTGGGCTGCAAACCATTGCGTGTAGAAGTCCGCGTTCCCATTTGTCTGCCAGGTGTTACTTTGCTCGACATTATATGGAGGAGAGAGGCTGAATTCGCCAACGATGGTGGGCGATTCGGCATCGCTGCTGCGGTTGCTGCTGCAGGAATTGCTGATGTAGGATGACTTTTTGACTTTGACTGTGTCGTCTAGTTTGAGGTAACTGAATCTGTTTAGTCTTGATATGAGTGGGATTAATGAACATCTGGCGTACCGGTGATCATCGTACGCTATGAAATATGTATCTGAGAGATTCTGGTTGGGGTCTCCGGAGCCCCAGAGTTTGTTCATCACTTGGATGTGGAGAGAGTTGTTCTGGGTGACGTTCAAAGAAGACTCTACGTGACGTATGGCCTGTAACGATCAGTTCTCTGAGCTTCAGGAGTGGGATATAATGGGAGTTACAGCGTAAGCCTCTGGGTAATAGATGTCTCTCATCGATAGAGTTTGATTAGTAATATTCTGCAAAGGCTCATTCACGATCCCAATCATACCAACATTCCGAAACTCATCAACAGTGTGCGTCAAATTCGCCAACCATGAAACGAATTTGATTCCACGTTGATATTGATAATTGACGTAAAAGCCGGGAGTTTTAGCATTCTATCAGCGTATTAGTACACAATTCCGATGATTTGAAACACGAATCTTAATGGAAAGTTTTCGGAGCACACTTACCTGACCTGTCGAGACGCTGTCTGCTGTCTGGGCTCCAGGAGCTCCATGCATATCGATGATAATGAACATGCCAGCATCACTCGCCCAGCCGCAAACCCTCTGCAAGTACTCCAGACCTCCTTGAGGAAAGTGCTCGCTCGAATACACGAGGGATTCCATCATCCAATACCCTACTGGTATTCTGATCGTATTCAATCCGTAACTCAGCATCGTCTGAATGTCACTCTGAACGATCCAGATATTCCAGTGGTCAGAAAAGGAAGCGTTGGCTTTGGCTTGTCCTAACTTTGACACACAGTCGAATTCTGTAGCCGATGTCCCACATCCCATGCCTTCCCACTCTGTCTTTGCGATCCATGGCTCGAAAACGAAAAGAGAACCCAAGTTGACGCCGCGAATTTTGGTCGATGGGAGAGCTATTGATCGTCGTTTGATGGAGGTTTGTGATGGAGAGGGATTAAAGAGATTGCTCCCGTCAATCCCTCGAACTTGCTTGTGTTCTCCTGGGAACCAGCAAAAGATAGGAGCAAGTAACCATCCTAGAATTACTGTGTATGCAATCACTTGCATTGCGACGGCTGGAACTTTGGAGTCGGCGAACGCGGTTTCTCAAAGCTGGGAATATGGCAAAACTTGTGGTTACGATAATTGCGAAGACGGCATGATCTCCATCATATGAAGGCAGTGTACTTTCTAAGCCTCTTTTTTTGTCTTTATATTGAGAAATGGGATTGACAGTAAGAATTTCAATCCAGGAAGAATTTTCAAGGTACACGACAGGTGCTTGGCAACAAGCTGCCAGCTGGAGCCACTGCAGCTTGTCTCAAGGTGCTTTATCAGATAAGGATCGACAAAACTAGATATGAGCCACAGTAACAGTGCTCAATGAAAGAAATGCGGCTGGATGCTGTAAGCTCTAACCATCGTTGCTATATCACTGGAGAGTTGGCGATGACCTCGGAATCCTAGATATGCAGTCTCATGGGAGAGGAAGCCATGATTTACGCCTCATAACGGAAATGCAATAAAACTTGTTTTGAGGCTCTCTTATCGTCAAGATTGTCTTGTTCAAGCTGCGGGTGGTGGTTGTTTGTTATCTTTTTATGACGTACTTTGCTGTACCTTGTAGATCATGATCCACATCGCTCGGGAGAGCTTCAGGAGAGTCTTTCGGAGTAGCCTAATTTGGAAGTTCGTACAAAATGCGGCTTGAACATGTGGCCCAGCCCTATTCCCTTTTCCCTATCTTCAGTACAGCTTACCTCTGTTATAAATGTCAATAAGATAGATGTCTTCTGTTCCTACAATTCAGGTGGGGCAGAATAAAACATGGTGAATGAGTTATCCAGAAAGTCTTTATTTCAACCGGCTAAAGGCCTATCTGGGAATCTAATCTTAGAGAATTTATTATTGGTGACTGGAAGAGTTAATGAATTCAAGCAGAAGTCTCTAGTCGATGTTGAGTTCGATCATTCATATCCTTATCTCCCAGTAGTTGATTCCGAAAGAGTCAAACCTTTCACGATGACTCTATACCTACTCTTCAATTTGGCTGCTATTCATCGCCAGAAACCAGATGAAGAGCTACACTGGTAGTGCACACCATTATTCTCTATCAAGCTATAATAGTACGAATGTAAACAAGTACGTCCCGGATCTTCTTTTGGTGACGAAAGTTGGTATTCATTGATACAAGTCCTATTGTCGAAGAGGAGAACACAAGATGAGCGGAGTCAGGTCTCGAAATCTGCGTAGCTAAGTGAGCATGTGGCTCGATGACCACTAGATCGCAGTATTATCTCTACTTACTGACACAAAACTCTCTAGCACTTTCGGAATTCGGCTGGGTTCAGATTTGCTTAGACAGGTAGCGAAATCCTATGTGATCATCGAAATACGAAGAATGTCCCGGCTCCGGATCTCGTATCGGGGTGACTTCTGCCTGTTTATACATCAATAAGATTGAAACAGGATACTGTCTTGAGCAAAGGTCAGCACATTTCAACTATGACTAAAGTCTGAACGACCTAGACAAGTCGCGAGCCATCGGGCAAGGTTGACTGAGTTCCGCAATGTAACTGAACTTACAGAAACATTGTTTATTGTAGCAACGAAGTTACGGAGGCTTGGGGCACTTACTCTCCGTAATCACCAGTACTCGAAACAATACACATAGCAGTAGCAAGAGCCTCAATCTCCGCGTTTACCACTACACCTTTAGGGATGCTAGCTAGAATGGAGTCAACAGTGATCAATCTCTTAGCCAGGTCCATGGAAGAACCGGATACCCAGATAAAAAAGACTCTTTGCAGCTCGTGGAAGGATATAAAAACGGTAATGAAGCAAACCGAAACGGTACTGAGCTTGAGCCATTGTGATCTTGACTTGTATGTCGTTTAGAACTGAAAAGGGAGGCAAGGGCATATGCTTGGTCTCCGCCGACACTGGAAGATCTTCTAGAACTTGAGGAGGGTTTGAACTTGACAACGATGAGAAGTGGATCTGGAGGGAGGAAGTATGAGCTCTTGGGAGCATGCTTGATGAGTCGTTGTCACGATGGATTGATGGAGGGCGCTTGCCGTGGTGAAGATTCCCGTGATCAATGCCGTCCCAGAACTTCGGTTGGACCACCTTGTTGCACATTGTCGCACATTGTTGCACCCCGAGCCCCGTATCCCCATATTTTGCGGGCGCCAGAGCCAAACCCTGTAGATCACCTCCACGTCTCATCGTCAACAACCTCATCCTTCATCCAAACACGCCCAGTCCCTTCAGTCTCGGGCGCATTCTCGCCCTGCTTCCAAACATCCTGGCGTTTCGTTTTCGTTCTCGCCCGTGTCTGTGGTTCTTCATAATCCTCTTCTTCCTCACCACTTCCGCCATTCTGGCTTCTACTCGCTTTGGATCTCGACTCACGTCGCTCTTCTCTCATATCCGACCTGTTGTCCTCCCTGCATATACTACAAGACCTCTCACTACAAGCACCATGGCGCCAAAGATCTATCAGAAGCCTCCTCAGTCCCCTCCTCTCTTTACTGCTACCACAACCTCCGTGGTGGAGGATGCCAAAGCTATCTGTGGTATGTTTTCCTATGACTAGTCTTACTCCAACCAAACTCTTTCTCTCTGCCTTTGTTCGTTTCTATCCAGCGTCCATGATCTGGAATGAATCGCAGTTGGGACCCCTACATTGATTTCGTTGTGTCTTTGACAAACTCATGCTGACACGATGAAGACGCCACCCGCAAGCTCCTCGACAAGATTGTAGCAGATGTTACGCCCGAGACAGCGACGTTCGCAAATGTCGTCTTGCCTATGGCCGAAGACGAGAACAACTCCAACCTTCAAAGTCGAATTCTCGGTTTCTATCAAGCTGTTTCAGGAGATGCGGGGTTACGAGATGCCTCATCCAAGGCCGAGGAGATAATGGACGAATTCGGAATCGAAGCATCAATGCGAGAGGACATATTCAAGCTGGTGGATGCAGCATACCAGAAAGGAGAGAAGCTAGACCCAGAGTCGCAGAGACTGTTGGAGAAGGAGCGAAAGTCATATATCACAAACGGATTGGGCATACCTGCGGGTCCACAGAGAGATAGATTCAAGGAGATCAAGTTGAGACTATCGCAGATTCAAATCGAGTTTCAAAAGAATTTGAACGAGGAGAATGGAGCCATCTGGTTCACAAAGAAAGAGCTAGAAGGTGTTCCAGATGATGTTGTCGAAGGTTTCGAGAAAGGAACTGGTGACAACGAGGGCAAACTGCGGTTTACCTTCAAGTATCCGGATTTGTTCCCTGCTTTGAAGTTTGCTCTGGATTCACAGGTCAGGCAGAAGATCTTCATTGAGAACGAGAATAAGGTATATCGATCCGAGCATGTGTATAGAGCGTACTAACTGTGGGTTAAAGTGCAATTCAAACGTCCCAATCTTCAAAGAAGCCATTGTCCTTCGTGACGAAGCAGCAAGACTTCTTGGATATCCAGATCATGCATCATTCCGAATCGAAGATAAGATGGCCAAGACTCCCAAGACGGTCAATGATTTCCTCGACGACTTAAGAGTCCAGCTTGCCCCTGGAGGAGTCAAGGAGACCGAGCATCTGAAGGAAATCAAGAAAGAAGACCTTTCTTCACGAGGTTTGGAAGCGAGCAACGATGGCAACTACTATCTCTGGGATACCCGCTTCTACAATCGATTGATGGTGGAGAATGAGTTTTCTATTGACGAACAGAAAATTGCTGAATATTTTCCCCTACAGTCAACCATCAATGGCATGCTGACCATCTTTGAGGAGCTGTTTGGTTTCGCATTTGTTGAAATCGACCCAGCGGAGCGTACAAAGTTGTCAGGTAAGCCACTCCCTTCCCGGTTTTGCGCCTACTTCTAACAATTCTAGAAACTGGCAAAGGAGACGATATCTATTGGCACGAAGATGTGAAGATCTTCAGCGTTTGGGACGATGAAGCCGAAGGAGGTTCATTTGTGGGTTACTTATATCTCGATCTGCATCCTCGCCCGGGCAAGTACGGCCATGCAGCAAACTTCTCTCTTCAACCAGGCTTCCTCTTCCCTAATGGGACTCGTCGCTATCCTGCCACCGCACTAGTATGCAACTTCTCCAAGCCAACCCCGACTAAGCCCTCTCTCCTTAAGCACGATGAGGTTGTCACATTGTTCCACGAGCTTGGACACGGTATCCACGATCTTGCTGGCCGCACCAAATACTCTCGCTTTCACGGTACCTCCGTCGTTAGAGACTTCGTTGAAGCTCCATCCCAGATGCTCGAAAATTGGTGCTGGACTCCATCTCAACTTAAGAGCTTGAGCAAGCATTACCTTACTGGTGATCCAATCCCTGATGACTTGATCGAGAAGCAAATCTCTACCAAGCACGTCAATGACGCATTATTCAACCTACGTCAACTGCATTTCGGAATTTTCGATATGACAATTCACACGCCCAAGTCCCATGCGGAAGCCGAAGCCTTTGAGCTCTCTAAGCTCTACAATGACTTGCGCGAACAAATTTCGGGATTGAAGGGACCGGAAGCATTGGGTATGAAGAGTGACTGGGGCAATGGGCAAGCCACGTTCGGACACTTGATAGGCGGCTATGACGCTGGTTACTATGGGTACCTGTCATCACAGGTTTACTCCACCGATATGTTTTACAGCGTGTTCAAGAAGAACCCCATGGATCCAAAGGAGGGACGCCGTTATAGACATATGGTTTTGGAGAAGGGAGGTAGTCAGGAGGAGATGAAGACCTTGACGGACTTCCTTGGAAGAGCACCTAGCACGGAGGCTTTCTATGAGGAATTGGGGCTTAAGGCAAGATAAATGAGTTAGCGATGAAAGTTTCTAGCCGTGCTTTCTAGAGTTGCCCTCATTTGCATCAGATAGGCAATAGCAAAATTCATAATCCTCTAAGAGCATCACGTGCTCGTTACCCCTTTCCCTTGTTTACTTCGTAATGTAAGATTTCATCCCAAGGACCCAATCCAACGAGGATTCAAGTTAGAATTCTCCGTTGATTCAAGGAATCCATATCTCGTTTAACCGTGGGTCCGGTATTTTATCGAAAGTCGAAATCTGATTCTCCTAGTGAATGGGGCTGACCAGGCTCTGCAGGTTCTGAAACGCTGTGAAGCCATTTCCTCCTCAACCACGTTTCAAACCCCCCTACCACACGCAAATCGCACAACACACCGCACACAAAGCACACGACAATCATGCATGGCCTTTCCACTCCTTCATCCAAAGTGGTGCAACAAGTCTTGACATACTCTACCGTGCCCATCATCTGAAGATCACTGTTGCGGAGTAAGGACCCCGCCTGTGAAATGCCATTCTTCTCTCCCGTGAGCCACAAATAGGTTGTCGGGACCATGGATACCCCAGGGGGTGATCAGAAGGGGGCTGCGTAAGTTGTTTCGCTCCTCGACTTCCATCATGGAAGTCCCATGGGCGATGTTTCTGTCTCCCGAGCACATTCATGCGTGTTTACTGGGTTGACGTAGTTCTCGTCTTCAGCTGAATCTCTTTCCTTCATCTCTTCTTCTTACTCATTCATTTCGTCAACGACTATTGTTGGACTTGCACAGGTGCAATTTGGGGTTTGGGATTTACTTGTGGTTTGATACCCTTCGTTTCGACACTTTCCTTCATTACACACTCTTGCGCAGAAAAAGGAGGCATATCGAGCCGTGGAGCGGTGGTTCAAATCCTGGAATGATGGCGCCTTCACTACAGAAACCGGAAATGGGTCACACGAAGAGTATGTCGATTGTGAATGGAAGATCAGTCGAGATTGGAGAAGATGAATCAGAGAGACCTGCTGGCAGGAGGAAGAGAGAAATGAGGAAATTTGAGGGCGGGCCAAAATTTGGGTTAGAGCCTCAGCCGAGTGACGATGAGGATGATCCTTTAGTGCGTCTTTCCTCAGCATATTGAGCGGTGTAAGAGTTGGATAAGAGGACTTCGCTGACAATTGGACAGAATTGGGCACGATGGAAGAAGGAAACAGCATATGCTTCGTTGCTACTCATGACGGGCACAGTTTGCGTCCTCAAAACGCTTTATGTGACGACCAACTCGGTCATTGCAGCAGAGAATAACAGCTCGTACATAGCAGCTGCAGCGTTTACAGGCATCCCATTCATCATTGCGGCGCTTTCGTCACTCGGAAGTGTGATGCTGTCTCAATTGATTGGGAAAAGAATCATCTTCATTGTGTCGGGACTCTTCATGTTGATAGGGGTTCTATGGAATATGCACATCTTTTCGACCTACAGTTGGTTCATGGTCAGCAGGGTGATGCAAGCTGTGGGATGGGGTGCGTCTGAGGCGTTAGTACCGATTGCTATTCGGGACATGTTCTTCGTATGTGGACTATATCTCTCTTGAAGATCTCTACCTAACAGAAACAGGTCCACGAGCGAGGCCTACGATTCAGCATCTTCGATGTTGTCAGCCTGATATTCACATGGGGATCACCAATTCTTGGAGGGTTTATCTCGCAAACCAACCAGAGTTTCCGAAATCAATTGATGATTCTCAACATCATCCAAGCTGTTGCCGTCTTCTTCATAATCGTCTTCGTTCCCGAGTCGTCATTCAATCGCGCACAAGTAGTCTCTGGGCCTGACTCGACTGTCTCGGCAAACCCATCCTCACCGTTCAAAACCTACCTAAAGTCGCTCCATCCGCTCAAATATACCGCACGCTTCTCTCTCAATTCTGCGCTGCAACCGATTCGCGCCCTCAGTGCTCCCTCTGCACTCCTGGCTTTTCTCCTTACCGGACCAATGGTCGCATCCGCATACGGAGTCGCCAATTCTCTCTCTCAGATCTTTGCGGCAATGCCAACATTTCTCTTCCCAGAACGTCTAGGCTACATCTTCATTGTCCCGCTCCTTCTCTCAGTCCTCGTTTACGTCTTGATATCATACATGTCCTACCTACGTTACAAACCACCGAACCACCTTTCCCCCGCCTGCAAATCCGATCACCTAGTCGTGGCAGTCCCAGGTATCCTCATTGGACTCGCAGGATTGCTGAGCTTCGGACTCTACGTCGAAGGCGAACTCAGCCCGAAGACCGTGGAAGATGTCACCGTATTCGCCTTGGACGTGACAGGACTAACCCTCAGTCTCAAAACAGTGTCTGTTCTCTTCGCCATGCTCGTTGCGGGATCAACACTCATCAACTTCGCGACGACCGTACACCTGGCCTCGTCTTCTGTCCAGACGCCATTGGGGAATACCAATCATGGCGAGACGCTATTGCAGCCTGCTCAATCCGTTCTCGAGAACATCTTGATCGGGATCTTCATCATCGGATTTCCGAGCTGGGTCCATGGCAGCGAAGGGTCGATGGAAGGGCTCAAGAACACCGTCATTGCGCTCGCGGTGTTGCAGATTGTACTGGCAAGTACGGTTGGAGCGCTGTTGTTTGTCAAGGGCGATGCGATTAGAGCTGTTGACAGAAGGGTTCTGGGGATCAAGGAAGATGAACATCGAGGAAGAGTGCTGAGCTGGAAGAGTGACGGGAGCTTCTTTGAGACTTGATTTGCTTTAAGCTTGGGATTTCAGATGGAGTTTAGAGCTTGGGGGATTGGGGGGTATGGGATCTAGGGAAATGGTGGGACGGTAAAGCGAGTTAGGATGGACGTCCGGATAAACAGCTGCGCTGTATGATCTAGGATATGAAGGATAGTAATGAATGAATTGCAAATATCTAAGTATCCAAGCTTATTCTTGGTTACCGAGATTAATGAGCATCATTTGACATATCATACTGTGGGTAACGAAGAATGAATGTTTTGCTTTAACAGTTTAGTTTCTACAGAGGGAAGGATTTAATGATAGTCTACAGTCTATTAAGCTGAGAGCCATGATATTATACAAGCTCCTTTTTATGGCGAAGTGGCCATGTCGTCGAGATCTGTCTATGCCTTCTCAGCCACCTTCTCTTCATCTACTACAGCAGCAGGATGCGGTTTCTGCTGCCCCCTCTTAACACTCTTCCACTCCATAGCTAGCGCCCCAAAAACCGCACAAGAAGCTAATGCAGTCACAAGATAGAACGTATCTCTCAATGCACCATTATACGCAACCAAAACCTGTGGCAGCATATTCGCAGGCACTAGGTTCTTGAGATCGGTAGCACCGATCGAAGCAACGGATCCGACGGCAATGCCAGGGACTTTTGCTAGGTTTTGGGCGAGGCGGCTGTCGAATAGGTTATTGCCAACGCTGATGAAGATTGCCCCGCCTACTGTCTGGGAGAACATCATTAATGATGCGCCAATTGAGACGTCTTTCCGAGAGAGGACTGTTTGTGCTGCCACCGAGGACTGCTGAATCCCTAGACCGATGCCAAAACCGAAGATAACTTGATAACCTATCCAGGCTGAGTGGCCTGTGTGGGACGTGAATGTGGTGATCAATCCGGCACCGATAGGTGTTAGAACGGATGATATGATCATCCATGGGGCGTAGTATCCAATCCTTTTGGTGAGGATGCCAGCTGCCACGGACATAATAACCAGAGAGATCACAAAGGCAAGACTCATGATTCCGGATTTCACAGCCGAGGCGTGCTTAATAGCCTGGAACCAAATTGGGAGGTAATATAATAGCGTTTGCATACCCCCACCCAGGCAGAAGGAGAACCAGAACCCTGCAAGAATGCTCCGGTTCATGAAAATGCGTCCAGGAACTGTGGCGTTGTCACCTTTCCATTTTTGCACAATGACGAAGCCGATGAAGAGAATTCCGGCTAGGATGAGGAGGACGATGATGCGAGCGTTCGACCAGTTGTATGTGACACCTCCCCATTGCAGTGCTAGTAAAAGGCATACGATACTTGGAAGGAAGAAGAAAGTGCCAATAGGATCCATTTGAGTCATCTTCTCTTTCCAGGTTGTTGATTTTCGCTCCAGCATCTCAGCAGGGATTTGTAAGAAGAAAACCAGGACCGCAAAGACGACTCCACCAAATGGTAGGTTGACTATAACGGACTCGAAGTTAGCATTGGTACTCTAAAGTACTACTAAGAGGAGAAAGCCCACTCTAGAGGCAGGAGTAATTTTCGGCAGGGAGATTATGTCTAGCAGCTCTTAAAATGACTTGGAGGAAAACACGTCCACTCACTGTAGAAACACCATCGCCATCCTGGACCGTCAGTGAAAGCTCCTCCAAGCAAAGGGCCAACAGCACTTGCGACACCGAAGACCATCCCCAGAAATCCCATGTATTGGGGTCGTTCATGGAGCGGTACGATATAGACGATGATTATAACGGCTCCTTGGAACAGACCTGCGTTGCCTAAGCCTGCAATTGCACGGCCTACTATCAAGGTAGTCGAGTTGGGTGCTGCACCGCAAATAGCTGAGCCGATTTCGAAGACGACGAGAGAGCCTAGATATATCCATTTTGGGTTTACGAAGGTATAAACCTTGCCCAGGAGGAGCATGAATGCACAGGATGTAAGGAGGTATGCTGATCCACTACGGGAGAACTTAAATTCAGCATCAATTCTTTGGGATTACATCGAAGCCACAGAACTGGTTGCAAGCAAAATCATGTTTCGCAGCTCATGAGACGATCCGACAAAGGGATGAAAGATTCGGAATACTCACTACCATCCTACATCGCCAAGCGAGTTGAAATCGTTTGTGATGCTGGGAATCGCCACGCCTATGATGAGACGGTCGAGAGCGACGAGGAATAGGACGAGGAAGAGACTTCCCATGATAACAAGGACTTTGGCTGTTGGAGGGTAGGCATGGTCGGTGGAAACTCTTGAGAGCTCGTTTTTGGCTTCCTCGAGAGGGACATTATCTATCACACTAGAATCCGTTGACAGGTGGTCTGGAGAAGCATCTGGCGCCTCCGTAGGTTGTATTTGCGACATTGTAAGGGATGAAGCAGAAGCTGGAGGGGAAGACGAAGTCGAAGTCGAATGAAAGGCGGGTAGATAAAGTACGACCTAAGCCACTCAATGGGAAGAAACCTACTCATCTTATACCTACCTAGAACAAGGGAGGCCCGAAGCGAATTCGGTGTTTTGTTTATCACTTTTCTACAATTTCGGAGGCGAAAGACGAGAAGCGGTCCCGAATAGCCCGTCCGCAGTTACGGAGTTAAGAAGAGAGGTCCCCAATACCCAATCAGAAGCCATACAAAACTTAAGCGATTGATTACGTAATATAGTAATCACTCTCAGACTCGCTACGAAGTCGAGTATATCGATCGAAACACTATGAGAGTCTGGTCCAGGCGTGATAGACGACGTCTCAAATTTTTGGTCTCTACAAAATCGAACTACTTGTACTTATTGATTAAATGATACTAATGGCCGCATCATTGGCAATTCATTTGGCACCCTCGTCACAGGCTTGCGTTATTGTACCCCGTTCTTAGATGCTATGGAGACTACATCTACTCCTTCATTGGGCATACCCAGCAAGCCAAACTATGCTTGTATTCGCTGTGCTGAGCGAAAAGTCAAGGTACGCTTAGTGTTCGCTCCGTAATGCATTACTATCTAGGTACAGCTTTTCTGGAGCTTGGGGAGCTGCCTCGGGATCTGCACCATTTTTTTGTCTGAACCCCGAAACCAGCCCAGCTCCGGGGCTCTTTCAGAACTTCTTGTTATTTCCAGTGCTGATTAATTGGGCCAAGTGTGATCGGCAAAGACCATGCAGTACTTGTGTCAAGCACAACATTGACTGTGTCTTCAAACCCCCGCGGCCACCTCAAAAGAGGCACAAACGAACCCAAATCCTGACCGATCGGCTTAGACACTACGAGGCTCTACTCCAAGAACAAGGCATTGACCCAGGCAAGCTTCCAGATATTCCTAAGTCTAGCCAACGCCCAAGATCAAGTCACTCAGAGACAGCGGTACCGAAAGAGCCGCAGGTAAAGACTCCTTCCTCTATCGGGTCAGAGGCAAGTGGAGTTGTCAACAAGACACAAGTAATACATGGTCAAGGCCATTCAAAGTTTCTCGACAAGTAAGCTTTGTGCAATATTTGTTATTATGCGCTAATATTTGCTCAGTAGTCTTTGGTCGAGAGTGGTAGAAGAGGTGAGTGGGTGAAATGTTCGCCCGAGAATAGCCACTAAAACTACCATCAGTTTCCCGATCCAGAGGA
Organism: Hyphodiscus sp. D1413; assembly: GCA_003988895.1. Lineage (NCBI taxonomy): Eukaryota > Fungi > Ascomycota > Leotiomycetes > Helotiales > Hyphodiscaceae > Hyphodiscus > Hyphodiscus sp. D1413. The sequence goes on from QYAO01000018.1 coordinate 315,281, forward strand.
TGCTTTAGAAGACTCCTCAAATGATGCAAGTGACCAAGAAGCATCTGATGATGACTTTGCTTTTGTGCTCAATAGCCAGCCAAAGTCTACTTCTAGACTTCGCCATCCACCGCCGGAAAGAATACTTCAATTTTGGGAAATCTTCGCTGAAAATGTCGATCCTCTGACGAAGATCGTTCACGCTCCTACGTTACGGCTAGCAATTCAAAAAGCTGCGAGCAATATCGGATCCATACCGCGGGGCTTTGAAACACTCATGTTTGCCATCTACGGTGCGGCCGTGATGTCGCTGAAAGATAATGAGTGCAAGCAAAGATTCTCCGAGAACCGTAAGATCCTACTATCACGCTATATTTCCGCCACGCAGTTAGCACTGTCGCGAGCCAAATTCATGGGAACTACCAGTCTCGTTGTTCTTCAAGCATTGGTTCTCCACCTTCTCTCCGTGCGAGACATCTACGAGCCAAGAGCGGTCTGGTCCTTGACAGGCGTGGCCGTTCGTATTGCACAAAGCATGGGGTTTGAACGTGACGGGGTCTCTCTAGGCTTGCCTCCATTTGAAGCTGAAATACGACGGCGCATCTGGTGGTTACTTAAGACTCACGATTTTCGTACTGCTGAACTTTGTGGCCTTGCTAAGTTTCGAGATATTGATGCCGGTCCCGAAAGTGCGAAATGGCCGGCGAATCTCAACGACGATCAGCTTTACCCAGGGATGCCTTCGCTCCCGACCGAATCGAACACGTTGACTGATATGTGCTTTGTGTCTATGCGATATGAGCTTGCCAAGTTTGCTGCAGGCCGCATCGCCAAGTTCCGCGAGGAAGGAAAGAATTCTAGTCAGTGGGACCTGCATGCGTCCGGAAATGGCAAAGAGGAGATAGAAGAAGCTTTCAAGGAAGTCGAGCAGATCATCGAAATGAAATATCTCCGCTATTGTGATCCTTCACAGCCGTTACACCTCATGACGTTGCTACTAGGTCGATCTTCCTTGAATATTGCCCGCTTCCTCAGAAATCATCCACGACGATGGGCTAGCATAGAGCAGACGCCCGTTTCTGAGCGTCAATGGGTTTGGGCAATCTGTATCAAGATTCTCGAGCAGCATCACATGGTCCAGTCTAACCCACAGCTCAAGCAATTTGCCTGGCACGCAGCATATTTTCTACAATGGCACGCTTTGATCCACGTCCTCGATACCCTACGAGCCACTCCCCTCACAGCAGATGCGGAAAAGGCATGGCAACTTATTGGCAATACGTACGAGAATAATCCACATTTGGTTCTTGATACGAAGAAGCCTATCCATGTAGCCGTCGGCAATATCTGCCTAAAGGCATACAGCGCTCGCGAAGCAGCATTGCAGAGTGGAGTTACGTTCTACCAGACAACACCAGAATTCATATTGCAGCTCCGTCACCAGCGTGAAGTCGCAAAGGCTAAAAAACAAGCACGAGATGCGAAGAACAAGCCCCCCGCGGATCCGGCCACTCATGACACAAAAGCCAACGACATCAGCCTGCACACCAATACCGGCGTCACCCATTCGAGAAACGCTTTAGAAGGCACACATTTTCAGCAGAGCACAGCGTCAGGCCCGCCAGATTTTACACAACCCGGCGGCGCCTCTGAGAGCGATCTGTTTTGGTTTGGGTTCGACAACAGCCATGCCCCCAATTCAAACGATGTGATGGACATAGGCCTGGATTTCATGCTAGCTCAGGATTATAATGTGGAGGATAATGCTACTCAAGACATCAATTGGGAGCAATGGGACGCCTGGCTTGCTGATTCCAATGTGATACAGCCGCAATCGTCGGTCCGGGACTGGAGGACAGGCGCCTGAGCAAGAGTGGTAAGGACAGCGAATTCGAGTATAATGAATATAAAATAGCGATTTGCTAAGAAGCCAGGACGCACTCCCTGCGTAGTTACCAGAAAATGGGGAGTGTTGATATTGAGGTAAAGAGATGTAACAAGAAGGGTTCCCCTAGGAAGGTTCCCTTAAATACACCCCCTGACCGTACCCTCCTCTACCTCACGAACGGGTACCCGTTGCGCAGCGTAGCCCTGAAGTGGTGAAGTTGGCGTTTCAAGCAATATATCACTAGGAGGTGTAGCCTGACGTCCCTGCGGATATGGTCACTCGTAATGAATACATAGGTTGGCTAGAAGCGGCTAGACCGCATGTCACTCCTCGAGACTGGCCAACAGTATCATGAAAAATAATACTTATAAATTTTATTGGAATATTTCAGTCTGGAATACTGGACTGTGGAATGAGATCTCAGAACTAGTATCAAACGACGTCCGTCCACGTTGTGTTTTCTGCCTTTTCCGCTGGGGCGTTTCTTATGAGACAAGTTTTCCGGTCCATTCTTTGATGGAACAAATCAATCAATTCTGTTCCTCATACCTCCACTTGAATCGCAAACCACGAATGAACGGTCAAAGGAATCAAATTGGCCGGGTTTGCATCGTTCGCCTGAAGGTGAGTCTTACAGGGGTTTCAGAAGCACAACATGGATATGTATTGGCATTTTGATTCCATACAAACCGTTCATTCTTTCCTCAGATGTTTCGTCTGTTTATCTTGCTTCACCGCCCCATTCCACTGCACTGGTGATTTTCCATGCTTCCATTCCGTCACACTGTTTTAATCCCATCCTCCCTGCATTCACATTTCATGGTATCGCTTGGCCGTCACTCCATCGCATCGTCAGTTTTCACTCATTCCATAAATACCATTCCATTCCATACCACCACAAGTCTTTGAAAGCCATCCCTTTCCACTGTCTCGGTTCTAAGAGCGTTGCGAAATAAAAAGGAGAAATTCCAACCATCCAGCCACAACTCGCTATGCCATGCATTGAAATGTACCCGCGCCCAAAATCAAGCTTCCCCCACAAAAGCAATCGCAGATCTAGCCCGTGAATCGGAATCTGGTAGCGGTCAGTGCACCTAGCCCGTCTCTAGGAGCGACATAACGTCTTCGATAAGTGTTTGTAAAGTCCTGTAGCAGACTGCGAACCTTGCGGAGCCCATCGTGGCCTAGCGAAAGGCGTTCCCGAATGCCGTTCATGAGACGGTCAATTTCTGCTTCCCGAACGGTTCCAGGAGGAAGCATGCGTACCGTCTTGTCAACCCATGCAGTCGTTTGCTGCGGCATGATTTCAAAGAGACCTAGCAGGGCCGCGCTACCGTCCGAGAAGCAGTCATCCGGGAAGGTGATCATCATGCCTGCCATGATTGACTTTACGAGGTGCTCACCGTTGGACATTATCAGCTGTTGTATGAGGTGTTGCGATTCCGGCGGATTGGGGCTATCACTCGAGCGCAGGGGATGATCTCCGCCGTAGCTGATGACGTCGCGGATGTAGTGGAGCGCCGCGGTGAGGGGGTCTCTCTGCTCAAGGGCTAAGGCTGCAATGGCAGCTTGGAATATAGGAGAGAAAAGGTCGGAGCGGATGAGCTTGTGGGGGTAATAGAGAAGGGCATCGGTTAGGAGACGATAGAAATCTTCGATGACATCTGGAAGATCGCGGGGTGGAAGGTCGTTCATCATTCTCATCATGTTCGTTGACTGAGCTTCGAAAAATGCGTAGATCGATTCGGTAGTTTGTTCATCAACGTGTTCTCGATCTTCGGAGAATTCGCGCAGAATAGCGCTTGTGACCCAGAGGAAGCAGCCTTGTCTCGAAGCTTCGAATCCGCTGGCGAGCTTGTTGGCCATCACAGGAAGCATGGGAGCTGTCGCTGTCCGGTACGAGATGACCATATTACGCCATGTGCGGCATACTCTTTCGCAAATCGGTGTGAAATCGATGAAAGTGTCAAGGATTTTGGATAGCACTGGGAAGATCTCCAGACAGTACTTGACTGCAGGATTCTCTTGGCCGGGCTCAACGTACGGCGTGACAATCTGAACAAATATTGTGATCAAATGGAGAAAATCTGATTCAACTATTAGCGGAGGCTGATTGGTTCAGAATTGAGTTACTGACCTGCAACTGCACACTTTCCATCATCATCTGTGGCTTGGTTGGCCTTCGTCATTAGTCTTGCCATCAGAGGGTCACAATACATCTTCATCAGAGCATAAATCTGATTGACCGGCTGGACGGCTACGACTGATGCGACTCCCTCTGTAAGCTCTTCTTGGCTGAGGCCTGGGAGTTTGTCCAGAGTCTGGTCATAAAATATCTGCAATTGCGTGACCTGCTCAGTCAACAAATGTTTGCAGTCAGTGCAGAAAAACTTCATGGCCATGGCAGCCCCGCGTACAATCTCCTTGTCGTCAGTGGAAAAGGAAGAGACAATGTAGGTAAATTGCATTTCCAGGAGTTCCGGGTGGTTCGACGTCCATTCGGTATAGCGGCCTATGGCCATTATAACTGCAAATCGAAGCTTTTCGTGTGGAGGAATTTGCACGATCAAGGGAATTATCTGAGGTAGCACAATGTCCTCATCCTTGTCGACCATTCGTCCCATTGCACGCATACTGAAGATTGGTGCTTCCAGCTCTTGCCAATGAGGAACAGCACCGGGACGGGCTTGGCTTGCGTAAGAACCCATCCAAGTCTTAATACGAATCAGGACCTTTGTAAGGCAATCGGTGACCCCCATCATTTCGCAGCAATCCTTGAGCACATCTCCCATGTCGTGTCGAAATCCACGGAACTTCTCCTCTGCTTCTCGGTCACCATCAAATAAGTCACCCTCGCCATCAGTATGCCCTTCAGGGCTTGGGTATTGAAGATGATCCATCATGATATCGACCAGCTTCGAGAAGACGTCCACGTATTGCATGCGAGCCTCGATGTATCTCTCTAGGACAAGATAAAGCTTCAGCTCGTACCAGAAAATGAATGTCAGAGCAATAGCCTCCCTGTCCAGATCTCTGGCACAACATTCCAACACCGCCTCAACAAGTGGCCGGAAGACCGCTGGTTCTCGAGCGATTAAAACCACCCAAGCCTCACCCGATTCAGCAAATATTCGAGTTATTCCCTTGAAAACTTCCGCATCTTCTTGTTGGGCCGCCTCCAAGATCCGAGGCCGTAGTGCAATCACCCTGGGTAGTAAAACCTGAATGACAGAAAGATACTCATCCACTTCACGCGTCTCCTTGAATATTGCACACAAACAATCCGTAGCAGCCTCGAATGATCTGTCATTGTCCAGGGCACTGAACAGAACATCTAAAAGAGGAGAGTTCACCACTGGACTAACTGAAACTTCGGGCAGCCAGGATGTTATGACTTCGAGGAGTTGAGGATTTGTCGCTGCGGAGCCTGGGAATGAGTCAGCCATGGTGATCAACCTGCACGGTTCACATACTTGACGATTGAGCATAGCTAATCAAAAGTCGTAAAACTTGGGTGCCATTGTCTCCCAATAGCTCCTGAGTTCTCTGAGATAGCTCTTCTTCCTAATTGACGCATTAGATTCTGATACAGGTATTCTCTAGCCCAACCCTCGTCGTTGATGCTCGCAGGATGGTGTGTTTCGGCCCACATACAGTCAAATTGATCTTGCGTCCTTGGGTGACTTCTTCGGGAAGAACTTTCAGGAAATCCAGAATGCATGCGTGACTCTCAGATTCGTTCCCCAGCGCTGATATGACCATCGGCATAACATCATTCCATTGAGTCATTTGTATGGCCAAATGTGCTAAACAGACACATAATTGTATCCTGATCGGTCGTGGCCCCGTTGCAAAGCTTTTCAGTAACTCCAAGATCTGATTCCGAAGGGCTGGCAGCGCATCGGTTGGTATTTGTTGAATATCGTAGGTAATCTACCTGGTAAGCCCGATACTGGAGAAGAGGGATACCGCTCAATTACCTTGCCCTTCAATGTTGTAGCTGCAAATAATTTGGCTTCTGCGTCGGCCCCAGACTGTAAAATCCCAATCGTCACCTGCCATGCTTCTGTCTACAATGAATGTGAGTATTTTGAAGCGGGCGGGGCAAGGCGCAAAACAGTCATGTCAACAACGTACCGACTTCTGGAATCCTTCCAGATAGGCATGCGCGGCCTCTTTCTGCTCTCGCATACCACTACGCATGGTTGACATCGCCGTTAGAACAGGCGCGTACGCCTGCTCAGCTCCACTGCCATTTGTACTCATGACGACCATTTGGATGGAGGGGCAGAAGCTTGTGGGAAAGGAAGGCTCAGACAGACAGATGAGGCATGTATGAGCTATGATAGAGTGTACACTGAATTCTCGAAAAAGATTCCGGATTCGTTACTGCAGGATAAGAAAAGAGAGTGAAGGGTTGTGTTGGAAAGTATTTGAGGCTTTGTAAGTTTAGATGAGGAGAGTTGATTGTCCGCCACCGGTCCCTTGGAATAAAATCGCCGCTAGCTTCATTTCGGTCGCAAGGCTGCGCTGCAGACTTCAACGCGACGACAATACTTTATTGCAGCATCTCAAATACGTCCAAGACTACCGCACAGAACCTACAGCCTTGCAAAATTTCAAAAGCCCTCTCTTTCGACCGCAAACCTCTCCGACGGCAAAATGAATAGAGGCGGCGGAGGAGGTGGGCGCAAAGTCCTTCTCCCACCAATCAATTTTATCTTCAAGCTACTACAGCAACACTCTACTGTTCAGATCTGGCTCTATGAGCAGTTGGCTATTAGGATTGAGGGAAGAATCAGAGTCTGTCACCTCTACTTGTTCAATTATGTGACGGCGTGCTAATAGTATGACTGCAGGGCTTCGATGAATTCATGAACCTGGTCATTGATGATGCGGTTGAGGTCAAGCAAGCTACGAAAACAACAGAAGAGAGTCGGCGACAACTAGGTGAGGCTTCAGTGCTCCCATGGGTATGATATTGAAAGCTAATCCTGGTTCAGGTCAAATTTTGTTGAAGGGTGACAACGTATCGCTGATTCAGAGCTTGAACGGATAGCGGGTTTATAAAAGGCGTTATTTGCAATGTGCGTTGGGCTCTGTAAAGGACGAAAAGCATCATGAGATTGGGAAACTATTGAAGGAGTTCTCGCTGGGTCACCGTGGTGGTTCTTGAACAAAGTCATATTCTCTGGCTACAGACCATCCATGATCTTGCCATCTCCAACGATCAGGCCATGTAGCAAGCTATCGTGCTCCCCAACTGGCACTGAAATTCCGGTATCATACTTCAGAAACTGCTCCTCAAGAGCGAGACCGTATAGCAATACATCCGTTCCTGGACCTTTGCCTCCCTGTGCCCCATGGATTTGTTTGTATCTATGGAGGAAATAATCATAGAAGCCTTTCCCATGACCAAGTCTCCTCACGAATCCACTGTTTGGATCGATGTCAAATGCAACTCCTGGCATCAGGATCACGTCCAGTGGCTTGCTTTTTTCGCCGAGAATGTGCTCTCTTCCTTCTACTGTGTCGGCTCCGATCGTAGGAATCCCCCAGCTGTCTCTCTCCAGGGAATCATAATCTGAAAGACTTCTCACATCCACCATATCCATCACTGACTTTGGGGTATCGGGAGGTAGATCTAAAGGCTTGAAAAGGTATGGTACAAAGACTTGCTTTCCAACACCGAGAGCATGTCGTACGATTGCGTCTGTTTGTAACTCTCCAGCTGGCATTGAAAGGTAGATTCCAATTCGTTTGGCTTCTTGATATGCTTTGATGCTTGTGACGCTCTTGAAGACAGCAGAACCTGCAGTGACGATCAGCTCAAAAAGCTTTCAAGGAAGTTTCTGTGCAATTACTTTGATCATATGTAGCTACATTTGTTAGACCTGAGAGCTTCCGCTTCATGAGTCCCCGGAGTTCTTTCTTTGCAGCTTTCAATGCTGTAGATGAGGCCATGGCTCCTGCCCTGTCGCCCATACTCTAGCACAAGCTTGCGACAGCTTTCCTTGATGTTTCTCAGTCACGGCTTCAAAGAACTATCCGCCTTGTGTGAACATGATAAATTCTTAACTTGAAGCTTGACAAAAGTCTCCTGGATTAGAGACAATCCATAATCGACAAGGCGTTCATTTCATGAATTTCTATGTCTTTTGATGTGGCGCAAATTGTGGCTGAAGCGCTAGTCAAACCGCCTCTCTCATCATCCCTAAATCTTGTACTCCCGACTTCAAGCACACGAACCGTCTTTTCACCAACACAGAACAATGGCCCCCTCTACCCTACAGTCGTTACTCTTTGCAGGCGTATGTCTCGTCACCACCACGAATGCACAAATAGATACCCAACTTGTTGGAACATGGTCGACGAAATCAGCGAAAGTGTTAACTGGACCGGTATGTTCTATTCTTGGAACACTCCAATTCTTGTTGGCAACATCGTCCTATGAGGGCAATCGATACTGATTTCGGCCGATAGGGCTTCTACAATCCAGTGAACGATTCTTTTGTCGAGCCTAGCCATACAGGAATATCATACTCGTTCACAGCGGATGGGTTCTATGAGGAGGCCTATTACAGAGCAATTGCAAATCGTACGTCCCTCGCAATTATCGAAGAGAGATAAGGGACACTAATTCATACATAGCTACGAATCCCGCATGCCCCCAAGGCATCATGCAATTCCAGCATGGTACCATAGTCATGAACACCGACCTGTCGCTCAGCCTAAGTCCTTTCAAAGTCGACGGTCGCCAACTGCAATCCGATCCTTGTACAGCCAGTACTGCGACATACACGAGATATAACCAGAGCGAGACTTTCACGGTACGTGTTCATCTTCATTTCCCTATAATGAAGGTATTGATGGAAAGTAGAAATGGCAAGTCTACATAGATCCCTATACAAAACTCACCCGCCTCGACCTCTATCAATTCGATGGCTCCCCAATGAACCCAATGTTTCTCGCCTATACCCCTCCACAAATGCTACCAACCGTCACCATGAACCCTACTGCCACAGCCAGTGCTTCCTCCACCGCGAAAGCCAAGTCGAAGCGAAGCCTCGAAGATCTCCTTACCTTCCCCCTCAACCAGAACGCAAAGCACATCAAGCGAGATGTCAAGGTATCTCAAAGCTTGTTAGAACGGATTGATCTGAACCTGCTTTGGTGGACGGGAATTGGGATGACAATTTTCGGAGGCGCTGCGTACATGCTGTGAGAATGCGAAAGTGGTATGAAGAATTTGTGAAGATGAATTGCATGTATCTGAGTCTGCGTGGGCTCTTGGACGACTATTTGTCAAGGCGTATACCATTTGGAAGCGGAGTTTGGGGTCATGTGTTTTGGGTAGTCATTGACAGCGGAAGGGCAGTGAACCATTTTGTATGTTACGGTCAACAATCCTAGTCGAATAAACTTGAAGGGTATCGAAATTTGGCATTGGAAAAAGATAAAGGAAACAAAGTGGTAGCACCTGGAGAAAAATCTCAACCTGTGTATCCCGAGGAGAAAGTGCGCACAGAAGGCGGCGTGATTCCACATTGCTCATGCCAAAGGTCCTTTTGACGTCTTTCGCTTTCTCGTCTCTATTGACAAGTCTCAAGCCATGAAGGAAGCGCAAGATGTCGAGCAGGACCCTTCCTGTCGCGAAAATTGCTGCTTAGGAGCCATGGTCTTTGGAGGTATCCCCTCCACATCTACCATCAGCCTGCTTGGCCTGCTTGGCCTTGGATATGCTGTCATAATCCCCTAGCTTTTCAGGAAATCACGCTGGTTCGTATCTTGACTAGGTCCAACTGAATGAGTCCTCTTTACTACACCAATAGGATTAACATATTATGACCTAATATATACTCCTATATACCTCTCTTAACGACCTTTTATTACTCGGCGATAATTATATAAGAATCCATAAGGGAGTTTCGAAACGGGCCTACAGCCCGCATGCCCCACCTATTCCTGAATCTTAAACCTCTAACCCAGCCAATAATTTTCAGTTCTACTCTGATAGTTAGTATTAAAGGAGATAAGGACTTGCTTAAAGGTCCTGCTCTAGAGTAATGAAGGAATATTGAATTCTGCCATTTCTTTTTAACGCTCGAGATATAAAAACAGAATCCAGGCATAAAGATGACCATTGACACTAGAGCAAGTAATAAAATGGCTAAGCACACCTGGCTTCGTCGTTATATTCTCTTTGTAAGCTCTAGCACTCTGTTGTCTTTTTGAACAAAGTAATAATAAATACGTATAGACTGCATTTGTCGGCCTTATAGGATACCTCTCACTTAACTTTGATCCGGCGAATATCCGCCAGAACTACACGTCTGATGTCCGATCGCAATTCACGCACCTCGCGGCCCGATCACTCGGCGCTTGGTTCTTCCTCTGTATGCTTCTCCGCGGGGGCGCGTGGTATTTCTGGGCAGAACAAGGGTGGTACGATGCATGCATGGTATCCTTAGCTGTACCACTCTGGCACTACAGTATCGAGAAATTTATCTGGGCCAGCGTGGAGTGGAAGCAGATTTTCTCAGCGTACTCGATTGATGGTTGTGGACTGTTGTGGATGTTGATTGCGAGAAAAGAGGTGCTAGGCTCGGCGAGGGTTGTTGATGCTCGGTAGCAGGTTATGTGTAGGAGGTTTGGGTAGAAGTTCAGGTACAAACCTCGATACCTGGCGGTGGTTCGTGGGAAAGTCGGTTGGTTGGGTTAGACAGGGGCGCTGCTACAACCTGGATGAACCCCATCAGTGATGTTGAGGCTCATAGTCCAGTCTCTTTATTCGAATATGATGGTTGAAACGGTTCAAAAAGGCAGCGGTATGATACGTGAGAGAAGTAGCTTGGCTGAGAGAATCGGGAAAGGATTGAAAGAGGAAACAAGAAATGGTCGCCAAGATAATTGAGAGAAGAGACTTAAGAGGGTGAACGTTGAAGATCCTCGAATGTTCAAATTTTGCGCTGGCTTCATGATAGAGCGAGTAAAGATTGCGACCTATCTCAAAGCATCTTCCGTAAGTGAGATTTATAACTCGATGTATAGTGAAAAATTCCGAGGCTCATTGTTGTCGATAATAAGCATTCCCTTCCCACCTTGAGAACTTGATTCATTTAACAATTTCATTGTCATTTATCCGATCTATGGGGGTATCAAATAAAACACTGGTCCCAATCACCTCCTGCTCTCGCAAAGCTCAGACTCTTCACAAAAGCGCTCAATCTGCATCGACCGAGCTTGTCCGCACCACAGTTCTGCAAAGGGATCACTCTATCATTCACGATAACTCGAACCAACTCTTCTCTTTGTCCTACACAAGTCATCTTCTCAAAGTACGCCCGGGCAGCAAACGGCACCGACCAAGATGCTGAATAGCCGTCCGTCTTTGTAGTTGACTCTCGGGTGGTGTTCAAGAGAGGTCTGGTCTGGTTGTAGAGGCCCAGGGCAGAGAAAATCCCCGTCATATCGTTGTCATGTGAAAAATCCGCATACAGAGTAACATTCTTGCTCACTGGGAATGTAGTCGGGGAAGAATCCAGTGTGTGGTTCGTAGATGTGTGGTCATCCACAGGTGTTTCAGTCAAACGAGCAATCAACTCATTCGTAAACCCCACGCCTTGAGTAGGCCCTAGCGGATTACCCCAGCTGTAGCCATAGTACTTGCCAAGCGATTGGTAGTAATCGTAGCTTTTCCATTCATCTTGCGTGAATAAGTTGCAGAATTTGGACACAGTGCCGATATTGCTGGCAACTGTGCTGAAGGGACACAGATCCATCATGTAGATAGTATCAGTCATAGTAAGGTTTGCGCCCGGGAGGTTCTTGTTCAATCTTGCTGTGATGGAAGGGGTGAAGATCGCGGCCCATATTGCCTGAGCGCTGTCAGCGATGGTGGAATCGAACCCGTCTTCGAAAGAAGTGCAAAGGCCGTGATCGAGGGTATTGTTTGAACCCGCGTCTTCTGAAACTACAACGATTGGGTAGGGGTATGTGGGGTCTGAATTCGAGGGCATGTCGTTTTTACGAGCGTCATGGAAGCCTTGAGTCCAATTTTGAGCTGATTCCACAACTCTGGCTTCGCCTGAGGATCTCACAAATGGAGTGAGATGCCTCGTGAGTGCTTGATATCGATCGTAGAATTTGCGGCCTGAGTTGACCATTTCTTGCTGACCGAATGTGGTGAGCTGATCAGCACCCAGCGTGTATTCATAATTCTTGATGAACTCGTAGCCTCTACCATAAGAAATCGCCGAGGAATGAATACTGTCGATAGTAGCATTGTATTTCGAAGTCTTAGAAGCAGTAGGGTCACGGGCTCCGTGGCGAGACAGGATCTGAACGAATGTGATCTGACATTGGGCTGGTACGCTTGCGGATATTTCTGATTCCACTGAGAAGTAGGGAGAATATTGGCCCCAGTAGTGAGAGATGGAGGAGGAGCATGTATAGCCATTCTGGACGGTGTCACATGACTGTTGTACTGGATGTGCATCGAGACTGTTTTGATATTAGTTACTTGCGACCAGGAATCTTTTGACGAGCACGAATTGAAAAAAGAGGACATCGGGGGGTAATGATTAGAATGGGCTACAGCATCTTCCAAGCACTTACATCACAGCCCAATAGAGAAACAGAATCACGCCAACAATTCCAAAAGCCATGGTGATAAACCGACCTCTACTATTCTGCCGAAAACTCCTAAGGTGTGCTTCAAGATTCGAGTGCTGCCTCCGAAAAATATCTCTGGCAATCTCAAACTCAAGCTCAGGGTCCGACTCCTCGATTGCTTCTTCCAAATGAGTGGAATTGCTGTCATCGCTGGCAACCCGCTCGTATTTATATCTCTGGCCGTACTTCTGCTCTTGCTCTTGCTCTTCTCGCACTCGTTCCACTTTGCCAATAATGATGGCTTGGATCGGTACCTGATCTGCCATCCTTGTTGGCTTTCATAAGAAGACCAGTGGGGTTGATGAGCACGTGTGGGATCTGATAATGAGGTAGAGGTAGAGAACAAGGTAGGGATTGGCTCAAGCTGGCCTTGGAGGAGCGCAAATATCACTTTCGGTTGACATCGAGAAAGGCAGGCCGCGTAATTAGTGTATGCAGAGAGAAAACTTAAATGATCGGGCTTTTAATATTCATTTAGGGCTGTAGGTTGAAAAGAATTTATGTCGAATAAACAGGGCACGTGTAACAGCATGACCAGGGTTTGGCTTCTTAGAGGTCCAGTCTCCCATTTGGTATCACGTGGGCGAACTATTTTCTATTTACCTTCTAGGATGGTTGCTCTCAGTGGTTTCCAATGGTAGAGTCTTGGAAATCTATAAACAGAAGAGAAAGCAAATATCGGAGTTGTTGAGACTAGTATGACAGAAACATATTGATGATGGTTTCAAGACCCCAGCATTGTTCAGCGAAATCATATCTATGCAATTTACTCAATGGTACAGTCTAGAGCCCTCCTAGTAAGGGTATATCTACAAACGCTTGATAATGGCCCCAGCGTACTCGTGCGTCTTCGACTTTCCACCCAAATCACCCGTCAACGTCTTTCCTTCCGCCAAGGTATCAAAGATAGCAGTCTCGATTCTAAGAGCGTGGTCGTTCAATCCCATATGTCTCAACATCATGATCGAACTGAGGAGAAGAGCCGTAGGGTTGGCAAGAGACTTGCCTGCGATATCGGGTGCAGAACCATGGACAGCCTCAAAGATCGAGCATTCATCTCCGATGTTACCGGAAGGAGTAAGACCGAGACCACCGATGAGACCTGCGCACATGTCTGAAAGAATGTCTCCGTAAAGATTGGGCATAACCAAGACCTTGTCGTTGTACGGTGTAGGGTCGGTAACAATCTTCAAGCAAGTGTTGTCGAGAAGTTCTGCATCAAATTCAACGCTTGGGAAGTCCTTCGCAACTCGCTCGGCGGTACCCAGGAAAAGACCATCACTCATCTTCATGATGGTAGCTTTGTGAACAGCGCGGACTTTTAGTCTGTTTACATCCTCTGCGTATTGGAATGCGAATCGAAGGACGCGTTCGGAAGCCTCTCTTGTAATAAGCTTAATGCTTTGCACAACACCGTCAACTACGATATGCTCAATACCAGAGTATTCCCCCTCGGTGTTCTCTCGGATCAGGACGGTATCAACATTATCATATGGGGTCTTGTATCCAGCAATCGAGCGGCAAGGTCGGACGTTAGCGAAGAGGTTGAATGTTCGGCGTAGTGTTAGGTTGAGGGAGACGTGGCCCTTGCCAATTGGTGTCTAAAGCTGATCAGAAAATGGTGAATGCTGGCAGGGCTTCATTCTTACAGCAAGCGGTCCCTTCAGCGCAACCTTGTTTCTCTTAATGCTCTCAATCGTCTCTGGTAGGATGGACGTCTTGCCATCAACCAATTGTGGTGTGACATCGACTGGTTCCCACTTAATAGGTGTCTATTCCGTCAGCGTATCGTATCAACCGGTTAGCTTTGTATTCGTACCTGAGCAGCCTCGAAGATATCCTTGACAGACTGGGAGATTTCGGGTCCGATACCATCGCCTTCGATCAAACTGACTGTGTAGAGGCCCTGGAGACATGTCAGTGCTGTCAGCTTTTAAATATTGCCTTCGCAGATCTAATTGAGTCCATTGCCATCTGATCCGTTCCCGTCCAGACCCGTGCTTCATTGTCGCATGCAGGGAAAAGCCTTACATCAGAACCCTTCTGACCTGTGAACTTTGCAACTTTCTCTTTCTCAGAGAAGTCTTGGGCATAGAAGCGTCGACTCTGTAGTGAATAAAGCCATTAGCAACTGAAGATATATTATTGAAGCTTGCATCCGAATTCTGCAACTGGAAAGCATACTTGAACGGTGGGAGCCCACGCGCGTGCAGCTCCTTGGAGGCATTGGCGTCGCGCTGGGGCAGCGAATGAGCGGACTGCCAGCATCTCGAAAAATCCTGTATCCAAGATATCTGTGCAGGAGTTATAGGAATTTGCGGTGGAAAGTTGAAGAGGAACGAGTAAAGCTGAAAGGGTTTTGCGATATGCCGGAACAACCTTGGTTGCTTGTCTCGGCGATTCAATCCGGCATTTGCCGATGTCAAAATAGGTTTAGACTACCCGAAACATGACCACCTTGAAGCTCATCATATGAAATACAGATTACAACTGGACTGGATTGGACTCGCTATGGGATGCTTTTGATGCGACAATATGGGGAACGATATAAAGAGAATACAGAAATCCGAATACGTCTTCTGTTGACCACCAATCTCTGTGAATCCATGCAATTACATCCCCCAAAATGACAGACTACGAACGGACAGTGTTGGAACACTACCAGCTATCAAGTCCATATCCCGTGGAATGGCCTACGGAGAAGGATGACAGTGATGCCTCAGATGAGGAGGGAGGGACAAAATCTCATCGTGCTGGCATGAGAAGATCAAAGTCTAGATATTCTGCGTTGGAAAGAGTTGCGAGCGACCGAAAGAGCCTGGTCCCAGGTTCACAGAAGACGGGCGACGGAGTGGAGAATCTAGTACAAAGAGATGAACCTGACCCTTTGGGAACTACGGACAGTGTTGTGAGAGTTTTGCGACAACTAGGTCTGCCAGTAGCAGACGATACAAGACTGCGTTGGTCTTCCTTCCGTTACTTTTGGCATAGCTAACAGACCGCAGGCAATCGATTCCTTCTATCATCTACGACCTTCTCACCAGCTCTATTTCTATCCCAAGTTCACTCGACTGCATCTACACAAGATCTCTTATACGGACTTGATGTTCTTTCAAAGTCTATCGACCAGAAATCCGAGTCTCTGAAGGTTCTTGTTGAGTCCAACTTCGAACGTTTCGTCCGAGCCAAATCCACTATTGACAATGTATATACGGAGATGAAATATCGAGGAGAAGACCCAAACCCTCCGACTGCGCTCGCTCGACCCCATTCTCGTCATGCCAGCAGGAATACTTTCAGGACAGCCAGTGGCAACCAAGCGTCTATGGCTGTAGCTCCCTCTTCCCCACCAGATGTCAAGAAGAAAAACGCGTTGACAAAGGAGAGCGAATTTGGTGTTTTGGGAATCAAGGCCCCGCTCCTGGATGTGTCAGCAAAGGCGGAGGAGGTCTGGGGTCCTGCTTTAGGAGGACGCGAGAAAGAGGATAGCTTGAAGGTCATGAACACTACAGTTGATCGGTACAAAGAGATTTATGAAGTCAACGGAGCTGTGACCGAAAGCATCAAACGGAAGGATTATGAAAGCGTTGTAGAAGAATATGGGAAGGCAAAGCGATTCGCGGACAATGCGAAGAATCTAGCCGAGAGCTTAGGATCCAGCCCTCCAACAGATGCTCAAATACATCAAATCCTATTAGCTGCTCGAGTGTGGCAGGATGTTGAAGAGCAAGTGGTAGACTTCAAGCGCGATATCTGGAAACGTTTGACTGAGTCACAAGGCCTGGCTCGAGTAGAAGCTACCGGAGGTCCACACGATCAGCATATGGAACTCATTGGCATACTGCTAGAGTTGGGTGTCGAAGACAACCCAATATGGCTTTGGCTGCTGAGTCGGTTCGATGCGCTTCGGAACAGGATCCAAATAACATCCGAACGATCAAAAGTCGAGATCGAGATATTGAGAAGACGGCTGGCAAACGGCGAAAAGCCAACTCCTCAAGCAGTCGCATCCCATCTGCGATCCCTTGGTCGCCAGACAGCTGAAGATAAGCCTGCTTCAGTGGACTCCGCTGACATCATTGAACTTTGGGAGAAGATGTTGGCTTTCTTGAGTAATATGCTCTCCAGTCAGGGCCTTCTCGGTGAAGTGTTGGAGTACTGGCATACAGTGCAGAATTTCGTGAATGGCACTGCGCAAAAGACTCTTCCTGTGGGCTTGAATGGAGAATCAAAACAACATCATAGACTTTCCGATAAAGGCATTCTGGACCTGCAAAATGGCACCATTGAGCTGGTGGACATGATCCGTGAGAGCGTTTTTTCGTTCTTCGCTGATCCTCCCATTGAGGATATCTCGTCGCTCTTTTCACCACTGCCACCTACTCCCCGGACACCAAAGCCTTCAGGAGCGGGCGGGTTGACACCCAGTGCGATCAATCCCAGATTCAATTTTGATCCCAATAATTTACCGCCTCCATCACCGAAACGAGGGGAGCCGTGGGAGAAGTTTGCTTTCTGGCCACCATGGTCAAACTCCTTAAGTGGTGTTCATTATCTGGCCAAGTTCCTTGTTCTGGTTGGAACTGGTGCCAGTGAAATGGCCGCCATATCTCCAATTGTGATGGGAGATGGTTCTGCACTGGAAAGATTGAAGGGGTTAGTTGGTGGTGCTCGAGAGAGATGCGTAACTGCGATATGCGCAGCATGGAATAAAGATGCCGAGAATATTAAAGTCCTGGAAGATTGGAGACGATCACCTGAGAAGCGAGACTTGACCAGGATGCCTGCATATTTTGGTACATTTGAAAGCTCCATCTTGACTGGCATGCAGAAGATTCTGTACATCTCTGAGGCCATCTCGAAATCAAGTTCCGTGGATGTCGTAGTTTCACCACCAGCGAAGCTTTTGCAGATGGTGCGGAGCCAGTTCGTGACTACTTTATACAAGGCACTGAGCGGTATGGTTGAAAACGCAGAGAATGCCGTGAAGAAGACCGAGGATGATTGGACAGCTGATACAGATGGACTCGCAAGCCCCGTGGCAATGGTAATCGCTACAAGTATTGGTGCTGGGACAGTCAATGCCAGCGACCGAGTAAGTAGGGCTCATCTCCAGCTTTAGCTTTCCACTAATGTGAAACAGAACGTCCGTATGCTCCTCACTCTTAGCAATCTGCAAGCCCTCCGCGTGGATGTAGTTCCCAATTTAACGACACAATTTGAGAACGCTTTCTCTGTGAAGCTCACCGAAGAAGCGAAAACAATCCGCGATGTCCTCGGTCAAATTGACGCTCGCCTCTTCCAATCCTACACTCGACCAGCTGTACAAACATTACAATCTATCATCCGAAACGGAATCTCCGACTCTACCTGGGCTCCTGCACCCAGTGAAAAGCCCAAAGAAGTGCGACCTTACGTTTATGAATCTCTCCTTTCCCTCGTACTTGTTCACACGCAAGTTTCAACCACAGCATCAACGCTCACCTCCCAAGTTCTCTCCTACCTCCTTGAACAAACATCCCGCGAACTCCTAGAAGCATTCAAACAACGCCAGCGATACTCTCTCTCGGCACTCATGCAAGCAACCCTTGATGTAGAATTTGTAGCGCAAACATTGAGTCAGTATACGACGGAGCGTGCAAGCGAGATGCAGAGTCAGATCTATCAGGAGCTTGACAAAGGGACGGACAATGAGGCGAGAGCGAAATTACAAACCGAGTTGCCGGAAATGAGAAGTACTTTGAAGAGGCTAAGGGAGGGTAGTAGGAGTGAGTTTGCTTGTTTCAAGAAGACGAGGAGTCGGGCTGAGAGACAGGTTGGAAATTCACAATGATTGCATTTGTAAAAGCATGTGATAGTGGTGTGTAGAAATAAATGAGGATATTTAATAACTCCCAAGTAGATGCTTAAGATCTTGAGTTTACTACTAATACCCATAGCCTAACATTGACCATTCATTCCCATCGTGGACAGATACAAATCTAGCGACTTGTTCCGAAGTCTCGAGTGACAAGGTCCGAGATTATATAGTCTGATATTCGTCAACCCTCTTAAGCAGAACGAGACAGAAACTCGAGCCTGTTCAAAAATTCGACCATTTATTTCCCAAGACGGTGTGTTTTCGTTCTCTCAAAAAGGAAAGCCCCCCTAAAGGCATAGAAATCCTCAGAAGTGAACATTTTCACACGAGGTCCGAGATCTAGCATTCTAGCGATGAGGCGTGTAATCATTGAGTGCTGCGGACTACGACCGAGAGAACTTGAAATAGTATTGCACCATGTAACCATGTAGTTGGGGTTGGCGTAGCCGGAGGTTGTTTGTTGGAAGGAGATTTGCTTGTGCATATTTAGAGGTGCGAGCGATTGTGTCGATGATTCGGCTCAATGGCTGCTTTGACGATGGCTTCACAATCTTGACTTATTTTTAAGGGGCCCAATCGAGAATTAAAGCTGGGCTTATCTTCCTAATGCTATCTCGTTAGATGGAAGGGTTTGGAGATGACTAGAGAGTCCAGAAATGAGGCTTCATTCAGGGATAATCAAATTGTACTTTGAAAGAGTATGTGAGGCAACAAGAGATATTCTGCACTTTGCTTCTCAATATCTGGGGTCGTTGGTCCTACGCCGCAGAAGCTGATACAGAATTAGGTGTCTTTTAGGATTATTATTTTCGTTTCTTATAGTACAACAGAAGCCAAAGCCAGCTCCGAGAAACTCCAATGTACCTGACCGATTCACTCCGGAAACGCCAACCTGATATAAACCCTGGAGGAAACTTGAAGTAAACTGGATCTGAGCAAGACGGAATTGCAATACTGAAGACATTCGAGGCCGGTGTGGAGGGCCGGTATAGACGCGAATCGCGCATAAACAAAGGCCGCTGAACTATGTGCAAGAATATTACCGCCAATCCCTCTACACCACTCAATGGATTCTCTAGTGAGCAGGAAGCAAGAGCTTCGAGCAGTACATCATTTCGAAGCATCGGCAATCCGCAAGGTCAAAGATAGAGTCAGCTTTTGCACGCAGGACTTGTTCATCTATTGGATGTTAGAATTTTCTCAAGCCGGCATATGTTGTCACAGTTTAGTACTTACAAGTCAAGTTCATTTCAGCAAAGTAATTAACCACCGTCTCATTGTCAGCAGTGGGATCAACAACCAATACTCCATCTTCTCTTGTGCGTGTCTTCGGAGGAGCATTTCGATATCGAAGAAGCATGATCAGGTGGTTGATAGTCTTCTCACCCTGAGAAATGAACATCTCCTGTTCCTTGCCAAGTGGCCAAGATTCCTTGAAGTTATCTTGCTGCCAATATGTGAAAAGCCAAGTACTCTTCTCCACGCAATTGAGGAATATGAGAGAGATTAGGAAGGTTTCGAAGAATGTATCGGGGTCTCGTCGTAGCAGACGCTTCTCCAAGCTACTGAGAACATCTTTGCAAAGCTGCGACGCTTTCTTTTCGGCTGCGGCATTGATTTGAAGATCTAGTAGATGTGATCCCGGTTCATCACTGATGATTGTCGGACCAGTTCCCGGTGGAGCATCCTTGTCTATTTTCTTGGCGAAGGTCCAACGAAGCTCAGAGGCGACAAAGATGTGCACAGTTGCCCAGAGCTCAATAACATCAGACAAGACGTGGTCCTGCTTCTCGAGTGATAAAGTTTGCGCTAGGCGGAGAGTGGTTTTCATAAAGTGTGATGGTTCCTTCTCAACATAATGGGAGACCATTCTTTTTAGGTAAGCTTCCAACTTTAGAGAGATCTCGTCATTGTCGTCGAGGAGTCGAGATACAGCGCCATATTCTGTAGAAAGTCCAGGATCAATGTTGCCTTCGGAGGAGATATGTTGAGCCTCGAGAGCGTTGAAGGTTGCATATATTGACGTCTCTGGGACTGGAAAGTGCGAAGCCTCGATTTGGTAGGGCGCAGGATGGAAAGTAGCCCGCGCTTTAAAGTCTTTAACACCGTTGTGAGCAAGTACAACATGCAAACCACATGCGTATAGCTCAAAGTTATCGGCCAACTTGGTACGAATGCAAGCATTCTTCCATAATCGTGGCTGATCGACTGCCTTGCAAGTGTCACAAGGATCTCCGAGAGAACAGGTCTTTCTGAGCATTCTGCACCGAATGCACGCACCACTCTTTCGAACACTTTGAACTTCCTTTCGTCTCTCTGAGGTAAATTTGCCACGAACTCTTTGCTTGATTGATTTTTCTCCGTTACCAAGCTCGGTTGCAAACTCAGTAGATATTTGTACCATTGCGAGACGAGGGTATGAAGGTGCTCTTATGTTTGTCGGGGTGCCAGTATTTTGTTCAATAGGTTCCGGTTCGGGATACACGCCAGTTATTCCATCAAAGCCATGCCATGGTTGCTGTTCATGGGAAGTATGGTAGAAGTTATCTGCCATGACAGTATCTCCCTCGTGAAGCTCATGTGGAAGTGCTTTCGTCTCGGACATGTTTTGGTCATCTGCTAGGAGTTGAGGGTCGACCATAGATGGTATATAGCGGGCTGCTGCAGCGGCTGCCATGCTGCTTGCTGCCATCGCCAGATTTGGGGAGTTCGATCGAGAGTCTATCATGTGAGGATGATAATGCAAAACTTGGGTTGCATCATTTTCTCGATGGTTTACTTTTTGATTGGTTGCTATTCAGATCAGAAGAGCTTTAGAAGATGTTGGTAATATACTTACACTTTTTATCTCGCTGTACACGTTGCTCATAGCTAACAGGGGGGTTTTCTAAGGTGTATTGTTCTTGTAATTCAAGTCGATCGGCACGGGCTGGCTCTGGGGTTCCATTCACACCATTCGGACTTGGATGGTGATCCTTTTCAGTCGTACCTATTTGTCGAGAAACCTCCGCCAGTGTTTCAAGAGCAGTCCAATTTCGTGGACCGCCAATGGGAAGATCCATCGTAGGGCCATTCATGTGTACGCCTCCATTATGACGAGCGTCGGAATTCGACGGCATATTGTTGAGCGCCAACAAGGCTTCTCGTCTGTGTTCAAGAGAGATCGCAGGGCATTTTTTGATGAGGTGTGTAGTCAGACTGTCGATGCGGCCTTTGGGGAACTTTTCGCCGCATGATTTGCAGGTATGTTGATATCTATTGCTTGAATCGTTCAACTTCGCACCTCTCTCGAAGTATCGGAGAATCAACGCTATGACACAGTTAATTGATGAGCCCAAAAGTCAGGACGGCATCCAAGAAAGGCTTTTTGCCAAGATCGCAGGTTGAAGAATAGCATGAGGGGTAAAGCCTAATATGATGCTGATGGATCGCCAATGGCGAATCTGGTTGAATCAGCGCTTCGAGAATTGAATTCCTCCGCGAGTTACGGGAGCGTAGAGCCAGGTGTTGGCTTGAGATATGACGTCTGCGGTGAGCTGAAAGGTATTCCCAGACACAAACCCTTATGCGTCTGTTGTACAAGGCAAGTACATACTCATTTCCATGAAATATGTATTCGGTGGATCGAGACAACGAGGAAGAAAAGGCGAGGAGATGATACGTACGATTTGGCTTGCGACCCATATTGACAATTCAATGGGCTGCTTTCTTGAATTACCAGTAGAAACTGTTATATTGGACGATGCTTATCACTCGAGGATGGTGATGTGAATTGAGGATTGACGGGCACAATCATCGCGCGGTGAAGCAGAGCGGTAAGTATTTTCACGCTAGGATGCTTTAGCCTGCATCGGCCTTATATTTCTCCGTATCCCGTTCCGAGCTCCCGCGGGGAGCTTCTTCGAGTCTTGAAAATCTCAATATCATTAAGGGCCTTGGGAACGCTTCACATTGGTCTTCGGATAATAGAAGTTCTCCGTGGAAGCAGGTTATTGAATTTTGATGATGATGGTTGTTAGCATAAAAAAGCCAGCAGAGTGTCTTCGTCCCTACTATCTCCTACAGCTATCTAGGTACTTGCCGGATTCCAAGCACTTCCGAACGAACAACTTTCCAAACTGGCCATCGATGGTTGAATCGCACAGAACGTTACTATGTACTATAACTATAATATCTGCTAACTGATGGATTACAGACAGTCAATATGTGCAGTGCAGTCTCAACAGTTGGAGCTGCTGTTAAGTCGCTACGGAGAGATGGGATAAGATGCTTCCAAGAGTTGCCAAGGCTGAGGGAGTATGAAGGAACGACGAGAGAGGTGCTGACTTTACCCTCGATGATCAGGCTGACGACTCGACGAGGGTCAGGTTCAAGCAAGATGGCGGTGTGTAAGCGCTTCAGCTTATCCCAGCTGCGCATAGAAAATGACA
Organism: Hyphodiscus sp. D1413; assembly: GCA_003988895.1. Lineage (NCBI taxonomy): Eukaryota > Fungi > Ascomycota > Leotiomycetes > Helotiales > Hyphodiscaceae > Hyphodiscus > Hyphodiscus sp. D1413. The sequence continues at coordinate 338,112 of QYAO01000018.1, forward strand.
AGTTTATGACTACGGGTGAGTATATATAATCCGCATTTGGCCTCACGAGTATCGGGTTACTTGCGATGGATGTTCCGTTTCCTCGATTGATGCATTTGCTCCGAAAGATGCAGCTTTGTTGCAGAACGTTTGGACAAGGAGCGTGGGGGGGTAAGCATACTCAACAAATCAGCAAAGAGGTTCATGAAGAGGACAATACAACTCACGATTAGTGCTAAAGGGACAGAATTTGATGCTTCAGATGAAGTATCGGTTACTTTTTTTTGCAAACTAAAGCTTCCAAGATAGGAAGGAATCGCTATAATGAATAGGAGCGAGGCGCGCAATAACCTGCCTCTCGGGTCAAGCCAAAGTTGAGAAGTATCAGTGTTAGAACTTGATAGATCAAGGCTATGCAGAAGTCGAATCTCCTCTCATTTTGCAACGCACTCATTTCATACCACAAAGGATGACGGACACCCCGCATATTCAATCGATTAATTTGAAATTGCTACACTTGTTCACGCAATCCGGGGCGCCAAAATTCTAGCCCTACGTCCTATGAACCCTTACAGCTCTAGATGACAGTAGGCCCATTATCAAAGCTCCACCATGAAACATGTGTGGTCAGCTTTGGGTATTTCTGTTGGTAATGGATTGCAAAGAATAGAGTTTTCACAGTGAACGTTTAAATATAGAGTAGCAGGAACAGGTAGGTACTGACTGGCACGTGCTATGACAAGGCCGCCTTTAAGCGTATTATGTAGAATGCGTATATTACAAGATAAGACTTTTTCGGAGTTAAGATGTCTGCTTGACGGTGGTGGCTTAGGCTCAATGGTCTAGTGGTATGATTGTCGCTTCGGGTGCACATTTGTGAACTCTCCAGTTTCTGGATGCATGTGACAGGGTACGTTATCAAATCTACACTTGAAATCTTTGCTTTACTAACTAAATCATAGTCCCGGGGTACGTTTGTCAGCCTCATACCATGGCTCGCTCTATACTAACAGAAAGTAGTTCAAATCCCGGTTGAGCCCATTGTTTTTTATTTTTTTTTATTTCTTTTGGATGTTCCGAGGGGCATTATGAACCTAAACATAAATTTTTAAATTTAAAAGATTATTGAATGATAGGAAATATCTTTGAAATAGACCTCAGATTTAGATTATTTAGGTAACTTTTAAGCACGAGTATTAGATTGAAAAGTAGAACTTTCATGGCATCCTTGAGTCCCTCTTTTTTCTAGAATTATGAAGTAGGTAAGTTAAGATGCTTTTCCTTTCTTATTCAATCTCAATATTAATACATTCAATCCCTTCTCTTTTCCTCTTCACCCTCTTCATTACAATTTCGTAGTACCTCCATCAACCAACTCAACTCCACCCCCACTAATGGCCAACTTCCCCGTCTCTTTGACCTTGGTCTGAAACAGGACCTTATTCCCCTCCTTCCACATCTCCGTAATCAGGGTCTGTCCCGGCAGTACTGTGCCCGCAAACCTGACCTTTATATTCTTAAACGGACCATACTTCCCATAAACAGCCTTAGCCGCGATGCCAAAGAAGCAAAGTCCGTGCAGGATGGGAACTTTGAAGCCTCCCATCTTCGCAAACGCCGGATCGACGTGCAGAGGGTTATAGTCACCGCTGAGACGGTAGAGCACAGCTTGTTCTTCGGTGGTCTTCTCTTCGAGGACGAAATCTGGGGACCGGGAAGGAGGTGTGTTGGACGCGGTGCTTGGGCCACGATCAGCTGGCTTCTTCTGGCCGCCGAAGCCGCCGCTTCCACGAAGGAAGGCGGTCATTTCATTGTAGAATACTTTCTTGCCTGTTTCCTTGTTGATGGTGGTTGTTCCGCTCTTGAGCACGGCGGCGGAGCCCTTGTCTACTACTTCGAGGAGTTGTGGGTAGGAGACGAGTGTCGCGGAAGTGGGGATTGGGTATTGGGCGATTTCGAGATATTGTTCGCCATGAAGGAGCATCATGGGTGAGAAATTGGGGACCACGGAGTCGATTGAGTATGGCGTCTCAGCACCAAAGAAGGGGACTACACCGAATGTTGGGAGGGCTTGGAAGTTTTCGTCTCCCTCGCTATTGCTTTGTTAGATGTGATATGGAAATAGTGGACGGTGGGCTTACAAAACATAGGGTAGCTCGGTCTTCTTGGCTCCAATACCTAGGTTATAAAGAATCACGTCTCTCTCTTCGTACTTGAACTCGGTCCCTTGTGCCTTTGTCTTCTTTGCTGCTTCAATATTGTCGAGGATTTCTTGGTTCACTTCACCGGCGGGCTCGCTCTTCTATTCAGACGTAAGCATATGGGCAAAGTATCATTCATTTATCGTCTATAGATATACAAGAAAGCATGCCACCCTAGGGTAATGATCATACCTTACTCGCACCACCCTTCTTATTTTGCATATTCGCCATGATACTCTTCAATCCATCTTGCCCATCTTCGGGGTGATCAGCACGTCCGTCGTCGAAATTTGTAATATCTTTCCAGTTCTTGAGAACTTCTTCAGGAGTCAATTTGACATTGACTGGGAAGCCGTGTCCACCTGTTCGTTGCCAGCGGGTTCGACCAACCCATCCACTGCCGACTTCGTACAAGTTACCGGTTTGAGGCTTAGGAACCTTGTCAGAGCAGAGAGCGACGACCAAAGGTGCTATGTAATCTGGCTTGAAAGCTTGAACCATCTCCTCAGGCATGATGGTTCGGGTCATCGCAGTGCCGGCATTTGGTGCGATTGTGTTGACGAAAATATTGTACTTGGCGCCTTCTCTCGCAAGAGCACGAGAGAAACCTAGAATACCGCACTTGGCAGCGGCATAATTGGCCTGTCCAAAGTTTCCGTAGATTCCAGATGTGGAGGTTGTGTTTATGATTCGACCGTACTTTTGCTGGAGCATGTATGGCCACGCTGCCTTCGTGACTTTGTATGTGCCTCTCAAGTGCACATTCATGACTTGGTCCCACATCTTATCCTCCATGTTGGTGAAGGCTTTGTCACGAAGGATACCTGCGTTGTTGATGATAATGTCGATGCGACCAAAGGCATCAATTGCACCCTTTACAACAGCTTCACCGTCCTCAGCAGATGCCTTGACGCCAACTGCCTTGCCGCCCAATTTTTGGATCTCTTGGACTACATCGTCCGGGTTCATGAGATCGTTGACGACGATTGAGGCTCCATACTTCGCGAATGCTAAGCAGTAAGCTCGTCCGATACTATAGAGTGTTAGATCATGCCGTGTATGGTTTGGCCATGCGACTCACCCAGCTCCACCACCAGTGACTAAAGCAACCTTGCCCTTGAAGTCGAGAGTCTCTCCCTTGTCATTGGGACCCATCTTCATTGACTTCTCCAGTAAACCCATGAAGTCCGCAACACCAGTTGGGTGGTCTGCGTTCTTGAAGTTGGAGATTTCGGGCCATCTCTTCAAGATAGCTCCTGGAGTGTAAGAATCGTCTGCCTTCAAAAGAAGACCGCTAGCTCTCTCCCATCGAAGCTTGGCAATATGGCCACCTCCAACCTCGTAGATAGCCCCATTTTCAACAGCATCCTTGTGTACCAGAACGGCAACGAGGGGAACAACCCAGTCGGGCTTAAGGTTTTCGAGGATCTCGGGTGGCATAACGGTCTGGGTCATTCGGGAGGCAGCTGCAGAAGTCAAAAACAGCCCTATTAATGGATGGAGCAAGCATACCAATTGGAGCAATGACGTTCGCATGAATATTGTATTTCGCACCCTCCTTCGCCAAAGTTTCCGTAAATCCGACCATAGCCAACTTAGCAGCAGAGTAATTGGTTTGGCCGAAAGAGCCAAACAGACCCGCCGCAGAAGCCGTATTGATAACCCGACCATACTTCTGTTTCCTGAAATATGGCCAAGCAGCTCTTGCACATTTGTACGACCCCTTGACATGGACGTTCATAATCAGATCCCAGTCCTGATCTTTCATGTTCTTGAAGGATATGTCTCGTAGAATACCGGCATTGTTGAGAAGGATATCTATGCGGCCGTAGTTTTGGATGGCGGTCTCGATGATACGGTCTCCATTCTCGACACTGTCATAGTTTGCTACTGCTTTACCGCCTGCGGCTTTGATCTCGTCGACGACTACATCTGCGGCCTGGGAATGTCAGATAAGCCTTCGGTATCAGAGAGTAGGAGGTATACCTTGGTGGAATTTCCCTCGCCCTTAAAAGATCCTCCAAGATCATTGACAACAACACTTGCACCTCTTGAGGCAAAGAAGAGGGCATATGCTCTATCGAGGAGCTTGGAGTCAGCATTATTTCCTTCACGAATGGAGTGTATAAGCATACTTTCCCAACCCCCCACCCGCTCCGGTCACAACAACGACCTGGCCATCAAAGCGTAATTCCGACATGTTCAATTGCTCTTCTTTCTAGATGATGAGGGAGAGATGGAGAAGGGAGAAGTCGGGTATGCTTGGAATGTAAGTATAAGTAGCGCTCCCTCGGAGGAAAGTGCTTCAGCCGGGTGGACCATGTGCCTCGGCATATTCTCCGGCTTTGGAATTTGTGACCATGCCGATTCTGCCCCAGACAACCCCACATCCTGGCAGCCTTCACATGCTGAGAGTGAAAAGGCTTCACGTGCAGTGAAGACATAACGGTGCTGCATGAGGATGGGGGATTACTATTCGTGGAGAGAGAGCTAGGAGAACATCGAAGCTTCATTTTCATATGCCAATTCAAAGCAAACATTGCCTCTCTCTCTTTCTATCTAATCCGTCGAAGCACCTGGCTGTCCACCTCTCTCTCCGGGGTTTTACCGTCTCAACGGCCATAGTTTACCCGACATACAACTTCCCGCGACTGAATCACTCCCATCATATATCACCATGTGAATCCTCACCACAATCCTTCAATGGCCATCCAATTCGCCAATCCTCCACGATGGTAGAACCTCAGTCTCAACCAGCCCAATCCACACCCCCCAGACCCGACATTAAAGACGACAAATCCCCGCACTGCATCCCCTTCATTCTCTCCCGACTCTCCCTCCATCGCACTCAGCACCCAGATAAACCCTTCTTCATAGGCCTTAATGGCGTCCAAGGAGCCGGCAAGACGACTCTCGTCTCCGCGCTACAAGAAACACTACAAAAGAAGGGTCTAGAGACGTTGGTGTGCAGTATCGACGATTTGTATCTCACGCACTCTGATCAGGTAGCCCTAGCTCAGCAGCACCTGGACAATAAGCTTGTGCAGCACAGAGGGGAGCCTGGTATGTCTCCATCGCCCTTCTTATTATTCTCAGTTTCTGGCTTGGTGAAAGCAAGGAAGGAAGAGAGAGAACAGCTAACGGGATACTTTCAGGAACGCACGACATGAATCTCGCCCGCGAACTATTCACCGCCCTCCAGACCAGCTCCCCAACACGCATCCCTTCGTACGACAAATCTCTCTTCTCCGGCTCGGGCGACCGTCTCCCTTCCTCTCAATGGATATCCGTGAACGGGCCCTCCCAGCCCAAGATCCAAGTCGTTATTTTCGAAGGGTGGTGCGTTGGATTCCGCGCCCTCTCTCCAGAGGCCGTAGAAGCAAAATATTCTGCTGCACTCTCAAACCCGAACTCAACATTACGCAAGCACAGATTAGAGCATTTGCTTTTTGTGAACGAGAAGTTGGGTGAATACGATGAAATGACAAACACCTTTGACGCATTTATACACATCGATGCCCAAGAAACGGGGTTTGTGTACGAGTGGAGATTAGAGCAGGAAGCGCAGCTGAGGAGGGAAAGGGGGATGGGCATGAGCGACGAGCAGGTTGTGCGGTTTGTGGACGGGTATTACCCTGCTTATGAGCTTTTTACAGATGGAGTTAGACAGGGGTTGATGCATGGGGAAGGAAAGGAGGGGGCCCAGTTGAGGTTGGTTGTCGGGAGGGATAGGAGAGTTATTGAGGTTGTGAGGATTTAAGGAAGTGGACTAACCGTCTGTTTGCGAGAAACAGGCAATTTGGAAGAGGAGCTTGATGAGTTACTACATGCTAAAGCAAATGGGTATCTTGATATGTAACTCCTGCAAATGGTATGGTCGCCCTATTTTGTGCCATAAATTCCATGGTTCCTTTCAACCCGTCTTAAAATCCTGCATATAATACCTCCCAACTTTTGGTACCACGAAACAGCAACAATTGATCCCCCAACTGGTAGAATTTCCTCATCATCCTCTTCGATTTCAGGCTCAACAATACCCATCTCAAGAACCCTGCGATTGATTTTATCAATAGCGACAGAAACATAGGAGACAGAGTCTAGGAAAGAAAGCAGTCAGGCCTTGCCTCTCAGCACGCCCTCTCCGCCAGTTTTCATGTCCTTCAATTTCTTGTCAAGACTCTCAGACTTGCCTCGGACAGCTTTCTCCCGCGTCTCAATCTCTTTCTCGAACTCGGAAACCATTTCCCGCTTCTTCTTTCGTGCCGCAATGATCTTCGTCATGAGGCTGCCAAACTTGCCGATAAAGAACTCGCCAGCTTGCTCGAACTCTCCGATGGGCATCTCTTCAAAGGCTTGAATTTGAGCTTCCGTGGTTTCATTCACCAAGTATTCCATAAATCCTGCTAATGTAATATCCGAATCCTGACTTTGGGTGGGGTTTTGGCGTTTTAATCCTGTCGAGTGAGTGCTAGTTTTGGCATCCCATGACTCCTTTTTCAAATCTGCATATGTCATTCGCTTCAACGTCTCATCATCGTAGTCAAGTTCTCTTGATTCGGGATCTGGCAGCCTGGAATTAAGAGCTTGTTCGATCTCCTCACGTGCAGTCAATGAGCGGATGGAATCTGCTCCATCGGTACGATGTTCAAATCCATCTCCAGCTTCCTGCTGGATGCGACAATCATTATCCCCTTGCTGTGCAGGCAAACTCAAATCTTCGCCTGAATCACTCTCACCAAAACGATCTTCGCCATGGTGTACTATGTCTTCATGTTGGGTATATTCCTTTCTTTCATTGGAATATAGAGGACTATTGTTTTTTCGTGGGCCGGAAGTGTTGACTTGTTGATCGAGTTTATTGCCGTGCGTAATGCTTGAAATTGTTTGCCATCGGTCATTTGCCGTTGGATCGAACCGCCCAGCGTGACGAATTGGTGGCTGTGTGTACGCATCCTGCCGCTGATGGAGATCGGGGCTGCTTTGCTTATGTTGCAGACCGGGGTAGGAGAGGGATTCAGACTGATGGTCGCGGAGGGGCAAATTCTGATAAGCATGAGCATCTGGATGGTAATGTCCTGTCCCAGCCTGTAGATCATAATGGTCGTCCCCCCCTCTTCCTCTACCATTGTCTATCGCATATCCATTGCTCCGAATATCACTCTTGGAATCTTCGATATCGGAGGTAATAGTGTCGTCAAATGCATTCCCTTCGGTTGGTAGACGACCCTCCCCGGATGCCACAAGTTTATCTTGTTCCATAGCTTGCGCAGCAATGGGGATATTTTGATGAGGGAATACTTGGTTTGAGTATGTGTTCGGAAGAGAATTCGGGTTGGATTCGTGGCCTGGAGCTAGAGCTGTGCTTGTGAGGGGTTGACCCATTGACTGATGGTACAGACTCTTTTTCATTGTACGTGTATCGCTTCTAGAGATTTTGAGTCCTGCAGCTAGAGAAGTACGGTCCAGCCTGCCATTTCGAGGATGTTGCTGTGGTTGAGTCGAGGGGGGAGGTGTTTGATGCCTAGGTGATTTAGCCTGCTTGATATAACCCTGAAGTCCGCTCATGGCGAATGGAAAGTTATGACTGAGGATCTCGGAAGCTCTATATTTGGTAAGAGGCAGATGTTTCCGTGGCTGACAGTAGAGTTAGCAAGTTTGAGCGTTGCTTTCGAGAGGCTGAGGACGATGTTGGTCCAAACACGAAAGTTGGCGAGAACAAAAGAAACGCGCGACACGAGAACACGTGATTGGGAACAGATTGGGGGACTTTCTGCGAGCTTGAGATGGTGGATGAGGTTGACTTATGTTTCGCGAAAATTCGACCGAGAGAGTGGATGATTGTGATGAGATTCAAAATTGAAAGCTCATGGTTTGATACCAGAGTATCTCGGGAAGATGGTGCCATTCTACCCATTTACAGCCTTGTCTATCTTGCGCGATTCAAGACGTGCTATCATGAATGTTTTTGCGTCCTTAAAATACCGAAATGAATGACAAACCCAGAATGCGATTTCAGTCCATCAATGAGCTCCTCGTCTGGAATACGCCAGACTCGGAAGTCCTTGAAGAAGGCCTTCAACCAATCCTCGAACACCTCTGCAGAACGGAGCTGTTGTGCGATAATGCATACTGTTGGCCTAATCCTATCTGTTTCCTCCAAGTCCTTGAGCTTGCACAAATCGACGCATGTCTGAACAAGTGGTTCGATGAGAGCATCATTGTAAATGCAATCACAAGCAACGACGGCATCAAAGCTCTTCTTGGTGTCAGAGCCCGTGAGAGAAGCAGTCACCTCATGGGTCTCCCAATCCAGTGGACTCGCTGATATTTTGTTTTGCACTTGGTGCTGCGTTGCTAGCACAGAGCCTCGCTTTACCTTCGCCGTCCCTTTCCAGCTCTTGGTTGAGGCAGAAGTATCTTGTTGATTCTCCGCCAGATTTTGGTTCAGTAGCTTCAAAACGTATTCTTGGTCCGTCAAAACATAAGAATTGATTAGGGGAGCAAGTGATAATCCGATAATCCCAGAGATCCCACATCCTAACTCAATTACATTGGAGTTCGAGCCCAAAACATCTTGCTTGAAGAGCAGATTAGAGGAAGAAGTGATCCAGGAGGCAAAGAGAGGAGTGATCTTCCACACAACTTGAGGACGAGTCAGAAGCGAACTACTCAAGGAAGAGATACTAACCAGCACCAGTCGTTCCCCCTCCCCGATTTGAAGATAGTATTGTTGGCGATTGGTGAATCGTGAGGTCTCGATCATTGATAGTCAACTCCAGCACAGTAGCTTTGGAGTCTACGAAACCAAGATTTTGCGAAGGAATCGATTGGGAGAAGAGAAGGAAAGATTCTACGAGATACTTAGCCAAAAGATCCGAACAGAGAAGGGCATTGCCTTGCCTTCTTCCGGATCAACAATCTCTTCGCCCAGTATGTTCAGAACAGATTCCATCTTGATGCGATGCCCGCAACGGAAATTAAGCAGGATATAGCAGCAGGAGAAGACAAATGGAGCAAGAAGCCCGAGGTTACACCTGTCGTTTCCTTGACTGATCAAAGACCTCCTGCACTCAGTAGTATAGACATTGATCGGCTGAATACAGAGTGGCTTAAAGAGATCGTATACCCCTTTGAGACGATGCTGTCCAAACTGCACAACTTGTGCAGTTAATTCGTTCTGGCAGTGGAGGTACTATGGGCGGAATACTGCAAGACAAATCTGCTGACTTTGCTCCCAGCTTTGCTACCGAAGTAAGCTCAAGCGGCTGAAAAGGAACGAACAATATTTTGAGCACAGAAGCCGAATCACCAAGACCCAAATCGTGTACAAATACAGCAAAAGTCGTTCATCTCAAGTGTTCATCGCAAAACAATTACTTAATGTCATCCAGGACTTTTCACCAAAACAGCAGTATCTCCGATGGGGTGCAGCGCTGTACCTTGTTTCAAGAGCAGCGGGGCCAATTCTTAGTGGCCGCAAACCGATGGGAGCGGGTCCACATCAAGATGACGATGCCAGACTCACACCTAGCTTCATCATCATCAACAACTTCCAGGAGAGACGGATTACCGAGCGGTACAAGTTCAACGACAGCAGGATTCTTGTATATTCTCTTCGCCGTTACGTCGCCCTTCTTCTCTATATCTTACCGAGACATTCGGAGCCCTCTATCCTACTCCTCCGCTTTCCCAACAAACTTCCACGATGTCTCTCAAAACCGCCGTCGTGCAACCCAAGATCTATAGTACCCACAAGCCCCCCTTCAGCGTCAACGCTCCAGGCTACGAACATGTAGATGGCGAGACGATTCCGCGACGGCATCCTTTGAGCAAAGACAAGCTCCAGACCACTCCTTCCCCCGATATTACCACCATCTTCGACATCATCAAGCGCAGCTCCGAGAAGTATGGCAATGCGAAAGCCCTCGGCAGCAGAAAGCTCATCGAGACCCATCAGGAGGTAAAGAAAATCAAGAAGATTGTGGATGGTGAGGAGCGCGAGGTGGACAAGAAATGGACATATTTCGAGTTGGGCCCGTACGAATACTTGAGCTTCTCTGAGTACGAGAAGTTGACGAATCAGATTGGTGCAGGCTACCGGAAACTGGGACTGACCAAGAATGATCGAGTACATATCTTCGCAGCTACCAGTGCCCACTGGCTGGCAACCGCACATGGTGCCGTCTCTCAGTCTATGCCTATTGTCACTGCTTACGACACTCTTGGCGAGGAAGGTCTTAAGCACTCTTTGATCGCGACCGAGGCCAAGGCCATCTTCCTGGATCCCCATCTTTTACCCACGCTCATCAACCCTCTCAAGGAAGCGAAGGAGATAAGGTTTGTGATTTGGAATAGTCAGAATGAGGTCAAGCAGAAGAACATCGACGATTTGAAGAAGGCGCACGACCATCTTACAATCGTGAGCTTCGAGGAGCTTCGCAAGCTTGGAGAAGAGAACCCAGTCGACCCGGTTCCGCCTACTCCCAAAGACCTTTGCTGTATTATGTATACTTCTGGATCAACTGGTCCTCCAAAGGGTGTTCCTATCAAGCACGAGGCTGTGGTGGCTTCCAGTAAGTCCAAATGCCCCCCACCGCGTGTGCCCTGCTGATCCGAATAGTCACTGGTGTCAGTGTCATTGTCCACCCATACCTCGGACCTGGCGACGGTCTTTTAACCTACCTTCCCCTCGCACACATCCTCGAATTCGTCTTCGAGAACGCCTGCCTATACTGGGGTGGAACCATGGGATATGGAAACCCGAAAACTCTGTCCGATACATCTGTAAAGAACTGCAAAGGTGATATCCGAGAGTTCAAGCCAACTGTTCTTGTGGGTGTTCCGGCAGTCTGGGAATCAGTCAAGAAGGGTATCATCGCAAAGGTCAACTCGGGTAGCCCGCTGATCAAGAACCTCTTTTGGGGCGCTCTCTGGGCGAAGGGCAACTTGCTCCACTACGGTCTTCCAGGCGCAGGTGTTCTCGATGCGTTAGTTTTCAAAAAGGTCAAGGATGCAACGGGTGGCAAACTCAGAATCTGTATGAACGGTGGTGGACCGATTGCGAAGGATACACAGCGGTTCATTTCCATGGCTATTACGCCTATGGTCAATGGATACGGTCTTACTGAGACGACCGCAATGGGTGCGCTGATGGACCCCATGGAATGGACGGACGAGACGCTGGGCGACATTCCAGGTTCCGTCGAGATCAAGCTTGTCGATTTTCCCGATGCAGGTTACTACGCCACGAACAAGCCCAACCCACAAGGAGAGATATGGATCCGGGGGGTTTCCGTCATGGAAGGCTACTGGAAGGACGAGAAGCAAACCGCCGAGGCTCTCACTCCCGATGGATGGTTCAAAACCGGCGATATTGGCGAGTGGGCCCACAATGGACATCTTAAGATTATTGATCGAAAGAAGAACTTGGTTAAGACCTTGAATGGCGAGTACATCGCTCTCGAAAAGCTTGAAGCAGTCTACCGAGCCGCAACTGTGGTTGCGAACATCTGCGTTTATGCCAACGAACAAAAGACGAAGCCTGTGGCTATCATCGTCCCTGCCGAGCCCGCCTTGAAGAAGCTTGCCGAACGAATTGGCGTCGAAGGAAGCGGCATTGAAGATTTAGCTCACAACAAGAAGGTCCAGGATGCCGTTTTGAAAGAGTTGCAAGATGCTGGCAGAGCAGGTGGGTTGAGCGGTATTGAAATTATCGAGGGTGCTGTGGTTGCAGATGAAGAGTGGACCCCACAAAACGTAAGCGCCCATTTTCCGTCGGCTGAACATCATTGACATGTGACAGGGTTTCACTACTTCGGCACAGAAGATTAACAGGAAGAAGATTCTTGAGAAGTATAAGAAGGAAGTTGATGCTGCTTATGCAGCTCACAATTGAGAGACATGAGGGTGGAAGGTCAGTGCATCCATCTTTTGTTCCCCCCGCCCTGAGAGGAGATACCCTGCAGAATCCGTATGCCTTGCAGTGTTCCATTCTCACAATCCATCACACATCAACTGAACTGACCTGTATGATAACAGTTTGTAAATGTTGCCTCGGCGGCTTTGATACAATGGATCGGGGCTTTGGGACCGTGAAGACGAGTATAAAATGAAATGCAATGGTTTAGGCGTTCCTTTCAGCGATGCCACTGTATGATATTACCTGTAATCAAATCAATATATTCTCCTCAGGCGTGCCATCTTTGCTCAGATTCTCAACGTGGTCGCCCATTGCTCCAAGCTGAGGGAAGTGAAGCGCATATGCCAGTGCAGTCGGGATCTATAAGTCCAGCTAGATATGTTTCATAAAAGGATAATTTTAACAAGGTTAGAATTTTCTGAACCTATTTGCCATCAAGTGCCGTCGTACTATACAGATAAACTAGAAAGCTAAGGGCTAAAGCAACTAGATCTTCCTTTCTCATATCCGGTTGTCGTGCTTGTGAAGATGTTATTGCCTAGTGAGAGACTTCCCAGCCGTGTGTGCAACCCTTTATTCGGCCTTCGCTTTTGCCAAATATTGACTCTATTCCCGTCAGCAAATGTTCACTTGTACAATAAGCCAAAGCTAGTACGGACGTACTTGATAACCCTTGCTATGTGTATTGAGTGCTGACCAGAAGAGCGGGCCAATGTGGCTCGAGCATTCGATCGCACCGAAAGGTAAAAAAAAAGTCTTTACCATCGAGATATCATTCTCTGAAGGTAGACTAGGAGACTTATTATGTGTGGAACGAAGGTTTTCGGGTGTCGGGCTTTGGTTTGAAGACTAGATTTTGTTTAGCTTTGAAGATTTGCTGTAATAACACTCATATCATTCGGAAGTCCCCAACATATAAACTCCCTGCGGTAACGTAGCTAGAGTAAATGATCCCTTTGAAGGCTTTAATTTGTGTTGAATGACCGGGGTTTGCTAACGAGGAAGCTATGCTACTCGTTGATGGAGGAAGCTAGGATCCTTTTAATAAATCATTAGAACAAAGCTCATAACGAGAAGTCTTATATAATTACCGAATATAAGAAGTTTTTCCAGGCAGTCCGTGGCTTCGATCAATTCTTTACAACGTTCTACATTCACTTTGAATATATAGCGATCTATGATAGCGTTGATAGTAGCCTATCTAGTGGTCAATTACTCCGCTATCTAAAAAGATTTTGAAGGGACAGCGAGCGACCTAGAGGCTAGAACAGAGATGCGAACCAAGAATATTTATTTGCAAGACTTTGACGGTTCAGAGGACATTTTACAGTAGTCCTGTAGCCTTGTCAAATTGCTGCTCTCAGAGTGAACTCCAAAGTATGCATAAATGGAAGAATCCAATAAATGGGGAATCGGAGACGAGAAACAACTGTCTCCTCTTGAAGACAGGCTAAGGACATCTCAATTCGAAGACGCAATGCAGACTAAGACCACATGCACTTTGGTCATAGATTGAACAGCAAATCTCAAGATTTCAAAAATTTCATTCGTACGAAACTGCCAGACATCGTCCAATCGTTACTGGTGTGTTATTGTGTTAATTTCCGCTGCCAACAAAAATTCCAGGCATTGAAATCTCAATCTTCCCCTCATCATATCGTGATATCGTTACTATCCATCATCCTTTGACACAGTCCCAATTTCAACAATTTTGCCTTGCAAAGCGTCTTCATCCAAATCAATTTTCACTTCAAGCAACTATTGCTTTACCCTTTTCTTTGCCTTCCGCTTTCGACGTCCACAAATCCAGTAAAACTGTAACAATTTCATCTCCTCTCTTGAGCTGCAATCTGATCTCAATGACGTCTTCCTCCTCTTCATCACTATCCGAGTCCGATTGATTGTAATACTTTGCCTTCATGCTCTTCTTCACCTTCTTCGCTCGACCTCTTCTCATCCTTCTTCTCACCCTCCCTATAGTACTGGCATTGCTCGAAGACGTACTGTTGGAGTCCGAATCACTGTCGCTGCTATCCACATATTTTCCCTTCTTACGAGGAGTAATGGCGATAACCGGGCTGCTCACCGGTGGTCTTGGGGGTGGCCTCATAAGAGCACTATAAACACTCAAAGCATTGCAGGTGGGCCTCAAGCTCCTCTTTGCAATGAGATGCATGACCCTAACCTGTACAACCGAACCTCTGAGATCCAAGTTCGTGATCTCAACACCACTATCGTACAGGCTCATCTCAACCCAAGTCCATTGGAATCTGGGATCCCGCTCAGCTAATTCCAAATCGTCCATGATCCGTGTCATTTGAGCATTCTGCTGTTCTGACAGTCGCAGCTTCATCTCGATGATGCTTCTTCCTGATCGCTGAAACTCGGAAATTCGTCGGAGGATTGCGTTCTTGTCGTTGGCTTCTTGTGTTACTGTGACTCTGGACCATGTGGTCTCTACGCCCGGGTCTGGAGATTCTTTGATACGTAGTGTGTATTCGTTGTACGTGGTCAACACAAGTTTAGCATCGTAGTCGGTGACGGGAGTAATATCACTCAGGCGTGAAGGTTTTGGTATGCCTGGAGGCGGTGGAGGGGCATTGGATGGCCAAGGTAAGGGACGAGGAGGTCCTAGGGGCCAAGGAGATGTTGGAGGGGGTGGGCATTTCAAGTCAGAGACTACTGTTCGTTTGGGAGGTGTTGAGAACCCTGGTGGAGCTTGAAGGGAAGGTCTAGTGTGCTCGATAGGGAAAATTGGGGGAGGTGGAGGCGGTGGTGGACCGAGCTGACTAGAAGAGGAGGTCTCTTTAAGGGGCTGTCCATCGACCAACTTTTCCCGCATGATCGCCAAAAGTATTCGGCCGTTCGCTACAAATGGGAACGGACTAATGTCCAGAACCTCAGCGAACAACTGTACACAAATGTGCAACCTCTTTTTCTCTACAACTTTGAGGGCTACCAGTTCTCGTTCGTGCTCTTTCCCGTTGACATATGGGTGAAGTAACTCCGTGATAGACGAATGTTCAAAGTTATTGAGATTGCTGAATGTCTTGTACCATTCCCTGCTATTCAACTGCAAAAGGATGGTCTTCATATGGGTCGCTTCGAGAGTATGAAAAGCGGAATGGGGGACTTGCCGCACTGTCTGCCGTTGGATGATGAATGCCGTCAAGCGGGTCTCGGATTCATTGAGGACTTTCTTCATCTCCGCTGCTAGTGACTCCTTGCTTCGGAAGAAACTCTTGATTTTGAATCCAAGGCTGCTGGATGGGGCTCTAAAGAGTTGTCCTTCAGGCACCGTAGATCTGATACCATCAGTCTCCTTTCCATTGCCGAAAGGGATTAAAAACAAACCTCACGATCTGGCCAATATTGGAGGAGTCCTCTTTTAATTCGGGCACTGGTTTCTCGATCGGGTACACCGGAGGCTTAATTTTCACTGGTATGGATACAATCACGGGATTCGACCCAGGTAAGCTTGGGTTTGTAGCTAAAGCGGCGGAGGTACATGGAGAAGTATTCTCGGAGTACGCAGGTGGATTGGGCTTGGCTAGTCAGTTGATAACATGTGAGAATTGATCTGGACACTCACAGGATTAGGAATGGCTCCAGATTGAATTGTGTTCCCATTCATGATTGGCAATTCTGGTTGCGCAGGCGGCGGAGCAGCGACTGAAGGAATTGCTAAAACTGGTGAAGTATGTGTTTGCGGTGCTTGTTTACTAATGTTGAGTGGTACAGAGCGTGCAGGCGGAGGTGGTGGTGGACCACACACAAAAGGTTTTCTTCTCGGTTTGCACATAATGATCGAAGAATCGCTGTCACTACTCTCATTGCTACTATCACTGTCGGAGCTACTGAATGAGTTCGAGCTCCATTTATCACCAGGCCGGCCTTTTGGTGGTTTGATGCCAATCAAGTCCGCGGTACGATTGATACGTTCATGGAATGTAACAATACTTTGTATATCGACAATTCCGGCAGTCCTATAGTCACATAAGCAACGGCAAGCTCTAGAAACAATTACCACTCACAGATCTTTGGACAGCGCTCCGACCTCGACGACCTCAAAAACCAAAAGAAGATGGAGCTGGAGATCGTAAAGTCTTTCCATGCATTTCTCGATTTCATCAATGGCCCTGCTCCATCTTGTCTTCTCAACCTCTTTCAAGAACTTTTTCTCATCAAGGTTCAGCGATAGTGGGCTGACGTCGATCAGAAGTCTCCTGGCGGCTGCTGTCTTGCTCTGTTTGCGTTGAGCTTTGCGTTCCTCACGGTCGAGGGAAGCTTCTGCGATTGCAGGCTGAACTCTAGCCAAAGTGTTGGCGCACTCCTGTGTAAGAAGCTGAACGTATGCAATGCCCTCAAGGCCGAAGAGCTTCTTACCCTCAGCCTCCTTGTTTACCTGATCTAACACCTGTTTCAGTATTGCAACAGTTGCATCAAGTATATTGATAGCGCCTTCGAGTCCAGGCAGAATCTTCTCGGCAATGAGGGCGTGATTGTGAAGGACAGCTGCAAGCTGCCCACCATATCCCGCGACACTTGCTAGAAGCGCGGCAACGTGGTTCATCTTTAGCGCATCCATCTTTGACCCTTTCACAAGCCAAAAGTCTTCAATGATTTTTGAAATTGAGACGAGCTACAGTACTCAGATTGCTCATTGAGCAATCTGTTAGGAAGGGAGAAGAATCGGGGCGATCCTTGCTTTTCAGAGAGGCAAACGGATCTCTCGTAAAGCCAAAGCCAAGAACCAACAAGGGCTTCCCCACTTCCATCTTTCAAAGCGAGGCTTACTGCATGATGCGCCCCAAATTTCGGACGGTGAAGCCCAATTGATGCGGAGTGCTTGCAAGCCACGCTGGAAAACCTGCTAGAAATATGGAAAATGAGAACATTTCATTTGCTAGTCCAAGAAGTGGTGGTTCCACAATATACCACGATGGATACGTGTGCTCCAGAGACAGAGAAACACGAGAGCGGTTGCTTGCACAGGCTACTCAGCAACAGCTTGCAAGCATGAAGTCGTTCAGCCAAGCTCGAGCCGCAGAAGACGACGACCAGTGAATGTTGCCAGCTCAGAGTGCCTTCAAGAAAGTTATCGACTAATGAAGCCCTGTCAAATGCACAGACCAGATACACAGGGCATCTAGTCAAGCCACCTTAAAGGATGAATATGACAATGAGTGGCCGTACTCAACGAAGAGTGACTAAGACAAACAAAAGACTGTGAGCTTGATGGCTAAAAGTTATCGAATCATTGAGACTTCAATGATTCATCGACTAATTTCATGGCCCGCAATATTTGGATGCTGCCACTAAATTCAGCGTTATGAGACATCCCGGACGACACGAATCACGCGCATTGCGGGTACATATCCTGGCCCCCAACCTACAACTCAACGAGGCTCCAACTGCAGGACGGTGTTCGCCGAATGATACAGATAGGCGTGATATAATTCTCATTACCAAGCTTCAGATCTCTCTGCACCACTTAGCCATCACCCCAGTTAAGCTCTCAACACTCCCCGTTATCTCTTCCAACCCAACATCGACCTTCCACATGCGTCCTCCAGCTCCAAAATCCCTAGTCGAGCCCCCACCGATTCCAGCAGGAACAAGCAAATTGTACTCTCCAAGTCGCTCCCATGCTCCCAATGCAACTTCGCTGCTCCATACCTTTGCACTCGACCCCAATGCGTAAACCCCGGCACTAGAGGTCTGTATTTTATGTCTTGATGTCAAAGAGCTATACTCATCGTATGCCATCGCAAAATTGCAGGTATCGGTGTCAAGAATGATATCGAGGCGTGCTGCAGCAATCAATAGAGCCAATTCCAGTTCCGAAAGACCTTGGATGATATGGAGCTTGGAGTCTGGAGGTGAGAGCGAGATGACGCTTGACGTAAATTTGCGACCAGTGAGAGGCAGGTCTCTGGCAGATAGATTGGCAATTGGAAGAATACATGATGTGAAAAATGCTGGCACCGATTTCGATCGATAAAACTGTGACTGAAGATGGTGCTTGAAAGCAGCGTCGTGATTGTAAAGATCCTGTTCGTATATCAGCCAGTAACTGCCGCTAGGTGAACGGACTTACCTCAATCAACGATCGCCAAAAAGCGACGAATTCATCTTGGCCCGTGATCCCGACGCCAAAGCCCTGATTGCCCAGATCCTCCATCTCCACAAGAAGGCCCTCCTTGCAGATTTCCCAGAATGCTGGAATACTTCTAGGCAATGAAAGATGAACATAGCGATGACTAAACCGGCTCTTGACTCGCTTCTCAAGAGTCTCTACAACATCAATGCGGGTAGTAAGACCCAACACGACAATTGGCGCCTTTCTTGCTTGCGCTATGTCGAAAAGGTTGTAGAGAAGAGTTTGGCGGGGGTGTGTTGTGAACAGATCGAATTCATCCAGAACAAAAACAACCGACTTGGCGGTCTCATCTGCCCGCTCTTCTGATATCTCTGATGGATGAGATAAGAGAGCTAGCAGTGATGCTAAGGTGTCTGCGTGGTTCGCCTACCTAGAGTTAGCATGGATCGAGGAGAAGTATCGTTTGTGAATCATACCTTTCCGGTCGTCTCGTCTTCTACATCCATCTCGCGGCCAAGCTGTCGCCAGATTTCCTTCAAAGCCACTTTATCGTCCGTATGGATAAATCCGTTGAGGCGTACAACGTGGAAATTCTCCCGATGGTCGGCAGAGAGATCAGAGATTACTGATTCAACAAGCTGTACAAGACTTAGTATCTATTCAAGGATATTGAATGGCAATTCTTACAGTAGTCTTGCCACTTCCTCTAGCTCCTATGACAAGCATTGAGTTTCCCTCGCCAGCCAGCACCGTTTGTTCAATGACTTGATGCACTTTACGCATTTCTTCATCATGGCCTCGTAGCTTAATTCGCTTCTGTCCCGTAAGCCTGTCTAAAACTATCCTTTGCATGTGTCTGAGATGGTCATCCAATCCCTCAATCTCTGGAAGATTATCGAATGCTTCACCCAAGCCTACATCATCATCAATTTCCGTGACCAGGAGGCCGTCATTGTCCAAGACTGGTTCACAATCTCTGCATAACCAATCACCCTTTGGAACTTTGGTCAAACCGTAACATTTCAGGTGAACCGCAAAATCACAATTTTCGCAAAGTATCATCTCATTGCCCTTGTCCGAATCTAGTCCACTGCAGACCATACAAGCAACATCATCAACATCTGACGCCTCATCCTGCTGCGGAAAATGGTTGACAGAATCGGCCTGTTTCTTGGCCTTCGTAGATATCGCTGTGGTAGACACCCCACCAACCTCATGCGAGGACTTGTGTGGCTTCTGGCTTTGCTTTGGTTTTGATGTTTTATTCGCAGAGTCAGGCAGATCTTTGAATCCCAAATCTATGTCATCACGAGTCTCGAATGCAACACTTTTCCTCGCCTTTGCAGGTCGGTGCTTAGTTGGCGTCATAATACCTTTCGGGCCATCTTTAAGCGGTTCGAGTCCGTCTTTCTTTGATCTCCCTCTTGCGATAATGGCTGCTTTAGCACCGTCATTTTCTTCAGTCACATCTCCAATTTCCTCCTGGCCTTCCTCTGCACTGCTTCGGCCACTCCTTCGCCGGGTCTTTGTTGGTGCGCCATCCGACTCTTCGGCTGCTCTCTGTCCAGCAGCTACCATCGCTTGAAATGCAGCCTCCCTGGATAAGTTCTTTGCTTTCTTCAAGATATCACTTTTTCTTGGCCTGCCAGGAGATTTCTTTGGTGAGAGCACAATGCTAACTTGCTTCGGCGGTCGTCCTCTTGATCGGTTTGGTGTGCCATTATCTGATTCATTCTCACCGACTCTGGACCTGGGAAGTTGTGTTGTGCGCTTTCCAATTGATGTTCGTGCCGCCCTTCTGCTTGTAGCGGTATCTTCATCGGAGGAATCCAAATCGTAAATATCCTTCTCCGAAGTCTTTGCACTTCCAATCTTCTCTGTCTTCCCACTGCCAGTCTTTCTTTTGCCGCGAGACAATGGGGTCCGCTTTCCCGGTGTGTTACGTTCCTCCTCATTCTTTCCCATCTTCACCATCCTTTCATTTCCGTCATCATCAGGAACTGCCCCCATACCCTCGTCCTTCTGCCCTTCATCGTGTGCCAGTTCGTCCTTCTCCGCAGCACCAATGTTCTCCTTCTCCGAACGACCAAAGCCAAGCGCGGTCGCAAGAGTACCAAATATATTACTTCCTTTTTTCGACCCGTATGTGTTCAGCTTCCGCTTCTTTACCGTCGAAAGGGGCACAGGAATGGGCTTCGAGGGAGAGAGCTCATCTTCGTCATAATTGGCATCCAGAGACGGGCGACGCCGCTTGCGTGTGGACATTGCAAGTTTGGGGCCAATTGATAGCAGATTTGATATGAGAGCTGTTCTGATCGTTGGTCGTCAGCCGTCAAGGCATGTCGTTGTTAAATTTGGGTGGGTTGAGGGGTGACGCGCTTGAGCGCGAAAGGTGCGTGATAGCTGTCACGTGATAGCCGGATTTAATGTAAATTGTTGAGTTTTGGCCTGAGATGTCAGGCCCGAAACCCTAAGTGCTAAGTTAGTGCACGTATCGCCCACACACACCTTATTAGCTAGCCAGGCAGGCCGTTTTAGGTTTACTCCTACATAGTGATCAATGCGAACTGATTCCCCCATTCGTTGTTGCCAGTTGTGAGAGATCTAACCTACCTGTTGCTTGATTGGTTGGAACCGAGAGTCCAATATAAATCTCCTTCGTCGAGGCGAAGAACGTTCGAATTCAAAGCCGCGAGCTTAGGTAATGAGGCGATGCTTACCGCCTCGATTTGAAGACAACAGCTGTCTTATTCATCGTTAAGCAGACGTCTAAGTGAGGGTCAGGCACAAGATCGTTAACCCAACCAGCTTCCTTTTCTCTGCTTCTATAATTTACTTTCTACGTCAAATGCCGAGACTCGCAAGTGAGCTATGTCCGATGACTTGTCTTTCTACTACAGTAATCAGGTACTGTTCTATGCATCTTCTTGAACGAAAGGACTACGGCAAAAACCGCCTCTATACTGATCTGATCAGCATCATACCCAGTCATGCCATTTTGCCTTGTACTTGTGCCAGGTCGGCAATGAGGTTTCCTTACAAGGTTTATCCGACACTTGTAACACCGCACGGGTGCAAGGCGCGCTGAAAAGGGGCTGAAGTTAATTTACTTTGAGATCGATACCTACTGCATCGACCAGGCGAACAGTCCCAAGCTCAATGAACCCATAAACCTCATTTTCCAATGGTAAAAAAGCCCACCAGGCGCTATGTCTACCGGGCAGATGGATGGACACAATTCAGTCACCGTGGGGCATACAACAGCAGCAGGTGATTTGCCCGAGGCTGAATACCCCGAGAGCTCATCGCTATGATATCAGTTGAGTTCTCCGACAGGCCAAAGATCGAGTGGCAAGAGACTCTTGAGTCGGAGATCATTTTAGTCAACAGAAATCCCTGTGGAGCGAAGATCTGTTGATATAGCTGCCATCTCACCTAATCACCTAGAGGAGCCGCAATGGCACTTAAGCTTCTCACATCAATATGAGCTTCAGGCAATTTCCTTAATATGAGTAGTTTGAGTGATAGGTTACCACTCTGATGCTGCAGGCAGGCCCTGTGAAATACTCTCGCACGGCTCGTCTTACAAGAAAGAGATCCAGCTCAAATTTAGCTTTGCCCTTCCTTGCGCGTGTATCACTTTCATTTGGTCTTCTCCGCTACCACCCATAGAAAAGGAACCATCCTCCCGTCTTCATCGTCCTCCAATATCTCATGTACGTCAATGGCAAACCCAGCGTCTCGAAGAAGCTTCAGATTGGTCTCGACGTCGAAGCTACTCCAGTACATCTGGGATCCAAGCCAGTCTTCTGCCGTCTTTCCAGGATTGTCAATAACTCCTAGGTTACATAACAGGTATCCACCATGTTTCAGCCATGAATGTATCTTTTCAAACAACATTGCTTGCTCCTCCCGGGGCAGGTGAATGATTGAATAGAAGGCGACGACAGCATCAAAGCTAGCAGGGCCAAACTGTAGTCTCGTCATATCTCCTTGACTGAAATCAACGTTGGTCCCTTCAACACGAGACCTGGCAAGCTCGACTTGTGCTCTTGAAATATCGTTGGCGATGACTTTGCGACAGCGTGAAGAGAGAAGTACAGTGCCTGGAACGCCGGCACCACACCCCAATTCGAGTACTTCGGTGTTTGATGGTGCGTGCATCTTAGATAACATCTTCTCTAGGTATGCGACGCGGGGTGTCGACTTCGTGAGTGTCCAGTCAAGATAAGTATTGGCAATTTGATCATAGCCTCGCTCGACGAGTAGTCTCGCTTTGTCGTTAGATGATGGTGTATTTTCTTTGTGGTTCTCCATGTTTGTAAACTTTTAACAATGGGGTCTCCAAATACAATGGGCCAAAGAGTTGATTTAATACCATGTTGAACACAGAGACTTCAATTGCACATACGGTGTGGGAGTTATGAGTCACACCGTTCAAACTCGTTTTAGCGTACTGATCTAAGAAGTGGGCGAAGAACCTTCAAGAAAATACTTTATATCTCTGCTATATCCTACAAGTCTTTTAATGAGTACGAGAAGCCTTTTCAATATGAATTCCTCATTTTGAACCACAGATCACAGGCCGGCAGTCGCCCTAATCGAGCGAGGCAACATAACGAAAGGCGATTCTGTCAGGAATACTAAATCACTACTGAGTAATAAAATTGATCATGAAATCCCTACAATTATGGAGTTTAAAGTTCCTGTATCTTACTCAATTATCAATAATTCAATTGATTCTTGAAAAATTTCTTTGTAAAAGTGCATTGCACACCGTCATTCAGGACTGAACCAGAAGCAAAGAACTACGTATAGTATCACAATCTATCTCTCTCCGGGTTCATAGAGTGCAGATTATTCCTTCTCAATCCACGCCGCTTCATGAAGCCGGACCCGTCAACTGTTCCATTAGGGAAATTAACTTGAACTCAAAGGCAGCATCTTCTTTCAATCGCTTCAAATCTCAATCGTGAACTTTTGGGTGCTACTGAAAGTAAAGACAGTACCACAGGCGCAAGGCTGATAATTGAGCCTTGTGTCTCGTCTTGGAGCATCTCTGGCGATGATACCACGAGGCAATCGTATGCCACAGTGCCCAGATGACAAATTGACAATCCAGCCAATATACTTTCCATTTCTATTGCTCTATTTCCTTGTAAAGCAGTATGATATTTTTGGCTTTTCACTGTAGCATTCCACTTCTCAAGAATAGAGTCTCTCGAATTTGTGACGTTGGGATTAGGCCTGGCGTCATCGATATAACTATAACTCCTTAAGCGCGACTTTTGTGTAATCAAAGAGAACAATATATGAACAGCACTGTCTCTTTTCCGACTGAAACTCATCGCCTCCAAGAATTCAAGAAACAAGTTCTCATCACCGTTGACTGCAAAGATATCTTCGGATCGCCTAAAGAGGGAGGCCGCTTGGAAGGGGGGGGTAATAACTGTCTCATTCAAATTATGCGCTATCAAAATTCATCAAAACAACCACCCATTATTGTTCGTCTAAAATTGATTGCTAAAGTAGAACGAACTCTAAAGAATCTCCCATAGCCAATTTAAATCTTTAATTCGAAAAGTTATTAAGTTCACAGGGTTGGTTTTCGTTGGTGCGCCGAGTCAAACCCGGCGAGTGTCTATCGCACCCTCTAGGCAGCAAAGACGTCTTGAACGAACAGCAATTTCCTCTTGGGTGAGGAAATCAATGTGAAGAGTCAAGTAGATATATCTGCCCATCCTTCAAAAGCGCTCAAGAAGCTGGCCTGATTCAAGAATCAAGATTCGGATACCATCGCAAGGGACTTCGCAAGAACTTCCCATACACCGTTTATGAACCTTGGCTGATCACCGGTAGGTCGCTCACATCGTAGGTGGTGGCAGTGGTACTGAATTGACGGCAACTCAAGTTCTGGAAGAGGGAAATTGAAAAACTGCTCAGGAGATTGAGTCGCGAGAGGAGTGCCTCTGTATAATGAAGGCAAGTACCCAGGTCGTAAATTCAGGAAAATCCAGGTGCCTTACGAATTTGTGTTAACACTAATACCTCCTAATTTCCTGTTAATTTCTGCTTAGCTTTCATGCCAAAATACATGGAGAAGTTTGATAGACATCAGATGACTACTTAGTAATACTTCATTGTAGACTTCCTTTCCTTTTCAGTGCTCACCCCCATATTGTATATATTAAAAACCTCAAACCCGTCCGAAATTTCTCTTCCAAAGGTTCGTGAAACCTCCCGAGTCACGGCAAGAAGTGTTGGTTCAATATAAAACGGACCGATAGCCTTGAATTCCCCGCGTATACAACTGCTCAGGAGGTAGTTACTTCAGCCTGTTGCGATTTTTAATTCCTCTCGCGACTGATGCTTCGCAGCGAAACCTGAATGTTTAAATAGGACCGATGTTGAAGCCTTTTTATTAAGTATGCATCGATGGCCCATGTGACATATTTCAAGCTGCGACCATGAGCTTCAATACTTTTACCGCACCATGGGCCGAATTCCTGCCCAGCGAGCCTGTCAGTTGATCAGGTGCGAATACTACTAGCTTGGTTTTATCCTATGTATAGGCTGTATTCATAGGCCCTCTTCTCTCCTCCAATCTGGTATATTCCTTCCATCTCACAGGGTCGAATTGCCTACCTACTCAGAAAGATATCGATTTCTTGCCCGGAGTCTAGAAGAGAATACGAGACTTCCCTTGAAAATTGCAAATGCTGCCGTGGTACGATTCTTACAGGTTCTCTTGCATGAGAATGGAGCATGCGGATTAGTGCTCCACAGTCTGGATGCTCCGATGTAAGGTTTCCTTGCCTAGTGCGATCTTATAGTGCAATCTCAGATCCTTTACCTACACTTGAACGTAATAAGACGGGTTTCCGCGCTATTATATAGGCTATACAGTACCTTGTTGTTGCCAACGACGAGATCTCTCGATTCCTGTCTCCATCCACGAGCCTAATTCCGATGAAAGAAGACATTGAGACAAAGGTTCCCTGGCCTCCGAGCAGCCGCGGAGTGTGGGCTCTCTAACTCTAAATGAGGAGTTTGTTGGAACTAAGGACCGAATGCTTGCTGCCTTCTCGTCTGGATGGTCGGGTGAGTAACTTCTTAGAGAGGAAGGTTGGAGCTTATCATGTGCTGCTAGAACTGATCGGGGTTGTATATCCGGGGCCGAGGCGGGAAAAGGTTGTAGCTAGCCGGTCAAACGACAAGTACCGCGTCCCACTAAGCATTGGACGAATTCCCCTTTCCCGTCCCCACATCTCTGCATTATCTTATCTGATCTCCCGATAATCGGCCTCGAGAGGAACATCAAACATTTCTATAGTTCGCTTAAACGAGTAGATCCTGCGCTTCTGCAGGGATCTGTTTACACCGTGAAGTCGCTCGTTTATTCCTCTACTACATTCGCTCGTCCAGACGGGCCAGCTCGTAGTTTGCATGGACAGAGTTAAACGGCATGTTCAACCCCCCACGATGTGGATACAGATCACGACAGATTAGATTAGATTAGATCAATAATCGGCCACCCTGTCCTGGCTATGAACCGTCAAGGTAGGCAAATACGCAGGAGCGGAGTAGCGGAGTAGCCAGAGCTGGTATTACGTACGGCAGACAGCGAGTCACGGAGCCTTTACCGCCATTTCCTTGAAACAAATCGGCCCATTAGCTGATCTAATCAATGTGATCCTCGGCCTACTCTATCGTCGGGTAAAGAAATAAAGTTAAACTTTCCAAGATCTAGCCATCCTTGACAAGAACTCTGTTTCGACTCGGCCGATCCAGTCATGACACTGTAGGAGAGATCAAGCTCTTCCTCCCGACTAGTCTCCCTTCCTATCTCTGCTCCTACTCTGCTTGGTCAGTCGGTCAGTCCTATATACCAAGTTCATTGGATTTCTTCCATCCTACATAGGTCGACAATGTATCTTGTTCTTCAGCGGCACTTTCCCGTGTGAATAATTTTAGTTTAGAGGGAAGGTCAGATGTCATAAAGGCGAAGACGTGATCAGAAAGTTCTCTTCAGACCTTCGAATGATTCATTCGGCTTCCCGAGGTAGGATTTCCTCTCCGATATACGCCGGTTGATACAGGGTATATCCTATAGTTTTCTCGTATCGGGCATTCATGTAGCGCTACCGTAAAGCCTGATAAGTTGCTTGGCTGTGGCCCCTCCTTCTTGCTGTAATTATTTGCATTCTACCTATAAAATGGCTTTGTGTCATCAAATGAGGAGGGTCGGAGAGTAGAGGAAACGGCAAGTCAGTGGGGGCAGAGAAACTTACCACACCTTAATAGGCTCAAGAAAGTTGTTTTCTCTTTTCCCGATCAGTAATACGTAGCCATTAAGCTATCAGATTCCTCCTGGCCTTGGCGACTTTCTGCTTTTATGTCAAAATGCGGAAGGTGTTTTTGCTCCACAAGTCGCCCAATGAACCGTTTACTGTAGGCAGATTCTTTTCTCCTTCTCTCGTCTTTCTTAAAATGATCCTTCCCTTCTTCCTGGACAAATTGGTGACTGACTGACGCCGCCCTCTCAAGTCAATATTCGTCTTCATGTTACCAACGATGAAAACCTTTCTTGTCTACCTTGCTCTACTCTCCGCCATCCCTTCCACCTTGGGTCAATTAAGCCCTGATCAAGTTTGTGTCAATGCTTGCCAACAGGCTCTCAGCAGTGTTGGTTTCTCTGGAAGCACCAATGGGAGCTATTTTCAAGTACAATGCGGCAACCAGCTACTCGTTTCGTCTATCTTCCTGTGTTCCAAGCTGTATTGTACGAGTCAGGAGCTCCAAGCCGGACTTGAGAGTTTGAATTCGACCTGTGAAACCTACGGGTTCATCTCTCTTCCGTCATATTACGATGTCACAAAGAACTATTCAGAAGCCGCCATCCAACAGATCACTCAATTTAATTTATCAGATATTTCTCCAACGGAGATCTATGATACCGTGCTCATACCGTCGAAGGAGCTCTTTCATATCTCTTCTGCCACGCTTGTAAGTATATCTTGGACCTCGATGAAACAAACTTCGGTCCCAAGTTTTATTACCCTTAGCACGATACAGACTGATGCTGACCTTTCTCAAAGACTGTATGGGACTATGAGAACAATATCATGTTGATATACGGGTAATATCCAAGCCATCTATACAGCATAAAGTTCTAACGACATCGATTAAAAGGTGGGCCATGTACGGCTTCTGGGGAACTGTGCTCCTCTTCGGCATTTCGAACCGGCTCATTTTGATGGCACAGTCTATACTACAACGAAAGAGCGCCAGTGATCCAGAAAGCAATGGCATCTTCAAAAGACCTACGGGAAAGCCGAACCCATTAGAGACTGTACGCGCCTATGTCAGACAACATCTAATTCTTCCTGCTACGTTTGGGTACCGCTGCTCGCAGCCGCTAGGATGGTGCACCATCCCACCCCGGCTCCAATCCTTAACTGTAGCAGCCTTTATACTCATTAATATCGGCGTCTGTTCTCCAAACTACCGCGTGTTCGAAGGAAATCTATAGTTAGTGCATATCCCAATCGACATTGTGGACAGTGACTGACTTCTAGAATACAGCTGGAGCAACTCATCCGTACAACTGTGGCGCTACCTTGCAGATAGAACTGGCACGGTTTGCTTTGCAAATCTTCCACTGCTCTGGCTATTTGCTACGCGAAACAACTTGTTCTTGTGGATCACAGGATGGGACTACGCAACTTTTAGCATCTTTCACCGCTGGGTGGCTCGAGTTGCGACAGTTGAAGCACTCTTGCATGGTATTGGATTCACGGTGTTTGCATTTCTAGGTACGTTTCCTGCTTGCTTTGATGCATCAACTCATGACTGAATTATGCTGTAATAGAGGGTGGTAGTGAGGAATACTATGCATATTGGGAAGATTCATATTATTACTGTGGCGTTATCGTAAGTATATATTTCGTATTAACCCTCGATAAATGGTCATCGCTGCCTAAAACTTTTTGGGAGTCCGATTTTCTAACCAGCCCTTCAGTCGCTCGCCTGCATGTGCCTTCTCAGCGCATTTTCCGTATATGGACTTCGTCGACGATTCTACGAGTTTTTCCTTCATATGCACATTGCATTGGCAATCGTATTTCTAGTAACCATTTACCTGTGAGAGTTCCGTCCAGCTTGCAGTCATCATGAGCAGAAAAGCTAATGAAGTCGGATGAAGTCACGTAGAGGACGAAGGATATAATGGCTACTTTTGGCCATGCGTTGCTTTCTGGTCCTTCGACAGACTTCTTCGGGTCGCGCGTGTTTTAGTGCTGAATACACCCTTCAGAAGGTCAAAGGGATTGGCGACGTACAACCCCAGTTCTGATATTATCCGACTGAGTGTTGCACCATCATTCAGCCTAAAACCGAAGCCCGGGACTCATTACTTTGTCTACGTCCTGAACGGGCTGAAAGCTTACGAGAGCCACCCATTTACTCTCGCAGGCTGGGGAGATGGTAGTATCACGCTTGACGAAGAAACCAAGGAATCAACATCCAGCATCCCCTCCGGTGTTCTTAGTTCCTCTGAACTTGAAGACGATAAGATCACTACTGTCCAGACTATCACAGAAGATTCTCCACAGCCTAAGAAGCTCTCACTCTCGTTCCTCATCCGACCACAGGATGGATTCACTGGCCGTCTTCGAGACCAGGTTGTGAAATCTGGAAACACAACAACGCCTCTCGAACTAGAAGTATTAGTTGAGGGCCCATACGGACAGAGCGCCTCCTTAGATCAGTTCGACAAAGTATTAATCATCGTTGGAGGGAGCGGTATCACCATGGCCCTGTCGTACCTTCACCATTTTGCCAGCAGCGCGAGAACACGGTGTAAGTCCCAAGGGCGACCTTACTCTTTCCACCTTGTTTGGTCAGTAAGGAACATCGAGTTTCTGGACGATATCGTGGACACGGAAATGCAGAGTTTTGCCAATCAGAGCAGCGTCACTTTCGACGGCTATGTCACTAGTCACGCCGCCTGTGATCCGGCCACCTTTGAATCCCAACAAAAGAAGGATGAGACATCGTGGAACATCCACCGTGGTCGACCCAGCATCTTGGACATCGTCCTAACAGAGGCAGGTAAATCCGACGGCAGCCTTGCAGTGCTCACTTGTGGACCTGCACAGATGGCCGATGATGCGCGTCGGGCTGTGGTTGCCGCCCTGGGAGAAGGCTTAAATCATGTTGAGTATTTTGAAGAAAGGTTCGGGTGGTGAATGAGTCGAAGGGTGAAACTAAGGAGTGAAATATGGACGGTGGAGTTCAGGATATTTGGATCTAGCCAAGTTCTCATTGCAATCCATCTGTGAAAAAGTAAAATCTGATGATTCTGATCCTTCCCAAACACTCTTCATCTTTTAGTAGCCGAGCATTTCCGTCCATAAACCAAATGTCCGCTATCATTAATTGGCTCAAGGTAATTTAACATCGATGCCTGCGATCGATTTCTTCAAAACCACTTTTCTGCGCAGGAGAGAAAGACGAATTCAAGAGTAAAAAGATTAGAAATCAGAGAGGCTAAAACACCCAGCACTATGATGCAAGGACCCTTAAGTACCAAGTCATATACTTCCCATATATTACTATATAACCCAGGCCAATATCATAAACAGAATCTTTCTAACCTCCTTATTGAAAATTAATAGGACCTAGTAGGATGGATAAATAGAACTCATCAGCTATTAACTAGTCAAGTATTTTTCCGCTCGAAAGATTGAGCCAGGGTAAGCGAGTAGATGGAGAAACAATTATGATTATGAAAGCGAGACTAGCATGTAAAGGAATAAGATATTGGTAAAAAATGGATGAGAGCATTTTCTTAGGCAGTATAGAATATATATGAAATATCATTGTTTGTTTGATTGGTTTCCTGCAGCAGAGCCTAGGACCTGCGGGTGCTCCTGATCGCTACAGCCTCAACCTCCTGGAGAGGCGCCGTGATCCAATAAAAGCCAATTTCAATTTCCATTCGAAACGTAGATAAGGGAAGCGGTATATTACATCAAAATGTGGCTTCGCTTGGTCGAGGCGAGAAATGGATCGGCTGGGTAAGTGACGTCGATAGTGGTACTCAATAACCCTTTTTGCTCGCCAATGCTCATATGGCATGGTAATTTACTGATCCATTGAGTGATTTCTGGACTGAGGCTTTGTGACAGAGACAAACAACGTCATATCGTACTGATGTTTGTGAGGAAGTGATGGAATGTTGCACTGGCGTCGTCTTGACGTGAGTTTTGAAGGGAATGCATAAGTAGACGTCTAGCCCTGAGTTTGCTCCATTAACGATTCAACACTCACAAGCACTTTGAAATCCAACCCTAGAATCATCCATAATCCCTCCCAAAAAAACATCTAAATCTCGAAATGCAACTCACAACCACCCTCCTCACCTCCCTGCTCTCCGCCGGCTCTTTCGCCCTTCCCAGCTCACAGTCCCCAGCCGTGCACCCCGGGGCGCCGGTCATTTGGACCCTTTCCCACTTCTCCGTCGGCTGTTCGCCGGGCGGATGCCAGTACCGTTTCAACATCTCATCCTACAAGTCACAAGGTTCCTTCCCGGCATTCAACACCTCCTGCAGCGGCAGCGAGACCGGCAACGATACATACCACGCCTGTAGCGACGCGCAGATCCAGTCACTAGTCAAACCAATCCGTGAAGGCATCGCGGATTACTGGCAGGTTTTGGTGAAGAGGATATTACCGGGAAATACGACGCTTCCCCAGACTGCGGTTATTGCAGGGAAAGTTATTTTTCCGCTGGAAGGAGGAGCGAAAGAGCAGGGAGCTGAGATGCTGGCTTATCCTTATGGCGCGATTGTGCATGGTTGACGAGACAGAGCATGAGCTGGACATGAGCGGGGACATATGATGGTGTAGGCGTTCGGTGGCCGGCGGTGAAGTTGATCAAAGGGAGGTTCATGAGAGTGTTCTTTCGTGAACTCTGTATCCTTGTTCCAAATGTGACGCTGAATATATACCGTTCTTGAGGCACCACAATATATTCTGTCTGCTCAAATCCTCTACAAAACAAGAAACGTTTCCCCTCTTTGGTTCAAGCTGTATCAAATTCTTCTCACTGCTGACTCCAGAAATCCGACCGCGAAGCCGCAGCTAGTGGTATCAACACGAAGAATATGTACGTACAGCATCATCATTCATAGTCGCCAGCTTACCAGGGAAAAATATAACCGAAGCCGAACGTACGCTATCAAAGCAGGCAGTACAAGACACGAGGGAACTTCCGGTCGTTAGTCCTGCGGCACTGCCGATTTCCAAATTTTGATTTCGGTGACGAGAGATATGGAACAACTCGCGGATCCAGGAGGCCAGGTTCACCTTCAAATTGACTGGGTCATGATGATTCTGCTTCGCTTGCACATCTCCGGCGTTGAACTCCTTATTAATATATCCTGAGTCTATGGGGTTGCGATAGAATCTTCATATTTGATGACCCATCAGGCCTCGGTCGAAATAATGGCCAAACAGCTCGTAGCGCCTTCGGACACTCCGATTAAACATTCCATGACATCCCTAGAGATCTTGGATCACCCAAAGTCCGTTGAAGATTCACTCAGCAAGAGATGATCTAGTCTGAACATTCAGAGGCTTCGATTGAGCCGTCTCCCCAGCTATCTAAGCCCAGACATCAGTGCATGGGTTCTCTCTCTTCGACGGTGGCTTCAGCAAACAGACCTGGCACCGATCACGCCGATCGAGTAATTCCCCTCTAGCTAGAGGAAGGTAATGTGTGAAAGACGCTGACCACTATTTAACCTGTCTTCGCCCCTCCCTCCACTCGTGTTTTCGATACAATGTCACGTGGTTTTCTTGACTTGAAACAATTATCTCATCTAGCGGCGCAACGATTCCCTGGAATTACATGAAGGCCTTCGCAAACTTGTAGGAAGAGAACGCCTCGACAGTAATCTTGAGTCCTTCGTAGAAGTCTGCTGGATTTAATGGAGGTTGTGCTTCAAATTGTCTGGAATGGAGCGAGTGACCGGGTACAATTGCCTAGCAGAAAGCTGTATCCAAAAAGTTATCGCTCTAACCCAGCCTGTATGCAAGCTAGGTCTTAGCAACAAACAATATGAGAAGAGGTGTTCGCGTTCTCCAATCTTCATTCATCCGAAGATTGACTGCCATCCCATTTCCTCCATGACGTCCATCCAAAACACCTCTTGACCCAGATCAGCTCTGGCCCAAGTTTCCTGTATTAGTTGGAGAGCCTTGACAATTGGTTTCGCAGGCAGGGAAAGCTGGAACTCTTGTAGCCTTGTCATAACGAATTGGCGAGCCGATGCAATGTCGACTTCGCGATTGGTGATGCTGTTGAATATAGAACTTGATACTGAAGGTCCAAAAGCAGAAATGGGATCCGCTACGGAAGCGGAGGCAAACTTGAGCTCACTGCCCGCTACAATGACAATAATCGGTTGGAGACAGCGAGTGCCTGATGATGGGGGAAGTTTCTCTAGGAGAGAGATGGTGTGGATTGCGAAGGAGACAATGAAGTCATCTGGCGTTTGCAAACTGGAGATCGGAACAAAGTCGAATATATTATGGCTGGGGTTGGATTTGAGTGATGATGATGATGATAGGAATGTATTGTTGTTAGGTGGTACACGTTTCAAAAGAATTGATGGAAATACTCGATAGATCTCGAGAAGCGCCGCACAGCGATAGGCTTCTGCGAGAACTATATATTGTTGAACAGGGGTATTTTCGTCGCCAGCATCAACTAGGCTCGAAACTGAAGGCGGTTTGAACGACAGGAGCTCCTCTTCCAGTGACTGAGCTTTGAGGACTGCATCAGTCATGGCGATGGAATCTTGTTGGAAATTCATGTCAAAACCGAGGTCCAAGGAAAGGAAGTCCAATGAAGAGGGAGTATTAGCGGTTGCTGCTTTGCGGTAGTTCCGAACAAGACGGCCGACTTGAGCAAAGAGTTTCTGTACTTTAGGTGCTACACCTGTCCATGGATGAGGGAAGACTTTTATTTTCTCATCGTCCGAAAGCCCGAATTCAGCGGCCGAGGAAGTAAGCCCTGGTAGCTGGTCCTCTACAGACTGACTCTCATCGATATCATCTTCCACGAAGCCAGCAAGCATATCCCAATACAGTATGCATTGCTCGAAGAATTCATTCTGACGTTGTCCCCTAGTCTCAATCTGGGCCTCTTGTTGTTCGAGCCTGCGTTTATTCAAACGCTTGGCTGTTTTGAGATGCATCAATCCCAGATCCTTCGGATTGTGCCAAGCTGTAGTTTGTCCAATAAGCAGCACTGTGAGAAGTGTTTTATCGAGATTCTCAAAGTTATCTCTTCCCCCTTGTTGGACTTGATATAGTGATCTATATGTTTCTCTCTGCATTTGTACACCAACTGGTAGCATACGAGGGAAGTGATTTGCCAAGTAGGCGGCAGCCATACTTTGAATGGCATAGTAAATTGGCGCAGACCCATCCCAAAGCTTCCCGACTGTGGCTCTAAAAGGATTCAAAGCACCATCGAATGAAGAAAATATTTGACAAACGTAGTTGAAATAATACTCGACGAGCATCGTTGGTAAGTGCAGAAGAAACTCGGGCACTGTTGATTGATGTAGTTGCTGGCGGATAGCAGAGAGACTGTCGGTAAAGGTCCCTGATTCTCTCCTCGAGCCGGCCATCACTGGTGATGACTGCCTGCTCGATATGGTCGCAGGTCTCGATCCGGTCTCCTTCCCAGCCACCACAGGCTTGTCTTTAACAGGCACCTCTTCGTTCTTCGAGGAACAGTCTGGAGAAGAGTGCACGTCACGTGGGGATAACTCGAAGACGTAGCGTTTGGGAGAACTAGGAGGTAGAAGTATTTCATGCTTGGTTGACCATGTCAGGGCTTTGGACTTGTAGCCTGGACATAAAACTTCTCTCCGGCCACACTGGCTGCATCCGGGCTTGGTTTCGTCGCATTTCAACTAAGAAACAGTGAGCGTAGCAGACTGATAAGGGTTTTAATACGGACTCGTTTCGCTTTGCATCTCAAGCATCCTCCTCGTGACTTAGGGGCTTTTCGTGCGTTGATGATAGGCACTTCTTGAACAGTCTTGCTTGCCTCCATCATCTGCTTTTCTTCGCCTAAAGAGGTAGTACTTTGCTGGCTGGCCGTCAAAAGTGGGGTCGAGTCAAAAGGCGTCTCGGATCTCCTTTCGATAGTACATCAGAGAGCAGTGCAGTTTCTCCTCGGCAGTTATATGGACAAACATACAGTAGCCAGCACTTCTGATGGGTTGGAGTTCAGTAGAGGCGCCTAGCTGTAGTTTCTATTGTAAGTATAGAGAAGAGCAAAGTTCGATCTCAAGATGATATGGTCCGTGCACTCTTAACAGCCACTCCCAGGGGGGTTCGACGCCGTGGATGACTGGCTGCGTATCTAAACCAGTAAGATGAATTGTATAATTATGGAGCAAAAATACTTTATATATCAAAGACAATTACAACATATTGTGACGGATAAGAACTGATTGTCACGTGCAACGGTATATGCTATGTCATGTGAAAGATCGCATGGTGACGGCACGTGACTCGGTAGGGAGACAGTTATCACTCCATCAATTTACCTCCTTATCACCACTAGAGTACGACCACTCCACCCTTTACAATATCAGCGTGTCACAACTGGTAGATTGCTAGAGTTGACGATCGGGATACGTAGTCATTTCCCAATTCCCGAAAAGCATCCAGCGTATGCCCAGACGCGGATGTGGACGACCTCCAGGAGGGGGATCAACTTGCCTCATATTCAGACCTCTTGAAATGGCGGGTCTAACCCAAGAATCATCATCTCTTCTGCTATTTTTTCCAAGCCTGCCTGCGAGCGAGAATGGCATCTTGATTTGGTCTGAGAAGTCGGCACGGACTTCAATAATTATCTTAGGAAAAGCTTTGTGAATTTTCAGCCTGAATGGAATCGAAAATTATGGTCTGGAAAACGTGCATAATCTTATTTTCCTCTCCCTATCACATCGTTTGCTTAGAGTGGTCTGAAATGAGGTAATTCCTGAACATTAGATTCAACTCTCTGTTGCATCTAGCCACTTATTTGATTCCCTTTTTCAGTATCGATTCATCTAACTCGGTTTGGGTATGCCGTGGAGCTAGATTTTGAGACTACTTCAATATCTTGCCTTGTTCTGGTCTCTTCTTTTACGTTTTTCGTTGCGCTGCGTTTTCATATTGGCAAGCCTGCACAGCAGCAGCAGGCCGAGCTTCTGATATGAGATACAAAAACTTTGTGTTCTTCGTGAGCTTCGTTAGTTTTAAAGAGATGTACAGTAAAACTTGTTAGATTTTTCTTGAGAAGATAAATATCCCGCTCCGTCAATTGTCTCGTCATACCTCAAGCCTTGAGCAACTCTCGTTCCTATATCCCACCGCGCTCCCGTAACAGACTTTCAGGTAATCGGCTCTCCATTAAACGCTCTGCTTGTTTTCACTTTAGTACACCTAGCACTGTGTCATCACCTGTGTAATAAATTCTTGCTGTTGTCGAGATCAATGTCGATGTCGATAGTTGTGTCGATGTCGATAGTTGTGTCGATGTCGATAGTTGTGTTGATGTCGATAGCTGCGTCGATGTTATGGCTTTTAACACTCATGCCACATCTTTTGAGCGGTATTCAGAGAGACCGAGGACTCTTTCAAAATGTTTGATACAGTACTCAGCTTCCCACGGGCCACGTATAGTACAGCAGCAGGACCATCCACCGGCAGGTCACTGAGTTCTGCACTCTATAGCAGGGAGCTTAGTAGAGTTTAAGTATAGCTGTCTACTTTCTCATCTAGATCATCTGATAACATATCTAGTACATTGTGCCAGTCTACCTCCACAGAGATGCCCTCAGAGAACATGTTATTTAGGCCAACACAACCCTAATTTTGGATCACACATCTCCTCCCTACTTTTCCCTTCCCGGCTATCTCCCACCCTTTCCTCCTCAGCATCAAGCTTACATAGCCCATGTTTGGCACTACGACTCCAACAAGACCGCTCCGCCAGTTATGATGCCCTAGATGCGGAGAAGTGGAGGAAGGGCGGTGAGAATGCCAGGAGTTGGGGCTTGACAAGGAAGTCTTGGCACTTATATAAGCGTCCCGCGATTGATCTGGAGATCCTCGACTTCACACCTCAAAATAACCACTCTGATAAGGAAATCATGGCTATCACTCCGCTTGTTGCTCTCGTAACAGCTGGATCAGCAGGCTTGGGTGCGGCGACAGCCAAGCTCTTCGCCTCGTCGGGCATGCGCGTGGTGATCAACTATGCGTCCAATTCTGCACGAGCAGAGCAAGTTCTTGAGGAACTGGAGAAGTTGTCTCCGATACCGAAGCAAGCGGCCACGAAGAATTTCATTTCGATCCGGGCGGATCTGTCTAAGAAGGACGACGTTATTCGTCTGGTAAACGAGACTACTGCGGAGATGGGGAAACTGGACGTTCTCTTTTCGAATGGAGGGTGGACCATGATTCGCAATTTCCAGGATTTGGACGATAATATGAACGAGGATGATTGGGACAGGTGCTTCACTATGAATGTGAAGTCTCATTTGTGGCTCATGCACGCCGCGCGCAAGTGGTTAGATGAGAGTGAAGGGGTGTTTATCACCACTGCATCCGTAGCAGGTGTCAAACCAAGCGGAAGTTCCTTGGTGAGGATAGCTGATCTTTGCTAGAAGGGCAAGGCTGACGAAGCCAGGCCTATTCTGTGACAAAGGCAGCACAAATCCATTTAGTAAAAGGGCTTGCGACCATCGCGAGTCCTCGAGTACGGGTCAACTCAGTTTCCCCAGGACTTCTCCTCACGGTATACCTCTCGTCCGTCGCATGCTTATTACGGGATACCTATTCCATCGCTCATGCTGATATATGACAGGATTGGGGCATGCAATTTCCCGAGGCAACAAGAGAAGGTTACAAGGCCAGGACTCAGCTGAAGAAACTCCCATCTGTAGAGGTAAGATGATACCCCACGTTTGCTCGTTCGTTTCTCTTCGACGACTTCGTCAAATTTATTGCAAGTACTCATTTCAACAGGATGTCGCCGAGCAGGTTTTGTGTTTTGTCAAAAGTGGGACGGTCACAGGATCGAATGCCGTCATTGATGCTGGGTTGACTCTGTAGAGAATGTAAGCAACAATATAAATCTATCAGAATCATTATACTTAGATTAATGCGCGATCCTATTTAGGCAAAGGGAAAGCTATCATCCGATGTGAGTCTGACGTTCCAGATATGGCTTTTGAAGGCTTTCAGTCAGCCATCGATTGCAATTGAAAGTTTTATGTTATCAAGGTGGGAGATCTGGGTGGAAATGTGACGACGACAGAACTAGATCTCCTGGCTCTAAGCGTCGGGACGAAAACAAGTTGCAATTCTTCAATATAAGTAAGGAGGAAAGGACCGTTGGGAGGTCACGTTCACTGAATTTGAGAGATCCATTTCCGCAAATAGTCAATTTTCAGAAGCGACTGCAGGTATCAACAATATTGATTTTGGAGAGGAGTATTAAAACTGTGTGAACTTGCCAGATACCTCACGGAGTAGATTAGAACCTACGAAAGACAAATCCCAAATTATTCGCTGGAACGCCTAGCAACAAACTTATCTTTTGTCACTCCAAATCTTTTCTTTCTTGATTGATCTTCTCCACTCTGTCAAAGACATTCATAGTGTGCTCCCAAACTGTCTTTGAGACACCGTTCTGGCGATATTCCGGCAACATCTTGCCTTTGGCGATATCACATTTCCAACTGAGGCTGTAGCCACCATCTCCAATCTCACCGCTAGCACCCTGTGTCACTTCGATTGCCTTCTCT
Organism: Hyphodiscus sp. D1413; assembly: GCA_003988895.1. Classification (NCBI taxonomy): domain Eukaryota; kingdom Fungi; phylum Ascomycota; class Leotiomycetes; order Helotiales; family Hyphodiscaceae; genus Hyphodiscus; species Hyphodiscus sp. D1413. The sequence continues at coordinate 376,203 of QYAO01000018.1, forward strand.
GGAGATACACCAGATGCACTTTCTGCACCCTCGAACGGCTTTCGAGGGGGGTAGATCCCACTTGTAGCCATGAACAACTGACGGGCTCCAGTCTCATCATGTCCTACAGCGAAGGGGGTAAACACCGGCAGCAACACTTTCATAGCAGCTCGAGCCCAGAAAGGAAGCTCTCGGGCGGCATTAGTCTTGACAATTCCCGGATAGCTGTGACTGAACGTAATGCCGGTTTCCCGCTGGGCGAACTCCGTCACCATCAAATCGTTCATAGTGGTTGTATGGCCAGCACACCTCGCACCAGTAAAACTGTTCTTGAGCTCTAGGTCATCCATATTCAATGCACTTCCTGTCCCTGCGCCTAGAATACTCAGGGAGCGGGCAAAGTGCGGTGGGGTTGTGCTTGCGATTCGGAGGAGGGGTAGGAGGTTGGAAATAAAGCGCATTCGGGAGTAATAATTGAGTGTCATCTTGCGAGGAAGGCCTTCCGGGTTCTCTGAAGACGAAGGTATTTAGTGAAGTAAGGTGACTCCAGCCGCTGGGCAATATAGGCTAGGCATGGCTTACCATCTCTACCCCGCAGATTGAGGTTTCCTTGTGTCTGGACAATGAGATTGATATGCTTCTCTTTCTTAGCGATCTCCTTGCACACTCGATCTACCTCTGAGAGCTCCGAGACGTCTGCCTTAATAAATTCGACCTTCCCATCCTTGTTCAATGTCTCGCATTCCTTGATAATCCGATTTGCAGCGTCTTGGTTACGGCCGACGATGTAAGCGCGAGGTGAGATGGCATTATGTACGAATGCTTTGGCTGTGTATTCTCCGATCCCTGAAGTGGCGCCAACTGTAAAGTAATTAGAGTCTGCTTCGCATTGGTAGGGAGAAGTATACCGAAGAGAGCTACTAGACCAGGGCCAAGCTCCTTGAGTCTCGCGTTTGACGCGTGAACGATCTCGAGTGAAACCATAATTATGCCGTAGCAAGGCAGTGTTAAATGACCTGTGAATACTGTTTGTCAATCAAAGTTGGTTAATCTGTAAAGAAGGTTGAGAGACTAAGAGATATATAAATAAGAAACATGTTAAAGGTCCGCCGCCAAGCGGAGAAAATCAGGAGACGCGTCAAGCTGTGCCTAAATGCTCTCCGTCTTCCAATCTCACCCTTACTGAATACGAGGACATAGTTGTCCACTTCAATGATAAATTGAGTTTCCAATCACCAAAAATCTGGGCATACGATACCAGCAGTTCTGATGTTGATCGGGATGATCGGCCTTTTTGGCCGTTCCATCTTCGAGAGTGCTGTTCCGGGTTACCAGACGCTCATGTAACAATTTCTCTTCACTATAAATTCTAAAACATTCTTATTTACTTCTAAAAATTTGTTGAGGACCCCTATGCGAGGAGATGCCCTGGACTGGCGGCAGTCATGCTTGCAGATAAAGCAGATTCTACAACGCGAGGTAGAGCTAAAAGTAAGAGAGTCTGGGGTAATATACAGGTGCGTGGGCATGAGAATGGAGCACGTGACCATCGCAACATCCTAAGGGTCCTGCTGAACCACCTTGGCCAAGGTGTCCCTAAGTTCTCCCTCGACATCTGCTGGCAGCCCAATATCAGGTGCTGTTTCGTCGCTTGAACGCTTGCCAATTTGAATGGAGAAGAAGCAATCGAAAAAAGACAGCCAAGTTCACGATGGCAGAAGTCAACACCATCACCACCATGCTCTTTGACGAGATTTTCAACACCCAAGGCCACCATAGGGCCCTGGCCATCATCAACTCATATCGCAATAGTAAGACTCGTGCCAATCTACTGTCCTCAACCATCGAAATTGACTCAACAGCGACATTGACTCGACAGTAATATTGACTAGAAGGGTAGTTTTGAAGTTCGGTTTAAGGGCCAAGATGCGCACTCGAGAGAGGGCCAGAGAAGTCGGTGGTACTACAACAAGGCAAGTCCGTAGACAAAGACATAGGCAAAAGCGTTGGCCAAGAACCTGGGTGGAGAAATCGAATGTGTCCATGTTGCTTTAGTGTAGCGGGTGGGGTTGGTACTGTAAAGGGCTGGAGAGCGGTGGCCATCTTGAGTGATCAAATAGAGCCAGAGACATAAATAGCTACAAAAGCAAAATGGGGGAGGCCAGATGAGGAAGATGTAGATTATTAAGGTCGAAGAATATAGTAAACTTATATTTATAGCCTATATCGCTATTCTACCAAGATCTAGCTAGCCAGGTTTCATCAATTTCAAGTATCCTAACTGTTCAAAAGATCTAAGTAATTATAACATTTATATTTAAGGGTTAGAACCACAGCATTCGTAGAATGGCCATAATCCAAAAGATCTGGGAGATTGTGATTTTGAGCTCTCAGGAGTCGGAGTAATATGTTCCATGGAGCTTCGTCTATCTCTTGAAATCCCCTCCCTTTCCAAAATCCCAGCTTGGTGCATCACTACCATTCGGTCTACTCCCTCTCACCCACCCAATCTCTACGCCCTCAATCTCAACAACGGGCTTAACAGCACAAACATCCTCGCCATACTTCTCCGAATACCAAGTCTCGCAATATTTGCTCTTATTAAACAGCGCGGGGAATTCTCTCCGAAGCATTACCAACGTCGTTTTGGAAATCTGATCCACGCTATGGTTATGCCTCAGCGCCAGGAACTCCGGAGTAAGGGTCTTGCGGAGTTGGTCTTGGATAGCAGGGGAATAAAGGCCAACGTTGAAAAGCAAAAGGTCGTATTGAAGCAGCGAGACTTTGCCGTGCCAGGAGCCGCCGCGCGTACTGCGGTTGTAGAGGCCTGTCAGGGCCGTGATAGCGCCCATACAGCCAGTTCCATAGTCTGAGATAGGGAAGGGAGGGACCATTGGTTCGCTGATACCCATGAATTGACCTTGCGCCCAGGCTACTCCAGTGACCTGTAGGGTGTTAATAGAGCAGCGGGAAAAGGGTGGGTGGGATTCTCACGCAGTCGGCGATTTGCTGCCAACCGGCTCGGCTTGCCCATTCACCTTCATACCCGAAGCAATTCTCGTTTACGTAGATGATACCTTTTCCCCGTTTCTTGCCCATTTGTGCTAATGCTTTAGGACCGTAGCCCAGCCTGTCGAAAGCTCCAGGTCGGTATCCGTCGACAATGATGTCGACATCGTCTAGGAGTTGCTCGAAGATCTTGCGACCTTCTAAGCTCTTCAAATCTAAGTCTGTAGTGTGTTTGCCCATGTTTCCATCAACTTGAAAGAATGGGACGTCACTGAGGTTTGGACTCGTGACTTTGAGAACGTCGGCACCGTATTCACCCAAAATGCGAGCAATCGTTGGGCCGGCTATTATGCGGCATAATTCGAGAACTTTGATACCTTCTAAGATTCGAGGTTTCTCTGATGATGAAGGTGGTAATGGGACTGGTGCAGAGTCGCTTTCGAGACAAGTGATGGTCCAAGGAGACTCTTTTGTATTTGTACGCCCCTGGAAATCATGAGAATCTTATCTAGGACAGTACGAGATACCCGGCAACCTACGTGAGATGTAGCGATAAAATCTTCATGCTTCAGTGCTTCAACTCCGGCTTGTTTATGCTTTGCGTTCAGATCTTCAAGCTCACGAACTGTAAATCTCTTGACGGCGGGTTCGATGGCCCCAACGATATCTCTGTGATCTCTCAAATCCGGCCTAAATGATTCGAGGCCAATCATGTTCAAAGTAGTGTTCGCCTCGAGTGAGCCATGGATATGATAATAACGACCCGGTTCTTTCGTTTCGTAAAGGTTCGCCGACATCCGACGATATGGATCTGACTGCGCTTGGAGTAAATCGGTATCTTTGAGACATTTTATCAGTACTCAAAAAAACTCTAGAAGATTATAATATATACCTTTCAGCTTGGATTTGACACCTTCATCTTGCTTTCCTAACCCACCGACCGTCGCAAGATATGATTGAAATAGAAACGAAGTGGCTTTTTCCAGATCTACTTTGATTTCCCTACTACGCTTCCCAGTTTTCAATTCAGCAAGTGCACTTGCAACTGATCCTTCTACTCCTTTGAGCGCCGAAGTTGTTTCGGTCTCCTTGAACGGAATAGGAAAGTAGACACGATCTGAATCGGTCTTGAAGACAACATTTTTCTTGATATCAGCAAAGCTCGCTGGTAAGCCCAATTGCTCCGCTTGATCGCAAAGGAGGCCAAATATTCTTTCGGCTTCTTTTACTGGAGAATACGTAGTAGGATCTGAGAGCGAGCCCATCGCAACAGACTTGACGATCACAATAGACTTGAGAAGAAACTTGAGATAAAGCAGCTTCGATGAACAGAAAACTTCTGTACTTACCCGCAACCTTTGCCACGTGGAATTGTGGAATTGTATTTCGGAAAAGGATTTTACACTTTTTGGTCGTCGAAGGGGAGTGCAGAAGCCGATAGCGTCGTGAATCGCGTGAGTATTGTACCCACCTACGCCGGATGCTGCACCTTGTCGTTGTTTTCGCCGCCCATTTCCGGCCCCAGTCTCTGTGCGACAGTATCTCCAACTGTTAGTACAGCCCCCCCAACCTCCGAACATGCCGCCCGCTTTGAGGGGAGAGAGGAAGGGAGCAGTTGGAGGTGGGGTCCCTGGTATTGAGGGGAGAGAGGAGGCGGATGGCGTACCTGGCCACACGCGTGAGCGATGATGGTCAGCCGAGGAAATAATCAGGTATAAATCATCAGGTCAGAGAGTACATTCGCTATCAGAAGGAGTTGGTGATACTTCGACCTCGACCTTTTACTTGACACGAAGCAACACTCACCTGGTGCACCAAAAAAGAAAGAAGAGCTTCTTTTCTCCATAACTGGGACTCATAGGACTCTACCGAATATAAAATCGAAGCAGAATGGAGAATGGCAATATGAACGCCAATGGGAATTCCGAGAGGTTCGACCCTAGCTTCACTCGGCTTGTCATCGAATCGATTGGCCCAAAATGTACTCCTCGAATGCGATCAGTAACGACCAGCTTGATTCAGCATGTACATGACTTCGCGCGAGAAAATGAGATCACTGTTGATGAATGGATGCAAGGCGTTGAGTTGTTAAACTGGGCTGGGAGGATGAGCGATGACAAGAGGAACGAGATGCAATTGGTCTGCGACGTTATCGGGCTTGAATCGTGAGTCCATTGCTATGATATTGGCAAAACAAGTTCTGACAGACTATCCAGGCTTGTCGACGAAATCACCTTCAAGAAAGCAGCTGATGCGAAAGATTCTGCCACAGCCAGTGCCATCCTTGGCCCCTTCTTCCGTCACGATGCTCCTATACTCGAGAACGAAACTACAATTGTGCATGGAGTCGACGATGGAGAGATCACATACATGCATGGCGTTGTTACGGACCTCAAGACGAAGAAGCCAGTTCCTGGAGCCTGGATTGATGTTTGGCAAGCATCAACTAACGGGTTGTATGAACAACAAGACCCGAACCAGATCGATTGCAACCTGAGGGGGAAGTTTAAGACTGATGCGAATGGACGATATGCTTTCTACTGCCTGCGGCCGACTCCATATCCGGTTCCAGACGACGGTGAGTCTCTACCTGGCCGAGGAATACTATATTGCTTATATGTTATCAGGTCCTGCTGGCAAGCTCTTAAATCTGTTAGACAGACATCCATTTAGACCTGCACACATTCATTTAATCGTACGTTCAACTGCCTCTTCCTATCACAAATCATATCTAACTTCCAGGTTGCAGGTTCAACGAGAAGGATACAAGCCAGTGACTACACAAATCTTCGACAGCACCGACAAGTACCTCGACAACGATTCCGTGTTTGCTGTGAAGGACTCTCTCGTAGTTGACTTCAAGCTATTAAAGGGAAACGCGAAGGCTTCCTTGGAACTGAACTACCCCATTGTGCTCATGCCCTCTGAATGAGCGAATTTTGATAGCGTTTCCTTGGTATTTAACAGCAATTTCACGTAACAGATATCAATCACGCCTTGAAAAATTGGAAGATTGGTTCCTGGTCTCGTCGCCGCCATATAGCTCTTCTAAAGGGTTTTGTCTGATGAACTTGCACGTGATAAGTATCCCACATCCGACAGCATCGGATAGTGCACCTTTAGGACACCCATTCTTGAGGCTCCACAATGTCTTTCAACCTCAACCTCTTCAACCCTTACGTGAGAGGTTTACTTAGGTATTTTTCAATTGCTCCTAGTCTTTTTATACAGTCTCTGATTTTGTACGACCACAAGACTCACCACTTGAAATGCCGTTCGCTCCAATAAACTCCAAGCACATCTTCTACACAGACGACCCACAAACAGATGGCTCCTCTCCTATCACGACAATATTCATCCATGGTCTGGGCTCCTCATCCTGTTTCTACCAAACCATTACTCCACATCTCCAAGCAATCACTCGTTGCATCGCACTCGATACTCCCGGCTCTGGATTATCTAAGTTGGGGGCACTAGAGCAGGATATTGAGTCAATATGCTCCGATGTAATCGAACTTTTAGATTTTTTGAAGATCGAAGGGAAAGTGGTCATCATTGGACACTCGATGGGTGGTATCATCGCGAGTGACATTTCCGCAATGTATCCAGAGCGAGTGAATGGAGTGGTGTTGATCGGGCCGGTGAATCCTCAACCTCAACTGGCCACCATTTTCGAACAACGAATCGAGGCCGTAGAGAAAGGTACAAACTATCCCATTTAAGCGTCCGCGCTGCCTGAAATGAATGCGGATAGTGCTGAAAACCACGCAGATGGATTAGAAAGCCTAGCAAAAACCATCCCCACCGCAGCAACGGGGCGGAAATCAACCAGTCTGCACCACGCCTTCATCCGAAGTCTAATCCTGGGAACTTCTGCAGAAGGATACATCTCCCTATGTCGAGTTATCGCTACAGCCAACCAGCCGAACTATGCAGCCATAACTGCACCGCTGCTCATCTTGGCGGGAGAAGACGATAAGACAGCACCGCTGGAAGCGAGCCAGGCTATTTTACGACAGTACGGAACGTCTGGAGATGAGAAATGCATCCGGAAACTTGCTGGAGTCGGTCATTGGCATTGTGTCGAGGCACCTGGGGAAGTGCAATGTCATATTGAGCGCTTTTTGAAGACTATCTCATGAATTCCATCTGCTTCAAAGAGAATGCAGTTTTCGAAGCGCTCGTCTGCGTCCTCAAAACTTACCCCATTTCAAGAAATCACCATCTAATCTAGTCCTTGCAGAGAATCTCTTCCGGACAAGTGTCGTTGGTTTCATTGTTATAACATAAGATCCTTACACCGAGTCTGCGAAGCGTTCTTGATGATCGCGGCGGAGGACAGAACTTCGCCTGGGATATGTCTACAGCAGTCCATGGCACCCGGGTTTATACAAGTGGGTGTAGTTCGAGGAGAGGGTATGATGAGACGAGGGGGAGGATCTAGGACGTGTAGATATGACGAATGCAGGAACAAAGAGTACTTCTTTCATCTACATGCGTTTTTGACGTACACAAGCTGGAGGAGCAGAAGAGAGCGCGCATCTAAGAATGACATGGGGAGTTTCAATCATGGATTGAGGCTGAAGCTACGGAGAGGCTGTCAGATTTGCGAGGAAGTGAGACAGTATGGACACGCATCAGGGGAAGGGGTAGCAACGTGACATATTGCCGTAGTGGGAATAGGGGCGTCAAACGAGCGCGCTTTACGTTATAGTATCCACCTCCACACGCACCGAGCGTAAATCTCGCACGTTGAGTACCCGTTGCGCGGAGGGACTTCGCTTTATGCGGGGAAGCAGCACAGGGCACGAGGGGAGAGAGGTGGTGATTGAATGATTAACTAGCTAGGTATCCATCCATCAGCTGCAAAGGGGGTATATTTGCATTTCCACCGCATCATCCGCTTCGGGGATCCGAGGGGAGGATGCGGGGTTGATGCCACAAGGAAATCCGTCATCGTTCACAACGCTACCCATGCTCGCGCCTCATTATCCACATCATCGTTCACGGCCATAATCTATCCAACGACGGAGCAAAAGCAAACCGGGCATGAGCGTCTAAGCGATGCCGCCCTTCTCGAGATGTCCCTCGGGAAGCACATCCGCCAGAGTCTCATCGGTACCGACTAGATCCTCCTCGACGGTCACATGGTCCTTGATCTTGAGGAAGATGACTGGCGCAGCGCAGAGGAGGGAGAAGCTGAGGAGCACCCAGTTGGAGATGAATTCTCCCTTGTAGGAGAGCTTGTTCGAGTCGAGGGACCACATCACGGCGGCACCGGCGGATTGGATGCCCTTGTAGAATCCGACATAATTGGCAGAGCGGCGACCAGAGTTGGAGAGGGCGCCCATGAACCTGTATTTAGTTAGTCTCAAGTTTAAGAGCAAGCTGGAGTGTAAACGTACCAGTAGACGGACGCTTGCCATGCGGCATCGTAGAATCCGTAGAAGATGTACAAGAACATGATCCCGACGTAGCCCGAAGTCTTCCAGTCAGTTGGGATATAGTTGGGGTCGCCGGAGCTGTTGACAGTACGGGTGTATCCCTTCTCATAGGCGTATCCACCTCCCCAGATGGCGAAGGTGAGCACGAAGAGCGCAGCCAGAACGGACTTGGCGCGGACGCTACGTCTCACTTTCTCGATATCCAAAGCGTATCCAAAGATGGCAGCGGCCACAATCTGGGCCATGTAGTAGAGCACAGAGTTCAGGGCCTTGGTGCGGGTATCGAAACGAGCACCGTTGATAGAGTTGACCTGGTAGGTAGTAAACCAGTTGGAAGACCAGAACATGGGGAAGAGGAGGATGACGAAGGGCTCGAATTTGACGGTCTCGTAAAGCCCGACGAACTCGGATTGCCAGCTGGGGTTCTTCATCAAAACGACTCGGGTTCCGTCTGGGCGGATAATATCGTTGGCATTGCAGAGCATCATGGCGAGGACAGCGCCAGTGAACATGAGGACGATGAATGCAATGTAGGTTCCATCAGTGATAGTCTTGTTCGAGGTGATGTTGATGTTTTGTCCGAGGGGGATGAGACCACCAATAACGGCTCCCATGTTGAAGATGCCCCAGAACCAGGCAAAGTACCGTCCCTTCTGGCCCTCGTTGGGGTACGAAATCATGATCGTTCCCTGTGCAGTCCATAGTAGACCAGCGCAGATACCCAGAAGAGCACCAGCAACGATGTTGAAGGGGGCGACTTTGGTGCTGTGGACCGAAACCAAGAGAGCGATGGCGTAAATGCAGTATCCGATGCCACCAAAAGTCAAAGTCCATCTAACACCAAGCCTGTTGACGAAAGTTCCACCAAAGAAACCGAAAACGGCAAAGGTGCTGTAGAGAGCGGTGTTCTATTCACAGAATCGTCAGTCAATGAAAGATGGCCGTTGCAGGCGGGTCAAACGGACCATGTTGTCGGCGGTCGTGTTAGTGGTCTTTCCACCGCCTCCCAACCCACTGAGAGCATTGAACATTCCTGGGCAAAGGAAGCAGACGAACGCAACCAATCCCAACTGGAGCTTTGGTGAGGCATACCAAGGAATGTTGATTCCAAGAATGCGACGACCTCGGTACTTCCATCCTGCGGGAAGGGCGACATCCCCGAGGGGTTCGTCGATGTAGTGAGCATCGCTGGACCTGGGGGGAGATGTATCGACCTGGGCAGCGGACTCGACAGTTGACTTCTCAGCCATGGTGGGCGAATTATGTTGCTGGGCAGAGTTGAAAGGTATTTTGCTGGGCAAAGGGCAATGAGCAATGTGCGTGCACTCTGTTTGTCTCGCCGTCTCCAAAGCTGGGCTGGTCCAGTACAGGAGGAGAAGGAAGCGATCGTCAAATGCGAGGATCCATCGCTATATACTAGCTGCTCTATCTATCTCTAGCTAGCTAACTTCCACTTAGTCCCAGGAGACCAGGAGCGGTAGTACAGGACATAGAGCACAGTTAGTTAGGTACGGAGGTAGAGATAACGTTTCTTAGAACCGGCCCTTTTGGGGATCTTCTCCGCACATCTCGAGCCATTCCACGGTGGAGGTGAGGGATTCCCTTGGAGACCCTTGATAGGATGGTGACCGACGATTCGCCCGCGGCACTGTCAAGCCATGGGCGGAACCCTGCCAGTTTCTTACCCCAGCGGATGGTTGCATAAGATATTTCGTACCATTTGCGGGCCGGGCGTGATACCACCATGCAGATCTTACCGCGTATGTAACGTGTGATGGAGGAGGAAGAGGAGAGGAGAGGAGAGGAGGAGAGGAGAGGAAGAAGAGAGGAGAGGAGAGTCTGGCTACGAAGGTACAGTACTGTACTACGATACTACTGTATATTGTGTACATACTATACTATACTACTTATTGTACAGTTCAGTAGCAGAAGGCCTAACAACGATGATGGATGAATCTCTCCATCGTTCATTCAGTGGGGCTTGAGGCTTTGGACGTTGAGGCTTTGAGGCGTTGAGGCTTCACGCTCCATGCTCCATGCCCATGCTCATGCTCATGCTCCACGCTCCACGCTCCACGCTCCAACATCATGATATCTCACCCCATGCCCTCAGCCCTCCTTATCCTCGATGTATCATTTGTTTGTATTTTCGCACACGCTCTGATGGCGTTCTGATGGTTACAGCATCGAGAAAAGGCTTCTCCTCCCAACCTTAATTCTCTCTTCACATGCGAAGGCTGGACAGTACCTTCTCGTACGTACCGTCATGTACTGGCTGTAATGTACCCTACTTCGTACTGTCCCACAAACCACAAGCATTCGCATTCGCATCAGGCCAGCCACCTCGAGTCGTGACCCTGCTTTACATAACCGCAGACAGCCTCGTATTCCCTGACCTAGCACGAGACACCTCTCCAGTAGGCGGCGGCGGCGGCTTGCACCAGAACCATCTAAATAGCTTCCTCACTATTCGTCGTACTGCTCGTACCGCACTCCCTCCTCGTCTCTCGCTGCATCCTTTCGATTCTTGCGCTTCTTGTATGGATCAGATCAGTCGTCCGATGCAGCTAGACAGTTACTGTACATCCAGTCCACTCCCAGACGCCTCCTGTTACCTCTTGCATCTGCATCTTGCCTCTCGCCTCTCGCCTCTCGCCCCTGCTGTCCCACAAATGATTAGCGATACTAACCTCCGCTGCCCTCAAGCCCAACTGGGCAGGCAGATCGCACGTGATGCCGTGGCATTGGACACACGGGACGCCCACGCCTCCTTTCCATTGTTACAGAGAAAAGGGGGAACCGCTCTCGTGTTGTATGTACATGTTGTCGTTACATGCCCTCAGGAGGCGGCGGCTGCTGGCCAATATGCGCCTTGCCAGATTCCGAGGATGATAAGAAGAGTGGAGACTGGCACCAGCTTGGGATCCCCGAGGTGATGGTTCGTCTGTTCTTTTCTTTTCCTGGATCACGCTTGATGCGATCCGGCCTTAAGATGGGGATGCTTGACTTAACAGCTACGTGGTAGCCGCGGCGCCTGCGTAAAGCCTCGCTCTGGAGGATTGCAATTCCATATTTGAAGGTTACTTCTCCTTCAGTCCGGTTTCGGTGCATTGGAAATGTCCCTCTTGTTCCAAATGTAAGCTAGATCTTGTTCATTGTTCGTACACGAGCGATCCGTCGTTCTGTGGTTGTCTGTCAAAGTTGATCCAGACCGGCCTCGAAACACATGCCGTCAGATCTTCGAAGCCCTCTCAATCACAATCTCGTCACGCCACAAACCTCTCAGGCGATTCATCTCCGTCGAAACGCTCTCATGCCATTGATCGCACTTGCGTTTTTGCCTGCGCTCCAACTACTGGGTCAAGTCCTTCGCCGCTGTTGCAATTGAGGATTGTTCGAAGTCGAAACCAGCCGCAGCCATGTTGTGGATAGCGCCAGGCATCCAGAAGCAGAAACAAATCCCAATGCAACGCAAGACCAGTTAGTTTCTCTTCCAGGTGTTTGAGGGCTGTCATTTCGGTTATACCAAATGTTCTCCTGCATTCTCGATCATACTCTCAAAGTGAATGGAGATGAGACTCCAGAAGGATGGCAAAGATGGCATAAGCACAACATTACACTAAATATCCAGGAAGAGATCTTACTCGTGTATATACATACTCAACCGTCTCCGCGACGAAACAGAAGCTAAGGGGAGCAGTCGAACTGTCAGTGAGCGAAAATCCAGCTTCACCGTCGTGGCCTAGCCCTCTACAGATTCTCCGACAATAACGACAGTGGGCAGGATTCGGGGCCACAAAGTAGATCGTTCAGAGCTTGAACAATCCAACAATTCGACGATTGAGATGCCCTGGCTGATGGAATCCTAAACAGTTTTGTTGTTACAACAATTCGAGCCTCAGTCTCCCAAATATTCTCCATGGTTTGGTTCACCATTATCTACTAACGGATATCAAGTCAGATCTATCTCTATCCCTTTCATAAGTTGTCTACTCCACATTGATTATCTCATGGAGACCATCACGCGTCACCTCACCGAACAGCCGTTGAGTGGTCTGCTTTGTGTTCACCCAAAGTCTGCATGACTTTCGCGGATATTTCGATTCCCAAGCGTCCACATCTCCAAGCGATAACTTCTTGCCAACATCTGCTCCCCCACCAGATTTATCTCGAAGAAGCTCATCCCCGAAACTGAACCCGTCCGTTGCATAGGTCTCACCTGCTGCATATTCTTGGTTCGCAGTAGCTGTGTGCGGTAACTCTGCGCCGGCACGCGTGCGGATGAGCCAGCTATCTTCATTGAGAGTGTACGCATTGTGGAAGTGTAGGCAAAGGCTCATCATTGAAACTATCGCTTAGATTGAACGCAGGGCATACAAATCTATCTTCGCCTTCGCGTGACTGGGTATCGGACACCAATAGATGTGAAGTTGAAGGATATTCGCCTTGACCGACAAGCTCTTGCATACACCCAGCTACACCAAAATTGCTTTCTGGCTGGTACAGTATGAGCTAGTATGAGACGGGTGCTCGTTGGAAGTATCGCCAAGGACACTTTGGCAGTGGGCGATCCCACAGCTGACAGGTAGAGTCTGCAGAGCATGCGCATCGGAACGCTCGTCTGCGGATCTATTGTTAGGAGTACTCTTAGCACCGAATATAATCCTGCCACACTTTACGGCAGCAGATCCGGAGTTTTTCCTAGGCGTGGACAGCACCAGCTCTCTACCTTCGTCGCGAATATTCGCAGGAGCAGGTCCAAGATAAAAGTAAGCTCAGCCTCTGATATCGATCTCATCGCTCTGGCAGCTTTCAACCAATGACCCAAGGATGCGGGCAACGATTGGGCTTCAAACCCAAGGGTTATCCCGTATGGTATCCACAAACATTATGAGCGAGAAGATCCATAGAGTGGCCATCGACTCAGCTTTCAAGTGAGCTTTTCGAATGTCTCCCACAATCCCCGAGTCTCTAAACCGGCGTTTCGATTGTCTTGTGTCATGGAGTCTATGGCAGCTGGAGCATTTATCCCATCTATCTGACGGTACAAAAGACGAGTAGATGAAAAGCTTCATGGGCCTAAACTGAACTCGGTGCTGAAGCTGGTAATGAAGCTATCAAGCTTGGAAGTCGCTCTGCGAATGTCCCGAAAATGCAACGGCTGCACAGCATCGTACCAGTGTTTGCCGATAATACATGGTTTCAGTGCTGGTGAGCTAGTGGACGACATTTTTCCACTCACATCAAGATATACCTAACAGCTCCTCTCGGAAGGTATCAATGAGAGCTTGAGATGGCGTAGCCATAGACCATGGTGTGAGCCGTGATGCGCCAGGCATGGCTTCTGCCACGAAAATCCGATTCAGTTCTTCAAGTGAACGGAATCCAAAGTAGGAGACGTTCACTAGGGACAAGTATCTCTACTATCATCGCAATTTTGCCCCCTCAATACGTACGAAGTAGGCACATTCCCTTATTCTCCTTCAATAAAATATTCCCTACAATAAATAAGTGCTCGCTACTGTCTCATCGATCACGAGACACTTAACCCCCGAACCACTAGATAGTAAAGCACACCTTCGCAAAGTTGTAGGTACTGGGTGCAGTTGAATTTGCGACAGACCTATGGCAAGTCCCGGGATGTGTTGTGCTGCAAAGTCTTGCAAGAGCTAGTCTCGAACATGCCAGTACGAGGTCATGTCAATTTCCAGAAGATCGCCACAATGGAAGAACAAGCCGGAAGACTACGCAGTGAAGGCAGGAGGACGCCTTTGAATTCCCAGTAAAGATGTAGATGCGGTGATGCCATGGAAGCACCGAAAGCAAGTAGGCAGCAATCGTACTCATTAGGAGATTATTCTCACTGGTCTTGAGTATCTCTAATAATTGAAAGCTCATCGATGCACCCTCTCCGCGAATTTGAAATGAATTTCCTCATCACACAATAGTGACAAACGTCCTCTGCGAACAGACAAGAATCCTCCTCTTCTCAGGGGGCGGTGGAACGTATTCATTGGTTGGAGCAAACACTGTTTCCTCACGGGGAGTAAGATAGTCAGTGTTCAAATGACGATACTCAATTTCCGGCAGAGGGGTCCGTGATACGGCTAGTCCAAGCCTCTCATAGGCTCCTGGGATCGTAGCAGAGCGAGCCAAGATTAGAGCAACATCCGTAGCAAATCGGTCTTTGTCGCGGAAATTTCGAGCTACGCCCGGGGCTGCGGCGTGTTCATGGGTCAGATATGACTTTGTAGTAGAGCTGATATACGACTTCACCAGAAGGGATCGAGAGGTTGCTTCAGCTGCCAGTCGACTAGAATCAGCGCCATCGGGAAAGAAAATCGTCTCGTGGTCATTCTTAGGGACCTGAGAGATCTCACTGGGCGGTAGCCAACCATCGAGATCTACTGCTGTCATGATCCCATTGACCGTGACATGGCCAGTGGCTGGAGAGCCAAATGGAAATTGCTGATTTGCGGGGGTGTAGCTGGCGTTGGTGATTTCCATTGCCTGGGGTAACCAAGGTTTGAAGATAGTCTTCGCCTCACCCACCTTCCACAGATCCCCAAATTCAACCTGTCCATCAACGGCGGCCCATGACCAACTGGGAGCAGAGAACTCTTTTGCATTGAAATCTTCCGCTGCTGGTAAATCCGAATCTTCTGGTAGGCATCGCCAATTAAGCCCTTGGTCTTTGAGTAAGGAATGGCCCCAAATTCCAGCATAGTAACCATCCAAGGCCGTGCTGCTCAGCTGCTCCGCTAAACTGGACAGTGCGGGCAGCCGATCCGATCTATATGTCAGTTTGCGTTTTGTAAATTGCTGGACGACCTTTTCCCAGTGATCGAGAGTTTGATTTAGATCCTGGCTGACCGCCAGACGAAGCTGACCCAGCTTCAAAGACTCCAACGGACCCGTATCTTGCAAGTCTCCGCACTCGCATCTGATTCCTGAATTGCATTCCCAGACCAGCTCATCTTTGCAAAGATGCAAGACTCTTCGTGCAGAAAGTCGTTCCTGAAAAGCCCATGCTCGCGTGAACAATGGGTTGGAGCTCTGCGTCCGTATATCTTCCTTTCGGCTGGTGAAATCTCTGTGATCGGTCTTGGGTCTGACATAAACGGAACACCGGCTTCCATCGCTATTGATGACATTGTAGACATCAGGTGGATTTCTAAGTGGGAAAAGACCAGTGTTGCAGTTGGGTGCCCCAGCAGCGGAAATAACGAGCCTGGCGTTGTTGTAAATGGACGCCATCTGAAGGGATTCGCTAGCCCAGTCGTCTTTGTCATTTTGTATGATGCAGAGAGAATCAATCCAAAGGTACTGGACTTTCAGCTTGCGACTCAAGATGACGGCATCTTGGAAGGTTGGTGGTAGCTGACTCATAGGAATGCCATTGTTCCGGCTCTTGATGTTGAACGATGATGTTTGGGGCAGCTGCGTTTCGTTTGGGTTTCCCCAGCAATGACTGAGGGCAAGATACGGAGCTTTCCTCCCCTTCAGACTGACGAGCCTAGGCTCAGGTTGACCAGCACTGTCAACTGGTCTGACGTCTAACACTCTGGTCGGTAGTCCTTTGGACTTCCCTCGCAGCTTGCACTCCGGGTGCTCTCTTCTGCAAACATCAAACCATTCGTGCATAAGTCTGCGACCCTGAGTACTTCTGGGACCCTTACTGATATCACGCCCTTTCCTCATCCCTCGCCATGGGACTTTTTGGCCTAAGCATCTTAGCGTAAAGTATACAGATTATCAACAAGCCTCGCTTACCCTCGTGGGTATATAAATCTAGCGGAAGCTCGTCCAATGTCAGTCCACCACGGTGCGTCAAGTGCTTTGGACGAAGCAGCGTAAGAAATATTGAATCATAATTCGGGTCACGAAAGTCGCACAATATTTGTAGTATCTTTTCTGCATCTTCACAATGTTCCCAAAACTGACGGCCAGATCGCTCAGTAATCTGAACGATCAGCTGACAGGAGAGACAGCCCCCAGATGCCGAATTGACTACTTGAGACAGATGTGACAGCTTCTTAAACCTCGGGACTTGTTGATCCCAGACGGGAGCCTCGAAAGCATTGCATAATAGGCATCCGAGACGTGGTTTGCGTTCTGCCGTGACAGTTCGGAAGGCAGTGGTACTCTCCATCTGTCACCCAGATTGGAATTGCTGATCATCAATCAAAGAACCAGAAGTAACTGAGCACGACAAATTTTCATTTCTCAAAGCTAGCATCTAGCCATTTATGAATCTTGTTGTCACCTAGCTCAGCCTTGCGATAATTTGCCACTTGGCGGAGGCGGATGAGCGATGCACTGCCAACGCACTTCTGCCTTGTTGAACTCAATATCTGTAGAGTAAATAGACTAGGATTATCTTTCGACCCGACCCCGTGGCTCCTGTGCTCTAATTTTCAGGGGAAGAGAGTATCAAGGCACAGTTAAAATACCGAAATAGTCTGAAGACGTTCAAAGACCCCGCTTACAGTAAGAGATCCGGTTGAGATTTCATTTCCTAGAAGTTTTTCAAAGCAAGAACCTATTACTCTAAAGTTCGATAGCTTGTGACAGCGTCGTCGAAATAAGATGAGATTTTAAGCTTTAGAGATTGCGGAGTACTTATCAAAGACGCGTCACTATGGAGCAGGGCAAAGAGTAAGCACGCTAAGCCTTTTTAGCGATATATCATTGGATTAAGTGAAGTGCTCATTCCACCAGGCACTTTTATCGAAGAGGGGTTCTTATTTCTTATGCGGAACACTATTATTGCCCGTTAGACCTTGAGTCCCGATGTCCCAGGTTCGTTCACAGATATACTAGAAATCCGTTGATGGAGGGTCTATATGCAATTTATGCTCCACAAGGAAACTTCCCTCGCTCACATACACCTCGAATCCAGATATCCAATCTTGCCGATATCAGTTGGCAGCATCATAATCATTAATAGCTTTGACTTTCGGCGCACTGCTCGATTTCTGCATTCTGTCAGCCTCGTCTCTCCATGCATTTCCTCTTTCTACCGCTCTTCCATATCTGCTCCCTCTATCGCAGCGCACCCCTCTCAATAAACGGAAGCACTCACAGGATCAAAAGTATACCCCAGCCACTCCTTAACTAATCTCCTCGCAAGCTCCAATCCAATGACCCTCTGTCCCAAACACAGCACCTGCGCATCATTACTCAACACCGCTCTCTCAACGGAGAAACTATCGTGTGCAGTTACAGCGCGTATTCCCGTCACTTGTTGCCATATACATTAGCACTTGTCATCCTCATCCCTCTTCGTCCTCCTTCCCATATCCACCCCTCTAAATACCCTCCCCGGCTTTTCTCTACAAACAAAAGCAGAAAGGTACGGCACGAGAGACATACCCTTATTCGCACTAATAGCAACACCCAGCCCCGTCCCACAAACCAAAAGTCCCCGATCCGCCTTGCCTTCTTTGATCAGCTTCGCTGCGTCGACGGCGAAGTGCGGGTAGGCTGTTTTGTCGTCTGCGGAGAGAGGTCCTACATCGAAGACTGAGGCGACACGCGGGTCTTTGTGCATGTCTGCTGTTAGGGCCTCCTTGTAGTCGAATCCGGCTATGGGGTAGGATGTCAGTACACAAGATTCGTGTTCATAGTAGGTTCTTGAGGTCGATCATACCATCATCACCGCCGACTACTATCCGCAGGCCTTGCATGCTGCCGTTCGATGACATGCTGATTTTGGTGATTTTCGAGTTGGAGAGGGGTTAAGTGAGGGGGATACGGGGTAGTTAGAGGTGCAACGTGACTTAGGTACAGCAAGGATGGCATCAAAAGAATATAGAGTTGAAGGAAGAACTTGAGCTGAGTAGAGATTTTATTTGACTATCGATGCATGCAAAGAAGTATAACACAAGCTTGGAGTTTTTGGATTAGGAATCGTTTGGTTTCGTTGGACAGGCAAATCCATATTCTCCCCGCTTTGCGACGGATGAACAAATTAGGCAAGCCGAGGATTGCGGGGTCTTGTCCGGAGGTGGAGATTCAAGTTCGGGCCATGACCGGTTTGCTCTGGGGCAATTTCTTGCGTCTATCAGTTGTACACTTGTATTATCCTTCAATCTGGACCAATTTTGAAGACACTTGTGCTCATATTCGGCGAAGTAGCCGGTCCCAAATCTACCTCTTCCTCCACCAATCGACGAATCGGAGATCATGGTATCCCGCTCCAGAACAGTGGGAGTCTCCCTGAAGATGTACTTCGACCTTACAAAAACTGTCCAATATATACAGGACTGCGCACTTCTAGGACCACACGCCTTAACTCACAACGTCGATATATTTGTGATCCCCGACTTCCTCTCCCTCACAGCAGCCAGTACAGCCCTCCGTCTCGAAGCTCCCACCATCCGTCTCGGAGCCCAAGACTGTTTCTGGGAAGACAGCGGCGCATATACGGGGGAAGTATCGCCCGCAGTCCTAAAGAGCATTGGCTGCTCTATCGTCGAATTGGGGCACGCAGAAAGGAGGAGGCTATTCGGAGAAACAGACGAGCAAGTTGCAAAGAAAGCCAAAGCAGCAGTCCGCAACGGCCTCACCCCGCTCGTATGTATAGGGGAGAAGACTCAAGGGACCCCTCAAGAAGCAGTAGAAGAATGTAGGCCACAGATTGAGTCCATACTGGAGGCGACGGAGCAGGAGGTGATCTTCGCATATGAGCCTGTTTGGGCGATAGGACAGCCAAAACCTGCCTCTGCCGAATATGTGGTGGCTGTGACGAAGGAGTTGAGGAGACTATGTGGGATGAGGACGGTGAGGTTTTTATATGGGGGTTCTGCGGGACCGGGCACCTTCGATGCAATGCGAGACGGTGTTGATGGCTTGTTTCTGGGGCGTTTCGCGCATGATGTTGAGAATTTTAGGAGGGTTATTGAGGAGGTTGGGTCCTAGATATCAGTTATACTAATATTGTCTGTTTGATGAGCTGGGTTGGAAGGTAGAAGCTCTGCGGTACGCATCGTGGTAGATTAGGGGCAGTGCTGCAAAGTAAAATTCCTTGTCCTGGTATGGGAGTAATCAGTTCAAGGAATACATCGTAGCTTTCTGCAAGCTGGATGCTTTTAGCCTCAAGAGCTCCATGCTAGACAGTGAAATCAGTCCAGGTCAACCGAATATTTCCGATTATAACAAATTAGGTAAGTCGACAGCTGAACTCTGCACGTGCCGTCGAAATTGAGCCAATCAGAAGGCGTTTTGTACTGTACCTGAATCGGTTGAATCTCGGAGATTTTGATGGACTAGAGGTCTTCCCCAGAAACTTCAACAACAACAACAAACAGTTTCTTTGTTAGGTAGCTCGACGCATCGTCCAAATAAGTCTCAAGTGGAAAAATCCACAAAATATTTCGCTATTTCTTTTATTTGCTTAAGTCGTCATTGAATTGATAGAATACTATTATTTAATTCCATTGCAAACTTCATCGTTGCTTCTTCCAATTCCCATCCCTTGTCTGCGCTGAAACGTCAAACCTCAACCTTTGACCTCTGGCTACAGACTCCCTTACAGATTCTTCCAAGCCTACCTTAGATCTGGAAAATAGCTATCAACTTCAATTTATTCAAGCAGTCACCATGTCTTCGACAATCCTTATTCTCGGTGCCAGTTATGCTGGTCTCAATATTGCCCACTCGTAAGACTACTACATGTGCATGCTCCTGAAATATGCTAAGACGGTGGCAGACTTTTAAAGCATACATTAACAACGGTCAAAGATTACAAGATCGTTCTGGTTTCTCCTACAACTCATCACTACCACAATCTCGCTTCCGTCAGAGGTCAGTCCAATCATTACCATGTCAAATACATGCTAATCCACACAGCTATCGTCCCTGGTCAACTCTCAGATGAGAAGGTAAGAAAGTCTTTCTACATTTATTCTACAACTTCTTATACATCACAACAGATCTTCCAAGATATCGCCCCCGGATTCGCACATTACTCCGAGGGCGAATTCGAATTCGTCCACGGCACAGCAACATCCCTCGAACCCACCACAAAGACCGTCACCATCTCAACTCCCTCTGGCCAAAGAAACATCGTCTACAACATCCTCGTTCTTGCAACTGGCACGCGTACGAATGGCAAAATACCTTGGAAGACCTCTCCGGAAGGTTACGAAGCTACTCTCTCTGGCCTACACAAGATCCAAGAACAGGTTGGGGCAGCGAAGTCAATTGCTGTTGGTGGAGCTGGTCCAACTGGTGTCGAAGCTGTTGCCGAGCTGGCATTCGAATTTAGCAAGACGAAGGAAATCAGCCTTATTACATCAGGGGAGGAGTTGTTGATCGACAGCATGCCCACAAACATCGCGCGGGGAGCCGAGAGCCAGATTACAAGGATGGGCGTCAATGTTATAAAAGGAGTTAAAATTTTGTCTGACACTCCTGCTGCGGACGGAAAGACGGAATTGGCATTGAGCAATGGTGAGAAAATGGTTGTTGATCTCTACCTACCCACCATCGGCGTAATCTACAATACGGAATACGTGCCCGAAGCTTTACTCGATGAAAAGAGACAGGTAATTGTTGATGAGTTCTTGAGAGTCAAGGGAACGCAGGATATCTGGGCTGCGGGCGATTTGACCAATTTGGACTATGCGCAGTTTGTGTATTGTGAGAAGCAAGCTAGCGCTGTTGCGAAGAACCTCGATTTGATCTTGAAGGGTAAGGAAGCTGTGCCGTACAAGACCGGTGGTGGACGAATCATGGGATTGTCTCTTGGTAGGAGCAAAGCTATTGGTAGAATGGGTAACATGAAGATTCCGAGTATTGTGATTTGGTGGGTCAGTAAGTTACCCCGTCTCTTGCCATGGCATAGGTTAGCCACTTGCTAATAGAAAACAGAGGGCCGTACGCTGGGAATAGAGAAGTTGCCTAGAGTTGTTAGTGGCAGTGCTTTCTAGGTAAGACACGATGAGAAAGATTTATGTTTTAGTGGAAGCAGTTTAGTATATACCCAGTCTTTAGTCGGCATTAATGCAGTGGCACAGGCATTTGTAAGGCGAGCGGCTCTGTACTAATTATGCGGAATACGATGAACGCATTAGAGGAGAACGAGAGGCCCAGACGTGAGAAAGGGAAGGAGTTGCCGCTCACAGCTTGCCAGAATCACTCATCTACCAACTTGCAAGAACTTTGCAGCGGAAGAGTCTCCCGCAGCCAAAGATAAAAAGGATGTCATGTTTTCAATTTCCTACATTCTCAACTTCGATGGCAGCAGGGGAGCTGTAGCCCCCAGACTTACTTCTGAAGAATTGCCAGGCAGAAAAGGGAATACCAAACTACTGCGTGTAACGCGAGTTCGCGAATGGTTTCCCCAAGAAGAGGAGTGGTTCTCAATGCAGTTCAGCACTCAAAAACGAGCAAATGACTGGCTGCCATAGTACACTTCCACCTTCATGCGGCTATGTGATGCACCCTCAGATGATACACATATCACAGCTCTTGTATAATCAATGAGCAAGCCGTCTTGGCTCTTCAGATCCGAACATTAAATATTCAGCTGTGTTTCACCCGTAGCCAAAATTAGCAGACGTTGAATTAGAGCAGTGCAATACAATAGATATGCTTCACGTTTCCAGAAACCTGCGTGGTGGTATATGGGAGTGGTTGGTGCTGCTTAAGGTCTAGCCACTTGTAACCTCATTGTTCTAACCTCAGTAGAAGACTAATATTATGGGCTGGAGGCCTCCTGATACCAAATTGAAGTTCAACTGTACCAATTCACTTTTCCCCTCTTCCTATTATCCTTACGAGTGTCGTCATCCCCGCTTCAAGCCGCGCCTAGGCTGATTCTCAGAAGCAAACTCTGGAAATGAAGTACAGAAATCAAAAACAAAATGATCACTAGTATGTGGCAGCTGGTCGAGTGGTTCCATGTGTGTTGGGACTCTAGCCCTTGTGGTCATCGTGATCGCCACTCCGTCCTAGGCTGCTGCTATCTTTTTTTGGTTTTGGGGGGAGGCGGGCGGGAGGGGGGTTACGTGGTGTATATATATATTTTTTTTTGGAGGAGTAGAGGGTTTTGGCCGCATTTTGTGGGTTGATACCATGTCGCCCAATCGATTTTATGAATTTTTTTTTGGGAAGAAAAAGATACATTGCCTTAAGATTAATATTTTTATGGTCGACTTTGACCGCGATAGCTCCAGGCACTGCAGGGATGGAAAAAGAGGTAGAGCACCTGAAGTACTTCGTAAAGTATATGGCATTAAGGGAGATCTTCTAGTCTATAAACGCCATCCATGAAATACTCATACACCCATACTCGGTCTTATGTACTCCAAACACCAATACCCACCGTGAATAATCCCGGCACTCCGATCGTCACTACCCACATCACACCCCCCTGCTCCTGTTCGCATTTGCCTTCCTCGTCATACGTTTCGTCTCCTCCATCTCCTCCCTCATAATCTCATTAAACTCCTCCCACCCATCAAGATAAAGGTGGTGCCCTGCTTTCTGGATAATCACCACCTTTGCACTCCCATTCTCGCTCGCTTTCTCCTCAGCACTAGCGTTCTTCAACGCCTTCGCTTTTGCTTCTTTCAATTTCTGCTCGGAGGCATAGCCACCTGCTATGTCCATCCAGTCGTTCTCACCGTACATCATGACGATCGGGATGCCGGTTTCTCTTGCGAGTTTAGGCTTCTGCAATGGGGATGTGGAGGAGGATAGAGTAGTCCCTTCGGTAGAAGTAGGCGTTTGTGTTGCCGAGGATGGAGGAGGGAGGGGCTGCCGACCTACACCATGGATTCTGCGTATTAAGGGACCGCGGGCGAAGGCTCCTGGTGCGAGTATATATGCGAGAGCGTATTCTCCACTCCCTCGTTGACGGAACAGCGAGTAGGCGTAGTCGTGTAAAGCCTCTGATTCATTATCTGGCAAAGCTGAGAACCGTCTTGATGTCCACTAATATCACAGAAGTTAGCAATGCCATGTCTGAAGCCAGCTTACTCCTCAGATAGTCTAGATTATGAAAGGTGCTTCCGCCGTATGAACTTACCCCAGATACGAATCGTGGTCCTAAAGGTCCTGCCCAACGCACGATGCTGAAGGGAGAAATATTGGCGTCCCAGAGGTAGACTAGCCATTTGGGGTGAGGTCGGCGAGGAACTTCTTTTGGTTCTTGCTTGGGCTTTAGGAGATCGGGTTTTGAGCGAGCCTTGCGGAGAATATTGCTATCACCATTCACCTTCAGCTGGCTGCTTCCTTGCACGATATCTTCTTCTTGATCTTGCAGGAATTCGTTGGCCATGGTTGAATTTTCTGGCTCGGGCATCTCAGCTTCCATTGCGTATGGATCTTCTGGAATTCCGACAGGAGATGCAAGGATGAGCTTGTTGAGGTGCCCGGGATATTTTAGAGCATAAGCTACGGCCATATATCCTCCCATGCTGTGGCCTAACAGCGTAAATTTGTCGATCTTCTTCAGGAGTCGCCATTCTTCTAAGGCATCGATGAACCAGTTCTCTGCTTCCGTAATCTTCCCGGCTTTGTCTTTGGCGTGGATTTTGAATGTCGGCCGAGTGCTTCGTCCCATTCCTAGCATATCCAGCGCATATATTTTCCAGCCTTTCACTCGACTCAGACCTTCGAAGTTCTTGTAGAAGAATCCGAGACCTGCTCCGTAGCCGTGTAGCATCACCAAATTCTCATCAACATCCTCTCCTACTCTCTCGACAGAAAATTCATTCAGGGCTCTGTTTTTCCCGCTCAGTTTCACCAGGTTTGAATGCCACGATCGAGGGCCGTAGGGATCCTGTATGGAATTGGTTCTGACGGCGGGTGCTTCTCGAGCAGGATCCGAGTTGATAGACAGCGTCGATTGCTGTGCCGAGACAGGCGCAGATCCAGTTTGAGTATGAGTGGGAGGCTTCTGCAGGTATGGAATGAACGAGAGGACGGTGTGCTCTGCCTTTGCAGGCGATATGCTGGCCCACCATTGACCGACCGCAGCCTTATAGCCAAGTGGGAAATAACCCCTCTTAACCGCCTGCTGATCGGTCTTTGCGCGCTGCGACGCTAGCATTGCTTGCTGGCCTCGATCTGAGGAATCTGATCCTGTGGAAGCAGACATTGTCGAGTAGGCGTATCCTTCAGGACGTGCTCTGAGGCTGGAGATCTGTCTCAGATGTTGGATCGCAGCTGGTCGACTTACAATTATGTCGGGGGGGATTATGCGCAAAAGCGACGAGAGAGGATTTGGTTGATACAACTTGAACGAGTGTATTGGAGAGACAGGAAGATCTGCCTCTTAAGTATCGTGGAGAATGAGGTTTCTTTTGTCTGGGATCGGACTTAGGAAAATAAGTCCACGGTCGGAGGCAACAGGAAGCTTCTACGGAATGACGACGCTACAGTATCATGCAGGAGAGTGGCGTTTGGGAAGTTGGTAGAGTCCACGATGACGATACTGGAAGGATGTAACTTTCCTATGATTCCAATGAGTGTAGGGTAGAAGAGCAATGGATTTTGTTTTATACACTTGGTATTTCGTTGAGGAACCCAAGAATGTCTCGAGGGCACCGATCCCATGTAGTCTCCGGGCGCGGGTCAATCTAGAACGCCGGAGTCCAGTCGCACATATCGGCACGCACTGTTGATCTTTTATTTGATAAATTCTAATTGGGGTTCAACCTCACAGCTTTGCTATGAAGCTAAAAGGAGGAATATAGAATATGAATATAAGACCACGACGAGAACAGCAACAACAGCAACAACAACAACAACAACAACAACACCAACAGCATCGCCTAATCAGGACGACTTGTTTGCTTATCAAAGAGCCTTCCTCCCGTTGCTCCATCTAGCCATCGCATTCGATGTGGCTGATCCTGGCAGATGACGAGCCGAAGCAGTAGCAGCAGTATCCTTGTCCTGCACATGCTCACATCGTATCACATCAAGCATTATCCAACCTTTCTTCAATCTCTTCATTGCAGTGATTATCACTTCGGCGCATGATGTGTCCCATTAAGATGCTATACCTTTCTTGACGAGATCAGCATACCTTTCTAAATTCGACAACATTCGACAGAAGCTCCTCAACTATGATACCCAATACATGAAATCAACCTCAAACCTTCATAATGTCCAACCTGGACCAAATCGTCAAAGGCGCACCACCGCCGGGAACCCACTTCGCAGTCCCATCAACATCGCCCATCATCTCCACCGACACACCCAACCCCTCCTCACTCCCTGATCCATTAGCATCACTCCCCTCGTCGCCCCCCCAAATCTACCTCAACCTGCTAATCCTCGAGGCCTCCCTGCGCTCCCAATGGCTCCAACTCCGCACACGCCGCCGCCAACACACATTCTTCCTGACTCTCCTCGCAGGCTGGACAGTAACCTTCGGCTACCTGCTCTTCCTCGCCCCGCGTGAGGATGGCAGCGGTGTAGGTGGTTCCGTATACTGGGCCGTGGAGATGATGCAGAACATGGCATTCGGCAGCGGCATCGTGACGGGTATACTGTTCTATGCCACTGGGGCATGGGAGCGAGGTATTCGCTGGCCGAGGAGGTGGTATGGACATACGAACAAGGGACTCCGAGGGTTCAATTGTAAGTTGGTGGTTATAAAGCAGCCGAAATGGAAGGAGATGCTTTCTATGCTCTCGTTTGTCTTTTCGTATGGGCTGTTTTCGAGTAGTTATGGGAGCTCTTATCGCTTTGTTGATCAAGGGTTATTAGTAGAATCCGAGAAGGCTACACGGGGCGGAGGGCATCATGCTTTGCCTAATATCCATGAGGACGACTACACGGAGGGGTATGAAGAGGATCTGGCACCAGGAGGGGATTACATCAAGCTTTTATTGCTGCCCAAACCTTTCTCGCCAAATTTCAGAGAAAATTGGGAGGTCTATCGGACGGAGTATTGGGAGAAAGAGAATGAGCGAAGAGCGGTTTTAAGGGGGAGGATGAGGGGGAGGGATAGGAAGATTGCTAAGGAGCAGGGAGGTTGGTTTTGGTGGACTGGGTATCGAGGTTGGAAGAGAGGCGGGACGCCGGATGTCGAGAAGACGCATCATATTCAGAGATCGAGTACGCTTGACAGTCATGGAAGACGTGTGAGGAGTGGAAGCGTGAGGGCTGGATCGCATTCGAGGAATTCTTCGAGGAGTGTTACGCCTACTGCAGAGGTCGAGGACAGTATTACGGGCGGCCATGCAAGGAGAGGAAGTACGGCTTCAAATTCTTCTGATCGAAGAAGGAAGAAGACGGGAAGTATGAGAGTCCAAAAACTCAGTCCCTCTGGATCTCGATCTGCTACTCCGGATGTGCCTTCGCCTTTGGTTAGGGAGAATAGCTTTACTAGTGTATCTTCTCTGGACACTGAGCAGTCAGGCACACCTTGTGATGGAGACTTTGTTCGATCGACAAAGAAGTACCCTGTGGAAGCTGGAACTCCACAGAAAGGATGTTCTACTAGAGCTGCAAGGCAAAGTGTGGAGGCTGAAGAAAGCAAATGAATATTGTTTTCTATTAGGTTCATTTTTGAAAAGCGAGCTTTCCGAATCTCCACAATATGGAACGTGTATTAAACCGCTAAAAATATTTCTTACAAGATCCGCCTTATCACTCGCAGGGTGCAGGCCCAAGTATCTGGTAACAGGTGGGGAAACTATCGATTACGTAAGCCATCGTTCGCGTAAACTTCGGTACTTCAGTCTCGACGTTCAGATGATAGATCTGGTTGCTTTCAAGTCATTCCCTTTATCTCATCTGTAACAGTTCATGATTAGTTACCTTACACCTTGAGCTCCACTTGGCTGCCACCATCTGTTACCTCTGAATCTCACAAATCCCTCACCTGCCGAACTAAAACAAGCGTCCTTGGCTTCCATCCTCCATACAACCTTTTACCAGTATCTCAGGTCATGACGGAAAGCAACATGGCAAACGAGATGGAAGCAGAAATACGGCCATTTTTACGCGCACGTGTCGGCAGCTTCTCCTCCGACCATGTCAGCTTGGCGGACATGGCTGTCGCTCCAGTGGGAAGCGCTTCACATTATACTGGAATTACCCCTGCTGGCGAATACTTCTGGCGTGTAAGTCCGGACAAGCCCAAAATTGTAAGCCCTCAGCTTAAGTCTTCTTAGGCCCCTTCACCACCTCATATTCACGTCCCGCCAACTCCAGAAGATTCGAGCATCCTCCTCCCGCATACCGAGATATTCATTGGCGATCAAGCAAACGAAGGAGTACTCAAAACAATTACCAGTCGCTACTACACCGAGCGTTTAACTGACTGGAAATACGAACGGCGACGACAAGCACAGCAAATCCTTTCCTTTCTTTACCTTGGACCATCTATCGCAACGAAAAACCTCGAATTTCTAAGACAAGAAGGCATAACTATGCTCCTATGTGTCAGAGACTCAAAATCAGCCATGGGAAACTTTTTGAGCGGAGAGAAGGTTGCCAAGCAATTGGGTATCGAGGCAGCACATGTTGATGTAGCAGACACCCAGCACCTTACACATCGCCTACGAGACGCAGTAACGATCATCAACGACCACCTTGTGCGGCAACACCGACAACGCAATACTGGCGATCCAGAAGAGACGGTATGGGGCAAAGTGCTCTTATTCTGCGAGTCTGGAAACGAGCGATCAGCGTGTGTAGCGGCAGCATATCTCATTTCTATGTTTGAAGTCAACCTGGTCGGCGCCATTCAATACCTCCAAGCCCATCGATTCTGTGTTGCTTTCGACGACGGCCATAAGAATCTGCTTAGAAGCTTCCAAGAGATGGTCAAAGCTGAGAAGATGACTTTGCGAGCCAGAGCACAAGTCCAAGCTCAAGCTTCTAAATCGAGGGTCAAGAGAAGTCGAGATGATATGGATGAAGATTTTGAGATGGAACTGGATCGAGCTGATGATGAAGCGCGGTTCGATGGTCGCAGGGTGTTTGCTCCCTTTAGTGATAACAGCTTTCATAATTCCACGGCTATGGAATAGGGAAGGGAATGCTTTTTATGGACGATTTTGCATCGGGAAGCCTAAGGCGTTGAGTCGGCGGCATTTGCTCAAGGATGAGCCGGCGTTATGAGATACCCCATTTGAAAATTCTGGTAGGATTATGGACTCCAGACGGAGTTTTTGAGAGAGCTAGGAATTGGTTACTAGCTACGAATACAGGAAGTACAAAATGCACATTCTCCAAGTCCCTATGTTGCTCATGCGATCCTAGTGAGTGACCTTCAATTTTCGAAATACTTGGACATTACCTGGAACTTTTAGGTACACAGTACTGGATTGATCATACCTCCGAATGAGCAAGACTTGGACTGTTGAAGGTGATACTTTGCGGGATCTTTGACAGTTAGCAGACCGTTGAGTAGGCTGCTATATGAATCTCGGCAGCGCTCCCAGAGGACACCCTGATTGATTTCACTTTCGATTGAAAGCACGACTTTCTAGTTGAAGAGCATCGTCATCACACTTGCTCATGCCGCATTGACTAGATTTGTTACGCGCCTCAACCAAAACAAC
The DNA here is from genome assembly GCA_003988895.1 of Hyphodiscus sp. D1413. Taxonomy (NCBI): domain Eukaryota; kingdom Fungi; phylum Ascomycota; class Leotiomycetes; order Helotiales; family Hyphodiscaceae; genus Hyphodiscus; species Hyphodiscus sp. D1413. The sequence continues at coordinate 405,172 of QYAO01000018.1, forward strand.
CGCTTCACGCTCTTGTCTCTTCAACGTGTCAGTCTCAAACATATTGCATTTCCTGAATCTAACACTCAAATAAGGCATTACCAAATCATGCAATAGCTTCTATTGTCTCTCCAATTGTGCATATTTCAATACTAGCCTTCTTTCGAAGGAAGTATTCACTTTCACCTTACAATACGCACCACAATAGCACCTCCGAGACAATAGCAAGCAATGCGCTTACGAACCAACACCCGGCCACCAGGTCGCTACCGCGAAGAAGAAGATGCAGATCTTCCTCCAAGACCTACTTTCGTCGTCCCAACCGTTGCCTTCAATCCGAATCTGAGACCTGCAGTTTTCCCGACACTGGAGTGGAACGAGACTTTGGAAGATCGGTTGGAAAAAGAGAAAGAACGTGAGAAAGAGAAAGAGAGAGAGAGAGAAGAGAGACGAGCGATTGTTTTCAAAGATACTAGAACTGTCCCCGTCATGGAGCCAAACGATGATATAATGCAGTTGCCCAACGGCAGGTGGACTTCTACCTTGGGGGAACCAGGCGAGTTCGATCCTTACGCTGTGGATTTCAGCGATGATGAGGATGAAGACCAACCACAAGAAAGATGGATTCCACCGGTACGTGTACCAATTGCTTTCCTTCGTCGTCACCTGCTAAACAAACCAAGGTTTTCTCACAGCCGAAATACTGGTCCGATCTCTCGGATGGCATGAGACTCGTCATCATCCGTGAACTCACCGATCATATGCATTTCGACGATGCGGTATCGTTCCTTCAGATCGAAGATCAAGAGTTCGATGATTTCATTAGACTCTGTGCTGATGAGGTCAAGATTCGAGAGGAGGCTCAAGCTAGAGATGCTAGGATTCAGGAGCGCCAGATGGCGTTGCGTGATAGTGGCGATCAAGATGACGATGCGTTTGGGCGGATCATCAACGAAGAGATGGCGAGAGATAATATGAGAATGTCGGCGATGTGGAAGTGTGAGTACTCACCTTCCTGTGCTTTGTGCAGGATAGAGAGCTAATTGGATGATAGTCTCGAGAGAGGAAGTCATGGTTGCCAAGAACTTCATGGGTAACTACCGATTCAGAGAAGAATTTGAGGATGTCAAGGGAGTTGATATCGAAGAACTCAATTACGTCCCTTCTTTTGAAATCTTGTCGACTATTCAGAATCGTCTCGAGATGTATATTGGCGTCGAGACAAACTACGAAGCAATGGACCTCGGACTCGACCTTCAAGCATACATGCACAGAATCCTAGTCGAAAAAGAAGTTGAATGCGAGACTGAAGACGTCCAAGAGCTTGTAAATGGCTCAACGATTAGGGGCCTTGTCGAGAATCCTTTCGTACCAGCGCCTGCTCAGAGCGCCTTTGGCCTTGTGGACCCTGCAACCCCCATTTCCAAGACTATGACGGGCCTTGCAAAGCCCGCTAAGAAGTGCTCTCCTTCGAAAGATATTGAGAGAGATGGGATCGTGAATGAGCTCATTAAGAAGAGAGGTCGACCCAGGAAGTCTGATAAGATCACCAAGGGTCCTAGTCAGTTGCGAGAGGTTACCAATGCCGCAGATATTAAGACTCCCAATCACTCACCGAAAGACAAGGATTCAGAGGCCTTCAACTCATTTGTCGATCCTGCTCTTTATCTGCCGATTACATCAATCCCGAGAAGTGTTCAAAATCTAGCTCGGTCTCCATTCAAGGAATTCTCCTCTACCTCGCCACCACCAAAGCATTGTGCTTCATTCCGTGATGATCTCCCAGCTCAGCCTGCTACTACTTCGCCTCCCAAAGGAATATCACATTCTCAAGAGTCGGATATTGAGGTTGACAACGCTCTGGGTATTCAACTAAGCCCAACCGTTGAAGAAGCCTCGAAACTTCAACATTTTCAAGGTATCCCAACTTCTCAGGATACACCTAACATTCAGAATGTTCAACATATGCCAACCACTCAACCAATCTCGATTGATGTAGATGTCCAACTTACTCAAGCTGCCTCACTCATCGAAGCCGCTCCAATCCTTCAAAAGGCCCGAGACGCTCAACCTTCTTCGATCATTCAGGACGTCCAGCATTCCCCGATAATTCAAGGTAACTCATGCATTGGAGCTACCCCAACTCTTCAATCGGAAACGAGCATCAAGCCTGGTCAATATATCGACCCTTGCGCTGTACCAGAACCCTCTACGCCTATGGAGTCATCTTCTAGTACCCAACCTGTTGAAAAGCCACCGATGTTTCAATCCACCATCAAGTATGAAGAGAATGCAACCACTTTATTGGGTTCCAATGATTCGGACATGTCGAATGATGGCCCAGGCCTTATCCCAGAAGCTTTGCGATCGACTGGTGGCGAAGAGAGTCATCCGACGGAGCAATCAACTCCTAATACCACTCCGGCAACGACGTTGAGTATCAGTCGACCGATCGCACAATCACCGATGAGTCAAACAGATCAACTAGATACCAGTATTCCAATAGCATCTACGTCGAATTATGAAATTGATACCAATCCACCTCTTCAGGCGAGCAAGCCCTATACTCCAACACCGCCCCATTTCCAGGAAGGGATAACTCAAGGAGTTCCTCTCAAGCAGAGTCCCACTGCTTTCCATCAGCCTGACGCATTAGGAGCTCTCCAAGTCAAGAGGGCCCACGATCTCGCCGGTGCAGCGATCGAGTACCCAGCCAAGAGGCCTCGACTTGACGCGCAGAGTGAACAGGATTTGGCGAACTCAATCATTAGCAATGCGAGAGCGATTGGGAATGCTCTAGCAGATGTACAAGTCCAGGCATCGCAGCCGGCGGCTAGTCCCAATTTCTCAGACGCTGTCAGTGTTTCGGGACCTCGCACTCCAACTAGACACTTGGACTTCATCCAGTATTCGCCAAGCAAGTCAAGACAGTCCAGTAAAGTGATGCCCGCATCACCAAGCAAACCAATTTCCAGCGGACCAGTCGCAAAAAATTCTTCCGAAACGATAAACGATTCGGCGAGATTCCAGACTCCAACCAAGAAATTGGAATCCAACCCAAATCTCTCAGGAAGAGAGAGGGATTCGATTGAGCCTCGGACTCCTACCAACACTTCTGACTGTAATCCAAACCCACCAAAGAGACCAAAAAAGCAATCGCTTTCCAAATCAGAGGACGCGAAGTTTGCAGGTCAAGTTCTACTGCAAGAAGTAGCTGGGCATGATTCCAAGAAACTTGGTGCCTCTCCACCAATTATTGAAGAGAAGACCAGATCCGCGGCCAAGCATGCAAGAGCAACCAGTCAGTCAAGTTTGGAGAGTGTCGACCTCCTTCATTCCAGCTCGTCAAATCCAGACAAAGATTCAGGTGGCTGGCGCATGCAACAAATCCCAGATCCTAGCAAGACCAAGGTTAAAGTCCAGATCCCCACCCAAAAGAGAGCCGCCTCAGAACTGCCAGCTGGATTTTTTGAGCAATCAGGATCCCCAGTTAAGAAATTGCAGAGTAGTGCAGCATCATCTTCTACTCATGCCAATGGTGCGAATGACTATACACATTCGAATGTACAGGGAGCAACGAAAGTAAAGACTGGTGTCGAGAAGAAGCCTGTTACTCCACGAAATGCTACGATGAAGCCGACGAGGAGAGCCGGTGTGAAGGCCCCTCTTGCTTCTGAGGATAGTGAGGATATTACCGCATCCGCTACTGGGTCTTCCATGCATGATCTTCCAGCTCTAGCGAAGGGAAGCAAAAATAAGAACCCTGCCGTGAAGAAGACTGCTGGTCAGCCAGACGCGATCCCGGATCTGCCGACTGGTTCTGAGGATGATGAGCGTGCTGCCGAAAATACATTCGAGCATTCTATGCACGATACTCCTTCCCGAGGGAAGGCTACCAAGAAGCCGAAGAAACCTGAACCCAAAGTCAACCCTCCACGAAAAGCTGCTGCGAAGGCTGTGAAGACTGCTGCTCCGAAGGCGGCAGTTGGCAGGTCCAAAGCAACGAAGGGCCAGAAGAAGGCAGCAGCTGAGGGCGAAGGAGAAGGTTCTGATGAGTGATAACACTTTGAAGAATGGATATTATGATACGTTAGAGTAGAGAGTTACTGCCAATGAGAATGCTTCTTTGTGGGGCAGCTGAATTGCATTGGATGAATGGATATGCTCGGCATAGAGAACCATAGTAAATGAAAACCCGTCTTTACACAGTAGCTCTTACCTCCGCTATAAGGATTCCATTAAGCAGGAAAATAATCACACATTTCCTGTCAGTATAAAGGCTTGGAACGCTATTAAGTAGTGAGTACATGCTCTTCTTAGTGGATGCCGAACACCCAAATAAGCGACCGTCTGATATCAAGGGATGCCATTGCAGGACGCCCAATTGCCCATGGTTTGAGAAATTTGGATAATTGATAAGTGGAAGAATCACTGGGTTTGTCGTAATTAGAGAGTTGGATGTTTTTCAAATATTTGAGGACGCTCACGAAGTACGTACCTCAGCCAGTCCTGTGCACGGACCCACTTGGAAAGACACCAGTTGAAGCTCACCAAAGGCCGCATATGCGTTCTCAGTGTTCGCAGAACTTGAATTCTCTCTGTGAAACTTAAGAGTCACTCAATTAATACTTCTGGCAACTACTGGTACTCTTTTATACTCCAAGATCCCCTGTCTAGATCTCGTGGAAGCTGTAACATAACTCCCGGCCTTCCTACAACCTCTCACTACTCTATCAAGATGTCCAACAAGCGAATCGAACAAAGCGAGATCGAGAAGTACTGGGAGATCTTTGCATCTCTTTCAAATGGCGGAACACATCTCACTGGTGCACAAGCAGCTCCAGTGTTGAAGAACAGCCAGCTGCGTGACGACCAGCTTGAGCGGATATGGGATCTGGCGGATGTGGACAATGATGGGAACCTGGACTTTGAGGAGTTCTGCGTGGCAATGAGGTTGATATTTGATTTGGTTAATGGGGTAATTCTACATGCTGATCTATCGAAAGACATCTATAGATGGTTTGGAGGTATGTGTTGCTGATCCCATTTCTAGGAGTATGCGGATGTGCCACAGTCATTACCAGACTGGCTTGTTCCGGAATCAAAAGCGCATTTAGTGCAAGCCAATCGAGCACTCACGGGTCGACAGGTGCAGTTTGAGCAGGTTGAGGATGAGGACGATTCTCAGGGGCTGAAAGATGGATTCGATTGGTATATGAGTCCATCGGACAAGGCGAAGTACGAGGAGATATATGATGCAAACAGAGATCGGAGGGGAGACATTACTTGTATGTGTCGCAGCCCTATCCATCGTCCTATCACTAACACCGTCGCAGTTGAAAGCCTCGATTCCCTCTACTCCTCCCTCGAAGTCCCAGACACCGATATCCGCTCAGCCTGGAACCTGATCAACCCCTCTGCCTCCCCCGCAATCTCCAAGGACGCCTGCCTCGCCTTCCTCCACATCCTAAATAATCGACACGAAGGTTACCGTATACCGCGAAACGTGCCACCTTCTCTTCGAGCAAGCTTTGAACGCAATCAAATCGACTACCAAGTCGACAACCAACGCACTTCTTCACCAGCACAGAAATGGGGTTCGACAGGCGGTGAGGAGACTAGTACTGGTCGAAAAGCCAAATTTGGAGAAACGTACCTGAGTCGTATCGGTGTTGGCGGAAAGAGCAGCTACAAACCCGCAGGAACAGACTTCTCGACTACGAAAACAACGGAAGACTGGGAAGAGGTGCGGCTCAAGAAACAACTTGCAGAGCTAGAAGCGAAGATTGACAAGGTTGAATCTGCTTCTGCTGCTCGATCTGGTGGAAGGAGAGATACCAAGCCTGCGTTGGTGAAGAGGGAGCTGGAGCAGCTGTTGGATTATAAGAGGAGAGAATTGAGGGATATCGAGACAGGAGAGGGTAAGACTAAGGTTGGAGCGGGCTTAAAGGGCGTATCGGATGAGATATCTACTGTTAAGGAGCAGATTGATGGCTTAGAGTCGCATTTGAGGTCAAGGGAGCAGGTGCTGGCTGAGCTGAAGCAAGAAATCGAGAACGAGAAGACGGGGAGATAGATATCGTGTAGACATGGCAAAATGCGGAATGATTCCTCAATGAAACCAAGTGGTTCTTCTTTCTTGTTTTGATTGTGAAAATTCCTTCGGTATTATTACAGCACTAACAACTCAGAATGGTGAATGGCTTGGAATGTATAGCGTATCAAACAGGATTCTCTGGTATCCCGGTCTTTAAGGGACCAAGGATTATTGGAAGATCTAGGGAGGCTGTTCGGATGCTCATATGTCACAATTGAGAAGCCAAAATTTGCAGTCCAGCTTGCGAAGTCAAGTCCGAGCATCTGTCGAGGTTAAACCTGAAGCATCATCCGTCTTTGATTGTAGTAAGCTCCTCTTCCTCCAAGACATGAAGTTTATTGAGATAGTAGTACAGTCAGAATCGGTTCTGGAGATCGATGCCCAGCTCTGCCCAGCTCTCTATAGCTTCATTTGGCTCCCCCCTCTCTCTCTCTCTTCAGATCGATGCCTGTTCGATTATAGCACACAAAGCTCTCTATTTCTCGTACTCAAAGTGGACACTAAGCTCGAGACCCAGCGCGCGAATCCACAAGAAACCGAGGGGTTTTAGAATACATAAAACAATAGTTTTTGGCCCCATTGACATTTGCTATACGCTTCATGGGTGCCATTCGAAGAGCGAATCAACCGAGTCATTCCAAGGAATCGCTTATTTTTCATCTTTCAGAGATGGACGTTATTGCATTCAAAAAGATGTTAGAGCATTGTTCGGGTCTCATTATTTTTCAGCAGGACGCTAGCTGCGTGACAGTATTGGACTTACACGTGGTACGACACTTCCATTGAGCCCTTGTTCTCCTTTCTTGCCACCTTACAGAACGCCCATGTATACTCGTGAGCCTTCCGCGCACTTCCGACTCTCCACAAACACATTGCGACCTTTCCATGACCAATCATTCAGAAACCGGCATCAGCCAGTTTGCCGCCGTATTAATAACCCAGTACCAAGTTCCCCATGTCATGCCTAATACAACGGTGCCACCGACAACTTGTCCCGCAAAGGAGCCTTTGGCAGTGGACATAACATACGGCTCCATGACGGTGTGTTCTTGTAACTTGAATACCTGCTCCATCTCAGACATCGTGACTTCTCCACAGATCCACTGAGAAGCGTTCGCACATATTGTGTCGCCATTGAGTCGAAAGGCGCCTTCAGCCCCGCAGCAATAACTTTTGAGAGGAGTAGAGGATTTGCTAGGGCTGGGGATGGCAAAGAGGAGGAGATTGAAGACAACGAGGATGGCTATGACCATGAGAGTAGGCATGTCAAGCAGCATGATGGGATGTTTCCTTTCCGCTTTTACTTTGGCATGCCTGCGTAATCCATGTTGTTGGGCCATGATTCTGCGTCTTACCACTCGCTCGTTCAGTTGCTGCTGGCGTTGGAGAGGTAATGTGGAATCCTTCTGGCTTTCGTGGTAAGTGCAGGTGTTGTAGGCGGAGGCTTGATCGACTGATGGAGAAAGGCATCTTGACTTTAGGATTGTACATGCTACTTCCATGCTGAGGTTTGGTCAAGATCTTAAGACTGAGGAAGAGAAGTTCGTTTGACAAACGTCCAGTTGAAGAAGTGAAGAAGACCGACTTCAGTTCATGTTGCAAGTACGATTATGTGCTTCTGCAATTTCAGTGATTGAGCTCATGTGAAGCTCGGCCAGTGAATTTCATATTATGTCCATGTATATTATAAATCACAACTCTACTATAGAAATCAAGGGTCTTCTCTGAACCTCTCATCATTTCACAATCAATCCCCCTTCCACCCTGGTCTTATCCACAAAGACTTCACTTTCTAAGTGCAGCCTTTCAGATCATCATACGGTTCAGTTGCATGCCAGTTGCAGCCGCCAGGCAATGATTAGTATTAGTGTGCAAATATATTCGGAGCCCAGGACTTGTCGTCTTTCTTTGCCGAGTGCTCATCGACTTACGGTCACTTACTAACATCCACTTGGCCAACAGCTTTTGATTCTCTAGTAACTCTAATTTCTTCTCTGTCCTTCGATTTTACACCAACGCCCCTTCCGAGATTGACTTCTACACTCACTGATATTGAATAGCTACCATAGCCTAAGTAGCTATTGATATAGAAGGCGCGATTGGCTTGGCTAACGACTGTTTGAAGGGTGTTGATGGGTGGTGCTTAGCCAAGACGTAAATTAGAAAGATAGTGGTGATGATGTGACATGAGATACGGAGGAAAGAGATTGAGGAAGGCGACAATGCTGTTGACGTCTTTGTTATATTTGTTGACATGTGGCGGCTGCTTGTGTTGTTGAGAGTGAGCGTGAGCTTCAGTTTAATTTCGTACACGTGAGCAGGCTGTGTCGACGAATCGAGAAGGGTAAAAGAGAGAGGCTCGGTTATTGAGGCTATTGATGTGATGGCGTTGATATTCGAAGGAAGTTATGTGCTTTTGCAAATCTCAAAATTGAAGGCAGCCCCATTGGACGGGCATCACCGAAAGCCACCGAAAGATACAGTGAATCTAAATTCCTCTATGGCACATTTTACCACTCGCAATCGCAGCAGACTCTATTCTACAGATGCAAATTCCAACGCCTCTACACTAAAGCGTGACCGCCATCTACCTGATACATTTTCCAGGAAGTACCCAGACAGTAGAAGGCTCCGGCTTAAGCCATTCCTAGCAAATGTATTCCAGTTCAACCCCCCAAACTATACCGTCAAAGACTTCTGGAATGGATCGGAACTCCACCCGTTGAAAGTCTGATACCAAGTACAGAAGATCCCACAAGAACAGAAAAGAATTCCAAAGACGCAGGCACTCGTAAAAATCAGCTCTACTTCTCCATGTTCTTCATAGTCTCTATCAGGCCACCAGCCTTCGTCTCGATAACCTTGAACAGCTTAGCATTTCCCAAGCCTTCAGAAGCCCGAACGTAAGCAGCATCGCTTCGATCACAAAGAATATCAAGATCTTCTTCGCTCAGAAGTTCGTCACCACCCGAATAGTGGTAAGTCTCGCCGTCCTTCAGTAGCAAATCTTTCAGAGGGTCTTCCAAGCTCTCGGTATTCATCTTCTGATTCAGCCCCCCCTTCTTGATCACAATCTTCTCGAGCCTACGCTTGGCGTCTGCATCGAGAAGTAACTTCTCTTCAACAGTTCCCTTAGTAGCGAGACGGAATACAACAACAGGACGGGTCTGGCCAATACGGTGTGCGCGGTCCTGAGCTTGAAGATCCTGTTGAGGATTCCAGTCAGAATCAAAGAGGATGACGGTGTCGGCGCTAGCGAGGTTGATGCCCTGTCCGCCGGCGCGAGTGGAAAGCAGGAAGAGCTTAAACTCTAGGTCCTCGTTGAACTGTTTGATTTGATCCCGTCTCTCGACCTGGGAAACTGATCCATCAATTCGGCAAACATTCCAGCCTCGAAGGTCTTGTGCGTAATCTTCAAGAATATCCAATGAGGTTTTGAATTGAGAGAATATCAAAACTTTATGGCCCCGAGCGAATAATCCAGGTAGGAGACGATCGAGAAGGAGCATCTTCCCTGAGGAAGACACTAGCGTTTCATCGATCGGGTCTCCCGTAGCCCAGGGATTATAGAAATTATGAGGTGAGTTACATGTCAGTCGTAGTTGCATTATGGGATTGCCAAGTTTCTTGCCTGAAATCTCCTTCTCTATTATAATATTAGCAATGTCTACATGAAAATGGCTGTGGACTGACTGGCAAGCTCCATGGTCTTCTGTCGTTGGATCTCTTCGGGGTCTTGCTCGCTTTCTGACCGTTCGGTTTCGTGGGCAGCATAATCCGCAGCCATCTTGGACTCAAGCTCGTCATCACTCATGGCGTCATCTTCAGATACATCGACTTCGTGGTACGCTTTGCGACCGCGTGATTTCGTGCTCCGAATACTCCTACCACTCCTGGTACTACCAGGCGTAGAGTCTCTGCTGGATTTCGAAGACTTGACCGCTAGAGCAGACCTCTGCTTCGCCTTGCGCTTGGTTCCTGGGTTAGATTTACCGTTCGCTGAAGGCTGTCTCGCCATCATTGTTTGGAAAGCATTCTTCGGTGTAACAGGATCAGAGACCACGGCTGGGCGTGTTCTCAAAGCCAAAGGCGCATCATCCTCACTGTCAGACTCCTCGACCTTGCGGCCGGAGGATCTAGACATGCTGGAGTTCTGAGCCAAACGCTCAAATATCTTGTTTTCGAGGAACTGGCGAGTATCTACAGCCTTATCTCTGAAAGCATTGTAGAGATCCGTTTGATCCTTTGTCATCGGAGCATATAGGATGTACTCTCTCTTCTTTGGTAGTAGATGTTCCACATCTGCTTTCACCCGGCGTAATAAGAGAGGTTGTAAGACAACGTGCATCTTGTTGACCAAGTCCTGCTTCATTTGGTCCGCAAGAAATTCTTGGGTCTTCTCTTCATCTTCCAAGTCCGAAAAATCAAACCAGGATTCGAACTGCTCCCAGTTTGTAAATATCTTCGGCAGGAGGAAATTCAGCAGGGACCACAACTCTTTAAGGTTATTCTGAAGCGGCGTGCCCGTGATGAGCAATCTGGTTGCCGACCGAAAGCTTTGTAAAATTCGGAAGAGCTTTGCCTCCGAGTTCTTCAATCGATGGCCCTCGTCCTGAGAACATTGAGCACAACGAGCCGAGAAAAGGAGCGCCCAGACTTACAATAATAATCATTTCCCATTTTACCTTGCAAAGCTCCTTCTCGTCTCTGATGACAATCTCGGGGCTGGTTAGGACCACAGGGAACTTGAGAGTGGGGCGACCATCCCTCAAAAGGTTCTTGAAAATCTGATCAGATCTTAAATTTTTTCTTTGAGCAGGCGTGCCGTGGTAGAGGATGACAGGAACAGTTGGTGTCCACTTCTCAAATTCAGCTTCCCAATTTGACAAAGTACTTAGAGGTGCCACAATGAGATGGGGTCCTAGGTAGTTCTCCTTCTCTCGAAGGTGAGCTAGCAACGAGACTTTGAAAAAATCATTAATGTTCGCTCATAAGGATTGAAAGAGACAACGGAGCAAATTCAAAGGCAATGCATTACGTACTGGTTTGTATGGTCTTACCCAGTCCCATCTCATCTGCCAAAATTCCCGACATTCCTTGCACGCAGATCTCCAGCATCCACGTGAGTCCTTCTAGCTGATAACCTCGCATTGTTCCACCCACCATACATTTCGGTTGCTTGGCCATATCTAGATGATGTTCCCCTAGGGCTTTGTCATCAAAGCCACTGCCAACCCGGCCGAGGACTTGAGTCTTCTTTGTCAGAGCCTGGGAGAATACAGCGCTCTTCGCAAGCAGGTCGTTCAATTCTGCAGCCTTCGCTTCCCTTGTCTCCTTGGAGTCATCTTGCGTCTTGCGCCTCTTCTTCTCTTTCAGCTTTCTTCTTCGCTCCTCTGCAATGTTCTCAGATTCGGCTTTTTTCTCTTCCTTAATGATCTCTTTCTCTTGAGCAATTTTAATGGCCATATCGGTCGAGTCTGGCGGGGAGGAGGCCAGGCTCGAAAGAGAGGGTTGTTCGTCCATGCTACTGGATTGTGACATGGTCAGGGCAAAGCATGGTTATAATCTAGATACGAGAATGTCAGCGAGTCAAAGTTTGGATTGAAGAGATCCGGTAGGACAGCTTGTAACAGAGTTCAAACAAAACAGCCGCATAAGACAGCATATCCAATGGTGTTCAGATTTGTGCGGAAGCCTGGGATGGCAACTGGTACATGGAGAATGAACGGAAAGACATCAGAAACTGCCAACTCAGATTTCGCCCTAGTTCCCAAATACCAAGAATGAAACATCTGGCGAGGGAACAGATGGCTGGCTACAGAGAGGGAACTGACCAAGATTGGGGTATGGTGTGGCAATGAGGTTTGGAGAGAACAGTGGCAAGCCAGTTAAGAGCGTCAGTAGAAGCAATCATTGAGAAAGCAAATTATTTCGCTCTGTCGGTTCAGAACTGCGCGAATGTACGACGGAAGAAATGGTGTGAAGGAGGTCGAGTAGACATCTTGACGCGTCCTGAAATGCCACTTAACACGAACCACGCGAAGTCATGAGGTAATCTCCATTTAAAGCCAATCTATATTGGGCTAGCGTAATTCGGCTATGAAGTCCTCCTTTCTTGCTTGCCTTTCTGAGCGATACTGGAAAATCCGAGGAACTTTTACTGTAGCAACATTTACATTTTTGGATATATACCCCAATGATCAGAACGTTTTGTATGATTAGGATAATTAGAATATCTCCAAAATTCAATCATTTCAAAAATTATAGAACTCGATTGAAGAACTATCTCAATCGCTGAAAAAGTTTGAGTGAATGGGATATGTCCCAAATACTTCAAGAATTTGGGTATATCCGTATTATTCATCTGTAGCTGAGAGACTGTGAAAATCAACGCTTCCTGGTTTGCGCTTCTAAGATAATATCAGGCTGTAAAGACTAGCATCCATGCCATTAATCCCTCCCTTACTATCATATCCCTGGTCAGCTACTCAGCTACTCAGCCTCGTCAGCCTCATCATCCTCGTCAATCTCATCATCCTGGTCATCTTCGTCATCCTCGTCATCCTCGTCATCCTCGTCATCTTCACTATCACCATCACTATCTCTGTATCCCTTGCTGCCGGCCCGGCCGGCTTTGGTCTGGTGGACACTGTCCCGGGCGACTATAGGAAGGTTTATAAAACGATAACCACAGGCGCTAGCATCTGGGAAGTCAGGGACTTCAACATCTGGATGCTCCTTTCTCATCTGCTCTGCGATAATGAACCACTTGTTCTGGTCATACTCGTGCTCTAATTGAACCAGAGATATGTCCATTTCCGGTGTCCAGATCAAATTCTGCTCATCCACCGTATGCTTGTGTCCTGCGGCCTGTCCTTCAGAAGCTTTTCGATCAGAGACACGGACAAAGGCTCGATTGGTAGTTGAGGCTATCTGTGGGCCAACACGGTTGTATCGACAATTCAGGTTATTGGGTGTAAGTGTGGGTTTTCTGCCATTTGCGACCCGAGCATTGTTTAACCGTCTACAGACCTTCTTGAAATCCCGGTGTATCTCATATAGCCGGTAGAGCTCAATATTCTCAGGATCCAAAGCACCTTTACCGGCTCTATGTTTGGTCATTTTGGGGCGAGCATGAATTTCACATCCGCGCTTGTTTGCATAAGCCGAAGTCCCAGAGGTGGACCTCTTCGAATTTGTCGATCTACCTTGCTCCTGCATCTTCTTCAGAACTCGCTCGAGCTTCTCATTGGTGGGATTGTGATAATCGACATCTATGATCGGTGCTTTGATTGCTTTCCCTGCATAGTGGCGACTTCTGCCTCCTTTGTGCTTCTCCTGTTCATATCGCTCCTTCAAGTGGCGTCCTGCAATAGTTCTTGGCTTGACCTTAGCTGTCTCTCTTTGCACTGGAACAAACAAGTGATGTTCGAGCTCAGCAATGGTAACCTCATCTAACTCTTCCTCATTCTTTATGACAGGCTCCACCGGCACATGCCTTGAGCGGGTATCCATAGCCTCTATGGGACTAGGTGGTTCTTCAGAAGTATCCTTGAATGGATCCTCGTTGTCATCTATTCTCTGAGCACGGCGACGTTGAGTAATGGGAGCTGCACGATCCTGACCATGGTTGACTAGATGGTGCCGATACGATGTATTTGTATCCGACATTGGAGGAGGTTGAGCATACATTGGGCTAGGGTAGTGTTGGCTTTGGAATTGAGGACCCGTACCCATGGAATTAGGATAAGAGGTACGAGGGTCGGCGTGGATAGGATGTCCTTGGAAACGAGGATCAATGGCAGTGTTATTGGAGTAGTGGTTATTAGAGAAGGATGGTTCTCCATGTCGGCCATCAATGTGGATGAACTCCGGGATACCGCCGTGCTGGACCTCGTTCTCAGTGTCAACAGCATATCTACCATATGCTGAGTAAAAGTTAACTTTGGGCATGCCAAAATTATTGAAAGCTTTGAATGAGTTGGATAGTCACTCACCAGAGCTATAGTAGCCTGACATCCTTGCTTCTATGGTATTGATGAGGTGTTGACAGCGATCAGATGGTGACAGCGATCAGATGGTGACAGTGACGGGGATGTTGGTACTAATGAAGATGTTAGTACTGACGAGGATGTTGGTACTAATGAGGAAGTTGGTACTGACGAGGACGTTGGTAGTGAACAGGGTGTTGATAGTGACTAAGGTGTTGATAGGTGACGGAGGCGTTGACAGCAATAAGGTATAGAACGGCAACGTCGAAGGTTACAAAGAACCAAGTATTGTCGATGGCTGATAACGACGACGACAATGATGACAACTTTGACTTGGAGGATGATGTGGAAGGCAAAGTGTTGTTGGTATAGTCAAGTGTAGTTCTAAGGCGACGACGACGACAATGATGACAACTTTGACTGGGAGGATGATATGGAAGGCAAAGTGTTATTGGTGCAGTCAAAGGCGAAGTGTTGTTGGTATAGTCAAAGGCGAAGTGTTGTTGGTGTAGTTGTTGTTGTTGTTGATGATGCAGGGGAAAAGAAGGTTTGGGGGAAGAGGTCGGCCCTTATATAGTCGGGAAAGATGGCAACGAGTTACTAGCGCGGAATAGACGACCAGCACCACCACGCTAAATCTCAATTCGTTTAATTCAAGAAGGTTGTTGATGCATGGGGAAAGAAGGTTTGGGAGAAGAGGTCGGCCCCTATAAAGTCGGGAACGATGGCAACGACTTGTTGCCAACGAGTTACTAGTGCGGAATAGACGACCAGCAGCACCACGCTAAACCTCAATTCGTTTAATTCAAGAGGGTTGTTGATACATGGGGATTGGGGAAAGAAGGTTTGGGGGAAGAGGTCGGCCCTGATATAGTCGGGAACGATGGCAACGAGTTACTAGCGCGGAATAGACGACCAGCACCTCCACGCCAAACCTTGATTCGTTTAATTCAAGAGGGTTGTAACTTGTAAGGCAGATAAATAGATTTGCCTTGTGTTGCAGTGAGTCTCGATCTTGTTGAATCCTCGGAGTTTTGAAAAGTTGTTCGTTCTATAGAATTCATGAGTTACGGGACTATCCAAATCGCTCCTTCGATCTTGAACCACTAAGGGTACTTCTTCAACTTCAGAGGTTCTGAATCTCTCCCTCGATTCGATAGACTCAGAATTTCATGGGGATGCTGTACATATGCTCTAAGAAAATGCAAACCGATGCCAATTCCGGCCTAGTTTGCTTACACCGTCTTCAAGACCCCATCCCTTAATCTCGCAGATCGACCTACACATATCTTCCAGCTTCGAGTCCATCTCTTCTCCAGCAATATGCAGATCACTTTCGACCAGAATTCTGTCTTCTGGTATCGCTTGGATGACCTTGACTATCTTGGCACTAGTCGGAGGGGTCATATTGATGACAGCCGAGAAGGAAAAATAGACATCGGCAGGAATTGATGTATGAAAGTATTGCTTGAGAGTCTCTGCTGCGCCAGAGTATGAATGTAGACATATCCGAGGTGGGTAAGGTTTGGCAACCGCTTTTCTTGACGAGAGTTTAGGTTCATCGTATTCTGGATCCGGTTGTGGAGCCTTGGCGTTCTTTTGGCGTTCTTTCTTGCTGCGTTTTTCATATCCCTTCCATGTGTCTTGAAGAGTTTCAAAAAGCATACCATGTGCTTGGACACCATGAATAGAGACTGCTCGATTCAATTCTCCAGCAAGGCTGAGTTGTGCTTTCAATATTGCTTTCTGGTGCTCCATTTGCACCCTGTATGGCGTGAGTCGTCGCCCTTCGCGTCCTCCAGGGGTGAGAATAGTATCCCTCGTTTCGTCTTCGCTGTCAGACCGTGCTCCTGGGAGACGGAACGATTTGTCCAAGCCAATTTCTCCAACCAATGCAAATGGATACTTTTCGAGGTAATTCCTCATCTCCTGCAAGAATTCGCTAAGAGAGCGTGGTTGTGGAAGAGCGTCAAGAAAAGCTTCATCGTCTAGTTCTGGATTCAAGACTTTCCGGTAATGCTGAAGCTTGAAACTCGAGTCTCCAAAATTTGAAACAGGATTCTCTGTATCATCATACATCTGGTGAGAGAACCACGGGTGCCATCCAAAACATGGGACCACTTGTCCGTTGCTTTTCTTGGTATTTATCTCCGGGCTTTTGACACCATAGATATCAGCAATCTGGGCTACAAGCTTCTGATCCTGTTCTCTCGTAGCCATAACGGTCAAAACGCGTGCTTTCATTTTAGGTATAGATGGGACAAGACTCATTGTGTCTGTGGGATGACAGTGAGCATCATAGACGCCCAAGTGCCATGGGAAGTCTCTATCTTTTAGAGTTTCCTTCTCAAGTACTGACATTGCGTTGGCTGAACAGCTTCAATGTTCGACTTCAAACATTTGCTCTGTTAAAACTTCCTCCTATAAACAGAACGACGTTGGAAATTCATCGGCTACATTAGTGTATCGTCCGAGCGTTTTTAGTCTCTCAACTCATATGCCACGAGGCCACACTAGCCACACACCCTGAATTATGGGCTTTACCACACACTATCACATGCGCGCTTCCTCACCCAGCATTCCATCAAATAACAGCCTTTCCCATCTTCTCGCCTTTGTAAAATGTAAGTCTTCGATAATACCGTACAAGCCATGGCATTTCTCAGCCCAGTATACGCCCTTATCGTTCCCTTCCTGTTCATATTTACCTTACCCCTCGCCATCTTCGCAACAATCACCACAACCTTCGCCTTCTCCATCCTCTTCTTCCGCGTAGCCCTAATCTACATCGAACTCGCGCTGGCAGTTATACCCCATTACCTCCTTGGCCTCACCTCCTCTTATCAAAAGGCCTCTCTCTCACCCCACAAAGCAAGTCCGAGCTCTAACCCTGCACTCCGAAGACGAAAGCGTAGAAGCAGCACCAGCAGCAACCTCTCTGGCGGCACCATTACACCTGTGCCAGGCGACACTTCATTGGGATTTTCACAGAGTGTAGGACCGACCAGGGATTTCGAAGGAGTAGGAGGATGGCGACTAGGCGATGCGAGTGACGATGATGCGCTCTGGACGAATATCAACAGCAGGCTGGAACTACCTGCGCATCATGAGAGGAGACATCAGAGGTCATTAACTGGAGAATATAAAGGATTGAGTTTCAGTCCGGAGGTATCGATGAATGCTGCCAGGACCAGGACACCGCCTACGCATGGGACGATCTTTATCGGCGATGGGTATTTTCCTCAGATTCCTACGAGTCCAAAGTTGAAAAGAAGCGCGAGTGGGATCACTGGGGTGAGTAATTCGAGTGGGAGTTCCAAAGCCTCAAGCGCGGTCTTGAGTATGAAGCAAAGGTAGTTGGGTAGTGACTTCATCCATGATAATGGTGGGACTGGGTTTGGAAGGCGTCTAAAGATTCTCATCTCACGAATTACGATTACATGTGTAAATCAAAAGAACTTTTTGTATACCTTGGATTTCATTCAATTCAGACAAGTAAACAGCAGCACCGCTCTTCATACTGGTATCCTAAGCCCACGCTCATTTGTAAATCAAACAACCATCCAACGCCAAACCCATCTAACCAAACTACGAGCCCACATCCTACAGCGTTCCCCAAAAGTAATTCGCATAGAAGAACCTCGAGAACTTGCTCTCCACATTGACAACATGCACATCACCCTTCCTCCCATTTCTAACGACAGCCTTCCCATAGTCCCCATTCTCATCTCTCTCCAAATCAATACCGAGCCCCCTATAAACCTTCAACTTAAGACTGATTTCATCATCTACCAATCCTCTTTTGGCGTTATCTCCTCCCTCAACACCCTGCAGCTCCAATTCCTGCAGCCTAGCCTGGAGATCTGCTAATTGGGACGAGAGACGCTCAGATTCAATCTCAAGATCCGATGCAGATTTCGCGATCCGGAACTTTTGGGTATCGAGAGTCGCTATCTCGGAAGCGTGAGCAGCGGAGGAGTGCGTAGATATTGTTTCCGCGTGATGGTTTGCGAGGGTTTGGAGGGTCCGGGCGAGCTCTGTGTTGGGTCAGCTTGTTCGTCCATTGAGGATCAGTGGCTCGTACTCTTCAATGAGCTTTCTGCTTCTCGAACTCGTAGATCGCGGGCCTGTTGAAGTGTGGAAAGGGATTCATTGATGCGCGCAACTGCAAGCTTATCGGGTGTTATGTTGAAGTTCCCGATTGTATGGTGGATGAGCTGCGATTTGTTAGAGTGGTTGGCCGTGGTTTTAGGTGGAATCTTACGGTTGCGGGATCTTCGTCAAGAAGCATTTTGAGAACGTTGAGTTGAAATTAACGAGATTGTATTTCTGGATTTCTGCAGAGCGATATGGTGTTGTCTTGATGGATGAGAGAATGAATCATATTTTCCCGCAGTTCTCCCGGTTGTTGCGGAGCAACCAACGATCTAGAATCGGATGACGCAAGTAATTCTTCAGAAACCGCAAGCCACATGTTCGCAACGCCACATCTCCAGCTCCTTCCTGCTCCGACAGAGTTCACCAAACTTCAAAACGCACCTTCTTTCTTCAAATCGTAATCGGAAGCTTGCAGCTCATCGTGAGAACTGCAAAGATGGGCTCTAATCTTCCATGTGAGTATGGATGGCGATCTCTTGGAAACGAAGCTTCATACCCATTTTGCGATCTTTCTCTACACCTTTCGACTTGAGACAGCTATGCTGACCAGACGTGTGTATCTAGACGCTGCTGATGCAGAAAGGTCAGTCCGAGATTTAAATTCCCATAGACATCCATGCGCGCCTGTGAAAGCTCGACCAAACTTCGAAGCTCCAAAGCTAATACCATCGAAGCCCATTGAAGCCTGCTGAATTACAAGTTCTACGGTCCCAGTACGAGAAAGAAGGAGAGCACGTTGGAATACAAACGATATTCAATTTTGCATGGGTGGGTACATGTTCACTCCTATTACATGTCATACTAATGTCTTCATAGGGACTGATCAAGTCATCAACCCGTCAAGACCAACAAGAAGGAGTCCGCCTCCTCTCAGACATCTTTAGGACCGCCCCCGAACGAAGGAGAGAATGTCTCTACTATCTTGCATTGGGGAACTACAAGCTTGGAAACTACGCAGAGGCACGGAGATACAATGATTTACTGGTGGACTTGGAGCCAGCAAACATGCAGGCTGATAGTCTACGGGGTTTGATTGATGATAAGGTCGCGAAGGAAGGTTTGATGGGGGTTGCCATTCTCAGTGGGGTCGCTATTGCGGCGGGCGTAGTTGGAGGGATGATCTTCAAAGGCGTGGGAAGAAGGGCCAGGTAAAGGATTGGATGCGGCGTACTGGAATTGATGACACGGCATAATGAATGTTTTGATATACCAATAGCAGACAGGCGTGTAATACTATTATGCTTCGGTTCCACAACAATTTGTTATTTTCAAACTGATGTTCTTGTTCCAGTCTGATCTGGCTTCCACTGGATGGAGATACTTCGCACTCACCCTGCGGCTGAGCGAAGTGATTCAGACATACGAAGTCAAAAGAAGCTCATCGAATCATTGAACCTCCAACGAGACACGTCTTCCAATTTCGCAGTGCAACATCAACGGTTGTACCACAAAGCGGGTTTAGACATACAGTCTTTGCCTTTGCTTTTAACGATAAACCTCAATCACCAACAAGTATCAACTATTGAGAAGCAAGGGTGTTCTCCGATCAATTTTACAAGGGTCCTGCCAAGACGCCCAGGTGACGCACGCGTTTAATCCACCGCATCTTCTGACGAGTTCTTGAACTCATATTGAACTTTCATTTCAGACCCTCCTTCACTTCAATGATCACTTTCTGTATCTTACCAACCAAATCTCAGGATCAACAGCTTTCTCGCCTACTTTCCCGACTACCTTCCTCGATTCCTCATTACATATCAGGTCAACTGCAAGGCAGCTTGCCACACTCAAGTTGGTCGCGCCTTGCCAGTAAGCTCAGAACACGAATTTGGGCAGACAAACTTATTGCTCCTTTCGATAAGGCTGCTTCTATTACATTCCCATTAGAAGAGAAATCAACACTCTGGCGTTCCGAGCTGTGCGAAACACCGGCCTAGCATTGAGCCTGGGTCTGACTGCGCTCGCGCTCTATCAAGGCGTTCGAGACGCCGCCATGGAAAACAGCGAGGCTTCCAGCCAAAACTTAGATGCTTCTGGACCTAGAGAAGTTGTCTATTGCCACCAGTGCGAGAATGAATGGTATCGAGATGAGAACGGTTTAGTGTGTCCGCGTTGCGAAGGAGAGGTCACAGAGATAGTCAGTATATCGCCACATCGACGGCTTCTATTGCTAACAAGTCAGCAGGTCATTCCGGAAAGCGACCCTCGGCCTGGCCAAAATGCCCCTTCACCGCCACCAGACCTCCGCGATCTTGATCACCACAATCCATGGGCTGCAGATAGTGATGTGTCGGATCCAGAAGAAGCTGATATCGAAGAGCATATCACACACGGCCCTGAAGGTTCGATTTTCATATCACAAACGATCCGTTCACATGGTCGACCACGCGCTACACGGTCCAGACGGAATCCTGGACAGGGACCAGGAGATCCAAACGACGTTATGCGAGATTTCCAAAGCATGTTAGGAAACCTCATGGGGCCGAATTTCCGTCCTGGCCAACCTGGGAGATCAGGTCACGACGATTTATTCCCACCTCCTTCAATGGGCCTGCATTTTGGCGGTGGTGGATTACAAGGTGGTGCAGGACCAGGAGTCATTGGCGGAAGATTCACGTATACAAGCAGACGTCTACCTACAAGAAATGATCCTCAAGCACCGCCAGATATTGCTACGTACGTCTCCCGTTCTCCTTATGGTCGCCCCCCTAATGGTCCCACCTTTTTAATTCTTCATATTACTGCAACTCCTGACCAGCTTCCCAGTCTCCTTGGAAATATATTTGGTGGATTGACCCCTCCAGGCGCTGCGGTAGATCATGAAGCTCGTGGCGGGATGCCAACCGGCCTTCAGGCCCTGTTTGGCACTTTATTTAACCCGGCGAATGCCCGAGCTGGCGATGCAGTCTATTCCCAAGAAGCTTTAGATGAAATTATCTCCGCGTTGATGGAGCAACACCCTACTAGCAACGCCCCTGGACCAGCTTCACCAGACGCCATTGCAGCCCTACCAAAAAAGAAATTGGATGAGAAGCTTTTGGGTCCAGAAGGTAAAGGAGAATGCAGTGTCTGTATGGACGACGTGCATATTGGCGATGAAGTCGTTATGCTACCATGCAATCACTGGTTCCACGAACTCTGTGCGGGAGCTTGGCTCGGCGAGCATAACACCTGCCCCATCTGTAGAAAAGGCATCGAAGGAGCGGCACCACCTGCAAGCCCACCATCAAACAGCAGAAGATCCAGCCAAAACGGACAACCTTGGCCGTCACGGGCAGAACGTTTATCACGCCGGTTGAGTCTCGGATCACGACAGAGCAGAGAGAACACCGGAGGTCGAAATGAAGCTCGCTTAGATTCCATTCGAAATGCTGGTCGTCTTACACCAACTGAAGAATCCGGTCCTAGGAGATGGCAGATTGTTGGGGATGACTTTACACGTGGGATGCCAGGAAGTCATTCATCGCCAAGAAGACGGGACTCTGAGATGAGTGTTGATAATCAGCGAGATAGCAGAAGAGGAAATACGAGCGGAAGTGATCGATCACGGGATTCGAGACGGAGCTCTGGTTCTGTCTCTGGTGGCGGCCATAATGGTGGCAGTGGACCGATGGCCTGGTTTCGAGATCGTTTCTCGGGAGGGCATGACCGTCAACGTCGGGATTAGGTGTCGATCAAAGTCCGGTTGAAATAAGGAGTACTGTGTAGTCAGTATTGAATGGATCGAGCGATGACATGGCCAAAGCTAGAAGCTGTCTAGAGGCGTTAGGACGCGCCGGCTAAACTAGTATCTTATGAGATACGGCTGAATATTAGCGAGCGAGATTGCTTGTCATGATGAATAGCGAGATCTTGCGGTGACAGTCTCTGAGAGTACAATGACAACGATAGAAGTTGCCAAGATAACAGAAGAGGTTCTCGATACGGCGACGTTTACCTTCAGATATCATGCGCTTGAGCGTTCTATGGAATTCACACTATTATATGCATTATAAATTGTGTGATTTAACTTGATCATAGATATTTACTCAATACAGCAACTCTCGTCTTCGCCACCTCGGAACCATTCTCCCCTTCACTCATGCGTTGCATTATTTGTATCATTTGAACTAATCGCGTCAGCCTATATCAGGGCCCAAAGAAACCTCGTCAGCAAGAATTAAGCAGGAAACGACATACCGATATCACCCTTAGCTCTAATAAACAGCGGATCCCTAGTCACCTCCTCATCTTCCACATCGACTTCGCTCTGTTTCGCTCCCTCCACGCCCTGTTCTCTCAGCACGTCCCCGATAACCATCGCCTCCAAAAATGCCCGATGGTTAAACACCCACCACACCTTAGCTTCAGTCTCGAATAGCTTGTACAGCAAGAAAAACGCATTTATAGCGTCGTGCGCGGCCTCCAAAGCTCCTCGCACATTCACGGACACCTCGGGACTTTCACTGCTGTGTAGTAACATCACATTGTGGTAGTAGTTAGAGGTCATAAATAGGGTCTGTCGTACGATGCGCTTGTTGCTTTGTGAGAGGACGGCGAGGGATTCGTTATCCCAGGAGCGGAAAATATCTGGGAATGACCGAAACACAGCTTTAAAATCAGACAGCAGCTTTGTTTTCTGCCGTGGTGTAGAACAGATTGGTAAGTCTAAAGAGCGCGGGGAACAAATAGTTTCTTGCACCAGGTTCGCGAGTGTCCAGCAGCCGCGGATATAAGCTGTGTCTGTGGGGTTGGAGTGTGCGATCGAGGATGAGTCGTCGATGAGGTCTGCAACATTTACGTCTGTGTGGGTTGCTGATGGGGGCAGGGAGAGAAGCACCGTTAGGAATGTGTCTTGTAAAAGCACGGCCTGCCAGAGTTTGCGCCGTATTTGTTTTTCGAAGATTGAGGCGCTGGGACATACGATGTTGGGGTCTCGATGAAGGCCCATGGCGTAGGCTTGGCGGATTAATACACCGGCGAAAGCCCAGCCATCCGAGGCGTGGTTGTCATTTATTAGGAAGTAGGTTATTAGTACCATCGCCTGGATGGAGCGCACGGAGGCTTTATTCATATAGGAGGACATACGGAGGGCTTGGTGGGCTGCCGAGACGTAGAATTCTGCTGTTTGTTGACGTTCTTTCGGGGAGGTGGTTGTTACAAATTGAGTGCCCATGGCTAGCATGGCGAAGACCATCGCTACCAATGTACCATCGACTCGGTCTTTTTCTGGTTGGGGTAGGGACCAGAATTGCTCGTAGTCCGCGTAGAACGTTTGTCTATGGATCATGGGGTATACAGGATCGACACATTCAAAGTAGCGCTCCACGAGGATGTCCGCTTGGAGTTTCTCTGGCAGCACAGAAATGACTTCTGGGAGGCCTCCTTGACACGTCCAGTAATTTGCGAACGGGTGCTCGGAGCCGATTCCGAAGACATTGGAGGCCGTTGGGTGGGAATACGGGACGTTGGATAACAGCCCAATGGATGATGATGTTGACCCTCGAGATGCACTCCTTTCATGTGAATTCGGAATTTGCCTTGGTGCTTCAAATCCATTTGATACTGAAGAAGGCTTCTTAGGTGGTTTGGTCATCCGCCGCGAATTATTGACTGACCTGTTGGTCTCTCTGCGGCGATATTAGACGAAAGGTATGACTTGGAGAATAAGACTCACTCAATCACATTGGCAACATGCGCATATTTACATTCTGTTTGTCTCTTGATGCATGCGATACAGTGTGGTCTTCCTCTATCACACTGTGGAGATAGTCAGCATGGATTCACTGATATGGACCGAACGTTGTTGTCAAGAACTGCGGTGAACCCTTGGACCACCACCTATACAAGACTGAACGGCAGCTTAGGTGTTATGGATTGGAAATAAACTGATAAACTTTGCTAATTATAAGGGTAAGGTCAACGATAGAAGGTGTTACAGGAAATATCAAGAGGGACGGTAGAACTACTTGCTCAATTTGCCCCTGAGCGATAATTTCAATTCTCAAATGAATCACGGATCCACCCCATATATTGCTCCAGCTCCAGTTGTTTGAACAGTCGACTTCTACCAGCTAGGATGAGGAGCCTTGGTGACACCAAGCCATCATTTCGAATACTCACGTTCTCGGCATTGATCCCTCATCACTTGATAATGGTTCCAGAAAATACGAGTTGCTTTAAAAACGGACGATTGCACTGACTTTTGTCTTCCTTTCCACACACTCTTCGCAAGACAGAGTAGGTTTATTCCTCTTTTGTTTCTTCTTGGGAGGCTCTCCAGGCAATCCATCCTCGGCCTTTATGGACGCTGAAAGAGAACCTTGAAAAGTGGTTCCAGTACCCGTCGGCGATAGCGATGGATACAGCTCTGGGGATATCTGGTTAATCTGATCCATGCTGGCCAGGTCCTTGGTCTTGGTCCTGGACCTTGGACCTTGCGCAACTGTCAGACGTGATACGAAGAATGGTTGATGGAAATAATGCCAGCGTGGGTAACGTTCCTTGATTTATTGCCGGAGAGCAATGCGGGGGAAAACCGTAGCTGCAACCGTCAACAGTCTCGGCCTCCGTAGTAGACACTTGTTCTTGACCCGTGTTTAGCCCCTGTAAACAAACACGCTAGGTTTAAAAGGGGCTCGCTTCGTCACGTCGCGTACTCCGAATATTCGAGGTGCTTTCCAAGTACTATATTGCCATGCTAGGCTTCAATGGATTTTATTTCGTCTCCTTCTCTCCCGTTTACCTCTGATCCCGCCTTATTCGACGATTGGGAAGAGCAATCAGATCTTAGGACTCTACCTTCGAGTACTTATTCCGACGATATCGAAGCTCTACACCTCGTCACGGAGGAAACAGTCGCGAGAAAGAATAAGGAGGGCGTGGTGATCCAACATCGCGCCTGGCCCCGAGGAGAGCCATTCCGAAGTGACGCAGAATATACTTTGGGTATCATGTTATTGTGATGATCTGATGAGAAATCATGCTCAATTGTTTCCAGACACACCACTTCGATCGAAGCATCAAACCCCACCATCCTCCCCGCCGGTTCTCAGAATGCCTTCCCCATCCTCCCCAATCGCATATCCTGCGGACTCCTCCCCTCCAGCAGGTAAGCGGCCGTTATCATCGACAATTTTAGAACCCCGAAAGCTCAAAACAGTTGGCGGGTTTCTGCTCGACGATTCAGACGGAGAGGAGGACTTCTCTCGTGAAGAGCCAGCCCCAAAGCGGCGAATGTTAGGCAGCCATCGATCGCAAAGCCCTGATACTCAACAAACTACCCCGGAATGTACGCCAGCAGAGAAACAGAAGATTACAGGAGGGCTCCCAATAAAAGATAACGAGGCTAAAGCTCAAGCTCAAGACAAACTTCCCCTACCGACCTCATTCCCCATTTCTATTGCCGAAGACTCGGGTGGTCCTTCATTTGCTCCATTGCCCTCTTTCCTGCTCAAGAGAATTTCAAGGAGCTCTGAAGTCCTCACTTGCTCTGGAGAGTCGATCTCCATACAGCAGCGAAGGAAAACCACTACTATTCCCTTGGAGCAGTTAGTAGCAGCAAGATCTACGACAAAAGCCGGGCGGGCGAAGAAGAGCTATTACGGGATCGATATCCACCAGTTGATTGATGACGTTTCTAAAGAGGCTATCCAAGATTCGAAAAGGAAAGAGAAGCTTCCGATAGTTCTGCATTCAGTAGAAGATACAACTGTCAAGCCAAAGCCACGCAGGACTTTGATGTGGACGGAGAAATACCGAGCAAGAAATTTCATGGAGTTAGTGGGAGATGATCGCACTCATCGACAAGTTCTACGATGGTTGAAAGCTTGGGACCCAATAGTCTTTCCAAAATCTGGAAAGCCAAAATCAACTGTACCAAAGCGACCTGGAGCCGAAGCAGAGGAAGAGAAGTCTCACCGGAAGATTCTTCTCCTAACCGGTCCACCCGGGCTTGGTAAAACGACCTTGGCACATGTTTGTGCCCGCCAAGCTGGGTACGAGGTTATGGAGATCAATGCAAGTGATGAGAGAAGTCGAGATGTTGTCAAAGGCAGGATAAGAACCAGCGTGGGTACGGAAAGTGTCAAAACTGGGGCCACGGTCACTTCGAAAACTGGACATGTGCAAAAGAATGCTCACCCTTTGTGTGTGGTGGTCGACGAAGTGGACGGCGTTGTTGGAGGTTCTGGTGGATCCGGAGAGGGAGGCTTTATTAAAGCCCTGATCGATCTCATCATGTTGGATCAAAAGAACTCCTCGGCGGTAGTAGCTAATTCGGGCTACGCCAAGAAGAAGAAGAAAGGAGATGATTTCCGGTTGTTGCGACCTTTGATCCTGATTTGCAACGACGTCTATCATCCAGCCCTGCGGCCTCTAAGACAGTCCAGCTTTGCTGAGATTATACATATTAAAAAACCACCTCTCGATGCTGTAGTCACTCGCATGAGATCGGTCTTTGAGAAAGAGGGTGTCGTTTGTGACAGCGATGCGGTACGTCGACTCTGTGAAGCTACATGGGGCGTCAGTGCTACGGAATCTCGAAAAGGCAAGGAAGGCACAGGAGAAGGCGACCTTCGAGGGATAATGGTTGTCGGGGAGTGGGCCGCTGGGAAGTTGAAAGCTTCTCAAAAAGATGGAAAAGTGAGATTGACCAAGAAATGGGTGGAAAAGAATATGTTGAGCAATCTTTCACATGGTGGAGGTGGTGCTAGAGGTGCAGGAAGAGGAGGGGTAAAGGAGGTCGTCAATCGTGTCTTTCTTGAAGGAGCTGGATTTCCCAAAGACCAGCAGGCCAACTATGTCCCAAATCCTGATACTCTTGATTACCAACCAAAGACTCAGCTGGGCGTCGCAGAGCTTGCAAAGAAGGCGGGTATGGACAGGCTGCGAGAGATGGTCGATACCTGTGGTGACATTGATCGCATCCTCACCGATATCTTCTTGGAGTACCCCAATCAACCTTTCAACGATGACAACATCTTATCGAAGCCTGATTCCGCCTACGAGTGGTTGCACTTCCACGATATCTGCTCATCCCGAGTCTTCTCCCACCAAGAGTTCGAATTGGCACCCTACCTCAGCCAACCTGTCCTGGCTTGCCATCATCTCTTCTCATCTCCTGCACGACACTACTTCGGTGGGCAAAATGAAGGCAAGAGATGGGGCGAAGAAGAAGACGTTGAAGACCCAGTTCCGTTCTCAGGACCTCGAGCAGATTACGAAGCGCATGAGGCGTTAAAGTTCAACCGAGACACGATCCAGACACTGCAATCTAGTTTGAACGCGACTCTTTTACGAAGCTTCAGGAGTCCGGAGAACATCGCTACCGACTTGCTCCCATATCTTGTCCGGATGCTGACACCAGATATTAAACCCATTATTGTAGGCGGAAGCGGCGACCAGAAAGGCATCGCCAGTGTACGCAAAGAATCCGAAAAGTTAATGGTCAAAAAAGCCGTGGGTGTGATGGGTGAGATCGGAGTAATATTTGAGCGTGGGAAACTAGAAGGCGATTTTGGAAATAGAGCTACTCAATGGGTGTATCGCATGGAGCCGTAATCCTCCCTTTCCGATTCACAAGCTCTCTGCTGACAATTGACAGGCCACTGGACGGATTGATCACATTCGAAACAGCCTCAGTTTTTGGATTAGCACCTGCGCCTGTCCGCTTTGCCGTTCGTCAAGTCTTGGATCAGGAATACCAGAAGGACACCATCGTTCGCGAGAATGCCTTACGACAAGCTCGCTATAGAGCTGGAAATCCAGGCGACAATATTGATTTCTCGTTTGAGGATAAAAAGGAGAACAAGAGCCATCATACTCATGACCGTGTGTTGGGTGAGAAGAAAGACTTCTTTGGCAGGGTAATTAAGGAGACGGGCCCGCTGCAGGAAGTTGCAGGGAATAAGGAGGGCGACGGGAGGAAGGAGTGGGTTAATGCGAAGGGAAAGAATGATAATAAGGTTTGGGTCAGTTTTCATGAGGGATTTTCGAATGCGGTGAGAAAGTCGATTACGGTTGAGGAGTTGCTTAGGGGATTGTAGGTATAACTACTTAATGAAATTATGATCGTCGAGGTTGATTTGTCCTTTCCAACTTGAGGATTAGATGACAGATGAAAGAGCAATGCTTAATAGGCTTGGGATGATTGTTGTGGCGTATCCCATTGATTCGACAATACATCCTCGACAAATTCTTCCATCGCTATAAATCGGTCCCTGATTTGTTGAGACTAGTGTAGAATTCTTGACTTCTTCTCTCAGTGATATGTCCATCCGAGCATGAATTAGCAACTACGGCCTCATTCAAGTTTCCCAGAAGATCGAACAGCATATAAAAGTATGTGCGGATCTATAGCAACAGGAAACGAAAGTTTGGACTCCTAAACGATTGTCACCAGTCATGCCTGGTGAGCGTCCAACAACCCAGTGTAACAGGTTTAGAATCTAGGCTCTAGTAAATTTGTAATGCTGCGATTTACGTATAAGAGATTCATGCTTCGGCGCTTCCGCAGCCCCCAACTCGTGAAACATCTCTATCAGTATCCTCCCATCATTCCTCGTCACCTACAAAAGTCAGCGCTGATATCTGATCCACCAACTTACTACTCACGCATCAACACCCTATACATCTCCGCCTCAGCATTCATATCCCCCGCACTCCTAGCCGTTCTCTGACTGTCCTCAATCCTCGGGAATTTCCCCCTCTGCTCTGGCCTCGCTCCATTAACCCCATCCCAAAACCCACCCCCAACATTCCCCTCCTCGCCCTGCAACCGATCATAAATGCCGTCTCCCAGCCCCGCGCTCTCCCGGGTCCTAGGGATGATATGACAATGCACATGCGGAACCGTCTGTCCAGCCTCCTCGCCATCCTGGATCGCTAGGTTGAAAGATCCATTGGCCAATGTCGCTGAAGAAGCCAGCGGGTCCGAGGATGAAGGGGAAGGGTTCGAGGAGGGGAAGTAACGCTTTGCTAGCATACGTTGGACCTTTTGCACGGTTGTGAAGAGGTCCGTCACCTCGGCGGCACTGAGGTCTGTCACGCGGTTGACCTTTCTGAAGGGAATGACCAACACGTGACCAGGTAGGATGGGCTTGATGTTGACGAGAGCGAAGGAGTGGACCGTTGTGTGGAAGACCTGGAGGGTATGAGCTTACTTGTTGAGATTTGAGGGTTTGCCTGGATTGGGAAGGATGTGCAAGATACCTGATCCGTGACTTCGAAGGGACCGAAGTGGATGAGCTTTTTGCTCGAGGAACTCATGGTGCGAATTGTAAGTGAGCAAAAGAGAGATTGGTGCGTCAAGGGCAGTATCATGTCAAGGTACCTGAATTTTGTGGGGCCTTGAAGACCTTATTCTTTCGGATGATGAGTTCCAATGCTCTGGTGAATCGTGAGGTAATGCCGCCAATGTTTGCCTCAATCGCAAGGCACAATGTTGGAGATTGGAATCGTGAGGGCATTCAGATTTCATTCTGTCAGGCCTTACGTGCTCCAGATTGAGCATGAGCATTGAAAACGAAGTTGCAGTCGACACAGTCCATTGCTAGTACAATTGTTCAAACAACTTTTCCGGGTATTCCAGATCATCACCCTGCCAAACGCCATCGCCAGATGCCAATCAATTACCTCCCATACATCTACTCCTGTTCCACCTCAATCTCCTTCCTCTTTTTCTTCTTCTTGTCCTTCTTTACTTCCTCCTCTCCATCCTTATCCCTCTTCCGTTTCTTCTTCTCCTTCATTTCCCCCTCCTTCGGCGCCTCAAACTCCTTGGCCCTCTCCTTCAACTTCTCCCTCTTCTTCTCCCTCTGCTTCTCCACCCTATCCTCCTGCAACGCCCTCTCTTTAGCCTGCTTCCCCAAGAAGTATTCCCCACTCTCGATCTGTAAGTCGACTTTGCTCTTCTCCTGCACAGGCGGGAACGGCGTGTACGTTTTCTTACTCTTATCCGTGACCTTATGCGGCACACGTCTTTTACTCAAGTTTCTCTTCTTAAAATGGGGCAAGAACCGATCCCAGCTCTCCCCAGAAAGTTCCGGATCTTTCTGTAATTCCCGCTTGATCATAAGCTCCTTGATGTGATAGATCGGGTGCACGTTGTCCATGCAATCCTCCACCACCCTCCGCACCTCCTTCAATCCTTTATACGGCCCCATTGCCGATACCGTGTTCCCCTGAACTAGCAGATAGCATTGCGTGAGCAGCTCCAACGCCTTCAGCGTGCTTCCATTCGGACCCAGTATCCTTTGACGTCTTTTGACAAAACGCTCTTTATTACGTACCAGATTCCTAATCTTGATGATATCGCACGCCACGCCATCATTCAAAATCTCCACAGCTTTCGGAGCAGGCACACTGCGGGCGAGGAGTTTTATGAGATCGCGAGCATTGAGGATCGAGGCGGGGTCAAACGTCTTCCGGGTCGTCTTGACGGTCATTGATCCTTCGACTAAATCTAGTGTGCATGCGATACCAAATTTCTCGAGAGAGCGGGTGATGAGAGGCCATGCTTCGCGCAGGTAGACTTCGCGGTATTTGGGAAAGAGTGTAGCGAAGGAGGATTCTTCTGCGAAGGTTCCACCTGCATTGTCGACGGGTTTGAATTCTTCGATCTGGATCTGTTAGTCTAGAAATGATAAAGTAAAGAGGGCTTGAACCTGCCTTCCACTTGTCAATATCATCTGTATCCCAGGGCTTATCTTTTTTGTAGGTTGAAGGCATTTTGAGGTGCGTGGGACATTGTGGTGCTGAAATCTTGCGTTCAAGAAAAGTTCAGGTAAGGATCAAACGGGACGCCGCCCTTGGATCACGTGGTTACCTTAATTTGCAATATTCCACTTCGTTGGAACATGTATGTTCACGCATAGTCATTAACGCTCAGAGAGTAAGGTGATTTTTTGAATTTTAAAATTGCCGTAGCGGCTCCTTCATGACAGCTATTGTTACACACAAAGCATCCCGTCCCTGGGAAATATTTCATCCACCCACCCTTCTGAGTCATAATCCAGCGAGGGTGATCCCATATGCTTCGTCTGAGCCCATCGATCATCAGGTAAATCACTGGGATCCATAACAGGGTTTCCATCCGCCAAACGCCATATCCCAAGCCCCTTTTGAACCCGGTCCAGCCCAAACACTCCAAACAAGCTTGCATCATGAAAAGCAGAAGAGGAGAACACAAGCTAAGGCAACTAGCAAGTAATGAAAACGCGTAGTGCGATGTCTAATGTATATTACAAAGTGCCGTTCGGTAGTTGATCCGAAGATAGATTAGGTTTCGATACGGGGTCTGGTGACGAGAGACCTGTACTTGAAGCTATGGGATCCAACGCCTTCTCCGTCATAGGGGTGTCGACTATGGCTGATCCGTCTAATAGTCCTGAAGCCTTAGCTTCCTCGATTGTTGAGAGTGGTACCGTGGGGCTACTCCCTGACTTCTTCGAGGCAAGATCCACTTCCGCTTTCTTAGCTCTGGCAGCTTTGTAGTCGCTCAAGCTGAGTTTCTTCGGACCTTTGGCAGGACTCTGTACAGCGCCATTAGTGGCGGGTTGTGGGAAAGTGCTTGGGAAGGTTGATCCAAACGGAGACTGTGATATTGAACCAGCCGCCGAAGACGGAGTAACATTCCCAGAGATTGTTCCAGATCCAGCCATGTTGGGAGTGGATAATGGAGGTGCAGGAGGCATCTGGACCCGAAGATCGGGCGACTTCTGTCCTGGGAGAGAGTTGATTCGAGCAACATTTGATTGACTAGGCCATGGAGGAGGCGGAGGTTTTATTGCATTGTTAAGCAGGAACGCAGGAGCATCGGTCATATTAACATCTATACCAGTCGCTGAAACATCGGTGGAAGGGGTCGAAGACGTAATACTCGGGTTCCGACCTCGTGAATCTGAAGGAAATTCTGGATTGAGAGCCTCTTCCTGGATCTGCCGATCTATATCCATCGATACCGTAGGAGATTCTGGTGTGCTTTGGTCCTCCGCTGCCCGCGATGCATCAATCTGCGCTTGTAGCTTGAGTCGATTCTTAAGAAGGCGCCTCGATAATGAGATGATGGACCTCTTCGGGGGTGGGGTGGCGGAGGAGCGGCTGTACCAGGCTCCTTCGACTTCGTCAGTTTGCGTGGAGGCATCGGCGTAAGAGTGCCTCGGCACCATCGACGTTTGCCGTGATCGGTGTGGCATTGATATGCTCCGGGCTATTGAGTCGCCAGGTGACCGCATCGGAGCAGTTGGTGACCCAGCGTTGAAAGGTGAATCCGATTCCCGCCTCGAGGTGCTCGCATCCACGTATTTAGTTGTACGAGAGCCGTTTGTGGTCAACATGGGAAGAGCTGCGACAGATCGTTGCCTAGGTTTCGGTACAGGTTGAGGTGTAGCTGAGGCCTGGCCGCTTATTGTCGAACCTTCCGATGTTCGTTTCTTCTTCCTTGAGGGTTGTCCTTGCTCCATCTTTCGAAACGAGTCTTCAAGGGCTGCCAGCTTTCTCTTCTCACGATCCGAAGGCTCTGTCAAGATGCCATTAGTTTCACCAACACTGTGGAGAGGAGTCAGATCTCGACTTTGGGGCTTGCTGCGAACGGATCCCGACACGGAACGACTTTCATCATCATCGTATTGGTCTTGTTGGCCCTCGCTGGCTGCTCGACTATTGGTGGCATGGCCAGTGCTCGTGGGAGAGACGTGGGTTTTCGGTTTGCGAACAGTCGAACCCTTCTTTGACTTTACTCCGTTCGATTGATTATGCAACCTGCCGTGGTAGTTTCGATGGAATCGAGCAAACGCGCAGTCGGCCCCGAGTTCGCAAGCGCAACCTCCATAGTCCGATAAGACAGTGTACGTAACATTTGTGAGGTTTTCGTACTCTTCCTCCGTGATGTCGGCTCCATCAAAAGCAGGGCCATCTGCGTCGCCAAGGTTGAGTAGGTGCAAGAAACGCGATTGGAGGTGAGCTGGAAATCGGAAATCCCATGGAAGTGTAATTTGTTCTCCGGCGGATATCGAACGTTCGCTGACCACCCAGAAATGATAATCACTTCCATGACGGATCATGGTGTCCACCGCTGCATTTGGTCGACAACTCCTTCTGGCGTAACGACAGTCTGACCCTACGTTACGGGCATCGATATAGAGTGGCAGGTAGGAGGGGAAAAAGACGAATGGTTTTGGATGAGCGAAGTCTTGCCAGCCATTACTTATATCGTTGCAATAATCTTTCTGGAAGCCGACAACACCATTGAACTCTGCAATCGCAAAGTTGTATTTGATCGGCATTTCCGCGACGAGGGAACAGAAACGTCGACCGGTGTCATTGATCATCACCTCCCTTTGGTCGACTCGAAGGTCTGGGAAAGATGGTTGCTTCGTGTCCGCTCTGATGCGCGAGAAGGCATCCTTTTCATTCTCAACGCCAGTATCCAGCCGTAATTGTTCTGGCTCATTGAGCCATAAAGTTAATCTATTGGTAACCTCGAGCGAGTATGTATTATAGTTGGTATGTTGAAATGGTCGGTCGTCATCGTAAAGGTGTTTGAAGGTGTCGGAGAATGAATGTACTAAGAAGTCTTTGGGCAAGTCTGGCGGTGTGTGAGCCGGACTTGGAGGATGGGTATGCGAGTTGGTTCGTGGCTTGTATGGAGGAGTGCGCTTGATTTGCGAGCTGACCGATTGTGTCGATCGATGGCCTTTCGTCTTCTTCGTGTGTGGGTGCTGATCTTGAGGGCTGCCGTTGCGGTTCCCGTCGTGATCGTGAAAGCCATTGACTTGAAGATCGGAAGGCTTCGTCTTTTTCTTATGGCTCTTCGAAGCCGGCCGCTTGTATTTCTTATCACCATTATCGCTGGGTGCTTTGTTGCGGCTTTGACCTTGTTGCCACTCGATCGCACGCCGTCTGTCCAAAGGTCGCGGTTTGCAGTCAGCACAGGAGTGAGCGAAATCCGGGTGTGATGTCTCTTCAGCTCGACCAGGATAAAAGCATTCGATATGCTGCCATGTGTTGCAGGTCTCGCAGTAGATCGTATTTCCATCGTCCTCGGACCAGTCGCAAATGCACTTGATGGTGTATTCGTCGGGGTTCTCCTCTACGGGCTCGGTCGCAGAAGGCGCATCGTTAGGAGAGATTGAAGACGTGGAGTGGAAGACGGTCTGAAGCGGAGTCGCGATCTGCGTCGAAATTGAATGGGGCGTTTCTGTCATAATCTAGCAGGAGCCTCTGGGTGGCTGTTCGAATAAGAGGGTGAGTTCACTGATTCCTAGGCCTGAGTCGCATGACGAAGACGGCAGCGACTCGATCAGAAGAGAGATCGCGGAGAGAGGGGTCAGATAGAACTCGGCGATTCCTATCATCAGTTGTTGGATTTGGGTGTTTGATTGTGTTATACTCGACCTCCGGCACCGTCAGGACTCGGAACGAACAAAGGCGACGATGGCAACAACGAGGATACCGGATCCGCAGAGGCAGTTGTTCGGTCAAGAAAATGAGGTCTGAGGAATGGCAGAGGATGAGCGAAGTGAGAATGGACCTTTCCTGACGGGCGGACGAAGGATTTGCGCTCGTTCAATCGGTACGGGGGTGAGGCAAGGCCGAACGATCGAGGAGGAAATGTCGAGACAAGGGCTGGTGGACAGAGCGATGCGCTTCGGTGGCGACGCGTAGTGGATAGTATTACAGACTCGAGCTGTTGACAGGAGCGATGCCAATGAGAGCCTTCTTGTGTGTCTTTGTCTGGGTGCTTTTGCATGAGTCTTGGGGTTGAGAGAGCCAGAGAGAGAGGGGGACGCTGGTGAATGGGCAAGGTTAGTTGGTTTCTCCAAGCAGACACGCTAAAAGGGTGGGTGCCGCTTTGAGGCGATGGGTGAGTTAGTTGGGGCCGCCTTACAGCAAGCATACCGTCGCATACAGCAGGTCGCGCCGTAAGATCATGAATGTGCAGGTTAAGAGAGGGAAGAATGCTGAGGGGATAGAGACAGGCGACATGAGGGATAATAAATGGATGATGAATAGATAATAATAAATAGATAAGAAACGATAATACTATACCGATGAGAGGGGCGTCTGGCCATCTTGACGATAGAGAGGACAGAGAGGAGAGACGGTAGGGACGGCAGTTACGGTAGTAACGATAAGTAGCGCGGATTCGCAGGCCAAAGAAGATTGAAGAGGGCAGAACCATGCAATCCTGTATGTTTTGAGGTATTCATGAGCACCAGTCCTTCGGCCAAGGTAAGTATGAAAAAGAAGTACTGTTATGTACTGGGTAGCTGTATAGTTGAACTCGTCAGGAAAGGCCGTCATGAGCCCCCCTCTACCCCCTTCAAAGCCTTACCAGTTGCTTCAGGCTTAGCGCCTCTGACAGTCGTAGGGCGGCGAGGCTGGTGCTGTAGATGATTGGACCATATCCTGGCTTCAAAGCCTTCAACCAATGAACAGTCCGGATGGCTGGCTTCCAGGACCCGCACTCGGAGCGTCGCTCAGAAAAAATATGCCGGTAAAGGGCAAATTTGAGACTTGAGATGGGAGCTTCTGCCTGATGCACCAGGGAGGGGATGGAATGGATGCAAGCTTCTGGGATCACTCAAGCACCAAGGAGGCCTTTCCAGTCTTAGCCCAGC
The DNA here is from genome assembly GCA_003988895.1 of Hyphodiscus sp. D1413. Lineage (NCBI taxonomy): Eukaryota > Fungi > Ascomycota > Leotiomycetes > Helotiales > Hyphodiscaceae > Hyphodiscus > Hyphodiscus sp. D1413. Next base: position 440,997 of record QYAO01000018.1, read on the forward strand.
GAATAGGAATGCCCTCACAAATCGACCATTGTGATAAGAAGAACCAATGGGTGGCCAGCATATCCCACGGATTTTCAGAATCGAGGAGTTTCAAATTGCATCTTGGAAAAAGCCAAAAGCAGCGTTTTACCAGCAACACGTGACTGGATTGAGAATGTGCGCTTACGTGCGTGTTTTCGAGGGTCGAGGATCGGGAGATCTTTGACAGAGGATCGAGAGATCTTTGGACAGTACGACCCATCGCATCACCCACCCAAGCCAAGACGGATTCTTCTCTCCCAAACCCCGAGACCAACAGGTTTCTATCACTTCTGTTCTGCAGCCTCTGTCCTGTCACTTCTGTCAGATTTCCACTTGCCTTCAATCAATTCGTCCTGTACAGACTTACATTACAGTACATTACAGTACATCACAAATCTCGTGCAACCCAATTACCTCATCGCAATTTTTGCATTTTCCAAGCCCCTGTCGACCACGACGCTTGCACAGCCTCCGGGTAATCTTGACTTGCATCCAGCTGAACTAGCATCTCAACCAATCTCGATTGGCTAGTGGCTTTTAACACTTTCCATGAGCCGCAATATCTCAGGGGAAAGTCTTCAGTCGTCAGAATCGGCTACTCGGAGCCTTCACAACTGTCTTCTCCCCTCCAGATGTCTACCAGAGACACCCAGACACTGCACCCCTTCTACCCGCCCGGGATCCACCTCTCAGGCGGAAACTTTGTACCCAATGATTGGGATGTCCTCACCCTCGTCGCGGAATTCATAGGAGGATGGGTCGTCATCGCCGCAGTGACACTGCTGGCTGTCGGAAAGATCAATCCTCGATTGAGAGGCCATGATCAAGCATTGGTGCTCTGGTTCGTCTTATGTGCGTCTTCCAAGTCCATCATTCAAACATCAAGTACGTTGAAGACACACATGCTGACACCTCCAGGCGGCTCGATCCATCTCTTCTTTGAAGGATATTTCATGGTGAATCACACCCGCATGGCGTCAATGACTGATTTCTTCGGGCAACTGTGGAAGGAATACTCCCTTTCAGACTCTCGCTACATGTTCTCCGACCCATTCGTGCTGTGCATGGAGAGTATCACGGCCATCTTGTGGGGTCCGCTTTCCTTCTTGACGGCATACCTCATCATCAGCGACTCCGCCTACCGTCATCCGGTGCAGGCTCTCGTTTCGACGGGCCAGTTCTATGGTGATGCTTTGTGTGAGTTTTCTCACGTGTGGAAAGGAGAAGGCGATGATTTCAGAGGCGATGTTGACTTGCGAAATTTCTAGATTACTTGACAAGCCTTTTCGATGACTTTTATGCTGGGAAGACATTCTACCGTCCCGAACCGTATTACTTCTGGTTTTACTTTGTGTTCATGAATGCTTTCTGGATTATTGTGCCTACGCGTGAGTGCTGACTTCTTGCTTCGTTGTCGAGAAACGGAATAGCTTCGTTGACTGAGCGCTAATGAGAATAGTGTGCGTGTATAGCAGTATGACAGAATCGGCAAAGGCGTTTAGGGCCATGGGGAGGATGGGCGTTAATGGGAGTACGAAGAAGAGCTTGTAGCTCGATTGACAGTGCCTCGTATAGAATATTTGGCAAATATCAGATGATTGCGAGTAGAGAGAGAACTGCTAGATAGAGCTCTTCTGTCCTTTCTAGAGTTCAGATTCGAACCACCGTATAGATTTAATGAGAAGGCTCGAAGCCGCCATGAACTATTAAGCAATCGTACTCTAACATCAGATTCAGTGTAATCAGTGTTCATCGTAGGCGGACATAAGTACATGTTTATCCAAGGAAAAACTCCGAATCCAAAGCTATCTGCTTGCGGCTATGCATCGAAGAAGACTCAACCCGTCCACCAGTGCACCCCTCGAAATTCTCTCCTTATGTATTTGCTAATGGTCTCTCTGTACCTCTTCCATGTGGTAGTCATTCCGTACCTCCCCTTACATATCCTATCTGCTACCCTCCTTTACCAAAGCGATATATCTGGAATGGATCTATGCAAAAGTCACAGTAGCTTCGAGACAGATGATCTTCTTGCTCTCCGGCCGCGCAGTGTATGCATCTGCGAAAACGGTATACGTTCCCTATTTCCATCGTTAGCTCTTCTCCCCTCAATCAAACCCGGCTCACCCTAGTCAATTCTACCATCAAGTCCCCTTTTCCCTCCCTCGTCCCTCACTCCCCTCCAAGCAGCCAAGAAAAAGGGGAAAAAAGAAGAAGAAAAGAAACATACCGGCGGGATCTCCTTAGGCAACGCAACATCCTTCACAATAGTAGTCTTCCCCTTCTTAATCGGACATGTCAAATCCACATTCGAAACCTGCTCGCACAGATCCGCCTCCGTGTTCACTAGTCTGATGAGACCATATTTAACCTGTAAGACAACGTAGGCGCCCTCAGAGACCTCTTCGAGAAGCTCACCGACTGCTTCGATCGTGAGTGTTGAACCCCTGTTGAAAAGAGCAATTAGTCTTAATATGTCGTCGCCACCTCTCTTACAGAACGCCGTGTAGAATGGAACCGGGTAGAAGCTGCATTGGCACGACTCCAAACTGAGTACAGAAAGGCGCAGGCTGTGTGAAGTGCGAGAGCGCAAAATCGGGTAACGTTCGGACAGGTTTGTTTATACACGGGGAAGACGTACTTAACAGGAGGATTAGGCGTCAGATTGACCTTTTCCAACACAAGCAGGTCATCATCGTGGTCTTTCTTGCAGTAGGTGAGCGGGTTATCGCCTGGTACGGCGGCGCCATCTCCAAGCGATTTCTGAGCTCCGCCCAAGAACGATAGCCCGTTGGAGGCGACGAGTGTGCTGAAAAGCAGGGTGAGGATGCTGAGGGTGAACTTCATCGTGAGTTTGGTGTTTTGGGAGGAGATTTTGAGAACAGGACGAGGCTATCGTGAGAGGGGGGTGGTTGATTGGAGGTTCCCTGTGTTGGGTTGTTTGTAAAGGTGGCGGGCCGAGCTAGGCGGCTGTGCATGGATGACATTTTGGGTCAGGAGGGCGGTGGAGATTTAGATACTGAGTAGATTTGGGGAAAGAAACCGGATAAGATTTGGAAAATCCCTCTGGGCACTCTTGACTCTTCAAGCAGTTTTAATGCATATATTCATTTGGGTTCGTCCTGGCGGTTTTGGAATACATATGAACTTGGACTAGTTGTTCAAGTCCTTTCTCAAATTAGGAGGAAACCGCTGTCATGTTTGCACATTCGACAAACTCAAATTTCACTCGTCAACGCTAAGGCATGGCCCGTGCGTCCCACACATCCTATATAAGCTTCGACCTCCCGACCTTCTCTTCGAATTTCTTTTCTCTTTTTTTTCATACTTACCTTGTTGAAGCACTGGTGCTCATGAATACCTTGTGCTGCGATACGAGCCCTTCATTGCACATCGAGGCGGCGAGAATCGTTGGCTTTCCTTCGGGGACGCCATCGGCGGAATTTTTGATTGCTCTCCTATCTGGAGTATTTTTCATTGATGCTTGGCCTCGTGCTGAGTCTTGAAGAAGAGTAGACGAAGGCTTGATTGAATATACCTGTGTAGATTGCTCTCAGATGTGAGTGAGTAGGAGTCCATGAACATCAAGCATTAGCTCGTTGTGAGAGAGAATGTCTCCGGCAGGCAGTCAATTTGTCAGGTAGATTTGAATGTGAACGTAAAAACGGGCTTTAAGGAGATAGATAGAAATATGATGATTGAGTCGGCGTTGACAAACGACATGCCTTTGCTCCTGGCTACATCTGGTCTGTTATTTGACAGCAGTGTCGGACATGCTGAACGCGATAGTGTATGATTTCTCTCCTGATATCGAGCGCCTCCAAGTGCACAAATGATCAACCGTGAACCATGATTTTGTGATTTAACATCACTTCAAATGTACTGACCATGTGGCTTATCGACTCCTTTTATCCTTACATTTGATGTGAAGAGGATGCTCTCCCTTTATGCCCTTTCGAGGTTCCTCCTCCGACATCATTGACGCTTCTCCTTGAATTGTGCACTCTGCTTCACTATTAAGCAGTCACTCACGATCTGAGCACAAGTTCACATGCACTATTCCAGCGAGTAAGATCGCATCAATAAAGACATTAGACACACCTCTGAGGAGGATACAAATCTGACCTCTTCACAGTCATTGCCCCTAATAATGCTGTGAGGAAATATGGGAAAGAAAATCCTGCTACAAAGAACCGACAACCTTGATATTTCTGTCGAGCTCCCCTTGGTGCCCCATGGTTCTCCGCTTAAGTTATACGATTCTAGTAGACTGTGTTCACTGTACTTTACTTAATCTGCTCCAAGAACATCCTTTCAAGTAAGGCCATATTTGATAACCATCCTCGCCTTCCGCAAAACTCGGCCAGAGAGAGAGCTGGAGGATGATTTGTTACTTGGACATTCTCCTTGTCGATGTAACGATCATTATCGGTAAGCTTCCAGTATTTACCATCCGCTCAACATTTCCTAGGACGAATGTTCCTCAGCCAGCATCTCCGCAGTGGTGGAAAGATCGTCTCTTTTAACATCGAAGTAGGGGGAATGGAGTACCAGCATGACTTCTCCTCATTGCCAAAATTCGATTGTTAATGGTTGGAGCACTGGGGAGATGTTTAATCAGATATATCAACTGCTCTCACCTGCCTGTTCGAGTCGATGATTCCGTGGAGTTGCACAAAGTACGAGGGAAAGAATTACGGACAAGGCTGATTCTATTGACTAAAAAATACTCGATGACATGAGGTCCTTTGATATAACCCAGCAAGACATGATATCTACAGTCCAATAGCTTACCAACCCACACATGATGAAGAGTGTGTTGACAATGGACACTTAGTATGCCCCTCCAAATTTGGAGACCACTTGCTCAAATTTCTATAGCAGTCTTGAATATCTTCTCTACAGTATCCAAGGACTGTCACACCCTCCTCAGTAATAGAATATTTAAACAGCTTCAACCTTGTCAATGGCTGCGCAAAGGAGTATGTGATGCTCGAGCTCAAGGTTTATTCGATTCGTGATAACGCCTGTACTGAACCATTCGCGAGCCCGCTGGCAACGCTCTTATTTCATACCCCACCAAATGATATACATAATCTACCGCCATTTACTCTCCAAAGAGTCTTCGCACTCTTCTTAAAACACTATCCTTCTCTGGGTCGTACGGATGGTCTTTACTCGGGATTTCGAGCAGGGCAGGGAAAGCAGCAGTGTACGTATCTACTCGGTGGCGGATTCGTTCAGCAATCTACGGCATTATCAGCAGAAGCTCCCACTTCACAGGAGTGACACTTGCGTGTTGGTTTATCAACAAAATACCGATATCCTTCCTCTCACTTGTGAACCTTTCGAAAGCTTGTTCAATGGCTGCATTGTCCGTCTTGCTGTCAACTACCAGGAAATTTTTCTGCGAATCAGGTGGCGCCGTGACATGCTATTCCAGAATTAACATCCAACATCCATCATCGTACTCGTAAAGAGGTAGGCAATTCGTACACCAATGCCTGCCAGAAGTAGACCTGTAACTGAATCCTGGGGTTTGGTCAGCGGTAGCTAAAGTACATGGCAAATATACTTACCTCATCTCCAATTACCGCAAGGAATTGCCTGTCTTTGTAGGCAGAAGGTAGAGCGGCCATTTTGTGTAGACGCTCGTGAGTGAGGTATGCTGAAGCCGATCTTCAAGAGCTTGAGAAGCTTCGACCAAGCCCCCCTCGCTAGATAGGCATAGCGCTATCTGCAACCCCTGCCATCCGAAAGCCGCGACGAAATTGAGTTCTAGGTAAACAAAGAATATCTCAAACCGCTGACTTCTTATAATGACTTGAGGATGTGAGGAGTCAAGTCAAAAGTCGCCAAAATGCCGAGACTCGTGCGACGGAAACCCTTGCTGGAGCGAATTAGCGAATACCTGAATCCTGGAGATTTCCTGCTATGGTTGTCAGAGTGGTTTGAAACCAGCGATTGGGATACCAAACAAGTCGGAACTCCTATTGCTCTGGGACTGCACGTGGTTATGTTGATTTCAAGGGCAAACAGTGGCTCAACATATGGAAGCGGTAGAGACGATGTTTTTGGAGATGTCGACTTCAGTTCAAGCTGGCTCAGCTACATTGTGAGTTTCCAGCTGAGTAAATAGTGCTCAACTGACTTTCCCAGGCAGCTTTCATTGTCCACGTCCTAACCTACTTCTCGATTGCGAATGCGATATACACATACTCTCGAAAACGTCACTATCGCCTCTTCGAGAGCCCCATCGAAACCCCACAAAGCACCCCCTCTGCTCATCGAGTGCGCGTCGACTCTTCACCTGTGGCATCTTCGCCCCTTCGGTTTTTGAGCAGCTTACTTGGAGACACCAGCGCTGAATCTAGAGCTCATCCAGACCCTACTCGAGATGTTTGGGAGCTTGCAGTGTGGGATCCACTGCCGGTCTGTTTACGGTTATTCTGTTTGTTCAGTCCGGGTCATGTACTGGTTTACTGGGTTTTTCTTCCTACGCTCTCATCCGACCCACGACCCAGCATTACGGTTTTCACAACTTTACTTCTTCAAATCCTCATGTCGTCGCAACTTTTCTTCTTACAAACAAGTTTTTCTCAACAAGAGAAAGACTCTGCGATCATCCATAAGGAAGTCATGAGCGAGTACGATATCAAATTCGTACATCCGCGATTAAATCCTCTCGTTCGAGATGTTGGTACACAATATGCCGAGGGCAGTGAAGAAGGAGACAAAGTGGATACACATACACCGACAGTTGTCCTCCAACGAGGAGTCTTTAAGACCAACCCCAATCCGAATTATGCCAAACATGTGGATCCGGAAAACAAGACTGGAATCTCCTTGAGAACATTTTCTCCTCCGGTAGGCGGATACACGCCATCTGCCTACAACTCGCGAGACCCAACACCGTTTACAGGCGTCACACCTCGAACGGCGATTCGCCAGCCTCAGTTCAGACAAAGCACTTCTGGAGCAGTTTCAACGAGTACAAATACAGGCGATGGAGGGAGTTTGGGAGTGTTCAGTCATTCCAATTCGCCCCTGAAGAAGGCCACAAGCATGTACGACATTCAAGGTGGTGGACAACGGGATCTACCCAGGAACTCCGCTGAAATGGCCAGAAGGGAGATTCAGGACCAGAGGGAGAGGAGCAAGAGTCCTGAAAAGCGACAGAGTGATCTAAGTCGAAAGTTGTTCGGTCATCTAGAGAATTCGGGGGGAGATGGAAGACGAACAAGTGCGCCTGTGCCATTGGGAGGAATAAAACCAGGGCTAGGGAACATTGGCAGCCCTTACCAGAGAGGGCCTTCAAGGTGGTGATGTATGCATTTCATGGAGTATCAAGATTTGGGAATTGCTTTTTCACACCGATCCGAACAATCTTAGTGAGATCAAGCTTGTCATATTGAAGAAGGGCAGATCAGCATGGTAGGCGTTCTTAGTCAGAGGGAAGAGGATTTTTATTCCCTTTGGTCGCATATACCATAGTAATTGACCTGTTTTCAATGTTTTCAGTCAGACGTTTTGTTTGTGAGTTCAGTTTTCTTAACGCCTTCGATGGTTGGTCCTGCCTGGCTCCTTCACTTTCTCTTCGAACATTCCGTTATAGGAAGTCAGCCCTCGAGCTTCGCCAAAATGATATGCCGGTATGCCACCGCCTCTCCTCGCCTCAATTCCAGTCCTTTCCCATTCTATCAACATATGTATTCTCACAACCAAACATGTCAGCAAATTCGACCGCAGTAGAGCCACCAACTCCATCTCCACATCCACTTAACGAATCCTCTACAAGTGCTTATAAGACTTCTCTTTTCCAAAAGCTCAAAATCAAGAATTCACCACCCATCGCGTTCGACACGCGAGCTCGTCATCGCAACAAGCACAATCGCTCAAATTCTTTCAACGGATTGGTGTCGCGTATGCTACCCTCACACCGCGAAGAAAGGGGATACACGCTCCGAAAACAATATGATAAGAATAGCAACCAGGATCCTGTGGAGCTCATGTTTGGTGTATCTGGCCTAAGACTTCGTGATGTAGAATCCGATAAACTTGGTATTGATGGTGGGTCCGATACCTGTACGCCCTTTATAGATACCACGTTGACTGTGTTTGTCCTAACTTGTTCCTTTCCTATAGGAGAACCCGATTATTCGAGGATTCAGGATATCTCAGATGGGCAAGAGCACAGAGGCGGCCGCGATGGCGGGACTGAGTCTGGAGATCGCCTTAATGAGAATAATGGTAACCGTCGAGCAATGCGTAAGCGATCCCAATCCGTGAGCTGGGGTCGGAGATTCGGATTGAAGAGAGATGTCAGAGATGAAAATCCTTCATACCAGCAGGACGGCGAACAAGGGAGCAAGATACCTCTGCTGGTCATCGAAAGGGAAAGCCCAGAATCGAGGAGCCAGAAAATGTTTGACAATAAGAAGGCAAGACGGGAACAGAGACGGAGCCTACGAGAAAGTGGAGATTTCCTTGGCGTACAAGGCGCGAACCCAAGGACTGGATTTTGGGACGTTAGTTCCGGCACGAGTAGCAGTGAACCGAGTCAGATGAGTGAAGATACGAAGAAGAAACTCGATGAGGGGGCGAAGAACATTGAGGATCAGAAGAAACGATATGAAGATGCCAAGGCCAAACATGAGATAGAGTTGGTACGAGTGCAGACTCTGCGAAATAACAAGAGGATGGAGAAGGAGAAACGGAAGAGTATGGAACTCAAAATGAAACAGAGGAGACGAGGAAAATGGAAGTTGAGCGAAGAAGGTTGGCATAGTCTCGCTGAACCAGACTTGAGTCCCATTGTTCAATCCGTGGCTGGAAGCCCTGGAAAAGGTATGTTCTAGTCTCGCATTGGGTATTCCAAGACTTATGAGGTCACAGAAACAGCTCCTGACGATCGGCTCTTCCCTATGCCCACCGCGGATGATCCAACTCCTTATGCTAATCCGCACAACATCGGGCCGCAGGACTATTTTGGTCACCGGTTGGTATCTTCTCCTTTAGTAAAGGAACGTTTGACCGCTCAAGCAGCGTCACCTGACTCTTTTCGGCGCAGTACATCTATACAAAGGAAGCCAGTTGGATCTCCCAATCGGCGCAACGACGCGGATGCCATTATTAAATCAATGCAACAGAAATCAGTCGGATTTCCGTCTCGTCGAAAGATTGACAAGAGCACGAATACTATTGTCCACACAGCCAGTGCTGTAGATTCAATAGGGAATGAGTATTCCACAGAAGAAATTGCGAAACCCATTATTAGAAAAGGCAGCACTGCGGAACATTCATTGAGAAAGGAGCACGAACTTGGAGCGCCTCCACAAGATATTCCAACCTTTGGAAATGGCAATCCAAGACTTGATGCTAAACCGGGCAGTCAAGCATTGGGCAAATCATTCTTGGAATCCATATCAGCGTCGCAGAAATTTGATTCTTTTTTAGGCAAGGTTCTCGACCCACGGTCGGAAGATATGTTAGGAAAAGAAGCTACAGCGACCTTATCCCGGTCAGCTTCGACGAGTCAAGCCTTGGGCCTCCTTCAGTCGGACCCAAACCCCAATGCTACCAGCCCATGGAAAGGTTACGGTTCTCTCAGAGAACTCCCCCCAGTCACTATCAGAGATCCATTCGCAGCTCGAATGCCGTTGAACTCCCAACCAATGAATTCAACACTTTGGGCGCGTCCAACAATCCTATCAAGTCCAAGGCGTCCAATCTCTCACATCACTACCATACCCACCATCATCACTACTGGGTCCGCTCAGCTTCTGCCCCTCCACGTCCAATTCGACGGCCAGAAGAACGAAACGCGGGAAATTCATGGCAGACGCCCATCCCTGCAGCGAAAGTCGAGTCGGATCCCACTAAGAGCGGCCTCCCTTCCGAACAACAAGCAGCCGGCTTTGCAGAGTACAGAGTCCCAAGTCGATCCAGCCGACATCGTTATATCGTCGGAACACCTTCTGGCGCCGACGAAGCAGCGAACCGCAGAATCATGTCACACGATCTCTCCTGCAAGCGACAAGGTGGTTGTGAAGACCACACCCATATTCATATCTATGTCCCAACAAACGCACGAGATGGCGTCCCCGGCAGCGCGGATCGCATTTCTCACTCCGTTCCAGAAGTTGAGACACCGGACGGCTATGAAAAAGGCAGAAGCTCAACTCAGAGAAGATTCTCTCATTCCCCCGAAGTTACGAAGGCCCACAGCAGAGGTGGGAAACCTCAATTTAGAGCCCAAGATAACCCAAGGAGGACACGCAGGCACCGAAGGTCCTTTCAAGACTAAATTAGAGGATAACGATATCCTTCGGTATCTGATGAATGGAGCAAATGCAGACTCGATAAAGACCGCAGGTTTGGAGGACAGTTTGGTGATGTGGCATCCGTCTCCGAACATAGAGAACAACAAGTCATCACCAGTTTCACCTGGACCTGGATCTCCCCCACGAATACCAGGAAATGCAATGCCATCTTCACGACGGAAGCTGACGTCTGATGAAAAGTATGGAATTTTGAGATATGGAAATGGTTCGTCTTCAATCGTGATTGGAGGCTCGCCACGTGGTGGTCAGAGGCTGCCTGCTAGCAAAGTGCAAGTAAGTCTCCCAGACTCCTTACATTCGACCAACTCCCTGCTGACTACTTCTACTTTGCTTGCAGAAAAGTAGTCTTCGTGTAAGTTATTATCTCTTTATTCCCAAAATTCCAACAACTGATTAAGAGATATCCAGTCGAAAGCAGAGAAGGAAACTGAGGACAAGCAGCTCGTGCAGGCCAAGAAGGTAGACGTCAAAAGGAGGGGCTCAGCAGACAAGCGAGCTCCTCCGAAGCCGGCTACCCCACGACAGGCGTCTATACAAGACATTAGCACAATAGCATTGCCAATGCTTCATTCTGTATGGACGTTCGTTGAGCCGGCCTTTGATGCGAAGTCCGATATTCGGAAACGGTGGGATGCTGGTCATCTTGGGTTGCGAGATATCATCATGTTTACGGTGGCCGCAGGTGTTGTCATTGCTACAATCCTTATTACTCTTTCGGGGCTTAGGATATTTCTTATGGCATTGCAGATTGTTCGAGGGCTCTGGCATGTTCTCCGTGTTCTTACTGGCTTGTGAGCGACTCTGGGCTAGGTTAGGGTTGCGGCGAGAGGGTAGATTATGAAGGGGGACAGAGTGATTCAAGTACTTTCATCCATAGCGTTCGGTTTCCAGTAGCTCTCCTTTCGGATAGACAGGTCACTCTTTTGCACAACGTCCGTCAATCAATCAACTCGTTTCAACTATTCGGGACCAGAATCGTTTACCTGTTTAACTCGATTGAGCTAGAAGCTTCTTAGTAGAGTGAGCAATCCGATGTCTTTATATAGCATAGCTAAAGCCCTTCTTGGAGCGAGCTTCTACCGCACAAAAACATCCATAGTTGTAGTGGTGTATGCGAGAGAGAACTACATTGAACCACAGAGAGAGAGAGAGATTTAAGGACTACTAGAGTTATCAGAGTAGATGTGATAGGTATGATTACTAGAGCTGCTATAGATTATGATAAATTTCAATCACTCCACCTAGTAGAGTATAGATTCATTATGCAGCTGCAACACCTTCCAAGTATAAATAGCCTGCAGCTAATTTGTAATTGCCAACTTCGCAGAGCTGATTTGTGGCAAGCCGGCATGTAGCTTGGATCATTCATTCACCGCTGATGTTGTTCTCCATTCGCCAAGCACCGAGTAGTCGCCTCCTGTCCAATCAAAGTGTCTCCATCTCAAGATGTAATCATGACCAGGGTTTGGAGCTCCCCCCGCCGATACCGGCTCATATGCAGCATTCCTCAATCCCATAACACCCCGCACAAAGCTGTTTTCTCAACAACTCCGTCTCTCACTTCTTCAAACCTTGTACGTCTCAATCGCAGACCTTCATTTTTAACAACGGACAAGGAGGATTAAGTGATCCTGCAAATATGCCTGCTGCTGAGGGAAGAGCTCAAACTCTCTACGACAAGGTCTTCCAGGACCATATCGTGGATGAGAGACTTGATGGCACTATTTTGCTGTACATTGGTATGTAGCACGATTTCAATGGTTGTATAACCTCTTTAATATTATACTGACCTTCCAACAGACCGTCATTTGGTCCACGAAGTCACTTCACCAGTATGTCATTCCCGGTCCTCCTGGCGCAAATAAAGACTGATGGGGGCAAACAGCAAGCTTTTGAGGGATTGAAGAATGCAGGCCGACAAGTCAGGAGACCAGACTGCACGTTGGCCACTACTGATCATGTATGCTCCAACTGCTCTCCATCATTGACCCAAATTAACAAGGACAACAGAATGTCCCCACCACCTCCCGAAAATCTCTCAAGAATATCGAAACTTTCGTTGAGGAAGAAGACTCCCGCCTCCAGTGCATGACCCTCGAAGATAATGTCAAAGAATTCGGCATCACATATTTCGGACTCGGTGACAAGCGCCAGGGAATCGTACACATTATCGGCCCCGAGCAAGGTTTCACACTCCCAGGTACGACGGTCGTTTGTGGCGACAGTCATACATCTACACATGGTGCTTTCGGAGCTTTGGCTTTTGGCATCGGCACATCTGAGGTCGAGCACGTTCTTGCTACGCAGACTTTAATCACGAAGCGCAGCAAGAATATGCGGATCCAAGTGGATGGCGATCTTGCTCCTGGTGTCAGCTCGAAGGACATCATTCTTCATGCTATTGGAAAGATCGGTACGGCTGGTGGAACTGGTGCTGTCATTGAGTTCTGCGGATCTGCTATTAGAGCGTTGAGTATGGAGGCCCGAATGTCGATTTGCAATATGTCAATTGAGGGTGGTGCGAGAGCAGGCATGGTTGCGCCAGACGAGATCACTTTCGAGTACCTTAAGAACCGACCTCTTGCCCCGAAATTCGGCTCCGATGAGTGGGATCGGGCTGTCAAGTACTGGAGGAGTCTCAAGTCGGACGAGGGTGCGAAATACGATGTCGATGTTTTCATCGATGCGAAGGATATCGCTCCAACAGTTACTTGGGGAACTAGTCCTGAGGACGTTGTGCCGATCACTGGAACCGTTCCAGACCCGAGTACATTTGAGACGGCGGAGAAGCAGGCGTCGGGGAAGAGAATGCTCGAGTATATGGGTCTGACTGCTGGAACTCCTATGGAAGATATTGTATTGGACAAAATTTTCATTGGATCCTGCACAAACGCTAGAATTGAAGATCTCCGAGCAGCCGCGAATATTGTCAAAGGTCGGAAAGTTGCAGCGAATGTTAAGCGAGCTTTGATTGTTCCAGGTTCCGGACTTGTAAAGGACCAGGCAGAGGACGAGGGCCTTGATAAGATCTTCACCGATGCTGGATTCGAATGGCGAGAGGCTGGATGCAGCATGTGCCTTGGCATGAACCCTGATATCTTGGCTCCAAAGGAGCGATGTGCCAGTACCAGTAATCGAAATTTCGAGGGACGACAAGGAGCTGGAGGTCGCACACATTTGGTCTCACCTGTCACTGCTGCTGCGTGTGCGATTGTTGGCACGCTCACAGACGTACGGAAACTGGCTGAGAGCAATGCTACACCTCGAAAAGCCTCACCAAAGCCAATGCAAGTCAAGCCTCACGTTGATGAGCGAGCTGAAACAGATGATGATGAGCGAGAAATAATTGGCGACCAACCAGAAGATAACGGACCTCACACAAATACTATGGCATCCTATAGCAGTGCTGGCCTTCCCAAATTCGAAGTATATAAAGGCCTTGCAGCACCAATGGACCGGGCGAATGTCGACACCGATGCCATCATCCCCAAACAATTCTTAAAGACAATTAAGCGGACCGGACTTGGCACCGCTCTCTTCTTCGCTCTCAGATATAACGACGATGGATCGGAAAAGCCCGAATTCATTCTCAACCAAGAACCCTATCGAAAATCCAAGATTCTTGTTGTCACTGGCCCCAATTTCGGGTGTGGGTCCTCAAGAGAACACGCTCCTTGGGCTCTCCTTGATTTTGGCATCAAGTGCGTGATTGCACCCTCATACGCTGATATCTTCTTCAACAACACCTTCAAGAACGGCATGCTTCCTATCGCCATCACTAACAAAGCTGATCTCGACGCCATCGCAGCGGAAGCTCGCGGTGGGAAGGACATTGAAGTTGATCTCCCAAACCAAAGGATCAACGACGCATCCGGCAAGAAAATATGCAACTTCGAGGTGGAGGAGTTTAGAAAACACTGCTTAGTCAATGGACTCGATGATATCGGTTTGACGATGCAGATGGAGGATAAGATCAACGCGTTCGAAAAGAAGATGACTGCCCGCACACCATGGTTGAATGGAAGTGGATACTTGAAGCGAGGCAAGAATGGCAGATTAGCTATGAAGGCTGTTCCTGTCCCGAAAACGAATCGTGGTGAGGAAGTTAAGGAGCCGCTTGAGTGGTAGGGATTCGAAAGGTCAGCGATTATGCCCGGCTGGTGGCTACTTGTGTTGTTTTCGGGAGGATCTTCTCAAAGATTATAGCGATATTTTACCAGACTTCACGGTCTAAATGGATCATGTACTACTGCTGCTTGCTCGTTGCCTTTATGTTTGGTGCAGATCGAAATGATACAATGTCAAGTGGCGTGTGATATCTCATCCAACTTCATTAGGAGGGCTAGGAGTTAAAGAGCTCAGGGTACGGCAAGACTATGGAGGTACTAGCACCACTATTACCCCTGACCAGAGCGTACCCCAAGCCTATTCCTATCCATGCCTCTCGGCTTGGGTAGAGGATCACTGGAATCTAGACGTTGTCGATGTCCGGTCATCGAAAGCTCATCCCAAGCAGGCCGCACAAGCAGAGTGACCAGATTCTACCGGCCATCTTCATAAGGTATGGTATTTCTTTTCACCTCCTTAACCTACCAGCCGAGTAGCCTGCACGTTCATCGAAATGCTTGGCTAGCGTTTTTCATATATCCTATTCCGATAATAACGACTAACCAACAGAATATCAATGCTGGAATCGTTCGCTCTAGACAATATTTAGCATCCAAATTCGTGAGACTGGAACGAAATATTTGTATAGATGTAAACCTGGCAATTGTCCTTCGGGATATTATGTCTGTACATCTCATCCGCCGAGACATCGGGCATGGACTTGCGTAACGTGGACTGGTATATGGTCCAGACCCGAGCAATACGGGCAAGCGGAGGCCTCCATAATTAACAGAAAGATGTGATGGTAAAGCTGGCTCCTGGCTATAGTAACAGAACCTGCTGCTTAACATTATGAGGACATCCAAAAAGAGATTAGATCACATTGCTCGCCCTGTCCTTCGCCTTTTTATCACGGTCTTGAGTAAGAATAAAAGTATATAGAAAGATTCCTCGCCAGGATAGCAAATCGCTACGTTGCCCCCGGTTTCGGAGTTTCTAGCCAATTCATATACTACTATAATAAAACCTGACTCCTTTCCTGCCTTGCTTGAGAGTTCAGTCGTTGAGGTTGCCATATGTCGGCAGCAGATTGATGACCAAAATAAGCATCTCCGTGATAAGACGGGGCTCCTCTCACCTGCCGCATTGCCAGTCCTTGCCAAGACTACTTCGTCTTCCCGTCAACTTGCCTCAATACTTCCCTTCCTTCCCACCCTTATTCTATTTCTTCCCACTCCTTCAAAGGTAGGCAGTGGGCGAAACGGGGTCCACCACTGAACAAAGGCACAAAATAGGCTTTCTCGACGCCTTCCTCTGCCTTATCCCTTCCCCCTCCACTCCTCACCTCACGAGAACCACAAATATTTCAATACTTCACCCACGCGCGTCCCCGAGCGAGTCTTTGTAACACAAGTGCATCTAACATCCGAAGTCATCTCTAGGTGCCTCGATCTTCAATTCTGCACAGTCATGGGCATCGGGTACAACACAATTAATATTGCGGTATGTCGCAAATATAACGTCGCTGTCAGCGACTGCGCAGCCGGCTCATCGGAGGCCGTAGCAGAGCATGCAATGGCACTGCACTCCGCTGCTAAACGAAGGACCGTGGATATGCACCTTATGACATTAAAGGCAGAGGAGTGGCCTGCGAGGAGTCTTGTTGCTAGCTATTATACGACGGGGGTAATTGGTTATGGAGTATCGGTTGCGGTCTCCGTACATATAATCCTACTCATGAAATGACGAATCAAGGCAAACATATCGAAAAGATTGTACATGCATTATCTATCACAGTCCTAATCGCTGATCCCAAAGGATCCACTACCCTTCGACCTGGCCGGACTTCCTTTGCAGGTACCCTTCAAACGTCCACCGTGCTCATGACCGGTTGCCCACTGGACGAAACTTCGCGAGGCATGAGTGGAGGAGAAGGGTTGAAGCTTATGCAGCCAATGGCCAGTCTGATCAATGCCGCAAAGGAAGCGTGATGAATGAAAAGGAATTGGTGAAGGCGCTGACGGAAGAAATACTTGGAAATGCAGCAAAGGGCTTCTTCGAGAACAAGCCAGCTACCTCCGAAAGTCCATGTATTTCGAAGTAAGTACTTAATCTGACTCGATCGACGCACATTGCTCGGTACGCAGATTCTAGTTTGCGGAATTCTCAAAAGATTGTGAAGGTAAACGTTAAAGGGTTTGCGACGGGTGGTCAGCCACCGCAGTGTAGACAGCGGTGAGCGGAAAGACAAGGTAGAGATCAATGAGCAAATGATGTGCAACCGAAAAACAGGCCATTCCGACCTCACTTGAGGTATTGCATCCCAACGCTTGTTGACCGGGCGCCAATTTCAACATGCTCTCTGAGCATACTGTATCTTTTGCATGACAGACCGCAATCGTCCTCTTTGTAGGCAACTTCCCGACATCATTTATAGCAGGGGGAAAGTAAACTAGAACTTCTTGAAGGTAATTCGGAAAACGGTCAATAGCATGGCTTTCTAAAATATCGACAGCGATTTCCGTACCCCTTGCGTGGACTCCACCTTCCTGAAGCTCAATATTGACACACACAGGACGTGTATCTCGCATTGTTTCTTCGATGAGCTCAAGTCACATAAGTTGGCTACTTCCTAGCGTCGAGCAATCAAGCTTTATGAGATCCGGTTGTAGTTGTATGAATCTGAGCCCCAGTGTGCGCACTTTCAGCAGTTGCAGCTCACATTGGTGAATGAGCGTTGCTTCTCCTTGCACCCGTATTGCCTCGCTGGCGCCGCGTCGAGTACGCCGTCAGCGCTTTATCCGAAGAGCGGTCAAAGAGATGGCTGAATCGTTGGCTTTCGTAGTGCATCACAGCCATAGTAGCTACTAGTGTTGCATCTCGCCACTTTTTTTTGGAAGGCGAGGCGGGACATCAATAGCTTCGCTCTGAGGCGCTTGTGGAGATGAGGAAAGGGTGAAAGACGGTCTTGGGCGCTAGAATATCATTCTCGGTTAGACGCGAAGAGCTGAGCCCAAGTCTCGGAGTAATGGGTTTAGACTTGGGCTTTTTCGCGCTGAGAAACGGGCCCAGATGGAAGTTCGCAGAACTAACCCAAACTTCAACTCTTCTCGAGAAATCCGTTAGGTGATTCCTGGGAATGGGGATCGGGCACCTGCTCTAGCGAGAGATGATCCGTGGGATTTCGTTTCCCGACTACTGGGACCCGAAGGTTGTCCTGGAGAGTTGCCGTGGGGTTACTCAAGCAGCCCATGAGACGTCATGTGCCATGTTTCCAACCAGTCCCTTGCGTTTGCTGTTGTGTAAATGCACGAACGGTGGTACCAGGACGGAGGATGGAGGACGAAGTATGTATATCCTCTTTCGGGTCGCCCTACTGACCCACCACACCCAGAGATCCACGTCGAGCAGGATGCCTCCTTGTTTGCGCCCACTGTGGCTTACGCCTACTGGAGATCTTTGCACGGCTGGATTTGCTTAGCGGAGCCAGAGCAGGTGTTGTGAAATCCTAGTTGGGAAGTTCTCAACCCTCGATCTGGCCTGAGATACGAGTCCCTGGCTGGCTGGCATGTGTTTACTAGTGTCCCATGTGTCCCTCTGTCCATTATGGAGATTTGCCGTCGCTTGTTGGGCCCCTTACATCTCACGTCTCTGCCCCTCAATCTCTACTAGGCCGTTTTGGTACTCCAGAACCCCGTCGTATCTGTCGTATCTGTCGTATCGATTAGACTACTGTAGTACAGTACAGTCCGTACAGTGCAGTCCGTACAGTACAGTACCTCTGTAAGAATAACCCTCGGAGCCTTCTCTCGGGTAGTGGCAGCTGTCAGAGTCTCGTCTCCTTGGGGCTCCGTCCCAAGCGAAGAATCCCTTTTCGTCCTCCTCGGCCCAGCTCAGTACATCCTCCATACCCGTTGCACGAGGTTCCCCAGCAACTGATATTTCTCCATCGACCTTTTCACACGCGTCCCACGTTATTGTCCCTTCACCATCTCTTGGCGCTATTTGCGACGCCCCAAACGCTCCAAGGTCCCCTTGACTGGCCAACTTGGGCCTCCCAAGGGATGCTGATCCGTGTTTACCTCGCCAACTTCGCGAGGCTCATGCTATCTACGCCGTGAATATATTGGTGGCGTTTGCATGCGGCCCAAGGTCCCATGTGCACCACTTTACGGTTAGTGGAAATTCAGGTACCAATGTGCCTTGTCTTGGCCCTTCACGCTTCCCATCTGGATCCAGACTCGGGCCCGGGCTCAGGATGCCCCAATTTGCGGCTGAATTCCCATCATCCTATTTGCCCTTCCCGGAGCTGATTGTCACGGGCCGCTCGAGAACAGACTCCGCAGATACGAACTCACGCCTGGAGAGGTCTACCGAAGAGGTGCATCTTACCCCTGACAGCCGGACACGCCAGGTCCAAGTCCCCATGGCCCGTTTTAGAACAGCTGCCCTCACTTCGGTCTGCTCTCGAAATTGTTTATAATACTAGAGCTGCCTCATTCTTTCACATCCAGCCCCCATGGCAACTGTCGTTTTTGATCTTCGCTCACTTATATTATAATAATTTCTATTTAGCAGGGCATTCTTCATATATTTCTTTTTTTTACCACCCTCCTCTGGTCGCTCACTAATTCTGTGGATCCTCAACATGGGGAAAAATATGGGCTTTGCCCTTCGAGCGTTACTTGTAGCATCTTCAGTGAGTTCAATTGGAGTAGTTTTCATGAGGCAGTCCTAATGCATGGCAGATTACGACGTCCAGCGCATCCTACATCGCTAAGAGAGCTCTGATTGTACCTTCGAGTCCGCAAGGCTCCTGGACATCTCAAGGTTGTTATGTGTAAGTCCTCGCACTCTCTGCACTGCACAGAGTCTGGTTCAAGGCAGAGCTAATTTACTTCAAGTGACGTTGGCCGGACACTTACGGGTGGAGGCTACGATGACAATGCTGCCATGACGGACGAAAGCTGCGTGGCTTATTGTTCGAAGGCCGGTTACATCTATGCGGGGACCGAGTACAGTACACAGTGTTGTTAGTAATCTTGCCTTCATGTCGTGAATGGTGTTGACGGATTTAGACTGCGGCAACTTTCTCGCATCAGGAAGCGGATCAGCCGCCTCATCTGACTGTAATATGGCTTGTTCTGGAAATGCTACGGAAGCTTGTGGCGGACCAAACAGGATGAATCTCTACTGGAGTGGAACGAGTGGACCTTCAACAAATCTCGGTGTTGGCAATTGGTCGTTCTCTGGGTGTTATACGTGAGTTAGTCTGGCGCTCTAGCACCATATCATATTGACTTAACATATAGTGAGGGCACAACCGGACGTGCTCTTACAAATGGCCTGGCCACAACAGGCGGTTCCGGATCGATGACAGTCGCCCTCTGTCTTTCAGCATGCCAAACAGCAGGGTACCCTCTTGCTGGGGTGGAATACTCCGGGGAGTGCTGTGAGTAGACTTTTATCGGGAAGTGTAGGATATCCCACTGACATGGCTCACAGACTGCGACAGCGCTGTTCAGAATGGTGCCGCTCTTGCGACTGATGGTGTGAACGGATGTAATATGCTTTGCAATGGCAATTATTCTGAATACTGCGGTGGATCTGGCCATTTGGATCTTTATGATTACAAGCATTCCGTCAGTCTGCCTCCGTATACCACGGTCACGAGTAGCGCAAAACCAACAACGACAACACTGCCAAACAATTCGGCTACAACCTCATCGACAACGACGAGCAAGTCCACGTCCAGCACATCAAGCTCAAAATCGTCTACGGTTGGTGTTCTCTGAGCCTTTCTTCCCCTTCCAGTTCACCTCAAGATCTAGAAGGATGATCCATTTTTGACGCATGCTCACATCTCCTGGAAAATACTTGCCAAAACGATTTTCTCCTTCATTTCTCGTAGTATACTTTGAAGAAGCAATGCTAACTCTTGATTTCTCGTAGTCAACTAAATCGACAAGCACGAGTTCAACGACCAAAAGCTCAACTACAACTTCGAAGAGCTCTACCGTACGTATTCAGACCGAAGTTCATTTCCCACAAAGCTACCCACCTCCCTTGTCGTTAGACCTCTAGGCTATATCAAGCGATAGAGCTCAACACTGTCGTTCGCGCTTCCAAATAGCTTTCAAATTCTGCCCATTGAGAAGGTTGAGACGATGAGGATCAAGAATCCAACTCGATGATTCCCAAAAAAAAAAAAAAAAAAAAAAAAAAAAAAAGTCAACTTCCTCCCGACAACAGAAATGTGCGTAGGGCGAAAGTGATGAGAAGTCAAAGCTTAGGCATAAAGAAGCGTTCTTCGAGAGGTGCAGGGAAACTCAGCGTATTGGATAAGAGTGCTTGACTGCGTCACAATATCTTGTGGGTATACGAGAATGCCACCTTTTCTCAGGGTGAGGATCTGTGTATCTGGTATCTGGGGTATCGTAGACCGTCGGCGTACTACAGCTTCCCTGGAGCCTCGAATCGCGCCCCGTGGAATTCAAGTTAAGTTAAATTACCATCGACCTTCTAAATAACCCAAATTTTCATCTCAAGCATGAAGCGTCCAGAACCCACGCGGGGAAGCCGAAGTCGAAGTCGAGCGCAATCCCCCCCCCCCACTCTCTCCCCCCCGCTTGCTGGAGCTCGTTGAAACCCGAACCTAGCCACACACTCTGCGGCTGTGCGGCTGTGAGGCTCAGTCGCCTTCCCACCTTCCCATCCCCACCGCAGCCCCAAAGGTTAAACTCCCCCCCCAGCCCCCAGCCTCCTCGCTCCGCACCAGGATGCAACGCGTAAGATGACGCACCGCGAATCTTAATTCCTTTGCGAAACCTAATCCTCAAGTGCGCACCGGGAGAGCGCCGCTAGGAGCGAAGGATGGACGTCCTGCGGAACGACCGATGAGTTCCTCGTTTCAGTCTTCACGATATGGACAGAGGAATCTGGATGCGGCGGTGGCGCCGAGAGATGCGCAAAGGCAAAGGGGATGCCATCGTGGACGGATGGGAGAGGCTGTCACGCGGTGTCAGATGTTTGCTGGCGATCGACGGTGAGGTCGAAGATCGTGTTTCGAGAAATGGATGCGCTGCGATGCGATGCGATGCGCTGTGATGTGTGGTTTCAGGTTGCGGATGAGATGTAAGCGGAATGTTAATGTCAGATGTTGGATGGAGATCGACCGGAGTCTGGTTGAAGGTGAAGTGGGTTCGGCGGGTGTTCACGTGATGTGGTCTCATGCTGGATGGTTCACATAGTGCATGATTGGGATGACGAGGTAGTTGTGAATTTTTTGATTTTAGAGCAGGATTTCTCTGCTGACAAACTCACTCTGTCGACCGCAGAGGACTCTAGCTCAGATCCCATTATGCCCTCCCAACACCTTTTATGCAAATGCATGCCGGACAACTTGGAGTCGTCCGGCTCATCAATATGCCCTCTATAAACAGATCCAATGCCACGCCATCGCTAATCATCCAACATGCTGTAACCAAAAAGAGACTCGTGCCTAATAATAATCGTCTCCACATTACACAAACCATCTATCTCTCCTTCTGCTGCCCCGTGAGAAATCGAGAGAAGATATTCCCACCCATCAACCTCGGCTTTTTCGACGGCTTCTCCTCCGCAACTTCTCGCTCTATCTCATAAGGTAGCATCCCGTGCTTGCCAGACCCAGGGTGCTGGTTGGCGATGTGGACATGGACGATATCCCGGATCACGTGTCTCGGTTCTTCGTATTGAGCTGGTAAGCCGTCATACATGATCTCATTCTCATCAGCGTAGATACTCGATTCTGGAGTGCCAGATCGAGAAAGTTGCGAACTGTATGATGAGCCCGAGGAGATGTTGGAGACTGTCTCCGCGTGGCTGCTGTATGTCAAGTCGGGAACGTCCATTGAGGAAGGTGGGGAGTCGTATTGGACTGGCGGTCGTACAATCTCTCCGCAGGGATCAACGAACTTCCCATCATGGTACTCCCCGTATGTGCCCTCATAACCGTAATAATTGCTCGTGCCCTCGTATTGAAGTCTCTCCTCCTCGATGTACCGTTGCTGGCGGAATGCGGCCTTGTTCTGCTCTCTGACGCGAGCGTGCTCTTCTTGACGTTGAATCTCGGTTCGGATAGGTGCGAGGAATGGTTCGAGATGTTGGTAAAGATCACGCTCGCTGATATTGAGCTCCCAGTCGAGGAGGAAGAGAAGTTGCTTCTCCATCAAGTTCACTTCTGTTTTGGAAAATCCAAAAGGTTCAAACCCCCGAACACTAGAGTACTCAGCCCAGTGCTTGTTCTTCGGCGAGGAGTCATTGAGGAATTTGGCCGAGAGGATGAGAGCAGCAAGGAAGATACGGTGGACTGTGCATCTCAGTCCCTTTGCCACAGGTGGTAATCGTTTCTTGAGACGCTCAAGGTACACCAGTGAGGTCATCAGAGTAGGTACTTGAACATTCGATTTCTTGACCAGGGATGCGATGAATTTCTCGAGAGATGGTAAGTCGGGTGTTGTTGGGTCCTGTGGAGGTGTCTGAGGTGGTGTAGGTAATCGGCCTGATGGAGTGACAGGTTCGCATTGAATAACTTCCGCAGCTTTTTGCGCAAGGTGTGAGATCATCTGTGTGCTGACTGGCATGTAGATAAAGTGTTCGAGGGCAGCCTCATTTAGAGTTCTTAAAGAGAGTGTCATGGTCGGTATAGTTGGAGAACGTTTGTGTTGATGGGTTGAGAAAGGCTAAGGATGAGATGTAAACAAATAAGCGTAAAGATATATCAACAGTACCGCACTGTTGCCGAAATCGTTGTGTATTGTAGTTGTTGTGTATTGTATGTCACCTATTGTAAGGCTAAGCGAGGCTGAAAAAGGCTGGGGAGAGTTGCGCTTTTGAAGTCGCCCACGGTCGAATGAATGCAAAGCGAAGGAATAACGGAATCCCACGAGAATCGGAGGAAACGGAGGAGACTAATCCAAGAGGAGTTTGACTCTTTCTCACAAAGGGCGCAAAAGTAAATCCGGCCAGCGGAAGATTTTTGCGACGTAGGGCTGTTCGCGGAGCCGAAGAATAAATTATTCCCTTGAGCAGCGGTTTGACAGAATTGCCAAGCAATACGGCCGTGAAGACTCAATTATTACGCTGCTACCAAGCTGGCTAGCGATGGTTGGAAGCGGTGTGGGTTTGGTGGGATTAGGATGTCTTTATGCCTCGCTAACAGCCTCGATGGATGTGCGCGAAGGATCCGCCCCGGCTGATAAGGATGGGCTTCTGAGTGAACGATCGACAGGGTCTGCGGTTGGTGAGAAATCCGAGCGAGCGAGCGATGGACGTTTCTTTGGATGCACAGACTGGAGGTACGGGCGTACGTCCAACTTTCGAGACAGAGAGGAGGGCGGGGCTATGAGGGGGGGTTGATGTTTCGTTTCGTGATAAAGTGCTTCCTCGAGGGATGTGATGATCGGATTCTGCACTCCTACTAATCTGACAACCAGGTCGGAAAAGTCGCAAAAGTTCGCACCGAGGCCGAAGGATGGGAGGGGAGGGCGGCGAAAGGGGGGGGGGTCGTTGAAGTTGTCGAAGTCGTTGATACAAAGTCCTCGGATGGGAAAAGGAGACTTTGGGGTTGAGGGTTTATATGAAATGTGGTGGTATGGGGCTGGGCCGAGTTGGTGTTGACCGGATTAGGAATGACAGGCTGTGAGGCCAGGAGGAGACTTCACTCGGGTCTGTCGATTAAAATTCTCTCTTACGCAGGACCAGTCTCTAACTTCCCAAACCATCCAGCCAAGTGAGATTATTTCGGGCTGCCAGTAAGGAATTTGAAGTCCTGGTGGCGGTTGGTTGGTGGATGGTAGCCCCTCGTTCTCGAAGAGCCAGGGATATTGGAAGGGAAGGGATGGGACGTAGGGGGCAGTCTCCGTTTCAGCCCAGGGAGACGATCCAGCTAGAATGGCAAGACGGGCTTCGAGAGTCTGGCGGGCTACTGGCGGCTGGCGACTGGCGACTGGCGACTGGTAACTGGCTGCTGGTGACTGGCTGTTCGTGACTTCGACTGGGGCGAACGAGTGGCTCCGAGGAATCCAGGGGGTCGTGGCACCGTGGCACCGTGGCACTCTGGAGATTCGTGCTTCCTCTTCTCCTTCCCTCGTCCTCCTCCTCCTCTCTCTCGACCGGAGATGGGTATCGTTTGGCGGCGGGTACCACCTCGATCTTCGTTTCTGCCGTTCCTCTGCCTCTCAGACCAATGGAATTCCGACGCAAGGCTGTCCTGAGGATCTTGAAACTAGGAATTCGATTCTGCGGCCTACCCGTGCGTTCTGTCTCAACGCCTGCAAAGAATCCGTACGATAGAATGTGTCGCTAGAAGCGTCCTGATGCGTGTCGGTTTGAAGGAAGGGGAGGGCTTCCTCCTGCCGTGGAATGGATGGTGCGACGGGTAGATATGCAACGAAAGGGAGGTTGGTTATCACTCCAGGCGGTCAGTATCTCCTGTCGATGTGGACAAAGGGTGAAGCATCAATGAGTTGTTCATGTAAATGACTGGTTGCGAGCGTGATTCTGGGGGTTGGGGGGCAGGTCATCCACCTCTTGTCCAGTGCGAAGGCAACGATCACGTAGCAAGCGAGCCTGGAGGTAATTCGTGATCACGTAGGGTGAAGGCTCCGTATGGCTGATGACGCTGATCCATCCCCGCCTCCGTGGCCATGCGTTGAGCACGATCACGCATTCATCGCGGAGGCTGGTTTAGAGTGCTTGGAAAACTGGAGCGAGGTTGTTTGGCCACCTGATATTACGAGTCGCGAGAGGCTTTGCAGCTCGAATCGTCGTCAGCAGCAGGCGAGAGCAGGCGAAAACAAGCTGGCCGAGGCAAAACGGAGAAGTCTGGCCACATTGCAATGCCGCATACAGAGAAGCTCCATCTGCAAACCTCTCCTGAACCTCAAACCTTCGACCTGGTGCATATTCTCGATCTGGTGTTGGCGAACCTGCGAGGCTACTACCTCAGGATGACTAATGCGTACAGCCCCCCTTTTCGGTGCGTTTTCTGCGCGAGGGCTGGCCAGACTCTCCATTACGACCTACACCGCACTACTACGAAGGCAGGACAAACTGCCGAGGACGAGCTCGTCTACCTGATAGGTCTCTTTGTAGAGCGAGTGAAACAAACAAACCACCAGAACAAATAAACCAATATCTTGACTGCCACTCCCAATCTCGAAGCCTGGTGACCACTGAACCCCCTCTGCGTGACCTGGCAAGAGGAGGCAGGAGAGCAGCCACGAAGATCCTCGTCAGCGTCGGCCATCTGATAGTTTCATCAATAAACTCTATCTCCGTACCGTACCATCTTCCTCTCCGTACTTCCCCTGAACACTGCGTGCGTAGCCTCAAAGCCACACGCGCGCAGGGGCATTCAGGATCAACACACAGCAGCGCCGATGTGGCGGTGCTCGAAGATGTTCAGCCCGATCCTCGACGTTTGACATCGCTGACCAGAACTCGCAATCCTCGAAAGCGCTTGTATCATTAACCTCAAAACCCATCGCGCGGCTCTTCAGACCCTCTGCGTCCACTCATCGCTCATTTATTTCCATCCTTGGGACGCAATTTAGATAAGGCAAGGCCAGCGAAACGCTGTGGTGGCCCATCCAGGCGGTTACGTGCAGCAAGCGCCTCCGCAAGAGCCGCTGGTTCTATTTCCATATCGGATCCCGACGCTTCGCATTTCTCAAACAGCAACACAGCTCATCGTCCACGACATTATTAATACCCATCCCCTCATTTCGGTTCCTTCATGAAGCTCTCCGAGGCGTCTGTTGAGGTATCACATGGTCGCACGTGTTTTGGATGGGCCATCCTTCCAGTGCCGGATCCTGTGGAATCCTTTCATCGCACTCCAAGATCGATTTCCGTCCGATCACCGATCACCGACTTCCTGATCCCATCGCCCTTTAACTACTGTTCTCAGTCTCCATGACGTGGTTTTTGATATCTCTGGCCTCTTCCTCATGAACTGATTGGTGGGCAACTCATCGACGTCGTCGTTGTCCGCAGGTTTGTTGATCCTCCGAAATCCCAAGCCCAGTACGAGGCCACGGGATCTGGAATATCCTCAAGCCGATTCTCAAGATGCCGATTATCCTTCGGAAGATGCATCGGCTTAATGATCGAAGGCTGGAGCACGTCGTCATGTGTTCTAGGCAAAGTCGACGACGGCCCATGCCTCATCTATTTTGACCTGCCAATAATCCTGAATTGTTCTATAAGTGTATACGAAGTCAAACACCACGGTTGCCTCGACTAAGAAATATCTATTCCCTCTCTTCCTCTTCGCATGATGCTGGTCACTCCTACGGGGTCCCTTCTCGAATGTAGCCAACACCACCTCAGCTCTCAAGCCAGATACCAGACATTGTCCTCACCTTCCTCAGACCGATACCTCTCCACTCAGGGCTCAGCTAACACCACCCTCCTTATGCTATAATCTAATAATCAACCAACATCCACCCCTCCAACCCACCACTTTCCAAGAAGCCCGAGCAGTGACCCGCACCATCAACCTCTTCCAACCCTCCAACGACCCCAAGAATAACTCCCCCATCCTTAATAATCACCGTCTCTAACCCTCCCCAACGCATCCCAACACCCGCAAAACCTTGCAACATACCTTCGTATCTCGCCCACCACCCCTTCTCCGCCCCGCAAGCAAGGGCGCACCCCTTGCCTCGCCCTCGCTAATCGACCCCACGCATGGCTCCGCAAGGTCCGCAAGGGACATCCGTATTGCTTTACACGAGACGCGTCCTTGCTGCGAAACTCGCGGCCCCACGTAAGTTAGATTGGCTGTACTGAGGCCTTGCTTGTGAGCTATCTACTCCATGCCTCTCGAGCCGGTGCTGCATGCATTGCTTGGAGACGATGATGAAAGTAAACTATCTCTGGGAATTCGGTGTTTCTACTCATGTATGTATGTACGGTACGGTGCTCTCTATATTTCATAATAGCACGGGAGGAATCTTTAGATGTTAGGTTGCAGAGTACTTTATTTTCACATACACGTGGACGCGAACTAAAGTTGCACCTTGCACCCTGCCTTCAGCCTCGCGTACAGTACTGTAGGTATGTTCTCAGCCTCGCATCTGAGCGAGCTTTAACAACGCGCAAGTCCACATGCAATGTATGTTCTACATTCACCTCCGTGCATTCCGCACAGCGTTGCTCCCTACCTAGCACGAGACACCAGCCCTGCTCGAGATAGCAGAATGTGAACAGTACGGGCAAGAAGTGTATCATCGGTTGTATTTCCGCTATATTCGCTAGACCAGGCACATTACGCCAGGCACTTGGGTATCCATATCCATATCCATATCCCACCATCCACCACATCAGAAACTCGATAGCGATTTGCCAGTCAGGAAGACTCCCTCTGCTGCGCTCTATGTACAATACTATTCCTCATCGACCCAGCCCCCGGATTGCTCCAAGAATCCCATGATCCTGTCCTTGACACGCTTCAGCTCGGTCCCCAGCGCGCTACCCCATAGCTCCTCGACGCATCGGACTTTCTCCTTCAGATCATCTGTCAACCGCTCTTCCTCGTCCTTCTCGATACACTTCAGCTCCCTGTCAACCTCTTCTTCGCCCTCTCCTTGCAACACCCTCTGCGTCCTCATCAGCCGACAGTTGGCAGCCGTGACGCCAGACTTGACTTCGTGAAGCAAGCACAGCAGGTTCGTCTGGCTCTCGATGAACTGGTACGTGGATTTCTCGCAGTGCGCCAGCAGCGAATACAGGTACTGCATCGGATGTTCGAAGTACGCCGGATTCTCCTCGTATTCGGACCCGGGGATCTGGATGTGGAAGCCTTGGAGCGACGACGGGATCTTGTCCGTGATGCGCGAGAGCGACGGCGCGATATCCCAGAAGGCGGAGAGCTGCACCTCGACTCCACGCACGACGTTCTCCTCGACGATGTCCATGAACTCTTCGGTGCGTTTCAGGATGTCCTGCTCGTTCTGCAGCTTTCGCTTGCTGGCGTCCTCGGTGAAGAACCGGTCTGCGCCCTTCACCTTGTCGTCATTTCCAGCGAGCTGGTATGGCAGGATGACTTTGTTCTTGTAGCGATCGTTGCGGTCTGTGAGCAAGTCGTAGAGTTCTTTCTCGAGCTGTTCCCGAGCCTCGAATATCCATTTCAGGAGTGTCAGCTTTTCGAGAAGCTCGGGCTGTTCGTCGCCTTCTTCTTGCGTGGAATTCGGGTCCTGGTGTTGGGCATCGACGAACAGCTTCGAGCGTAGCTGTGCAAAGAGCTCTTTACAGCGGTTGACACGATTCATTAAAAGGTCGTTCAGGGGAATGATGACTTGGTTTTGAAAGAGCTCGAAGTCCACATCGACTGCTTCTTTAGACTTCTCTTGTTCTGAGATTCTCGCAGTTTCTTCAAGCTTTGCAGCATCAGAGTATGTCATGTTTCCAGCCGAGATTTCACGTTGGATGTTGGTGCGCATGGAATGACGTCGTTTTGAGGCAGCAATTTGTAGTTCATCTTTCATTTGCATACTGTTTTGAAGGAATCGGGCTTTTGTTGCTTCGACCTCAGTAAAATCGCTTAACGTGCGGACAACGGTACGGATAGAGGTTAGATCCGGATGGTTGTTGTTTACGGCTGGATGATGGCGTGGATA
Source organism: Hyphodiscus sp. D1413 (assembly GCA_003988895.1). Lineage (NCBI taxonomy): Eukaryota > Fungi > Ascomycota > Leotiomycetes > Helotiales > Hyphodiscaceae > Hyphodiscus > Hyphodiscus sp. D1413. The sequence goes on from QYAO01000018.1 coordinate 470,134, forward strand.
TGGCGGTGGTAAAGTTACCAGCCTTGAAACGTCGAGATAGTTGGGGTTTGGAGTAAAGGGTGCTGGTGAAAATGCAGCTGGAGATTTTGCAGAATACTGGGTAAGTGGCGGTGACGAAGGGTCTTCAAAGCCAACTTTCTCGGGCGGATACTCGTTTGGACCATAGACCTTTCCGTTGCTAGGACCGGCTGGTGACCGTTGAGACCCATTGTCTACAGCGGAAGGATCTGCATCTGCATATTGCAACGCCTCGCGGAGTTCCCGTGGCATTCCCATATATTTGGATTCGCGTTTCGACCGCTCAAGTCGTGTCGAGGCAGCGCCGGTTGACCCTTCCTGGCTCACTTCCCACCAGCGGCTAGATGGTCTTCCTCTTGAATCTGATCCATCTGGAGCTTCGCTCACGCTCATACTGGGTATCGGGGACAGAGAAGGCATATATGCATTAAACCAAGTCTGGTCAGCTCTTGCAAGTGCTGGAGATGTAGGCCCGGAGCCAGAAGTGGGTTCAGAATGAATTAGAGGCTTGTCATGCAAAGCTGCTGTGATAGATCCTCGGTGAGATTGTTGCCCAGTAGACGATTCCGGAGTCCACGCACTCGACCGAGAAACCGTTGATTCTCTCCGAGCACTGTTATAAGGCCGGAAAAGATCACGAGTTAGCTCTAAGATTTCGGAGCCCATGGCGTCAATGGCAGTTGCATATCGTTCTCGTCGGAGCCGAGATTCAGTGACAATAAATTCTGCGAACATGCGTACCCGCTCAGTGTCACTTCCGGCTGCGGCTTCTTTCGCGGCAAAGGCTTTGTGTCGTTCATTGGCCTGCCGTGAGAATTGCTCCGAGGGCGAAACAGCAGATAGTTGGCTTATATCTGACTGGCGAGACCCAGGCCTAGACGGTATTAGTGAGGGGACTACAACAGTCTTATTTTTTTTGTAATGAGAGAGAGTTGGCGTCTACGAGAGCTGAGTACCAACCTTGATTGTGGTCGGGAAACTGTAGCAGTCTCATTGTTCGTGATTATGTGGGAGATTTGACGTCCAGGTGAGCCGAATGCTGATCTTGATTGGGGTGGAGGAGTTGGCAATGCTTTTGGAGGAAGGGATGGAGAATTTTCCACGAACGCTGCTTTGATCTGATTAGGAGAGAACGGAGGAGTGGGCGCCTCTGGTCGTATCGCCGAGCTTAATGGTCGAGGGGTTGATCCTCTCGAGCTAGTACCGGGTGCTACCTGCACTGGAGTGTTGTGCGACGATATATCAGCAGTCTTTGGAGTCTCTGTATGGTTGGACCTAGCACTTCTTGGAGTTGACCTAGTTATAGTTGGACGCCGGGTAAGACCTGTGTTGACCATGATATCTGAGGGTGTGACGGATTCAGCCCAGGGATTGTTTGATGGTTCTTCGGCCACAATACTCCTCCTTGCCTTGCTTTCACTTCGCCTCTCTTTGAGGCTTTTTGGTTCACCCCTCATTGCACTTTTCCTTGCGAGACCCGAGGAGCTCGAACCGGAATTCGAATCTCCAGCGGCCGCGGTACTCGAACCAATACTTGACGTGTCGATCGTAAGTCCTCGATTTGGCGATTTTCCTCTTCCTACAATGTCTTCATCTACCCACCCAGCAGGAGTTGGGGGTACTGGTCCCAGCGTGGACATTGGTGGTGGCCTCCTAGTGGGTGGGGATGAAAGTCGATCTGTAGAGCGAGTCATGCTCTGTGATCTTGATTGAGGCGGGGGGCCCGGCGGAGGTGGAGGCAACGGCATTCCAGGCTCCCATCTCGACGTTGATGAATTCCTCGAGCGCGAGGACGAAGGAGTGCTTATGGCTCCAGTAGATGCTGCTCTTCGAGATGCAGGAGGTCTCGACTCCAACTGCAATAAATCGTCCTCAATTTGCTGAGGTTCGATTGAGATTGGTTGGGGTCTCCTTGGCGGCATTTCTCTATTGATTTCTGGAGAAAGTCGAGGGGGGTCAGGGGCAGGCCTTCTTGCGAAGGCTGAGAGGTTGAACACATGTGTTCTATCACTTGAGCCTGCCCTTGAACGAGTTGTTGGGGGAGGAGCAAAGACTGGATTTGATGCAGGCTCAGGAGAGGATCTGTACATGTGCGCAGGTGACACTCGTGAAGCAGGAGATATAACAGGGACAGGTTCCTCTGCAAGTATCGTAGAGGTACGCTGACTTCGTGGAGGGGAGTATGGAGGTGGGGCAGGTATCACTACTAATGGTTCTATCAGCTCCAAACAACCTTTGGAGTGTCCGAGTTGCTATTGATAGGAAAGCAATTTCTCAATACCCTCGAGAGATTCTGACTAGAGATGTGGAACAAAGTACCTTCTGAGTCTTGTGGTCTGACAGTCGAATAGTGCGTGCCCGCATCCGAAGCAACACTTGGAGAGTTCGCCCATTGTTGTGGATTGTATCGGCTTGCAGGAGTGACTGGCGTGTACGCTGCGGGATGATACCCAAAGGGCGCACTCAGCGAATTTTGGGAGAGGGCCGAGAGAGGGGTTTGGTGGAGTAGAGGTTGCTGGGAGACATTGAGAGAGGTTGTCGTGAGGGGATCTAATGCTAATCGGCGGCGAGCTGCCTGGTCCCTCAGAGTGCTCATTGTCGCAGGGTTCCTCGATTCCCAAGTGTGTGGGCCACTACACTCCGCTCTCAGGAGAGAGCTCCAGGGGTTTCGTCTTGCAACGACGACTTCGCCCAGGACTCATCTGGAGGCCGAGAAATGCGAAGGCGTTGAGGCTCTCGTGGGTTGATGAAGGAATGAGAGGAGACCTTCTTTAAGACCCTCCGCTCACCCCATGCCCCCCTCTGGGCTCCCTCTGGAGGACTGGCAGAAAGTAGTTACTTTCACCTGCAGGCGGCATCTGCCTTTTCACGCACGGGCGTCAGGGCCTAAATTTGGCATCCACGATCATTCGTCGTCGTTGTGATATGCGGACTAGGGACGCACCTAAACCTAGTCTCACCATGGGCTGGCCAATTGAACGGCTGAGTTCGCGGTAAAGCTGGCCGGGGCGTGGAGGGTTTTGGCAACTCGGGCGCTTAACATATGCAACTCAACGTGAGAGGACAGAAGGAGGGGTGACTTGCAGCTACCACCAACAGCAATGAAGCTTTCCAGCAATGTGATAATTGTACGATAAACGTGGTGATGGTGGACAGTTTTGCGACTTTCTGTCTTGCACGCTCCGGAGTCTAATTGTAGGATTTGACGTGGTTCATGGTGTTATGCATGTAGGCATGCATGGCAGGGTGTCGCTACGGGGCCAATGGAAATGGAATTGGTGGAGAGACGAGATGAATTTCTGTAGTAGAATGACCTTTGGGGTGCCAAACTACTAGCCATCCATTATCGACTTGCATGAAGGGGGGAAGCCTATCGAAGATTAATGACTTGGGTAGCTGTTTGGCCGGGGTAGCTTTGATATCGAAGCGGTGAGTTCTCTCCACTCATACTCAAAAGTCCGGTATATCGTACCTACGTACAATGAGGCCAAAATAGAACAGGGTCACAATGCCAAAATTTCAACCCTAGAACTGTCACATTAGATGCTTTCCCTGCGTGCCAGAAGAACTAGAAGAAACTGTGCCGTTTTCGTGGCGTAGAATTCTCGGTGATAGCTTCCGGGAACAAGAGCCATCTCCCTTCACAAACTGGACTTTTTTTTGGTAGTGATGTCGAAATCTCCTTATGCAAGCCAAAGCACAACGGAAATTCCAAGAATAGCTCTCATAGATGCAGTCGATTCGCACAATAGTCGCGCTACAATACAGTCTCCACCCCCTTTTCTATCCGCCATAGACGCGTGCGATGCAGATTTCGCGTATGCCTGGTCTGACATGTTCCACTGAGCGATTAAGGGCATTCTCGTAGGAAGTTGGGCTTCGTCTCCAGGAGTAACTCGCCCCTCTAGGTTCTGACCACCTCGCCTTCTGCAGGCTTTTGCATCGTAGCTTTGAGCCAATATCACCACGAAATCCTTCCAGAAGCTTCAAGCTCTGGTCTTTGCCATCTTATCTCATTCGCCTTTCCCATTATCCTTTCCAAACTCGTACTCGACCGGCAAATCCATTCCGACCCTCCTTGCCGTCAACTTAACTCTCTCCTCCTCATCCATACTCATTCCAGGGTTGTATCTCTCCACCAAGGTTGCGTACATTCTTTGCGCCTTGACATATTGTAAGAATTGCTCAGCTTGCTCGATTGGTGTAGCAGAGTCCGAGGCGATTGTCTCTCGAATTCGAGCTTGCAGCGGGGAGGGTTTGGCGCGTGGTCGAATTGGAAGTTCTCGAAGGAAGGAGCGGTAGATAGATCGAAGTTTGGAAGGAGTAGCCATCGTAGAATGGATGATGGGGATAGATGACTACACGGTGATTGAAGGTGTTGATCAGAGCTTTGGATTTGATGAAATCCGGGCTCCAATTTGTCGGTGTTTCTGGGGCCAAGCTCCGATCTTTAAGCCTTGTGAAAATGCCTGACCTCGGCTCTTCATTCAGCTCTCTCCAACGACAACTCATCAAACCTCCTGCATTTATGCCTGAGTATAGAAATAGTGAAACTGTAGCCATACACCATGATTTCTTTGTCAAAAGTCTAATGGGCTACTTACTGTAACAGGAGATTCTGCCATATGGAGTGATATTGGGGACGGATCGACAACAGTTTCATGGCAGCTTGTCTATATGAGGGAACATTTACAAATATCGACAAAGCACAACTTCCGATGACCACAAACTTTGTATTGACCTCTATGGAAGCGCATTTGGATGCCATATTATCTATCAATGATGCTGAGTGAGAAGAGGAGAAGAGCGGCCGCAGTCGCTATCGGACAGACAAACGCTCAGAGCGATGTTGGCTCGTTCTTTCGCGGTTCCAAAACTTCAATACTTACAGTTGAAGTACTCACACTCCCAACCTCAAAAGAACTGTTATGGCTCTTAGCTTGTCTGAGTGGATAGAAGTGTCTGTTGCTTTGCTATTATGCAAAGCGCTCAATTGCGGTCTTGCCTGGATGAGAGCATTAATGCAAACAAAAGAAGGTCACAAGTAGGAATTTGAGACTACCCTCACAAAATGTCCTAGATGGAGGTGGCAAAAATCTTCCAACGTGCTGCATACAGTAATCTCTGGTTATCGAATCTCTGGCCATAACGAACTCTTTTCAAAGACTAACAGGGTACACACCAAAACCCCTCTTGTATAACAAATCTCTGGGGACAATGGACGGTCCTTGCGGCTTTTTGGTGTTCCTTACAAGCAGAGATTACTGTCATCATCAACCACCAAAGCAAATCAAATGATTACGTGAGTAAATTGTGAAAATTAATGATTCACGTGAGGCCCGTTGCTTGGCTTGGCGCGGTCGTCATCTTGCCTCTCACCAAGAGTAGGAAATACACATCTTCCATGCGCTGAGCCATGGACCTTGCATAATCAATATCCACGACGAGGTATTATGCTTTTTCGAACCGCAATCCAAACACTCTTTTAAAGTCTTCGCAACATATCCCAATATTCATTTATCGACGGAAGACGCTGCGACAGGAACGCTCTAGTCGCAATTAATCTACCAAGCGACGACCTTTACCTGCCACCACAATTCTGTCAACAACCCCACTTGCATCGTCCCCTATCACGATAGCGGTGCTTCGGAAGTGAAATAACATTCGGCCTGCTACCGATACATCCGGCTCCTCTCCTCCATCGAAATATTACGTTTGTCTTGCTGCACATTTGCAGTCGGTCGCAACCATGTCGAAGGTGATAAGAAGCGTCAAGAATGTCACCAAGGGATATTCGACCGTGCAGGTCAAGGTCCGGAACGGTATGCATCTTGCGCACCTGTGGTGAGAGGTTTGCTGACGCTGAATAGCGACGAGTAATGATCCATGGGGACCCACTGGCACAGAAATGAGCGAAATCGCTCAGATGACCTTCAACTCGTACACAATCCTTATTCAGATGTAAATCATGGGATCTAATGTTGGGCTTATAGGTCAAACGAGTTCTACGAGATTATGGATATGTTGGACAAACGACTCAACGATAAAGGAAAGAACTGGCGTCATGTTTTGAAGGCGCTCAAGGTCTTGGATTACTGTCTTCACGAAGGCTCGGAGCTGGTCGTTACCTGGGCACACAAGAACATCTATATCATCAAGACATTGAGGGAATTCCAGTACATTGACGACGATGGCAGGGATGTCGGCCAGAATGGTGAGTAGTTCAAGAAGCTTGGAATTCGACCAGCTAATTATATTTTAGTTCGGGTTTCTGCCAAAGAACTTACATCTCTGATTCTAGATGAGGAGAGGTTACGGGCTGAGCGTAGTGACCGAAAGACCTGGAAGTCGAGAGTTACTGGAATTGAAGAATTTCAGCAGCCCCACGATGCCCCTCCACGACAACGTCGTCCACAACGTGCTCAGCGCGCGGATGAGGAGGACGCCGAATACAAGTTGGCTATCGAGGCAAGCAAATATCAGGAAGAGGAAGATCGAAAGAAGCGCCAAAGTCGAAATGGGGAACCTGAGGATGAAGATCTTGCCAAAGCTCTGAAGTTAAGCAGAGAGGAAGAAGAGCTGCGGAGACGGGAATTAGAAGACCAAAATGCTTCATCTTTGTTCGATGATGATCCAATCCAGGTAGCGCAACCTACTGGATACAATGGAGGATACCAGCAACAACCAGCAGTTGACTGGTCTGGCAACCCTGTTGGTCAAATGCAGCAGCAACCAACAGGCTACATGGACAACAACATGTACTCTCAACCTACCGGATTCCAAAACCAACAGACCGGTTATAACAATGGATATCAAAATGGCTTTGGTGCTCAGCCAACTGGCTTCGATCCTTATGGATCCTCGCAGCAACAGCCGCAGCAATTTCAACCTCAACAGGCGGGATTCAATCCATATGGTCAACAAACCTCAAGTCCATTCCAACAGCAACCTCCCGAGCCCCTCATCCCCGCTAGTACCAACAACCCTTGGGCTACCAGCAACCAGACAGCAGTTCAGGCGATGGCCCCCACCCCTACTGGTTCCAACAATCCCTTTGCCTCTTCTTTTAGCCGTCCCTCTTCGACTCCAGCTAAACCATCCTTGTCAACTCTTCAGGAGCAGAAGACGATGACCAATTTCAACAATACTCCTTCTTATACGCAACAACAGTCCTTCACACCACCGCCAAAAGAACAGGACCCACACACCGCTAAACTTAACGCTTTGCTTGCCAGTGGAGAAGGAATGGACACCTTTGGTAATACCGGAAACCTTCGTATCCCATCTCACCACACTGCACCTGGAACTTTCGTCAACAGTTCCGGACAGAATCTCACAAGACTCCATGACCAGCAGACTGGCGGCAATCCATTTGTGCAGAACCAGTTCACAGGTATGCCACAAACCACATACGGTGGAAATTCATCCAGTCCGTTTGGCGGTGCGGGTCATCAAATGCCAGCCGCTACAGGTCCAGCTGGTATGTCTAACGGATTTAACGGTGGATATGGTGCTCAACAACAGCAGTCCAATAATCCGTTTGGACAAAGACCACAGCAAGGCCAGCATCAAGGCGGCGGGGGGGACTTGATACAATTCTAAGCCGAGTAATTGATTTTGAGACTAGCAGGGGTCTTTTTTGCGGAGGTTCCGTTGCAGATGGATTGCTGCACGTATGGTTTTTTCATTGAGCAGGCGTGCAAATGATATACTTCTTCGATGGCAATAAATTGCTGTTCAGCGTTGGTTGAAGATGAGAGCGTCATTCTGAGCAGGCAGATAGGATTGGAGCACGCACGATTTTAGCACTGTCGTTGTCTACTTTAGAGTCATAGGTGAATCAGTTCACGAGCATGGAGTACCAGCTGAAACACTATCTCCAATGGATTGATGGGTGATCTCAATTTAAACATAAACTTGAAAATATGCCTTGCCGTGATGGTACCCGGATGCGCCAGACTCCTCGCTGTTCCAAATGACGAAGTCAAGCCCAAACCCATCCAGTTTCTGTTCCATACTATAATGACGACAAGTATGTTCTTACTCAAAAAGGCTCGAGCCTAACCTCAGCTAACCCATACAAATCTGGACAAATTCATCCCTTCCCACCCCCCCTTTCCCTTCTAAATCAAATTCCTCAATCATGGCAACCAACTCCTCCTCCTCTAGACCTTCCCCCAACTCCCTCGCAACTCTTCTTAAATCCTCCAAACTAATTACCCCCTTATCCTCTGTATCAAACAGCGCAAAGGCCCTTAATATCTCATCCCTCGGATCCCTGTTCCCAATGAGCTGCGCTGCGATCGTTTGAAAAGATGGGAGCGTGAGGAGCAGCCGCCCTGGGGCAACAGGCGGCTGTTGATTTTGACTCTGATGCATAGGCGCTCGGGAGGATTGGGGTTGATTTTGATTCTTATCCGCTGGGGGAATGCCGTAAGCTGTCAAGAAGGCCAGGATTTCGGATTTCGGGAGGTCAAATCCCAGAGCTTTGAGAGCAACTTTGAATTCATGATAGTCGATCCGTTGGTCTTTATCGAGGTCGAATAGGCCGAACTGTATGTCTCATCGATCAGCATCGTGTCTTTGTCATCCCTCTTAATATTCCATCGTGCTGCCGTTCTATGGGGACATCAAGATGGGACGTACAGCTTCGTTGATCTCCTCTTTTTGCTCGTCGGAAAGCGTGTTCATGGGACTTGGGCCCGTGGCGGGAGCTGGACCGGCGCGCTCACGGTCGAGTCTTTCGCGTTCTTGTCTCTGGAGGGCTGTTTCGCGGGTTGCGGAGGACGAGGCAAAGGCGGAGGGTCGTTCTGGGAGCTTGGAATATGGCCTTGAGCTCGTGAAGGCCGGGTGGGATTGTGCTGATGCCATTTAATAGGTCGATTTCTTGTTTCTAAGGTAGAAGGGTTGGGGATTGTTGTGAGAATGCTGAGAATTGGCAATTGAGAGGGGGATCGCGAGACGCGAACGCGAGCTGAGGAAAAAGGTTATTCCGGCCCGATCATATATTGAGACTTCTTTCTTCTTTCTTTGATATCCGTCGCTAAACCTGTGTTAATACAAATTCAAGAGACGCGGAGGAAATAATATATGAAATCAAGATTTATATCTTATAATAGAAGAAACACAGTCAAGGCCTAAATAAATCTTGTATGGGATCAAAACGTGCCCCCCCAAAAAAATATATACAAAAAGGTAATTAAGCTCCCTCTAATCATAGGCACAACCAAAAAAGAAATTGTACAAAATGGCCAAAAACAAAAAGGTGTATCGGAGCTTTCTATGTTTTTCTCTTCGCTACGTGCCTAGACACTCACATCGACAGAGTTAGGTTATTGAAATGGTCGACAACCTTAGATCTTCGGGATTTGCTCGATAAGAGTTGGGTGCTGATGAAAACACATAAGTTTATATAGAAGGTGTTTCAAATGGAAAGCCGAAGAGAGCCGCGCGGAGTTGAAGTGAATCTTTCCCGACACTTTACTTCAAAGTCTTCTACCTTCACCACCGCGCGCACCAACACCAGCACCAACAGCGGTCAGCCGAAGCCTCTTATAGAGACTTATTTCTTCTTCCTTTGATATATCTTCTGTTTGGCTAGCAACTGAATGAGCAGGAACCGTGCCCTTTCTCATTATTTCATTTGATGGAGGAATCAGCTGTGGTTGCATTATCGCAAGCACTGCATTTGATATTGGAAGCACTTGTCTACATGGGACATCGGGATAGGCTCTGTGAAGCTGCTCTTATCAAATTGCTCTCCAACTTTCTTGCTTAGCTTTCAAGCAGTGACAATTATTCTACCTATCGTTTTACGATGTGTCTAAATCAAGCCGCAGAAAGACGTCACTTCTCGTAAAAAGCATCCAAGCACACGTCCTCCATATCAGATGCATTGCGTAAGATCGGCTGCGGAATAATTTTGCGGTTCCCTACAGCTGTATTAAACCTACCATACTTTATACTGTGTTCGCTGCTTCTCATTCCGGAGGTCTCAGCAGAGTGTCCGTTGCTCAATTCTTCAATCTCATCCTACGATATTTTCGTAACGATGGCTCCGAACGAGACGGAATTCCAAGCAGAAATCGACGACTTGTTTTCCACTGACCTCCATCTCTATCATGACTGGCAGTACTGCACGCACGAAATCCGAATGAGTGGGAACCGAGCACAATTACTTTTTTCTCATCTGCGAGCATTCTTCACTTGTCTAATACCAACAAATGCGACAAAAAATGTATGGTTCCTTTGATTGTTGAATTTGCTCGGGGCTCTTCTATTTTCTTCTAAAAAGACATTATTGAATGAGACACACTGACACGATATCTCGAACGTCTGCCGCAGAGTACGCAAGTAGGTGGCCCATGTGCCGGAAAATACAGGTCGTGAGACTAAAGACTTGCATGGAAACGGATTCTGATTCTCTCAATGTATTGATCACTTGCCTTGAATTTAGATATCAAACCATGGGCAACAGTCCCTCTGAAACCATCGGAGCAGGAGTCATCCAAAGCCAATGAAAAGAAGAGAAAGGAGAAAGAAACCCTGGGTAGAGCTCAACAGATATGACCGAGTACATTTGATATGCCGCAGCGTCAATTCAGCCAGCTTTGTACGGCAACGATGGTTACTTGTGATGACTGCACTAGCCACCGGGACAGTTATAAAAAGCCACAAACAAATCAATGGATGGAGGGAATAAGTAAATACAGACAAGTCGCTCAGGCAGCAACGACTTCGGAGTAAAAAGCACTCGATGCGGCAATTCTTCTACGCAGACTATATTTGCATAGCAATCTAGACTACCGCAGACTGGACGAGGCAGACTGTCTCTATTTTGATGGGCCAATCATAGATCGATTTTTCGCCCTTATGACTCAAAATTCACTTGGAGAACCACCTTTTGCCTGTGTTACTGCGAATATCACGGCACTAATCAAATTGCTGCCTAGCGCATGGATTGATTGGCTGGGCTTACATAAGCCAAGCGATTTCTCGAGACCACGACAACGCGCGACAACACTTTACTCAAAAGCTTCCTACTTCCGACCCCTCTCTCAACCACAACTCATCCGCATCTGCAGAGGTCAATGATTATTGCCACTGCTTAACTTTTGGTCTTTGCGCCAGCTCATCGACTCTGAGCGCGATCACCTCGTCTTTTCCGGCGCGTTTCCCGCGCGAAGCAACCACTTCGCCTTTTGACGAAGTCACAACTCGGGCTTAATCACCTTCACGATGTCTTTTGGGGGAGGATTCGGCAGCGGCGGTAGTGCCTTTGGCAGTGGTGGAGGATTCGGATCGCAGAATACGAATACTGGTAGGTCAAGTTTCATTATTTCCTGATATTTCATCGCGCCGGGAATCTCTCGACAGGACTGGAGGAACCCATCACTTACACGAACCTTCTCCTCCAGCATTTGGTTCAACAAACAATACTGCATTCGGATCCTCAAACAATGGAACGAGCGGTGGAGCGTTTGGAAATTCTGGAGGTACGTCAATATATGCTGCTGCTGCCCTGGATCGATATGCTCGTCTTGTCTTGGTTCCTATCCCCAGTGGTCTGCATTATCACACCCACAAGCTCTGCTTTTGTAACCAGCTGCATATTCAACCCTCGCTCTATTCTATCTCCTTTCTTTTACCCAAAGAAGTTACGAGACTGTCGTTATGGACGATAGAGCATACTTTCCTCCATCACGGGACAGAGTCGACTCCCATCTTCGAAGGCCACATTCGTATTCAAATGAAATCTCCCTCTCCCTGCTAACATCATATCCAACAGGTAACGCCTTTGGCGCCAAGCCCGCAGGGTTCGGATTCGGTACCCCAGCTACATCGGGGGGCGGTATATTTGGAGCCTCGAGCTCGACTCCGGCCCCATCTTCGGCATTTGGCTTTGGGAACACTCCAGCACAACCGTCTGCATTTGGTACACCGAACAGTGGTGGTCTTTTCGGATCAAAACCCAACACCTTTGGCGCCTCGCAGCCGACCAATCCCTTTGGCTCTTCACAAACATCGGGGTTTGGACAGACGACAGGTTCAGCTGGGTTTGGTGCTCCTGCACCCTCGGGTCTATCATCTGGTTCCGATTCTTGCCAGGGGTCAAGCAATGTCGCGTTCCAAGCCACCGTTGAGAAGGAACCAAATTCGAACACAAATCAACAGAACGCCTTCCAGTCGGTCGGTTTTCAGCCACCTTATCAAAAGTGGTCCCCGGAAGAGCTTCGATTGGCAGATTATGCTCAAGGTCGAAAGCATGGCAATGCTAGCAATCAAGCTGGTGCGTTCGGAAATTCTTCTTTTGGGGGATTTGGACAGAGTCAAACTACTACAAACGCTGGCTTCGGTACTAACAATACATCAAATCTTTTCGGTGGAGCTTCTAGTTCTCCTTTTGGCGCGGCACAACCCGCAACAGCTGGTTTTGGCCAACCTGCTGCAGGCGGTGGTGGAGGTTTATTCGGAAGCACCGCAAAGCCAGCTACAAGCGGCCTTTTCGGGGCTCCTGCACAAACTCAATCTAGCAATTTGTTCGGAGGCACCACAGGATCAGCATTTGGCGGTACACCGTCGGCATTTGGGGGAGGAACCAGCAATGCACCATCCAACACATCACTCTTTGGTCAAAGCAAACCTTCTCCGTTCGGTGGATTTAACACACCAGCATCCTCTGCGCCTGCTGCTACTGGGTTTTCTACTGGAAGCGGCCTTTTCGGTGGCACGAACAACACCCAACAGCAGCCTAGCGCGAACCTCTTTGGACAACAGCAGCCAGCGCCAGCTGCGACGTCCAACTTGTTCGGAGGCTTTGGTCAACCACAACAGAATGCCGGAACTTCTTCTTTATTCGGAGCGCCGAAGCCTACAAATAATATCTTCGGTGCGCCTTCCGGGAGCACGGGTGGGTTATTTGGAAGTACGCAGCCTGCATCAAATCCACAAAATACAAACAGCCTATTTGGAAAGACTGCCACTGGCGGTGGGTTATTCGGTCAGCCTGCGAACACTGGTGGAAGCAACTTGTTCGGCGGATTTAATACACAAAACCAGAATCAAAATCAGAACCAGAGCTCCAACCAAAACCAACCACAAACCTCTTCTCTATTCAGTGGGTTGAGTAACACCAATCAACAAAAACCGTCATTATTTTCTCAGCCCCAACAGCAAAGTGGTAACAGCCTTTTTGGTTCTGGAACTCAACAGCAGGGAAACAGCCTCTTTGGTGGTACTCTGGGCAATAATCAACAGCAGCAACAGCAGCAGCAACAACCGCAGCAGACAAATTCGATTTTCGGGGGCAATAACTCTATTCTCGGAAATTCTCAACAGCAAACACAACAAGGATTCACAGCTAGTCTTAGCGACGCCACCGCATTTGGAGGTACTTCACTCTTTACAAGCCTAAACGGTCCACCAGTTAATGATCCTGGCCCTCTTGCTACTCCACTTTCAAGCAGCGTCTCGAGAAGGAAGTCCGTCGCCCTTCCAATGTACAAGTTGCAGCCTTCCTCAGCATCCCGCTTCTCTACGCCGAGACGAGGAATTGGGTTTACTTATAGTAACTATAACTCTCCTGGAAGCGCTTCCAGCGCTGTCAGCACTCCAGGCGGCATGACCAGCAGCTTGCTAGGAGGCACTTTTGGCCGAGGGCTGAGCAAGAGCATGTCGACCAGCAGCCTTCGAAGAAGCTTCAACACTGAAGATAGCATTCTTGCTCCTGGAGCTTTCTCAGCGAGCCCAGGCGCTAGACATTATGGCAGTACTGGTAGCATGAAGAGACTTGTCATTAACAGAGGGATGCGCAACGATCTCTTTAATCCGCCTAACCTCTCCCCTCAACCTCCGTCAACGCCGAATGGTACCGTCCTCAAAAAACAAGTATCATTCGAGCACAGCTCGGCGCCCAAACAAAATGGCAGCGGTAGCTCGAACCTTTCTAAGCAAGCACCAAGTACAAATCCCGGTACAGACGATCTAAACTACGGTCGACCACGAGGCTCCGAGAATGGCCCAACACCACCTGAGATGGAGCAAGTTAGAGGAAATGAGCTTGCCAGAGTCCAAGAAGAAGACTCGCCTGCTTCAAATGGATCATCAGAGGAAACAACCAACCGTCCGGAGAATCATGAGTTGCAGGATGGAGAGTACTGGATGATCCCCAGTCTGGAAGAGGTCAAGAATATGAATTCCTTGCAACGACAGAAAGTCACCGGCCTCAAAGCTGGCCGAGTGGGCTTCGGCGAGGTTAGCTTTAATGCTCCCGTGGATTTCACCGGTCTCAATCTCGACGATTTGCTTGGCAAAGTTATCGAGTTTGAGGCACGCACCGTTACGGTTTATCCAGCGGGCATGCAAAAGCCGCCTATGGGTAAAGGCCTCAATGTACCCTCGACAATCACACTCACAAAGTCGTGGCCTCGGAAAAAGACTGTCAACCGCGAGAACGTTAATAAACATGTCGCAAATCTGAAAAAGGTCCCAGGTACAAAATTTGTTAACTACGACATTAAGAATGGATTGTGGACATTTACGGTTGATCATTACACAACTTACAAATTCGACGACGATGATGATGAGGCAGAGGGAAATAACACGAGCGAATTCGGGCAGAGTACCCTCAGTGCTCCGCCCGATACACCAACGCCTAAATCTCGCACGCCAAGAGCTCAGCACTACGATGAATCTTTCGCTACTTCGGAGGTTAGTCAGACCGAGTCTGATCCAGAAGATACTTTCCAGTTCCGAAAGAAGAAATCTCTCCAACTCCCAGGTGCCTTCGATGATGTTTACGCGGATGAAGATATGGTAGATGAGTACGATGGAGAGGACCAGCATTCTTTTTTAGATGAGCGCTCCGTGGGTTCGCAATCTCAGAGCGGCGTCGACGAGCCAATGGATCAGGACGACGTTTTCGAAGATGATGAATCTGTCAGCATGGTGGATCAAGAGATGGCGGGCTCTTTCCCCCAAGTTGGCAATACCGCGGAGCTTGAAGAGGATGACTCGCAAGATGGAGAGGGTATGGAGGTGGTGGTGGATACGGCTGGAGCAAGTGTCAGAGCCAGACTAAGAGCAGCGAAGAATTCGGGAACTCCTGTCAGGTCGAGATTCGCAGTAGGAAACGACTGGACGAGCACACTTAAGACCACGGTCAGTCCACAGAAACAGGACCGCGCGTATCTCAAGACTTTGATTGACTCTCATGGCGATGATTCTCCAAATGGTGCGGGACCAGCACCTGTGGCACCAAGAAGCAGAGTTGTCTCGGACGGGCTTGGTTTTGCGACCAGCATTGATGTGATGAATTCGTTATTCGGACACACTAGAAGCCCTGTTAAGGCAAAGGTTCCTGCCAAGGCTCAGGGTTTTGAGGTCGGTACTCCTTGTTTTTAATTCCTTGCTCGGAGATGACATTTGAGAGCCGTCTGTTGCGCCCGCTTATGTACGTAGGAAAAATAGAAATTTTACTGAAACTTCCTTATCATAGTGGCCATACGCGAAACGACCTAAAACGAACGCTGGTGATGCCTCCGACATGACTGAACTTGACCGTGCTTTCCACGATTCCATGAAGCCAAGTTGGGGTCCTGATGGAACTTTAGTCTACGCTGCGTCACCAAATGCGAAGCCTGTTGGGAGATCGTCTCGACGAGCGAGAGAGAGAGATGGTCTCATTCAAATACAGAAAGGAGGTGTAGTCTTTCAAAATAGAGACGTTCGATTCGCAAAGTTCTCGAATGAGGTTAGTCTCTGGCCATATAGACTTTCTATGGCAGTACTGACACATAATCAGGCTTCTGCCGATGCCCTCAACAAACACCAGGCTATGGCTATCATTAAGGATTCTGCTGAGGGCCCGTATGCCAAGCTGCCTGATCGCTTCTCTTTTTCCGACTTCTTTGATGACCAGAATGCACGAAACCCAGCAGTTGCACACGAGAAGCTTGTTTGGCAACTTGCAGGCATTCTATTCGATGAAATTACTGTCCCTGATGAACTCCAGGAGGTGGCCAATGTTCGGGGTCGTTTGCTAAAGGACAAGTTCTCCGAATTCTGGCAGAAGATAGTCGATCCTGCGTCGTCGCAACAAGTTTCCATGGCCAGATCCACCGAGGAGAAAGCTATCGCAGCGCTATCTGGTCACCGAATACCCGACGCATGCGGACATCTTATCAGTGGCAAGAACTTTCACTTAGCAACACTTGTTGCGCTCATTGAGAAGGACAGTAATAGAAAGGACATCAGGGAGCAACTCAGTGAGTGGCAGAAGCAACGCGTACTTTCAGAGTTTAGCCAGCCCATCAGAGCCATCTATGAAATCCTTGCAGGTAACGTTGGGGTGTGTGATGGATCGAAGGGGGGCCCAGTTGAGGATCGAATCGACTCGTTCATCATATCTCAGCGCTTTGGGCTGGACTGGAGGCAAGCCTTTGGTCTACGATTTTGGTATGGCATCTCAGCTACAGAAGAAATTAGTGCTGCTGTCGAGAGATTCGCCCATGATCTCACTCAAGACCTCGAGACTTCAAAACCTCATGCCTGGTACGTCGAGCAGAAGATCCCAACCCTGTGGGAGGACGATGGATTGTATGAACGTGAGGACTTGCTCTGGCAATTGTTACGTCTTTATACCTTTGACGACGCTGATCTTGATATCATTTGTCCGGAGAGTTCTCAATTATCTCCTGTTGATGTCCGTCTTTCTTGGCAGCTCAGTCGCGCTTTGATCGCATGCGGAGCCGCTTGTTATCAAGAGGAAGCTGACGTGAAGGCCGATCAAGTCACATTGTCTTTTGCTGCCCAACTTACAAGTGAAGGCAGTTGGTTAGATGCTGTCTTCGTTCTCCTTCACTTGTCATCTGCTGAAGCCAGAGCGAAGGCAATCCAGAGTCACCTCGCTCACCATGCTGGGCGAATCGGATCTGATGATAGTCAAACCTTCATCACCTTGACGCAGACGTACAAGATACCTACACCCTGGGTCTGGGAGGCCAAGGCACTTTACCTGCGCAGTGTCAAGAGAGATCCGATAGGGGAAGTTGAGTGCTTAATCAGAGCCAATTCATTCGAAGAAGCCCACCGAACTTTTTCTAGAGAAGTCGCACCCAAGACGATCATCGAATGCGATTACAATACCTTGCGTACACTTCTCAGTGGCCTCCATGGCAAAGAAAACAGTATCTCGGAGTGGCATCTTGGCGGAGAAATCTACAGTGACTTCCTTGAATTACTTGATAGTCAGAAGAAAGCGGAATCGATCGGTTATCCTGTCTTAAACAGACTACTCGCTGGTCTCCCGGCTGTAGTTGAAGAGTCACGACATCCTGGATTCCTGGAGACCGTTGCGATTGAGACCATGAGTGGAATTGTTGCCAAGGCGGTCGTGGAAATGGGGAAGAAAGGCGAGGTAAGCTTTCGTCTACCTTTGATACCTCGAATCATGCTAACCTGGAAACAGCAGAATGATCTACCTAAAGTCCTTCGCCTTCCTCTTACCGAGGATAACTATCTGAAGCATACGGTCGATCTGAGCCTGGGATACTATAGGGATGTCATTGCAGGTGGAAGATAAAGAGGGAAGTTTTGTGTTTTATGGTTGAGAAGCTGAGGAGTTTTCCGAGGGTAGTTCAATGCAATACCCATGGCATTTAACGGAGGAAGGGCTAGCGAGCAAGGAAGAAAGCCTTGACAACTTGTTTGGAGGACTGTAAAATAGGGTTTGTTGCAGCATAGCGTAGCATAGCATCAAAAGGACTGTCAATTATAGATATGAGACGTAGAAGAGAGAAGCATTCGATGAGAGTTGTCGGTCCACTTGCCTCTTCCCGGCTGCATTCAAAGGGGCTAAAACTGGGTACTCGAGTAGCTAGTAAGGAGCTGATAACGACACAGTGGGATCATATCATCATTACATCTTACAGGATGGCTAGTAATGAAAGAAAAATGTTTCTAAAAAGTTTCTGCATTATACGGAGTATAGAAATAATTCAGCTCTCATCCGGATGTTTCAAGAAAGTTTGACCCCTCGATACCATTGGTGGTTGGATTCAGGCCGCATGTGCCTGGCCTCAGTCTGTATGCATCTCGTCGATAAGAGGAGTTCATTGGCTTCTCGTGCACGGCGACGACGAGCCCAACCTCCTCCATTCGCTGTTCCACACCGATTCAAGGTTGATTGTGGGCATGTCCATGGCCAACAAAGCAACGCCGGTCCAAAGTCTCTGGGCTTTCCAGCCACTGGTTTTCCTATTGTAAACCTTCCCTTGCCCCTCCCAACCCTACTCCCCTTTGTCTAGCCTCTTATCGCGCCTTCATTCTTTCGCTGTCATCCACCATTGTTCCACTGTCGCTTTCATCTGAACATCCTCAATCCTACGGGGGTCGGTCAGTCCATCGGATGCTGATCACGCGCGGTCGAGGTCACCAACAAGGCAGACGCGGGATGTCAATATTTACCATCCAGAACAACGTCCACTTCTCTTTAGTCACACTCACAATTGCGCCTAGCACATTCCTAGCCCTCACTATCCTCGCATTCGCCTTTCTCTACATCCTCCACGTCCGAAACAACCCTCTTCCGCACGCCAACACAATTTCAAGCAAGCTTGCTCGCAATCCAAGCGATGACCGCAACGATCGAGGAGCTCGAAGGCCTCTTCGACGACCATCCTTCCTTAGACGCCTCTCTGCAAGACTTCGAACAAAGAAGCAGCGCCACCGGCCAGTCACCCCGCTTTGGTTACCCCTCCCACCACTCTGGCTTCCGTTCCGACTCAGAATCAGAAATGGCGGATTCAGTCTCTGGAGGTCGATTCAGCCCGCCGGCATGGCGACGAGAGGGAAACGGCAATCGCAGCAGCGGCTTCTGGAATAGAGGCGCTGATAAATTGGGGAATAGAAGTGATAATTCAAGGGAGAGCAGTCCGGAATATGAGGATGCGGATGATGGCCACGATGCTACACTTGCCGCGGCGGCTAGGACGAGATTACCTACCGGCAGTTTAAGTCCTGAGAAGCGGAGAAGTCCAAGTCCGAGTCTTGATCCATTCCCAAGTGGTGGTAGAGATTTTGGAGATACATTTGGGGAGATTAAGCAGGAAGGGGCGAAGGATATGGTTGTGCAGTCTACGGAAAACCCAAATAGTTGTATGAAGTATCCCCAATCTTCCGCAGTATATGTACTGATATTTCCTAGATATTCGATTTGCAGTCCGAGCAGAAGTTCAACATCGCACAGAGCCATTCGAAGCAGCTTTCTCTTTCATAAAGACAAAGTTCGGAGGTATTATGAAGTCATGGACCTCTTTGTTAAGTGCTATTATTGCCGCCATACTCTCAATTTTTGCTCTCCGAACACTCTTCGAACCTGGTCTCCCTCTTCCCGTGCCCGACCTTGTTAAAGTGGCTGGATTGGCAAAGGCTTTCGAACCACTGATATTCTACTCAGAGAACGGGGTCCAACAAATCGGTGACTTGCAAGCTAGTGGAGTCGCAGTATGGGATCTAGGAGAAAGCGTACGATCAACAAACATGACATCTGCGGCTATCATTGTTAAAGAGCTCGATGATCTGAGTGACAGCTTGACTACATTGGCGATCGAATTGACTCGATTTTTTGCAAATGTGGATGGAGATGTGGATGGGTACGTTTCGTGCATCTCTCCTAGTTTATACAGAATTGACATTAGATAGAATCTTGATAGTCATGGACTGGGCCAGACGCGAACTCTCCCAACTCCAACTCCTCCCACCATCCCCACTAACCTCCGCCTTCGACAACATCCACTCCCTCCTCTCCCGCTGCGGCGTCTTCGAGACCACGTCTGGAAAACCGACCCGTTTCGGTTCATTCGCAACGTCCATCTTCGGCCCCACATCCCCCCAACGCACACGACAGACTCTACAACGGACATTCACAGAATTCCTGTCCGTCCTCGAAGAGTCCATCGATTCCGAACTCCAGCATTCCGTAGCCCTGTTCTCGCTATTTGAGTCTATCGATAAACAATTCCTAAACCTAGCTCGCACAGTCATCAGAGAAAGTTCCGCGCAGGATAACGCACAGGAAGATATGCTGTCTTCTTTATGGACGAAACTGCTCGGTCCAAACGCAAGCACGATTCACAAATTCGAGAAGAATAAGAAACTGCTGTCTACTATCCGCTTGAAGACTGTCCATAACAAGATTGTCCTGTTAGAGCATAATGGGAAGCTGCTTACCCTCAAGGCAAATCTGGAGAGTTTGAGACGAAAACTAGTAAGTCCTCTATTGAGAGGAAATGGAAGTACGTTGAGCGTAGAGGACCAAATTCGGGGACTGGAGGAAGTGGGTGGATATCTTGGGGGTGTGAGGGAACGCCAAAGAAGTAAGTTGATGGAGATGCTGTACGGCTCGGGAAGCAATTCTGGGAAGAAGATTGCAGGTGCGATAGGTGGGGGAGATTGAGGGTCGTCATGAACGGTAGCTTCGCTATCGAGCTATTCGTTCAGCTGGTGTTGTGAAAGTGAGCGTAGCATGGGAAAGGATGGGTATAATGACTAACAAACTGTTGCGATGTATATTGTCGATGTCTGTGCTTATTGGAGGTGTTTGGACTAGGTAGATGGTAGGATGGGGTTGGCGTTCGATAGTCATAGTCAGTTTGTCCTCATAACTTGTATAGTTGTCTCGAGCTAGCTTGGATATTCCTACATGAAGTTCGTAACTTGGTCCCTCCAATAGCAAAGTAGTGCACGAGTCAAGGTAGTTGTCGACTTGGTTAGGAGTTTAGATCTTAGTGTTTAACTGATTGGTTGATGATGGCATTTAACACCCCTTGAAAGTCTTGATACTTGCATCCTAGCACGATTCGATATGATTGTAGGCTATATTTTCTGTATTGGCTACGAGTTGTGCTTATCTGTCTCCGTACTCGGTGGAAATGGAAGGCCACTTGGTCGCGTGCCGGTTAGGAAAATCTTTAGAGAAGTTGAGGCCCTTCGGGGTCATGCCTCGCGCTTGATGGTACTTGTTATCATAATACCGAGTCCGGTAGTCTACTAAAAGCTGTTGCGTTCGTACCAGTGAAAACTATCGACCATGAAACCGAGTATGGTCCAATGTTAGTTGCAGGCTCTGTTGGCATGAGATTTCGTCAAGTAGAGAACTGCTTAACGGGAAGGAAGAAGCAAATTTGACACCCTTCAACCGGAATTTGGATAGTGGGTTTATTAGAATATTCAAAAGGAAGGCTCAGGAAAGGACCAAGTGGAGATTTTCTTTTCCCCCATCATCTCCGTAGGTGATAATGCATCAAGCCTTCCACTTCCACCCTCTTTTTTCAATTGCATCCCAGCCTCTTACAGCGACCACGCAAAGTGCAGCACCGCCAAGGAGAGCTCCATCAAAAAGCACCATGTTTCTGTAGTTGCTCACTCGACTCTCGCCCAAGATCTTGCCACCTACAGGGGATCCGAAGATTGTCCCCATCCCACGCATGAAGTACATAAATCCATTCACACTGGCATAGGCCTGAAGGCCAAACACCTCTATCACAGTCTGTTTTCATCATTAATGAAGTCTCAACCAAGGAGGAGGGAATGACTCACAGTTGGGAATAGAGCATTATAACCTCCACCGGCAGCACCATAGAACACAACGAAAAGCATCCACAAAGTCTTATTCCCACCAGCCGCAGTACTACTCAGCCAAAACCCCAAAACCGATGCAACAGAAAGTACAACCGTCAATATCAACGTATTCTGCCTTCCACACCTGTCTCCAACATACCCCGTGACAACCCGGCTGACCGAATTTATACCATTAGACACAGCCAAAAGGGTAGCTCCAAAACCCGCTGAGTAGCCCAGAGCGACAGAATACTCAGGCAAGAACGTCAACGGTAATCCATTCCCACCAGCTTGCAAGAACGCGGCTCCAACACTGCATATGAATGCCGGCTTGAGAGCCAATTTCAAGTCCACATGCGTGCGTCTCCTTCCCATGAACCGCGAAGTTGAAGCAGTGACAGCGATGGGCAGCGAAACAACCAGATTAAGGAAACCCAAGAAACGCAACGTCCAGCGTGGTCCGATAGCTGTAATCAGAGCGCGAATCAGGGGCGAGAACACCAGCCCTCCAATCCCAGCACCAGAGAGGATGAAACCCATTGCAGAGCCACGGTGCGTAGTGAAGTATTCCGGCGCGGAGCTCAGGATGGGGAAATACAACAGCGAGGATCCAAGACCGAATAGGAGACCTTGAGTTAGGAGGAGATGCCAGACTTGGGTGCTTAGACTGGCGAGTCCGAACCCTAAGCTCATTCCTAATACGCCGATGACGCCAAGATATCGAGTTCCTTTATTACCTAGGCGTGCCATGATGGGATTAATGATGATGCTGCCTCCCCAGGTTAGGCCGTAGCCTAAAGTGCCCACGAAAGCTACCAAGGCACTGTCTTGGGAAGTCGATTTCGGGAGCATAGTTTGCGTCGGGGATATGTAATAAGATTGAAAAACGCCATATGCTTGATTGAAGCCGATCGTGACGACTATGGTAAGAAAGGCAGATATCAGGACTAGTATCTGGCGTTGTCGAGTTATAGGTCGGAGGTCACCTGCAGCGTCCAGGCTGGCGGGTCCGACCTGCGATGCTTCATTTTCGGATTCGGGCTCCGAGATGGGAGATCCGCGGCGAGTGGAGGTAATTGAAGACAGTGTGATATTGTCTCTTTGCGACGCCATTTTGAAGTGGCTATGTGCAAATAGTCAGCGATTTCTCGACAGAGCAGATTCTCCAGATACTTGTATCCGTTGTGGGTATTGATCAGCATCCGTTTATTTCCGCGGCTTTCTGTTATGTAAATCATACCCTCGGCCAGACGAATCGAATCATATTCTTGGTACCCAAGGCTTCATGGTATTTTATCATTGATTGCTCTTGTATTCCGTACAAATCATACATAGAAGCTAAATAATGACCATGCTGGCTCAATCATTTAACGCCAACCCTCAATATCCGCTCAAAATACAACCCGGATGGAAATATCCTGGGCAGACATCATGCATACCACTCTCCTTTATCTACCCTGATTTCGAAAAGATGTCGAGACATCTGCTTTTGTCCACTCTGCTACTACGTTCCCATTGTACACATCCCGACTGATCGTCAAGATTCTATCTTCAACTCTCTCGTAATATGTCTCGCAATTCTGTTGCACTTTCAATACAAGACCACGGCTGAGTCCTGGGTCGTCGGCGTCTCCGAAGTGCTTCTCAACTCGTCTCTTAAGTGTCTCAATACCCTTGCGAATCTCCTTCGAATCATAACCTGCAAGAATCTTCTTGAATGTCACTTCTGAGTGAGAAGGCATGCTGGAGATCCTCGAAGCTGACTCTCCTGGTTGGCGTGAAAGCATAAGACTCTCGATACTCTCCAGGAAATCAAGGAGTTTGCCGAGTGGTCTTCGAATGACGGCGCCGAGATAGAGGGACATATGCTCATCCATCTCTTGGGCCGCACTCTGCTTCCAATCTTCAAGGACTGGGTTAGATCGGGTATCAACCTCTTCCAGATAGTGATTCATATTTTCGATGAGAAGGATCTGGTAGTTCAGAGCTTCCTTGTCCTCTGGATCAGCACCTGCAGTCTGGGCGCTAGGGTTCTCCCTTGCGATGACTTTCAACGACTCGAACATTGCCTTATTGATGCGCGTATATGCCTGGTTGACAGTCTGGCGGATTTCAAGATCATGAGCTGTGGTGAGCATGGTCTCCAGTGCCAACGAGAACGATGGGAAGATGCGCATGAAACCAATAACGCCTTTGCGCTTTTTGATCTTAACCTTCGTATCTTCAATTGCGCGGATTTGGTCGTCCAGGAATTTGGTGAAGAGCCCAACGAGACGTCGATGGAGCAATTGGAGGGTTCGGGCCAGGTATTCTTGACTGGACCCTTCAAAATCTACAAGCTTGCGTTCAATGGCGGCAGTTACACCGACACCTTGCCTACAGTAGAGTCAGTACAGACGATCTGATATAAGGCGCGAGAATTGAACTTACAATGCATCCGCCTGGAGACTCCAGTCAACGAGGGCTTGCATATCACCGGAAAAGAAAGAGTAAACCTCCTCCATCGAACCAGAAACCTTCTTCCCCAGATCTCGGTTCGGATCCATGACTCTAGGCCGTCTCAGGTCACCTCCTTGCCGCATTTCGGGTGAAGCTGCAGCAACAGCCTCTGGAAAGTCATACTGCTCTAATGAAGTGACATGGAAGAACTCAACGATAAAATTCTGCTCCATGGTCATGATTGGGATCATTTCGTCCAAAGCTCCACTGAACACTTCGTATGGTTGCAGTCTACCGTCAGATTTGTCAACGAGGTTTTGCCTACTATTGTCGCCGATTGGGGACCGTAGACTCTTAGCCAAAGTCTGACTTCTCTTAACAGTCAGCTTTCGAGCTGTTGTTGCGATTCCCTCCGTTTGCTTCTCGACCTGGGAGGTAAACAAGATGTCGCCTTCATCACCACTAGGCTTTCTAGCAATGCGCTTCCAAGCGAATACAGCATCTCTGAACTCGTCTTGGTACAAAGATTTGGTGACCATTTCATATGTCTTCATCAAGTCTTCCCACTCCATGCGATCTACTTCGCGTGAGAACAGCATAAGTGGACTATATCTCCAAAGAAGACTTCGGGACAGGTCGTGATTTCGAGGATCAAGCTTTGCTTTGCCAGCGGCTCTGGTGAGGTTGTTTCCCTTTTCACGTTCTAAAGCCTTTCTGGTCTCGTCGATCGCAGCTCCAAACTTGACTTGCAAGAAAGGTTTGAGCCTACGAAGGAAGGCAACACTCTCATTTCTGTAAACATCTTTCTTTTCTTGCAGCACCCGCATACTCCCAATTTCACTGTTACCGAAGCCGCCAGGTTTTCCGGATCGAACACTTCCACCATCCTCGCTGACTCCAGGACCAGACAAGCTTAGTGAAGGGTCAATTGTAATCATAGCTTTAAATAGCATAACCAGAGACTTTTCGATCTGTTCAAGGCCGCGAGGGGATTCGAGGGAGGCTTCACGAAGGCTTCCAAGATCTTCGGAAGATATTGATATCGTATCGAGAAGTGTTTGAAGTTCGGTTTGCAGGAGCTTTTGGTTCGCCGTCTGCACTTGAAGGCCTTGGGATTGTGCTTCGATGTACGCAATATCATCTGTCAGGGTCTGGGGTTGGTCAGTATGGAAGGTCCTTTACCAAAATTCGGGGCGGACTTACGCCAAGCTCTACAAGGTACAACGTGAACAAACCATCTAATTCATCACACTCATCAATAACCTTGTCAAGACCTCTCTGGACAGCTTCGACTCGTTCGTCTTCTTCATCAAACCTACTCAGCCAGCCACCGGCTTGGACCTTATTAAGCTCTCGTTCGACTTCGTCTCTCATTTGATCAATATTCTTGGTATGGACACCTTCCCCAACCCAGCCAAACTCGTCCCATGCACCGACCAGATCATTGCCTCTGCCACCAAGAATACTAGGATCAATGCCTAATGTTGCAAGCTCTTTCTGCATTGTCTCTGAAGCTGGCTTCGGTCGTTTGACTTCACGGGTCTTCGGCTTCTCTGATATCGCATGTTCTTGCGGAACTTTGACGGGGCCTTCAATACTTGACGGTCGATTCGCTCCTGGGACAGTTATCTTAACTTGTGGAATGTTGTCATGTGTTGATTTCGGTCCAAGCTTTTCGTCAACTATGTCAGGAACCACGGCAGGAGGCGCGTTATTGGGGCTATCGTTGTTGAGGCCACGGAGTAATGATGGTGCAGGAACGACTCCAGTTATACCATCAGGTCCGTCAGGTACCTTCGCTTGGGTCTGCTTTAGGCGCTCAGCGGCACCACCGACGCGGGGTTTGAAGCCAGTGAATGCATTGGCAGTCTTCGCAGCTCTGAGAAATGTGTTGGCGATATCTCCCTTTGATTTCTTGTTCTTGATCATTGGCCCAAGGCCGGGGCGAACCTCCTCTTCAGACTCTGAGGGCATCTCGACAGGTGAGGTGATTGGGGATGGCTGAACAGGTTCTGCAACAGGGGCTGGGTCAGTCATCGCAGGCTCACCCTTGACCGGCTCTTCTGAGGCTTTCTCGGGAGGGTCTCTGGGGGAATCGATGCTCAATTGTGCGTTATTGGTTCTGTTGCTTTCAAGATTTTGTTCTTCAGGTTGTTGTTCTCGAGGTTGCGTGCGTTCGCTACTACGTAATGGAGGCCCTGGTGGTCGCAAATCGTCTCTCCGCATTCCGGGACTCGCTAATGGTGCAGGCACAATATTCTCAATTGAATTTTGCCCACGCTGGCGAGAATCACCGAGGATCGGCATGGGAGGCCGACGTCGTTCGGGCGGGGAAGTAAGAGGCTCTCCCACACGAAGAGGTGCCGTGAACGGTGGTATATCGTTTGAAGGATCTCTGGAGCCTGACAATCCACTATCAGGGGTGCCAGCTCGAAGTGAATTAGGAGTCATGCTGCGATCTTGAAATCTCCCCGGTGCATTGGGTAGGCCATTTAGTCCCCCACGTGAGCGCGGAGGTCCATTCGCTCCATCATCCGATCTCGAGAAGGAATCCTGGCTCTCATTATTACCCGCCAATCTGCGCAGGTCCCGTTGATTTTGCGGAGGCAAAGGTGTATTGGAGTCAATGCTACTTGGAGATTCTTCTCGTCTAGTCCGCATGCCCGGTCGAGATGATTGAGAGGTAAAGGAAGAAGTGCTGCTCGGTGGAACTTGGCCTTGAGGACGTTGCATGGCCTCGCGACTAGGCGGTTTCCGCTGTGCAGGTGGCTCCCCTGGTGGGTCTCTTCTTGGGTTCCGACTCTGAGGTTGATAAGGTAGTCCCTGAGCAGGCGGCTGCTGAGGTGCTGGTCGTGCTAATCCTCCGACTAACTGTTCCCTCTCCCTTGCGTCAAATCCAGTAAGTTCCGGAATCTTACCTCCAGTATATTTGGTATAGATCTTCACCAGGCTTGCAATAAAGAACTGCTTTTCCTTTGGAGTGTTTGCCTGCCAGTAGTATGGCTTCCCTACCGTCACTATGAATCCATTGCCTCCAGCCCACTGCTTATGCTGTTCTTCCTCCACACTTCCTGAAGTTGGGCCACTGAAAGACTGAACTGATGAAAGATCATCAAGCATCCAAGTCTTCCCAATCGAAAATGTTCCATTGGCATTCTCTCTTGCCTTATGCATTCGAACTCGTCCAGACTTGCGCACAGCGACTATAATGAGACGTGGTTTCTTGGCATTGGGATCAGCGTTAGGAGGAGAAGGGGATGATGGATAGGCGGCGTCTTCAATTATTCTGATATGCGTGATGTATGATTCCAGTACTATGTCAGACGTCAGTTGTCTCCGGGGAAAAGGAAAGGTAAACATCATCTCTTACAAGACCCATCATCATCTGTCTTTGTGAAGCAACTGTCTACGATTCGACGCTTCTCATCTTCGAATCGTTCCGCCCTCGACATGCCATTGCTGCCGTTGACCCCGCCAGGTCCATTCTGAGATGAATCCATTTGGCGGAGCCACGTCTTCTCAGCGATTCAGTTGTATGCTCCGTTCATCTATGAGTGTTGGGGTTTGGATATCCGCAGCTTGAGAAAGTCCCTATCATTATGGTGAGGTCGCGCGATATGCCGTGCAGCTGGGATTATATGGTGAAGGTCTGTGATAGTAGAATTGCTTCTGGACTGGAGGTCGTTAAGTCGCACAGTCCAAATAACATGACGTTGAACGGTGGCGGGTAGAGGCACAATAGGCAAAAGTCCGCCGTAGTTCCAGTTGGTCAAAGAAGTTAGATTATAGAGTAGTGCTTGGACATTTTCTTTCAAGCGTTCCTTTATTTGGATCTCAATTGATACCTTGGGGGTTTTTCTACTACTCTGTAAGTATTTCAGAGGATATTCTTTGACTGGCAATAATTACTGTGTATCAGCAGAGGCCTTACTATTTTCCTTCGAACACCCAGTAGCCAGCCATGCTAGCCAGGGTTGTGACTGAGACAAAATCATAGGCGCTAGCGGCCGAGCCTTCATTTTTGCTCCACCAAAGTTTTAAAAAAATATTCTGGAAGCTTTTTTGTCTGATAACCTCACCTCAAGTTCACCACCCCATCCTTCCGCCAAATGTCTGGAAATCCAAACACGCAGAAACTTGGGAAGAGAAAGATCGCCAATAGTCATAAACAACCGGATTGGCTCTTCCCTACCAAAACTGATCCTACCCCACTCAACACTCAAAAAGGTCAATCTAAGATGAAACAAGAGAAGAAACTCGCAGAGGAGCTTTTGAAGCGTCGAGCTTCGAGGGAATCTTCCAAATCGCTCCCTCCTACCGAATTAGTCGCCCTTGTCGAAGGCTTCCTCGTCGAAAATGAATTCACAAGGACAAGCAAAGCATTCAATAACGAACGCGAGAAGAAAGGTGCCAAGTCAGAGTCCATCCAAGGCGTTGTTTCTCTCAGCACCATATACAATGAGTGGCGTGGTATGAAGGAGGGGCCAAAGGTCAAGAAGGGGGCGGAGAATAACGCCGATGAAAGTAGTGAGGAAGATGGGTCCACCAGCAGTGATAGTGATAGCTCTAGTCAGAGTGAAGAGGCCAAAGACAGCGATGTGGTGATGGAAGATGCGCCACAAGTGAAGAAGAAGAAGGTCGTGAGTAGTAAGACATCTTCTTCATCGTCATCTTCTGCCTCCAGCAGTTCCGACAGCGATGCCGACGACGAAGATGATGAGGAGGAAGGTGTGGCAAGCGTTAAGCTGGTGGCAGCGAAGGCCAAAGTAAATGGACTGAAGCGGAAGGCGTCTTCAAGCAGCGACTCTTCATCATCCGGTTCAGGTTCTAGCTCCGAAGATGAAGCTCCAAAAACGAAAAAGGTAAAGATTGAGGAAACTTCCTCCTCAGGTTCAGCATCAGACTCTACTTCCGGTGAGGAATCTTCTGATTCCGAATCTTCCTCCTCAAGAACCTCCAAGGCTAAAGCAACAACCGCGATTTCTATCTCTTCAAAAGGTGCCTCCACTTCTGAAGAAGAAACGGGAGAAGAATCTGGCTCTGATTCCGAGTCATCGACCAACTCTGCTGCTCAAAAAGTTCCCCTGCCAGAATCTAGTTCCGAATCGTCTAGTTCTGACAGCGATTCGAGCTCGGATTCCGATTCCGACTCAGAGACCGAAACCGTGCCCAAGAAGTCAATCGAAAAGCAAGTCAGTTCAGATACCAGTGCTACACTTTCTGATGCACCTAAAAAGGACCTTGATTCATCATCCGACTCCTCTTCTAGTGGTTCCGAATCTGATGCCGACGTTGAGAAAAAGACTGCGAAGATCACCACCACTGTCACAAATACCACTGTTCGCGTGCTCTCACCACCACTTCCACCCACCCCTGTCATCAAGCCACCCAGGAGGACCAACGTACCATTCTCCAGAATTCCAAAGGATATCCAGGTCGATAATCGATTGGCCAGCAACGCTTATGTCCCATACGATTATGCCCAGAAGGCTCATGAAGATCTGATTGTTACGAAAGGAAAGGGATTCACGAAAGAGAAAAACAAGAAGAAGCGAGGAAGTTATCGTGGAGGATACATTGATGTCGAGGGGAAGAAGGGCATCAAATTTGAGGATTGAATGATTTTGGACGTGGTTTATGCAGAGTGAAGGGATTTTCATTTCGTGAGAAGCACTTAAAAGCGAGGCGTCTATACACAGGGCTGGCAGAGAAACTCGGCAGCATTTTTGACTGCTTTTGTATGGAGGACATAGAGCTCACGATATTACACCACATAAAATGAACTATATTTGTAAAGCATTCATCCTCGGTGATCAGTATTTGCCCGGCTCAGTCTTCATTTCAGCCATTTGAGATGCCCAACTTCGTCAAGCTCTCTTCTCGATACGATCCAGATCCAAATATGTGTCCCGGGTATTCGCAACTGAGCCATAGTGAAAGGCCGCCTTGCGAGATAACAGGTTCTCAATCTAAAATCTTACCTAGTTCTGAATTTCGACGAAGATGGGCTTGATTTGATTCCGAGATGGCACATCATGAATGGAAGCTGTGACACGGCGTGCCATACTAGCGTGGGTCACAACAACACTCTAGACTTTCAGTTAAGACCAATTCGCTGACCTCCCCCCAAGGCCAACATCTGAAGAAGTCCTTCCCATCATGTATCGTAAGTCCGCTGTACCAAGGACTCCGACATATTTCCTATCACGTGATGTCATCCTGCCTGCCAATCTACAAGGTAACCTTGGATTTATCGCACAGCAATTAGGCAACACATCAGGCTTTCTTAAAGTTTCCTTCCACGGGGCACACTCTTATCGGAAAAGTGTTTTCAAAATCGGTTAGCCACTGAGGGAGGCTGGCGCAGGAGCCAATGAGCGGCTGATCGCACGATTAAGGGTGGCTGAGCATCAAACCAGGACTGAATGCCAGGACAGGACCAATCTCACTCCATGCCCAATTCATTGACCGAGCATATACAATGTTCTCGCTCCAACGAGAACTCACTCTATTCCAAATTACCACAAGCGTGGAGCATACTCCACCTGCCTTACTCAACCTAATAGATGATGGGCACTCTCTGTTCTACCGTTGATAAAGAAGGTGACGAGCCTCCAGAGACCAAGACTCAAGCTCAGGTTCAGGCCTCTCTATCAAATTCACCTCGACAACCTTACAAGATGCCTCAAGCAGAAATTCCAGTAGGCTCTAAGATCCGGCGGGCTTCTATCTACAATTCATCTTTACTCACGGAGAGCGAGTACAATGTAGCTCGAGTGGCGCTTATCCAAGCAGAAAAGGCGACAGCTTTCGATGCCAATGCCTTTGCCACCGCATCTGAGGTTGAGAAGAAGGCCAACGAGATTGTTCGTGGGATTAGAAATTATGATTGGGACCAAATCTATGGGAAGCCTCCTTCATCTAAGCGCGTCGAGGAAGACACTGGCAACATTGTGGTCGAGAATACCGCTGGAGGCCACTTCCTTTCAAATGTCCACCTCATCAACAAAACAGAACTATTCAAAGTTGCGAGAAAGATGCCAAAAGGAGCTCATCTACATGTTCACTTCAATTCCTGTCTACCCCCCAAATTTCTTATCCAGGAAGCCCGGAAAATCCCTGATACGATGTGGATTTGCAGCTCACGGCCTTTAACAAATGATGCAGAATTTCGCAATTGCCGGATTCAATTCAATGTTTTCAGTGCCGATGGAGTTGCAGCGGCCAACAAGAAGCTAGACATGGATCAGAAAATACCCAAGCAATCAGAAGCCAATATTTTCTCGCCCAACTACCTACCCATGAGATGGATGAAGTATAAAGACTTTATATCCAAATTCGACTGGACGGATGACCGAGAGGAGAACAGGCGCTACCATGGTATCGATGGGGTAGAAGACTGGCTCGAGAAGAAGATGGTTTTCTCAGATGAAGAGGCCCATGACGTTTGTCAAACCTCTCGAGGGTAAGTCAAACGGCTGATTGCTGCTACTCAGATGTATACTGATAACAAAAGTATATGGGAACGGTTCAACTTTCGGACCCAAATGATGAAAGGCTTATTTGCATACGAAACAGCGTACCGCAACTACACCCGTGCATGTATCAAGGATTTTGTCGATGACAATATCCAGTATGCCGAAGTACGACCAAATTTCATGACGACGAACCAGCTCAAGACAGACGATGGTGGCAGTATGTTAAACAACGAGGATATCATGAGAATCCTCGATGACGGAGTTAGGGCTACTCTGGCTGAGATTGAGAGAGAAGGCCG
Source organism: Hyphodiscus sp. D1413 (assembly GCA_003988895.1). Lineage (NCBI taxonomy): Eukaryota > Fungi > Ascomycota > Leotiomycetes > Helotiales > Hyphodiscaceae > Hyphodiscus > Hyphodiscus sp. D1413. The sequence continues at coordinate 501,986 of QYAO01000018.1, forward strand.
CTACTTCGCCGACATGAAGGTCATTTATTGCACCCCTCGATCATTCAGCAACGCAGCTACTGAAAAGTCCTTGAACGAGTGTATAGAGCTGAAGAAGAAGTTCTCGCGTCTAATCTGCGGTAAGCTGAAGAATACCCTCTTTTTGCCTTGATCCTGATGTTTTGCAGGTTTTGACATTATGGGCCACGAAGAAATGGGCCATGAGCTCAAAAACTTTATCCCGGAGTTCCTGGCCTTTCGGAAAAAATGCAACGAACAAAATCTGGATATTCCATTCCTCTTCCACTGCGGCGAGACACTGCAAGTAGGGGATAGAGTAGACGGCAATTTGTTTGATGCCGTACTACTCAACTCTAAACGAATTGGTCACGGATATGCCATAGCTCGACACCCGCTTCTCATGGAATTGTTCAAGGAGAAGAATATCGCCATTGAATCATGCCCGATATCCAATGAGATCCTGGGGCTGACACCTGTCATCGCTGGACATCACCTACCCATCTTACTCGCAAACAATGTTCCCTGCACAATAAACAGCGATAACGCTACATTCTACAAGTAAGCATCCACCCATTCAACATACATAACAACGGTTGTTTTAATCTTTCCATAGATCCTCCCTCTCGCATGACTTTTACCAGGTCATGATCGGCTCCGAAGATATGAGCTTGCTGGGTTGGAAACAACTAGCAAAATGGAGCTTGGAACATAGTTGCATGGATGAAGTTCAGAAGAGAGAAGTCACGGCGGTCTGGCAACGCAAATGGGACGAGTTTTGCCAATGGATCGTCGATACGTATTCGGATAAGCTGGGCTATGAGCATCAGCTTGATCTCAGTAGGGCTGATTGGCTTCCACCAGCCGCTAACTGAGAACTTTGCGTGGTGAGATGCGATAATAAGGACTGGATTCAAGAACTTGTCTACACCTCTAAGGGGCGTTGATCCAGGCTCTCATCGATTAGTGGCCGATGTCTTTCGACCTAAATAAGACTTCTAATAGGTAAGCATGATTAGATTTTTTTCGGAACATAATATTCATCGTAGGAAGAGGTATTCTAGTCGTAGAGCGAGAAGAAACGACGGTCAAATGGTTTTGGATACTGTAACACACTTGCTATTTCTTCGTTCTGGAAAGATCACCGGCCTTCTAGATTTGAGGACAGATGAAGAAAGAAATACTCTCGAATCATGAATAATGGTCTTTCAAACTAAGTTATTTCTCTGCTGCAAGATGTCCTCGGCTTGATTGCATCCTCCATTTCTGAGCATCCAGCATGAACTGGCGAACTGTCTCCAACATTCCCTCTCAGATGGCTCTATGCTATTTTATATAACGTAATAGCGTTGCAACACTCCTATTGTACTGATACGCTTGGGGTGTCCTTCGGGGGCGCTTCACTCCATACTTTCACTTGGTTTCATGGAACTCGATTGGGACGAAATTATCATTAGTGAGAAATGAAACAAAGCAATCCTTCTTCATCCCGAAGCGACGGACGAATGGTAGCTAGGAGTGCAATATCGATCGTCTAGGTAGGATATAACAGCCAACCCTGCCCCATTCGATAAAGGTGCAAACACCGCAACGATAGTGCTCCTGCGTCGATTGTCTTATACCCCGTCATCCTTGACGCCTGCTCTATTCAATCTCTCTACTCGCAGCACAGCCAAGAAAGTCCTCCATTAACGTGAGCTATCGTCTTCTGAGCGATGAGACTCAAGGAACTTAATCATACTCAAGAAAGTGTCCGGGCAGTAGCGCGCAAAAGGCTTCCACAATAACTGATATATGACCCATTTTCTCCCTCTCACCTTCCTTATCTCAACTTCCCACTTCGATGTGGTTTTCGTGTTCAAGATGGGCAACCCGGGAATGGTCTCATAACCCAACTCTATCTTCACGCTCGGGGCTATCTCACTGACCCCTAGGTAGCAGGAGTTAGTAATTGCTTCATACAGGAAGTTTTGCCCTCAGAACAACGCGATTGTGTGAATGCACGCTGGATCAGAAATTCTTGGGGGGGGGGGGCTCTTCTAGTACATACAGATCCTGATTTCCCTTCGAAGCTGACGGTTCGTTCGTAGTAGAGAAGTGAGAGGACCCTCGCCCCAACGTGCGTGTTTGATACAAAAAATTGGTCGTTTCGTAGGGTCACAAGGACAACTGATGAAGTGTAGGTGCTTTGACGAAAGGAGAAGTGAGAAGATCCGGTGACGAGTTTCAAGTGGGAGGGACGTCAAGCATGCTAGCGGTACTATGCTTTCTTTCTTTGACTTTTTGACGGGAGGGAGAAGAGACTTCATGCGTGAAGTGAAAGGCATTATTCTTGAGTTTCTTCAGTGGGGAAATGGGGGCTTGTCGATATGATCGGGACGCGTTGAAGAAATTTGTGCTGCTAAGTGAGGTACTTTTCCAGTTCAGAATCGGATCTTTTCTGCAGCCGGACTTGACGAGCTTGGATGACTTCATTTTCTCACTTGGATTGAAAGCACGCTTGCCAAAAAAGGATCCATATCACCGCATTGCTTGCTTTACAGCCTTGCGAGCGCTCAAAGATCTTTAGCGATACTATGATAGAGGCCTTGCAACTTTGCCAGCAATCATAGTTTCGAAGGTGTCTCCCATCATGAATATATAGAGAGCTGTTCCCATATCTAGAGATTTCATACACTTTGGGCAACTAAAATTCTGAAGGTGATCGGTGGTGCATCGTGAAGAATCTACGAATCCATTTAGGATTCTTACAATAAGTACAGTACAGTGAGGACCCACTTCTTCAGCCACTACCAAGCCGGGCAGCATCAACACTCCTCGAACCTTTGTTTCCACTTCTGTATTCAATTCAGAATCAACCTACACTGTCCATTGTATATTACCACCACCCAGATCCATCGAAGGTATTGAAAGATGTGCGGTTTCACCAAACTCTGGATCTCTCAGACAATGCCGTTGTAGGGGATGAAGCGATGGGGCTGAAGCCTTGGCACCAACACGCTGCTGCATGATGGATCTGCGGAGGCTCAAATCGTTTGTTGTCTTTTACGAGCATTTCATGTCGTTGGAATATCGCCAGTCAAAGGTGTTATGAGGTACATAAACGCCGGCTGAAACCCTGGCCTGGGCCTCAAACATCGTCACTTTTCAGCCTCACCAAATCCTTTTCTCCCGAAGCGTCTCGAGCTCGACTACAGGAACCGTCTGCCACGAATGAGCCTCGCTCGCCCGGTGCATCATAACAGAGCCATTGAGGGAGCTGTCGACCAAATCCGAGATCTGCGAACCTCCACGCCAAGCTGCAGAGCTTCTGAACGACTACCAACATGGCAGGAAAGTGGTTCCCTGTGGGAAAGGGTGGTGAAAATGGATGGAGACTAGATATCGTGTCGCTGCTTGCGGTAATTGGAGAGAGTTCTATGGAGTCACACTCGCAGGCCTTGACTTCCTCCTGGACCTGCATCCTCCCGCGAATAATTCCTGCGCCCCAAGCACTCCTCAAAGCGACTCGACCGAGTCGACTGCGTATGTTGTGCCATCTTCCCCTTCACTTTCATAGAGAAGCGCTGACTTGGAGTCTTAGCGCAGCTGAATGCCGCTGTGGTTGGAGTACACAATGGTAGGTCAAAGGCTCGGAAAAAATTTGTCCTTTCCAGATCTCCAGGAATTTTCAGTCCTGGGGCTTTTGAAAAAATCTTCCTACAATTTCAAAGTCTACTTTGTGAGTCAATACTGACGGAGACCTTATGGAATAGGCATGTTCGTGCCTACTCTCAACTATTTTCCAAATATCATACATCCCATCGAAGACCTCGCTCCCTTCTCGTTTAAAGTCTATCGAATCACTCATCGGGGGCGTGGCACCGATTTGACTCCAGATTCTACCATGAAGGCAACTCGACAGTCGACGGCCAACGGCATTGAATTGGAGGAGGGACCAAGCGTTGTCAAACACCGCCGATCAACTCTGAGACGACTGACAGGATTGATTGTAAATCAAGACAAGCCGAAACCCCGTGTCCCATCAAGGATATTCTCCCCGCTCAACGTCCTTTCGGTCTTATCCTGTTTTCTTACAATTGGACTCTTGGTTTGGGCGGCACTCATACAAGATGGTACTGCAATCTTGGCTTTGGGGACCATCTCACTGGCTTCGTCAATTGTGGGCTATGCTTCATGGTGGTCTCCAGAACTTATGAACCGACCGTTTCATGGACGGGTCCCGCCAGGAGACATGGTAATCCGGACTCGAGAGGGTGCATTTCTCCTGATTAAATGTAACGAAGATGTAGCACGAGAGCTCTATATCGGCACCGAAGAATGCGTGTACAAAGTGCAGACGCAGCGATATCGAGTACTTGTTGCTTTTGGAACCTTCCTCCTGATGGTATCTGTGGTACTACTTGGAAATTGCAATTTCACGATGCAGGCAGCAATTGGTGTTTCTTACATCGTGCTCAATGGTCTCTTCTGGGGTTCTGCTCTTGTGGAGAAACGGCATTTCTGGGACCTTTCTAGTTATGAATGGGACGATATCACGCCAGATGATGCCAAGAACGCAGACGTCAAGCAGGATGAATCTCGCGGCGGACATGCTAGTTTCACACGCACAATGTGGTATGCTATCAGAGAGACTAAGAAGACTGGTTGGGTCTCGCGAGGTGGAGCTGCACCAAGAACACCCCAGTGGGAGGAATGGCTTGAAGCTGCTGAGACGAATGCTAAGAATAACCGGCGGGACTGGAATGCTGTCGCTGAGAGAGAGCGAATTGTTGGACAGGTCGAGTCCGTCCCTCAAGCTAAGGCTGCAACTCGGAGGGATACTGCTGAGCAGCATGTTCCTGCTGTTGAGGTTCCACCTCAACTCAGGATTTGATCGTGGCATGGTGAAGCCGGTTTTTAGTACGACCTGTTACTATTTGCCTCGTACTTTTGGAAGCGAAAAGTTCCCTTTAGTGTTGTCACGGCATTTAGCGTTGCATGGCTTGGAGCGAGCCTGGCATGGCGTCGACAAGTTTGCCTGCATTTGACGGCATAGAGGAGACATTGCTATTGAAATGGTCCGTTGACCTAATATTGCAGTGACAGAGATCTCAATTTCAATCACAATTTCAGCGTTCCGAGTCCGATCTTTGCTCCATTTCCACCGCGATAACGCCACGTGATTATACACAGTCCCAAATAAGATCATCTAGGAATACTATTCCAGAGCCTATCCCCTTCGTTTCCGTTTCAGGCTATTCCTCGCCAGCAGCAACCTCGTCAATAGCCTCTTTAATAATCCTACATCCTTCCGCCATCTCCTCCTTTGTGATATTCAACGTAGGGATAAACCTTAGCGTATCATAAATACTCGTCGTCAAGATCAACATGTTCTTCTCCATACACTTCGCCTGAACCTTCGATCCATATCCCTTGCCCGGCTGGAATTCCAGCGCTAACATCAACCCCAGTCCCCTGACATCAAAGATCATGTGTCCAGTCTTCGAGTCCTTCCAAGCAGTCTCAAGCATGCCTCGTAGTTCTGCGCCCCGGGCGTTGACATTCTCCAGGATCTTCTCCTCTTGAAATGCTTTGGCTACTGCAACGCCTGCTGCGCAGGAGACTGCATTCCCAGCATACGTGCCACCCATGGAACCGGGCTTTTGCATATCCATCAACTCCTTCCGCGAGACGATTCCTGAAAGCGGGAAACCGTTTGCAATACCCTTTGCCATGACGAGGATATCGGGTCGAACATTCCAATTCTCAATGGCGAACATCTTGCCTGTACGTCCGAATCCACATTGGACTTCATCCGCAATGAGAAGGATATTGTTCTTGTCGCAGATCTCTCGGACTTTGGCCAGATAACCAGCCGGTGGCGGCACATACCCTCCCTCACCTAGTACAGGCTCAATAATGATAGCGGCTGTATCGGAAGGTGCAGTTTCTCTCTTCAAAAGCAGCTCAAGCTGGAGCACGGGATCCATACAACAATTCTCAAAGCCAAATTTCCCGTCCGAGGCATTTGCAATGGAGCATTGTTTGCAATATGGGAATGGAACCCCGAAGACGCCTGGCATGAGAGGGGCATAGTTCTCTCCGTAAACAGTCTTGCTCTTCGTCATTGCCATCGTGCCGAACGTGCGTCCATGATACGAACCTTGCATGACGATGATATTCTGCTTCTTCGTAGCATGCCTCGCTAACTTGACCGCAGCTTCTACAGCTTCGGAGCCGGAATTCCAGAAGAAGAACGTGTCCAATGACTTGTGTGGCATGAGCGGGAGCAAAGATTCGATGAGCTCCAGGTAGGGTTTCTGGAAGGCGATGTTGACCTGGCCATGGACGAGTTTTCCAACCTGCTCCTGAGCCGCTTTGGTGACCGCTGGATGGCAGTGTCCGAGATTCGTGACTCCTATGCCGGAGGTGAAATCCAGCATCCTGCGGCCTTCGACGGTCGTGACATAGCTGCCCTTCCCGGACTCTAGGACTTCTGTCGAGAGGCGACCGATTCCTTTAGCCACATGCTTGACGCCGAATTGGGCCAGCTTGGAGACACTCATGATGGTAGGACGAAGAATATCTGTGAGGGAAAGGAAGAAAGGAGTGATAACTGCTTCAAAAGACAAACAAACAGATCAGAAGCCGCTACGTCACTAGCACTCTATGTCCGTGCACCCAAACAAGAGATCCTGCGAGTTTGTTCGTTCGGTTCTCTCACTTCTTCTGGCTCTTCGAGACGTTTATAACTAGAAGAGGCAAATCAATTGGTTTCCTTCTAGTCATAAAATGCAGAATTTTCTTCTCGTCACAACGGTGTTCGCAGTCAGTCAAAGTCATTCTTAGCAAAAAGCCAATCATGCTTGATATATCCCCTTGATCCGCGCCAACGGCGCCGGAGGCTCCCATACCCAATCAAAATCATGCACTTCGTCAGCATTTCCACACGGCCTGACCTCTCCAGTGAACCATATCATGTCCGTATTTCAGACCGAAATACTCACATTATGGAACGAATGCTGATCAGTGAACCAACAAAGTGCTCGCTGTGCTCCTTGTAGAAGACACGAAGGAAGTGTCATACAATGTCTACATTGCCAGAACCAAACAGTTTCCTCTCAGCTGCACGTGGTTTGAATCCGGTTGAAACATTGAAAGAACAACAGGGGTGGTACTTAAATTCCCCGCTAAATTTACGTTGGTTACTGCTGCTGGATTCCATGATGGATTCCCAAGGGCCTGATTGGTCGCATCACGTGACATATGAGGAATGCCAGGGGAAGCGAGTTTGGGACCTATGACTAGGGAGCCATATATAAAGTAGTCTCAGACCAGGTTCTAAAGTATATATAAGATCTGCTCATGCCCGTCTATAGAGAGCGTATTTCTTGCTTCCTTTATATTAGACCTATAGGATAGGAGTATTTGATACCCACTACTATGCACTCCTATATGCCTCTATGTACATGATTCACCTAATACTTCCCTGCGTCGTTACAGTTAAACCAGTTCAAGTAATTTATATAAAAATTAATATAGAAAGACCTCGCTCCCTTCACGTTCAAAGTCTATCGAATCACACACCGGGGTCTTGGCACCGCAGCCTGCAGCATATATTAATGACGTTCAATTGAATGGTTGAAAGATTAGGGTGGCTGGGAGTACATCATTGATGAGATTCGAGACTAAACTAAATCAAACCAAACTTAGAATAGTTTGGTCCGGCCAGCCTACTTAAATTTATATCTATAGAAACTCCCAAATCTATTCCACCTTTCTTCTTCTTTGACATTTCCCATTTACAATACCTTGACAATTTACCTGTCAAATCTTCTACGTCTTCTCTCTTCAGCACCTCTCATCACTCACAACCGTTGGCAAAATGTCATCTAGCTCAAGCTCGATGCTACAACCTGCTTCCTTTGGAGGATACGGCAGGCAGACAGGTATTTACGGAGGACTTGAAGGTATCGAGTTCGCCGCTAGATGCCCTCCAGATATCCAGAGAAACACAAGAATTGTTGCGGTCTGTGGAATACCGGATTTCAAGGCGGCTCCACACGAAGATGGATGGTTCTTTTCGGACTTTTTCTTATTTTACCAGATGCTAGGCTCTCGACGTGCGTGCAAGTTCAAGATTTTCTCTCCGTTCTCTTCCTATTCCATTCCATTGATACTAACACAAGCGTAGCTGAACTACCTAACCAACTATGGCTTTCAAGCTGCTCACCCAGCGATCTTATCCGCAAACACGAGCGTTATCTCCACGGACCTACAAGCGGAATCGCAGGGGATCGAAGAGTTGTCATGAACGAGAAAATGCTTCCCGAAGATGAAATGAAGGCCGGATTTCGTGTTTTCGAGCGAAAAATTCTTCTCGAGAGATTTCTTACAACTCTTAAATCTGAGATCGAAGAAGCTGCTCGAACTAAGCAGCCAGTACTGGTATTTATCTTTGGGCACGGAGAAGAGGGCACTTCTGGAATTTTTATTGGTTGTGATGAAGGCGGCTCCTTGATATTGAATCGGGAGAGGTTAGCTTCTGTGTTGAAAAAGGAGGTTCAAACGACTATGATTTTGACATCGTGCTACTCAGGCGGCTGGATTATGATGCCAAATATGAACAAACACTTCGACGTCAAATCTACGTTCAACCATTCCTTTCTCACAGCAGCGGGACGCGAGAATCAGAGTCTTTCCTGGTCATTAAGCCAGACCGTTGGACGGCAAGCTGGAGGAAGTGTCTTTGCAACATGTCTTCTCAATTCCATCATCACAGCCTCTGATGGAATAGAAGGCTTCCACAGCAAGGGGAAAGGTCATTCTGAGGAATTGAACGATAAGCAACAACCCATGGGAGACATGAAGGAAAAACTCATCAGAGTACAAGACGAGGGAGACCATTTTACTCTTTCAATGGCGGCTTTGATACGACAGATCGTCTATGAATGTGAAGCACGACAAGGTTCAATATGGGATACGCACAAGTTTTCATTTGCTGTGCAAGAAGACCTCTGGGCTGATGTATGGGGGAAGAGGACTGGACTTCCTCTCTTGAACTATAAAGAGAAGTGGGAAAGCCTGCCAGAAGCTCCACTGATGAAGAATGTCTACCCACCCGCTGGTCCCCTTGCTGGCTCTATCATGTCGAAAAGCGCCAAAGCTCTCCAAAATATCGTCAAATTCAAAGCGATTAGATACATGAACTCGAATCCGGGCCCTGATAATGGGGGTTGTAACACCGACTGCCACCCCGGGTTCCATAGGTTGATCGAAGGAACTCATGTAGAGTTTGAGGATCTTGACCGCCTCAACAGAATCTTAGACTACAGAAAAAGCCAAATGGGGCTAGCAGAAATCTACTGTTTTGCCCTGGAGATAGGTGTACCGGAAGGTCGACAGGCGGACCAATTTGATGAGTACGAATGGCAGTATTCCATGGCCAAAGAAAAACACGAAGGATCTACAGAGCGTTCGAAAGCTGCCATTGACCTCTTGGAGAGATTTTCTACCATACGGAGTTGGGTGATTCAACTTCGCATCTTCGACTCTCCACGTCCTGGCCAAGGGTTTAGTTATTCTAAGCCTAAGGCCTATCTCGCTTTTAGGTTAGCGGAGAGTCCAATGTCTGTCCAGCAGATCCATGAGAAGTTAGAGGATATCTTACAGTGTACGTATTCTTTACAAAAGAGTCATTCCAACATTTTCTAACTCCCGAGTAGATAAGTTAGAAGAGGCAAGACGCGCAGCTCGCTCGCCTCTTGGAGTAGCTGTTCTTAATCAGCCCGAGATCAAGACTCTGCGAGGACGTCTGTACCAAACTGTAGGCAGGCTGAACCATAGATTGAGATCTTTATCACCACAAAAAAGATCGTCTCTGGAGGGTGTGTGAGACCGCATCATCTGGTTTGAATCCAGTTGAAACATTGAAAGAAGAACGTTTAGGAGAAGCAGTGGCTGGAATGCGGAGAAGAAAGCTGCTGGTTTTGATGTAAGGTGGATGAGAAATACCAGGCTCTTGGGGAGGAGGAATTGCAGGAACAGGGCAGGTTAGAGAAGCACATCAGTACGGTTCAAGATCTTCATTTAAGATTCGCTTTTATCGAAATCTATGTATGTCCTCTCGTGTATAACGTAGAGATGCAGTGCCGTCTTCCTGTGACATGCATGCTATGGGGTTCCAACGCCCAAGATGCTCCGTCCATCCAACAGTCAAATCGCAATCATAAATCCATCAATCCTCCCTTCTTGCAAGAACATAGTAAAAAGTCCGTAAAAGTAAAACATCGTCCCATAAGCCGTAAGCGTGATCTCGTGATCATTCGTACAAATCCTGACAATTCGTAAAGGGGTCGTAAATGACTGTTCACATCGCTATGCCTTTCGTAATTCCAATCGGATCAATAAATCAAAACTCGGGCCAATGAAAGATTGCCGCGCTGTTGGCTATCATATGCTTGGCTGAACAAAGGAGAGAACAAATGGAAGAAGATTTTTCAGAAACAAAAAACCACAGTACATGCAAGTGGGTATATAGAACGGTATATTTGCAAATGGAAAGCGAAACAGGTGGGGTCGTTTTAGTTAGCGCGAATGACGAGTTTGGAGAGGAACTTGTTGGAGAGGCAGTCAAAGTCCTTTCGGTCGAACTTGGCGTCGGGCCGAGTCTTGAGGTATGATTCTGTTTCATATTAGTATGCACAACCGACTGAAAAGGCGGTGAAACTGACCATGCTTCGTCACATGTTCCCTCATTTCGGTCATGGCCTCGCAGACGGCGACGTTGTTATTGAGAAGTTGACCGTGTCGACGGGTCTCCCATTCGGTGAAGGCGGGGAGCTTCTGCGAGATTGCGTGGAAAAGACCGACGATGACACCGACTGGGGTTGTCTCCATATCGTTACAGAACTTGTTGACGGCAGCGGCGTCAGGAACACGGTAATGGCAGTCGAACTGCATCTCCTCCCAGACGGCGAGGAGGATGGAGGCAATCATGAATATCGTAGGCCAGTTCTTTAAACGATCACCGCTGTACACGCTGGAGTAGAGGGATGACAGCTCCTCAAGGATCTCCTTCTGAAGCTCTCGCCACATGTCTGCCAAGGCACACTTGATTTGGAAGTTGATCATGACAGGAGCGATGATTTTGCCATTGAACTTCGATTCTTCATCGTCGACCATACCTTCCATAGGATGCTCATCACCTCGGTTCTCGACCATGGTGACGTGAAGGGTCAAGTTGTAGGCAAGAACAAGCTTCAATGCCTTCCGGATGACAGGCACCTTCTCCTTCAGGTAGTAACGATGGGCAGTCTTCAAGATCTCGGTGATGAATGGTGTTCCCTCGAAATATTCGTCGACGAACTCCTCGAACGGCCCATCAAGATGCTTATCGAGGTACTCTGACAATGCCTCGCTCGACACACCTTCGGCACCAGCAGACATTCTCTCGGTGCGGCCTTCAAACTCAAGAGGTTCCTCATGCTCACTCTCGACCCAGTCAACATTGAAGCAGCTCTCGTCGGTGACATAAACCTCTCGTGCCATGATGGGGATAGCGAAACCATATCCGTGCGTGATCCATAACAGCTCTTCCTTCTGAGAAAAGCCTTTAATGTTGTAGACAGACACACCGCGACCCATGTGACGTTCGTAGTCCGCTTTCCAATCTTTCATGAAATACCCGATGTCCTTAATGTCAATGCGAGTACAAGGAACTTGCCAAAGTCTCGCATGCGATGGCTGGCAGCCGGCACATGGCTCACCCTTATCACATGTTTTCTTGAGGAACTTGCATCGCAGACATGCTCGCAGCTTTCTAATCTCACTTGCTTGCTTCCGCTGTTCCGGCAGCAAAGGCCCACGTCTTCGACCCACGCGTTTCTCGGTGTTGTCCCCCTTCTTTCCATTGGAAGTACGACGGATAACGGGTTTTGTTGCTTTCGCGGTAGGACTCTTCCGTGGTGCTGAGTTTCTTCTGGCTGGTGGAGGTGACGTTGACGAGGGTGTAGTTCGGCTTGACGGCGACATTTTGATTGGTACGGGAGCGACGGCGGCAGCGGGGGAGACGGTCTCATGAGAATGGTGATGTGCTTCACCATGGTAGCAATTCCGGTGAGCAGAAAGGTCGATGTACGTATCAGAAGCAGGCGAATAAGGAGAGTATGGGTTCGAGATATCTTCAAAGCTGCCAAAAGATTCCATTGTATGAGCGGGACCATCAGATTGAGACGACTCGGAGTGGGTTCGCAAGTGTAAAGTCTGCCCAGGGTTGAAAATCGCTGCACTCTGTGCTTGTTGATAGGATTCGAAGTTGGAGTAATGATCTACCGTGGCCCATCCGTTATCACTACTTGTACTGGGAAGTGATAGAACTTCCAAGTATGTTCCAGTTGGCGAATTGCTTCCAAGACTCTGACGTCCTAAACTTGCTGGTAATCCATCGTTGGTGCCAGCAAAGTTCATCGCATTCTCAATCTCCTGCCAGTTTGCCCACATCGCTGCCTGAGCCTCTACCGTCTGGGCGAGTCCATTGAAAGGTGCCTCCATCTGAAGTCCTGTTTCAAACGTCGCCTGCGTCGAGGGGAGATGATGGTATTCCAGAGGCGAAGTCTGGAAAGCACCCCCAAAGGCATTGTATTGCGCCCCCATCAAAGTGTTGTTCCCAATATACTGAGGCATCTGTTGCGGCTGTTGCATCGGCCAGCTGGTCAGAAGGGTCGGGGAGTTCGTGTGTCCTGCCTGAGGAATTTGTTGGTGATTACTATGGCCAGGAGACGTCTCGCGGCTCTCGTCAGCGGTTCCCGAAGTCATATCGAGTGGCATTGACCAATTCGACCGGGCGGCCATTTGGTATGGATATCTTGGATCTCGCGGATCGAACGAGAGGTCTAAGAGACCATCTGATGTGAATTCGTAGTTCGAGGTCATCGTTGCGGTTATTTCTGGTTGGCAGTGTCAATAGTATTGTAGAGAAGAGGGTTAGGGACACCGCTCTTTGAGAAGAAGGAAGCCCTCACGATGAAGTCGGTGAGAGGTCGACGTTCAACAAGTGCGGGCTTGAAGGTGTGCGTGAGATCCACATAAGAAGCGGTGAGCGATAGTCGAAGCACTGGCAGGCCTGAGAAAGGATCCCAGCCATCTGTGGGGCCATACCCAGCCCCCATCGAATCAAGTGAATTAAATGCTCTCATCCATTGGTGCTCACTGCATGGGGCTGCTGCGCGACAGCAGCGACGGAAGTCATGTGTCCAATAATCCGTGACGAAACCTTTCCGTGTTGAGGGTGATGTGAGGTTGTCCACGATGCCGACTGGCTATAGCTGTAACACAGGCCGTTAAGGGTCTCGATATAGGGTGGAGAATCCTGTAAAAGACGACTCCAAGCCCTAGAAAGACTGTTGACTACCCTGCCGATCGCCTCGAACCGACACTCAAAGACCCTATGGAGAAAATCCCACTTTTCAAAGGCATGTTGCGTTTCGTAAAGAGGTCGAACGGTCTGATGGCGAAGAGGAAGCTAAGACCGCCTCAAGGATCTAGATAAAAGCCTACCCCTCTGACTTTTCGCCGATATTTTCCAGGGCTGTTCCTAGCCTTGAGCGGAATTCCTAGGCTCTTACTTGTCCAATCTTCTCCGTTTGCTTGCGCACGTCTCTGGCTTCCACAAGCTCGCATTACGATGGGAAGCGAGGGGGTGAAGTTGCGTTATTGTGAGAATACCCCGACTTGAGGAGTTGAGCTACACAGTTCCCGATTTCCAGACAACGACGGGGGTGTTTCTTCATTCCCAGGAGCTTATCGTGAAGGAGAAAACACTGCCTGGTCAGACTTCTTTCCATCTTGCAGGAATGCGGACTACGCCGTCCCACATGATGTTGGCCACACTTCAAATCCCTCATCAGTTCCCTAGAGCGAAACAACTGCGGAGTAACCCAATTGCTTATTCTCCGCTGGGTGTCGTGAATATAGCAAGCCGACTCGGGCTGGCAGAGAGACAATACAATCGGTGGTCAGGCATGAGAGGTAGGTATCGTGAGTCGGTCATCCTCAAAGAATGGATTGAGGGCAGTGGGCTTTGCCCCTCAATTCCGCTCCCTCCTCTGCTTCACAACCAATACATCAAGCTTCCTCCGCCCCGTAGAACCGCCTGCAACCGCTTCATCTGGACTTGGTGATCTTCAAGATCTTGCCTTCCAATTCTTTCCCGCCTCGGCCGCTTCTCCTTGCCCATCCCACTTGGCTGATCTGATCTTCATCATCGGCTCGTAGTAACCAGCAAGCTGCATATTAATATTCATGCATCAAGTGCATGCAGCTGGCCACCGCCATCGCCGAGTACAAGATTTTGAGTGCTCTTCTCGCTTCATTGGACGAGTGTGACAAACGCCTCGCACATCGACGCATACTGGCATCCACCCTCGCTTGAAGCCATGTTCAGCTCGCAGTCCGTACCCTGTGAGAATACGAAGAATCCGGATCTTGACACTTTCCGTGCGGGAAGGCGGTTGTGTATATCATCCTTTCCTCGAGGCTTGAAGAAAGCTTTGGAAGCTGCTTGACCTCCTTCTCTGCTGCTGTCTCTCGCCTTCCCTCCCCTCCTTCTGCTCTTATCGATCGCCCGATAACGTTTTCAGCCTGAGGCTTTTTGGTGGGGTTCAAAGGTCGGCTTCTCGCGCTTTGGCGTGATAAATCTGGTTAGGCTGGTGCATTGCAGGTTGCACCAATCTTCTGCTCGTAACATGGTCCCAAAACGTCTGCATTCAGGAGAAGGACGTATGGAACGATGCTCGCATGGTTGAGGCTCTTTGTATGAGCAGTTGCTGTAGCGTAACGGTTTTCTAGAAAACAAATATTCGTGCGAGCCTGAATAAAAAGAAAATGCTGTGGTGATTGTGATTGGGTGAAAAGTATCGTTGCACCGCGGTCGAGAAATACCCGAATTGATTCATTTTTAAGCGAGTTCAACTCCGCAAGAATAAAACAATATTAAGGAGATGGACAAAGAAGCCTCACATGACGTTCGTCATCAAAGGGAAGAAGCTCCATCATAGAGTGATCTTCAAAAGACGAGCCATGGCAGGCTCTGATCCTTCTTCGTCGTCGCCAACAAGTACATTAAACCAATTGCTCTACGGTCAAGGAGGACAACAACAACCCGGATTTATCATAGAGGAGTCTGATCAGACTGATACCGAGCCTGGATTCGACGGGAGAATTAATTACATACCAAGCTCGCCCTTCAAATTGTCAGCCAAAACGGCTCGAGCGAGCATGATTCCCGATCTCTTCATGAGCCTTCCTCCGATCCGAGATCTTCTCAATACAGAATCATCTCAGATCCAGGATGAAACAATTCAAGAATGTCTTCCATTTCTCTCTGGTATGGGAGAAGGTCTTACATATAACGACAATGGGGTACCACACCTGGATCGGCGCCGACATAAGGCTTATTTACGCAAGAACTTGAAGGATTTACCAGCGCCGTACGTTACGGCTGATGCAAGCAGGCCATGGATATTTTATTGGGTAATGGTTGGTCTGTCTGTAATGGGCGAAGAAGTTTCGGAGTACCGTGAGAGGATGATATCAACGTGCATCCCAATTCAGAATGCAACAGGAGGGTTCGGGGGAGGGAATGGTCAAATGTCGCACCTTGCTCCTACATACGCCGTCATCTTGTCACTATCAATTATGAAAGACAGAGAATGTCTTGATCTTATTGATCGCAAAGCAATGTGGAAATGGCTTGGAGCTTTAAAACAGCCTGACGGTGGATTTCAGATGTCTGTTGGTGGAGAAGAGGATATCCGGTACGTTTACAATAGAGTTTGGACAACGAAAGCGTAAGAGCTAATCGGAAGTAGTGGCGCATATATTGCAGTTCTCATCATCAGTCTCCTTGATTTACCCATCGAACTTCCCAAGACCTCTCCTGCATGGTCATGTGAAGGCGATACATTCCTCACAAATCTCCCTGAATGGGTCGGCAAGTGTAAGTTACCTGATTCGGCGCCCTTAACATATGCTGATCAGTGGTACAGGTCAAACCTTCGAAGGCGGGATTTCCTGCAAGCCCACTGTCGAAGCTCACGGTGCTTATGCTTTCTGTGCACTGGCATGCTTATCTATCATCGGTGACCCGCATGTGATAATCCCTCAGTACGTTTTATAACTCGAACATGAAGTGTCCACTTGCTGAAAAGACTGACTGTTAGATATCTTGATGTTCCTCTTTTGATTTCATGGCTCTCGGCTCGCCAATACGCACCTGAGGGTGGATTTTCAGGACGCACAAACAAACTCGTTGACGGCTGTTACAGCCATTGGGTTGGAGGATGTTGGCCTCTCCTTCAAGCATGCCTTGATGGTCCATCGTCTCCCAAATCAGCCCCCAAGGCTCAGGCCGCCCCACCATCAACCGTTGGAAGCCTTTACAGCCGGGAAGGTCTCATCCGGTACATCTTGTGTTGCTGTCAAGATACGACAAAGCGGGGCGGACTGAGAGATAAGCCAAGCCAGTGAGTGATTTTTTTTCGGATGCTTGGATTATGGAGGACTGACAGTCGTGATAGTAACTCCGATGCATACCACACCTGCTATGTTCTTGCAGGGCTAAGTTCTGCTCAACATAAATGGCACTTCAACGCCCCGGCAGCGAAAGAAGGCAGTAGAGGAATACTAGTCTCGGCTTATCAATGGACCTCTGAACCAATCATTGAGGAGTCTCAGGTTTATGACGAAGAAGACCGGGTAGGCACATTGCATCCCGTCTTCGTGGTACCCGAAGGAGTTGCAGAGGAGACGAGAGCATACTTTGCCTCGAAGGGTGGATTTTAAGGTTCAATGGCTGACTGGAGAAGCTGGTTATTGGATAGCAATACACCCTGTATATAATACTGGACTCGGCGTCTAAGATTACATGATAGTTGGTCACGTGGCTTTCGTTCGTTCTTTCAGACTGTGCAAGAAACCAGACATCAGAGGAAGTATCGAGACCCTGAAGTAAACCTTTTAAACCCAAGGCTACTCCCTTCAATCTCACTGGTGGATATATCTGGCTCTTGCATGGGTTCATCGGGATTATGAAACGTGACTTGGAGGTGATTTGACAGCTAGACGCAGCTCCTATTAATATGAAAGCGCACATGATTTCTTGTACAACGACTACAGTAATATCTGGTTATAATGAACGGTTCTTGCGGCTTTTTGGTGTTCGTTGTAAGCAGAGAGTACCATATTCGCCACGAACGTTAATACGGCCTGGATAGTTGGCATTCCGCTCGAGGATGTACTACAGGCGCTGAGTACGGAAGGAAGTTCAAGGCCCGCTTGTTGACTTCTTTCAGGGGGGTTGGTTCACTCTCATTCCAACCTCGACGTCGACATCCACGTCGACCTCACCATTCGTTCTTCTTCGGCTATCAGGACAACGGCAAAGCACCATCTTCTATTGCCTGTATATGTACAGTACCTCTGAGCAGCCAGCTAGCACACTCACCAGAATCCCAGCATGGTGATCTTGAGGAATCATTGAGACATTTCTGTGCTCGTTCGTGCTCGGATTATCGCTACTACCGCCTGCATATTAAGGCCTGCATGGAGTCCCAACCCCGCGAATGGGAGCTGCGTACCTAATGCCAAAGATCCAGAGCCATGTACATACCTTTATAAACGCCCGTTCTGGACCAGCGTTGGCAATAGCTGCAGCCATTGGATGATGCATCTCGCTCCTTCAAAATTCACGTATACATTTTGACCATGCTACCGAGCTCACGCGAGCGGCCTTGCCGGTACATCAATACCACCCAAGACCAGTTGCGTCGGGATAGTGCTGCTGTCACTCAGGTACACACATCTGAGCGAATAGGGCTAAGTCGACCCCGAAAACCTTAGCAGCCATCGTTGCACCTTGATGCCTGCCTTCCCCATGATTGCTTTTTCTAGCATTGACGACAGATATCGCGGGGTCTCATAGTTTCAAACTGGTTTCGCAGCTCAGGAGGATTCTCCAGACCTCCAGCACGTCTCGCATTGCTTTTAATATATCTTGCTTTATGCCCCTTTCAATTATCACGGCATATGGCCTTACTGCTTAGGACATCAAGCGCACTGCCAGCTCATCATTGCATGCGCGCGACAACCTTGTCGCCGAGCTAGCTGTTCCTCGCCCTTTCTTCCATTGACCAAAGAGAGTCTTCGATGGTACAGTGAGAGTCTGATCATCAGAAAGCTGGTCAAGATCCAGCCACTGTTTATGCATTTCAAATGCTCACCGACTTCGTGTCAAGTCCTACTCCAGTCATTCCTGGGGTCTATCTCGCTGGTCGTCGCGGGTCTTCGATGCAGAGGAGGCCGTTGTAGTGCGGGGCAGAAGGAAGCCAAACCACTCGTCCTGTCTTTGACCACCACTCAATCGCTCCTACACACTTTGGCCGTGGCTAATGGGTCCGGTCAATATCCAAGATGGAGGTGTCCCTGGACTAGTGACATTGAATCACTGACGTTTTTCTTGCAGCGAACCATCGTGCCATCGGTTTCGCTGCATTAGCGGCAGCCCAGTGGATCTCGATGGGAACGTAGCAGCAAATCCTCTCGGAGAGTGTATTCTCAAGGGAGCTACGATCTTTTTCTTTTCTCTGCAACGCGACACACAAAATTTTGCCCGAATCTGTGGGACGGTGTTTACCCTTTCGCCACCACTCCTGCGCTGACAATTTCCCAGAGCTGCAGACCAGTTCTGGACGGCGAATTGGTACATCTGGGCTATCAGCGATCATCGACTAGTATGCGTCCCCATGCTGTGGTGGAGTTGCCTAATCTCTTGACAATTATCACTGGCAAGGACGTCGCCAACACATCGTTATGGGTCACACTTGAAGAGCCGCATCATGACTTGCATCTGGTTCAACCCTTCGTCCTATCTTAACAACGCTTGAATCTTTCTACGGGAGGCCAAACCATAATCCTTGCTTTGCGCTAATCGGAGACTCTGCAATTAAAACACACATGTCTCGCCATCGATGGACGAACGTCCTCCACACCCCCCCTAGACCACCCACTCGATCAGTCAGCGTTACTCTTTAATACAACGACGTCGACCATACATCGTCTTCACACAAATTATACTGAGTGTGTGCAGCTTTCCCTGTATAGCTCCTGGTTAGGCTCAATTGCGTTGTCGACATAAAAAATCGTTGGGCATCTTCCTCTAGATATTCCTGGTATCAACGGACTGTCCTCCCACACCACCCCACGACCTGAAGGCATTGTACCCAAAAGATCTGGTCATACCACGTCGGATTGAAGTAATAATACAAAATGGGTGGCTTTTATATGGCATATCTGGAGAGTACGTCAATCCCCACCCACCTCGGGAATTTCTTGACCAGACCTGTCGTCTTCCCATCTATTTCCCATGCTCTCGTGTCATCTCGAACCTGCAGGGAAATGGTTACATTCCCATTGCACACGATTTTTAACCTCAATCTCTGGTCATTTTTTCAATTGGGTTATGGTGTCACTGCCCGATGAGATCCCAATTGCCGTTTCTGAATGCTGCTTTTGGTCTTTCATTGGGCCTTCGACCGTCCTATATTCCACAGACGCTTCCGAATATACCTCTAACAGCTAGACAGGTTTATGTAGACGTCGTGGGTGGCGAGACCCTCTCTATGAGACGTACAGAAGCTCCTCGGGGTTCACCTGTCTGGTATTGGTCAATGGCCGTGAATATCAGACCGACCTGGCCTATGAATCGGACGGGTTGGCACAGGAGAATGCCGCAATGAGGGCGTTCATGGTGTGCCGCAACTTTTCAGTAAATGGAGGTATGCTGGCGCGCAATGGCGTTGTTCAGGGACTGCCTGCGCATGAGCACAGTGGCCGACACAAGAGAAGGGGAGGGGGTCGAAGCCATTCTGTCAATCTCAGCAGCAGCAGTTCCACAACATCTTCGGAATAGAGGACTGATACGTCTCCGACAGCAGCTAAGAACTAGCTGTCGTCCAACAGGCTGAACAATCGGCCATGATATACATGCTTTGCCCAGGGCCGATAACCCTCCGGCAAGCATACATTCACGAACGTTTACGACCCACGAAAAGTCCCGCGATGGCGCATCCAAAAATGATCTAACGACTTAACGAATCCTGAACTATGACGAAACCCAACGAATTTTCTTCCTTGCTCTTCGTTATCAAGACTTGATGTGTTCCGGCTGGGGGAAGACAGCTCCCGCCGGTGTCAGAGGCGACTCACGACACTGTCACTACGGAGAGGCTATCTCGATTTCACGATATCCCAAGGTTTGAGAAGGCGGCAGCTTGGAGAATCTCACTCTTCCTCAGCAATTCATGCATTTAGCAAGCGTGGCGGGCTGCTCTTGTTTTCGTTCTTCACGAATTTTCTCCCCTATCATGTGGACCGGGTAATGGGACTCTTCTCTCATCGGAAAATGGACTGGGAGGAGGGGAGGCTATAGCCTTTGAAGATAAATAATGACTTGACGAATAAAAGCAATGTTGGCTACCAATGAAGGAAGTCCCTCCCCTCAATAGCGCTGGTATTATTGCCTTCCCGTGATAGTGGGCAGTCGGTTGTGGCGCAGGATGAATACGGGGCTGGCTGGACTCGCCTCGTAGCAAATTTTTGAATCTCGTGATGCTCCATTCGAGAAAGCGTCCAACGTTTCATGGTCCTAGGTAAGGGCTCTCGAGTCTTTGGGGCGATTGGGATGATCATGCACTCAGTGCCTCGGTGTCACAGCTAACGCCAGGTACTTTACTTAAACATGCTACTAATAAGTACTCGCCACCAGCTTATAAAGAATGGGTTATTGAAGGCTCTCTCATCGACGTGTGCATACTTTAACACTTGACATGAAGGACTTCGTGACTGAAAAGGATGCCATCCATAGCCGTAGTCCTTCCTGTAGTATGAAGGTCATCTTGTGTATAGTCTCCCAAAAACGAGAAAGATTTGCTATCTTTCATTCGGTCTATTTAGTCATTCTAGAAAAACGTTGGTTTGATTCTAGGTCAACGATTGCCCACCGTCCAAGCACCAATCTCCCGTTAAATTTCGGCTCCTCTCCACGTAGTCCACTCCCAGCCCGAGCCTTTAGCGTACCACCCCTTATTGACACGCTACCGACCGACCACCGCCAAAATTAGACATCGAGAAAGAAAACTGTCCACATTTCGCTGCACTTATTGAAGATCTGACAATCACACCCAAAAGAACCAGAAAACTCGATCCTTTCCTTTGAGAGATTATACCACACTCGCTGACCTCCCAATTCCATCCTGACTTGCTTTGGTCATTCTGTCAGATCTACATTCTCCCCTTAACTCAGCCTTGCCGTGTGGGGTATCTCATAAAACTTTCCCAAACACCAAACGGTCTCTACATACACACTCTAAAGATGAAGGGCAAGTTGCGCAAGACTTCCAGCAAGACAACATGGCATCTGCTAACTTGAGGAATAGCACTCATTCTTGTTGGTGGCTTCGGCACCCGTCTGCGACCTCTCGTACGTCTCTCCCTTGCTAATGGCGTTACACCCTCGAATATGTTCCTGCGGATGCGCTGCATATTACCAAGAAGTCACATAACTGACGAATCGGTAGACCCTTACTCTCCCAAAACCATTGGTCGAGTTCGGCAACAAGCCCATGATTCTACACCAGGTTGAAGCGCTGGCAGCTGCAGGAGTTACAGATATCGTTTTGGCTGTGAACTATCGTCCAGAGGTTATGGAGAAACATTTATCTGAGGTTTGTCATTCCCTGAATGTTCGAGACTCCGCTCGCAGGCGCTGACTGCAATGGTATAGTACGAATCAAGATTCAACGTCAAGATCACCTTCTCAATCGAATCCGAACCCCTTGGTACCGCAGGTCCTCTAAAGCTGGCCGAAGAAATCCTTGGAAAAGACGACTCTCCCTTCTTCGTTCTGAACTCCGATGTCATCTGCGAGTACCCCTTCGCGGAACTCGCTGCATTCCACAAGGCACACGGCGAGGAAGGAACAATTGTGGTCACTAAAGTCGAAGAGCCCTCGAAATACGGTGTCGTAGTCCACAAGCCTAGCCACCCCTCGCGCATCGACCGCTTTGTTGAGAAGCCGGTCGAATTCGTTGGAAATCGTATCAACGCCGGTATCTACATCTTGAACCCCTCCGTACTCAAGCGCATCGAGCTGCGCCCTACCTCCATCGAACAAGAGACTTTCCCAGCTATTTGCGCGGATGGCCAACTTCACTCGTTTGATTTGGAGGGTTTCTGGATGGATGTTGGACAACCAAAGGACTTCCTCTCCGGTACATGCCTGTACCTCTCCTCTCTCACGAAGAAAGGCTCCAAGCTGCTCGCATCCCAAAATACACCCTATGTCCATGGGGGTAATGTGCTGATTGACCCCTCTGCGAAGATTGGACGCAACTGCCGCATTGGCCCCAATGTCACAATTGGTCCCGATGTCATTGTAGGCGATGGAGTCCGTCTACAACGTTGCGTATTACTCGCTGGCTCAAAAGTCAAGGACCATGCGTGGGTCAAGAGCACGATTGTTGGCTGGAACTCTACAGTTGGCAAATGGGCGCGCTTGGAGAATGTTTCTGTCCTGGGTGACGATGTTACGATCGGTGATGAAATCTACGTCAATGGAGGCAGCATCTTGCCGCACAAGAGCATTAAAGTTAATGTTGATGTACCAGCCATCATCATGTAAATTCCTCACCATCACATCAATCCGGGAAATGGGATTTGGCAAGCAGCATATCTGTGTTGGGCTGTCCGGTATGACGGATTTGAAGTGTCTAAGGATTGAAAATTACATGGATGGCGTGCATTCACTCCTCTCTTCTTTTTCTTCCGAGGCTCAGACTTTGCGAGTCTTTCGTGTTGCGCATATTAGTTGGGGTTGCATGGCGTCTCTGGGCGGTTTTTGCATGCATATGTACTGAGAAGATCTCTGGCTGAGATGCACTGTGCGGGTTTCCTTTCAGTGTATATCCATAAATGCGTTTAGATAATATGCATGGCCTCGATGGCTTTCTAGCAGACAATTCGATGGTTTTTTCCCCCTTCAGACCATCCGCTCTTTGCATCTTTCGTGTGCAGGTGGTGGAATCTTCAATATGAAACTCCCAATCACTTCTCTAAATGCTGCATGAATTCTAACACGCAGATACGCTCGGGAATTTATGGCCGAAGATAGCTTGCGATTTTGCTTTTCTCTATCAGGTCAAGGAGCGTTCTTGCTCGCCTGGTTTTTGGCTTGCGTAGGATTGTCTTCGATTAAAAGGTGATGTCAAAACAAACGATCCTGTGATTCGGAATTGGGCCGATGCGTGAGGAGCAGACCAAGTTTGAAAATCGACGGAGAGGACAGCTTGAAGCCTTGGTGAAGGGAAACTCGTTCAACTATTTCAGCGCTCAAGATGCGCTGCGGGAGTGGGCTTGAGATTGCTACGTATGTGTTTCTTTGGTTTGACCCCCCCTTTCCCAATAGAGGCCTTTCGTGGCAAACATGCTTGTTCTTGGAGTGTAGGTGTGCTCATGTTTCTTCAACTTATTAGTGTTGCTCGATCTTTAGAAGCTAGTCCCCTGATGGATGGCCAAGGGTATCGAACTTGTGGTCCCTACATTCCGGAACTTGAACTAGAGCTACCCGAAGTAGTGTTCTGAGATATACCGTCCATCGCAGGCAGGTATTTAACTTAATAACTGAGAAGCATTAGAATGCCCGTTCTGGTATCCGTATTTTCAAAAGGGAACACAAGCTCTCCCTCTGCATGGAGTCCAGGTTACAGAGAAGCCAAGGTAATCGCAGAGTAAGAAGTATGCGAGGAATTAATTAGAGGGCAAGGCCTCGGTTTGGGTATGCACGAAATGTCCGAAACTCGAATTGTCGTCCTCAAACGTTTGCAGAATCATACAGCGAAGCTTATATCGTAGCGGTTTTACAAGGCTTCAAGTACATAGCTTTCAATCAGGCTGTATGGGCGATGGAACTTATTCCGCAACGGCCAATAGATACACATGCATCTCTATACTCATGCATGTCTCTCTCGCTCTGCCGAAATATCTCTATCCATAGATTTCCTAGTACGTCTGTTGACAATGAGAATACAAACGTGAGACGAGATCGAGAGAAGAATAGCAGTCGAGTTTTCAAAAAGACAACTCAGCTGCCTCCAAGTTCTATTCGCCCAGAACTCTTCAAGGAATTGAACGATTGGCTCAATGGACAATAGCACTAACCATGCGAACCAACGGATGCAAATATCATTCACTTAAACGATTCATTGCTGGCTTGAGTTCGTATCGAATACTCAAGCCGCGTGGCTTTCACAAGCCACTTCGACTTAAATATTTGATACCGTCATGATTCGAAATAGAAACTTTGGTTCAAACATCATATTATTTGCAAACAGACAGGCGTTGGATTGAGTAATAGTAGTTTTCAAAACATCTTGAACCTTGACGCATATTGAACACTCTAGGGGGTATCGCAGAGTTGATTATTGCTCAATAGAATTGGACGGTGCGGGCTAAACTTTATGGAGGTTCGATTCCTCTGACTCAAGACCTATAAAGGAACTCCCTCCTTTACATCATCGTATAAGTTCAGCTTCCACTGGAGGTTCAAATCCTGTCACTCAAACTCCAGAGTCTTCTCTAAGTAGCTCCAGAGGGGGCAAGTCTCTGATCAACGGGTAGTTCAGAAAGAGCGTCTCTGAACACACCCCTTGAACTGCTACTCATTTTTTGTTTTCTTCTTTGGTTCTTTTTGTCAGTGAACGATAATCTTGGGGAGAGATGGAGCCATGAATTGCGCGATTTCATCAAGCATATTGATGACATTGAACCGGCCAGAGAAAATATTTGACTTTTTGCTGAGACAAGAGAGTTTATATATGTTCGCGCCTATGGCGTCTATAAAATTAGCCGCTCCCCTCAATTTCACTTGCAAAATCCCTGTCAAAATAAAAACGTGCTTCGTCATGGTCTCTTAGACTTTCTGCCAGCGTGGGTGTGGTTCCGTAGTCCTTAGCCCACCGAGTCCACCGAGTCCATCGAGTCCATCTAGCCCATATGCTCTCAGGTACTCATCAGAGGACCCGAAGGCTCAATTAGCGCTACTTCTGAAGTAGTTGCCCAACACTCACCCCATTTTCCGGCGCAGATTCCGTTGAGCTGCGGGTTTGACGTCTAGAACCTCCCCGGCGCCACCTCTGATCGAGTCACTACTGAACCACTCTTATCCGGCCCACACTCTCCGAAACACAAAGCTCAAAGTTCGCACATCCTCGCTCCTTGCGGCGAATTGTCAAAATGCCGAAAGAGCAGGAGATTCACGAGCATGTTCCCCATACTACGAAGCACAAGGAACAAAACCCCATGACGAATTGGGTATATGATGTCTTCCTCTGGACGTTCTCTATACTGGTGGATCTATTCTTTCGAGAAGTCCACCCACGCGGGTCATGGAAGGTTCCACGACGAGGGCCTCTGATTTTCGTTGCTGCCCCTCACGCCAATCAGGTATGTATTCTCATCCACGCAACTTGCAGGTCAATACCGACGTAAATATGCAGTTTGTAGACCCCCTAATCTTAATGAGAACTCTCCGAAACGAATGCCGACGCCGAGCTGCTTTCCTCATCGCTGCGAAGTCCATGGACAGATTCCTAATCGGTTGGTTTGCACGAAAGGTTGGAGCAGTTCCAGTTGGGCGTGCCCTCGATATGGTGAAGCCTGGGAGTGGAAAAGTCTATCTACCGGACCCTGTCAATGAACCTCTCCTCATCCGCGGCATTGGTACGAAGTTCGAAAGCAAGGAAGTACAAATTGGTGGGTTATTGGTCTTGCCTACCGTCAATGGAACTGCTGCGAATACCGAGATTGCGGAAGTCATAAGCAATGAAGAATTGAGGTTGAAGAAGCCGTTCAAAGGTCAAGTTGCTATGCAACAATTGACTGGAAGGGATGATGTCGACGGATCTGGGAAACTCACAAACCAAGATGTGAAGGGGACCAAAGAAGGATTTGAGGGCTCGAATTACAAGACTGCGCCAAAGGTGGACCAAACTCAAGTCTATGATGCCGTATTCGATCGACTTAGTGCTGGTGGAGCGGTAGGTATCTTTCCCGAAGGAGGCAGCCATGATCGAACTGAATTACTTCCTTTGAAGGCTGGCGTGGCAATCATGGCACTCGGCGCACTGGCTGCAAATCCGGATAGCGGACTGAAGATTGTTCCATGTGGCATGAATTATTTCCACGCTCATAAATTTCGATCTCGGGCTGTAGTCGAGTTTGGGAATCCAGTGGAGGTACCGAAAGAACTTGTCGAGCTCTACAAAAGCGGGGAGAGAAGAGAGGCAGTAAGCCAACTACTGGATACTGTGTATCAAGCACTTGTCGCAGTCACAGTAACGAGCCCAGACTACGACACCCTTATGCTTATACAAGCTGCACGGAGGCTCTATAACCCGACAGGCAAGAAACTTCCGCTTCCAATGGTCGTCGAATTGAACAGAAGACTCGTCAAGGGGTACACACATTATAAGGACGATCCAAGGATCATTGCACTCAAGAAATCAGTTTTGTCATACAACAAGGAGCTTCGGTATATGAATCTCAGAGACCACCAAGTCGAGTATGCCAAATTTTCAATCCCGAAGGTTATCTTCCTTCTCTTCTATCGGTTATTGAAGATATCCGTTCTCTCGATCGGCGTGCTTCCTGGATTGGTTCTATTTAGCCCCGTTTTCATAGCTTCGAAAATCATAAGCATCAAAAAGTCGAAGGAAGCTCTTGCCGCATCTACAGTCAAGCTACAGGGTCGAGATGTTATGGCCACATGGAAGTTGCTGGTAGCTCTCGCGTTCGCTCCAATTCTGTACAATTTCTACACAATCCTTCTCACTTACTGGACCTATCGCAACAGAGTTCATGGCTACATGCCCGATTGGGTCCCACTTTGGGCTGTTGTCATATTTGGATACATCTTCTTCCCAGCCATAACGTTCGCCGCTCTTCGATTCGGCGAAGTCGGAATGGATATTGTCAAGTCGTTACGGCCTCTCGTCCTATCTCTCAATCCGTCATCCAGCAACACGATTCACAAACTTCGGCAGCGGAGAGCACAGCTGAGTACACAAGTGACAGATCTTATCAACACCCTGGGTCCTGAAATGTTCCCTGACTTCGACGCCGCAAGAATCGTTGCAGACCCATTCCGTGCGGATAGCCCAGTCTCTCCAACTCGCGGCGGCTTCCAACTTAGAGACAGCAGTCACTCCGGGATATCTGATCCAGAAACTCCTCCACATTTCCGCAGATTTAGTCATGCTGATGCCTCTACCAGTGGAGGATCTGGTATGAACGGCAATCTACCCCGAAACGAGTCTTTCAAGAATCTGGGAAACATTGCACTTTTCGCAACGCGACCTTCTTCGAGAAGTAGAAGTCGCAGCAGTAGCAGTGGTGGCGCAGTGGGATCCGCGGGGTTCCCATTGAAGAGCTTTAGCACCCTGGACACGAAGGGAAGCTTTGATGAAGTCAGTATGAAGATTAGGGGAGCTATGAGAGAAAGAGGGCAAATGCGACGGAGAAAGAGTGAGGAAGCAAGAGGGGAAGACGAGAACGAAAGTGACGAAGAGGGTGAAAGAAACAACGTGTAGGAAGGACCGGAGCTGTTTCTGATGGGCTGGCAACAATTGTTTGATTTACAGCGGTGGCGTTTAGGATAATACCAAATGTGAATGCTTTTTCCACATCTCTGAGTTGATCACATATGACTGCCCTCCCGTGAATGAATGCGTGCCCAAACCCTCGACGGAATATGTATGAAGCTCTAAGCGCAACCAACCCCATTATTCACACTATCTGATATAAATAACTTCTCATTCTCACCGATAAGATTTCGAACCAAAGACAATTTTACCCCTGAAGGAGGAATCCGTTGCATTGGTGGCGTTGGGGGGCTCGGCCCTTCCCCAGAAAACGGCCGACGACATCTTGAGAAAAGCATTTCCAACAGAAAAAGCTCGAATACTCAAACAAAGTCGGAAATCTTCCCAAGATCATCGCAATCATGGGTTTACCACCATGGGAGACTAGCGACAGCCAGCTGTTTGCTCTAATAACTGGCGCGAATAGGCAAGTCAGCGCCCAGCTCTCTCCGCTCACTGCTTCCCCCAGAACGAGATTAGGATCTCTGTTTGCAGCTCAATCGGCTTCAAGTAGAGTTCAATGCTGTTGATATAGTTACAAATCTCATATGACAGCATGCTGACTTGTTACCAGTGGTCTAGGATATGCAATTGCCTCCCGTCTCATTGATGAATTCATGACGTCCCCTTCGACCTCCCCCCAAAAACATCTCATCCTGATTCTCTGCACTCGCGCACCTCTCAAGACGCGATTCACAATCTCGCGTCTTCGAGCTGACCTACGGAAGCTGGTCGAAGTCTCTCCATTCGCAAAGAAGCTGCGTGCGAAAGCCAAAGAGCAAGGAGTCGAGTACCACTGGGATGCTATGGTACATCGGGTACATTTCATTGGTGTGGAAGCAGACTTATGCGATTTGAAGAGTGTCTACGCGTTGGCAGATAAGCTAGTCAATGGCACAGTGGGAAGCCCGGATGCTACGACTATGGACGGCTTGAGACTTCCTCATGGCTCGCCTGGTACGAGTAGCTATTCGGCAGGCGTGCGACAAGATCGTGCGGCGTTGAGTCAAAAAGCAGGATCAACTGGTGCACAAAGATCATGGGGTTGGGGTCTGAGTGGATTGAGAATACCAAGACTTGATGTTGTGTTTCTCAATGCTGGGATGGGAGGCTGGACTGGTGTCGATTGGATTCCTGCTGTGCGAGACGTCCTTTTGGACACCATTGAAGCTGTGACGTGGCCAACGTTTAAGTTACCAAATGTAGGAGCAGTTGTGAAGTCACAGTTATCATCAAAACACTCGAAGTCAGCAGAGGATGATACCCAACCTTTATTGTCAAACCAGGAGAAGTCGGGCGAGCCACCTCTTGGGGAGGTATTCTGTTCAAATGTATTTGGGCATTATATTCTCTCGCATGAGCTGATGCCACTGCTATGTCGCCCATCATCTGCCACTACGGAAGTAGGCGGCAAGATTCTCTGGATATCGAGCATTGAAGCTCTCTCCGATAGATTTTCCATAGAGGACGTTCAGGGTCTCAAGTCGCTCACTCCGTATGAAAGCACAAAACGCCTCTCCGACCTTCTCGCGATGACTGCAGAACTTCCATCAGTTCAAAATATATCAGCTCCTTTTTTCAATGCGGCAAGCACCATTACCGCATCGAAAAGCCGCGAAGATGAGAAATTGAGTGGGAACGTAAGACTGGTCAAACCTCGAATGTACACTACTCACCCAGGCATCTTCGCATCAGAAATTATGCCACTCAACTGGTTCTTAGTCGCTTGCTATAAGCTGGTTTTCTTGGTCGCCAGATGGCTGGGAAGTCCATGGCACCCAATCGTCCCATACAAGGCCGCTGTCGCTCCTGTTTGGGTTGCTCTTACGGATGACGAGACTCTGGAGGATATGGGTGGTGCGAAGATCAAATGGGGCTCGTCAACCGATACTGGAGGAAATGAACGGGTCAAAAAGACGGAGGTCGAAGGCTGGGGCTGGGATGGAGAAATCGGAACTGTGGATGATGTAGAGAAAAGGAAAGGTAGGCGGAAGGGTGCTGTAGACGTGACGAAAGAGGCAAGGGAAGACTTTGAGATCCTTGGTGGAAAATGCTGGACCGAGATGGAAGCTTTGAGGAAAGAGTGGGAAGGCGTTCTCGATGCTGGTGGTCGCAAGTAGTCCATCAATGTCTGTTCTGCTGATATCGTCGCAGCACTTCTTCCGGGATGATCTCGTTGACATGCACACTGCCCAAACCCTTCTGCAACTTTCTGTCCTCATCTCTCCTCCTATACCATGTCCTCATCTTAATCCAGGTCTATCGCGTAGCTGCCATCGCTTTCCCTCACTCTTATCTAACAACACCTCATCCACTGCCGGCACCTACTTACCAAGCACTTCCCCTGCTAGAACTCCCTGGCGTCCTTCTTCTTGCAATGCTCAGACGACAGAGCCTGCGGCACTGGAAACTGTGGTGTTGACATGTTGAAAAGACCGTCCACGGTCAATGGTCTAGATGGACCCGGCGAAGTCCTGGTGATGGTGCGGAAGAAAGCGGCAATGCGTTGATGGGAGACGCTGTTCATGAAGGGAAGGCTGAGCCATGTTGTTGATGGTGTTGGTTTTAAGTGGTAAAACGATGTTCAATGAGGATTGGAGGGAATCCCGTCAAGAATGTCGCTTTGGTTCTTGATAGGGGGGTTTAAGAATAGAACAAATTTGGGGAGTTGGACTTCTTTTGTAGGAAATTTACGGTGTCGATATGTTAGTAGACAAAAGCACTGCTTACGGCCAAGGTGTTTTATTCTGTCCGAAAAAATACTTTATCTACAGATGGTCAATCTATAATAATAAGACTGCTTGTAATAGACAGTACAATCATAGATCCACAGAATGAATCTCTACCTTGGAAACTATAACACTCCTGTCATCCCCCACTCTCAACCTCTGACCTCTCTCTTCCGCTTGCCCAGCATACACCTCCCACTCACTCTCCCCCATCCCACAAGCCTCAAAAACAATCCTCTCCGCCCCCTCCAAAGCCTTTAACGAGAATCTCTCCGACGGCCCTCCCTTCATAACCGTATTCACAACCGCAATCTTCTTTCCATCAAGAAACACAACCCTCTCCAAATCCAAGCCCGACTTTTCTTCCGGCCCAAACACATACCGTCCCCACTCCAACTCCGCCCATCCAACGAAATCCACATCACCACTCTCGCACGAAGGGATAGCCTCCAGATACCCCGAACAAGCTTGGCATAAAATAGCCGTGGTGAGCAGATAATCATTCCTCGCCATGCCCTCCCAGGCTTTCATGAGGACGGCTGCGAGATCAGGGATGATGAGCTTGAAATCCGATTCGGAACACATCCCAATGCCACCAACGAGCACGCCTAGGATCGTAGACGTGAAGCTCGTCCGCCAGATCTCGTCGAGCATCTGCACGAAGCTAGTCTGCTGGTGCTGCTTCAGGCTCTCGAACCGGGCGATCCGATAGGAGCGCTCGAGATGAGTGCCCTGGCTTTGATGCCCGACGTACAGGATCCGCGTGGGGTTGAAGCGGAAGCTTCGCGCCTCGCTGAGGATCCAGGGGCGGCGCATGGTGATGCGTATATTCTGTCCGTTTTGGTCGTAGGCTGCCAGGACGGGGATTGTGGTGTAGAGCTTTGAGAAGGATGTCACTTCCTGCAGGAGTTGAGGGGCAGGGAGGGATTGGTTTATGGAGAGTGCGTCGATGAAAAGGTATTTGATGCCGAGGGATTTGGAGAGCCGAATGGCGGATAGGACATTGAGGGAGCCCCAGACTAGGTAGATGCCGTCCCAGCGCCAGGAGAGGACGGCGAGTTGGGAGAGGTCGGAGGATTGGGTAATGGTTATGTTTTGGAGAGGAAGATCGGTGACTGTTCCGATTGTGTGGAGGAGCGCGTCCTCGTTCACTTCGTCTACAACTAGAGATAGCCATTGGACGACTGGCCCGGCCATGCTGATTGCACGAAAGATCTCGTAAACCAGGAGATGAGAAGATCCTGAGGTGTGGAAGAGACGTCACGGAGCAACAGAGTAGCGCCGTATCAATTGGTTTGCAAGACCCTGCTTGTTTTAAAGGTTGTAGGAGATTTGGAGCTGCGACAAGGTTCCTTGGCAAGCTTCAAGATGGCTTTTCTGAACTATGGGAAGATGGAGAGCTGCGCTCAAGTAAAGATACAGTAGCCTAGACCAAATGGCTCACCGTGTGTGAGAACAAGAACTCGTCAATTGTTGGAGCGCACTTGCGGCAGACCCTGAGGCACAACTAACGAGGGACAATATATCAAGCTTACTTGAACAAACAATATCATGTGCTTGAATAGTCTGTACGATCTGGTCTCAAGGTTTGATCTGCCTATCGTAGCCCACACTCGTGAGGCTACCGCTTCAATTCATTCTGGAGATCGCCAGGGGCACGAAAGCAAGAGCGTCAAGCAGGGCTTCTGATTGGATATAGTCGAAAACCCGACTCCCAAGAGCCAAGTCGAAGACTTGATAATCAGGCAACCAGGAATCCAGGCATGTAGTTCATCCAGATAAACCGAGGGAAGTATTCACAGAATAAAGCAGTGATTCATGACGTCAGAGGATAGATATATTTAGGAAAGATCCAGTGGAAAAGAGATTACATATTTCATCAGATCGAAGCAACAAATGCGCAAGAAAATACAGTGAAAAGTGGACAGAGGATGCATCTCCGTGCTCAGTCATCCATCGCCATCATCCTCATGCCTTAGTCTTACTCAGCCGCCGGCTGGGATGATACGGCTGAATCCGCTCTCTTATCGCATGATCGGATGATGCCATGGAGAAGGAGAGTGGGTGGTACATGTGATGACAAAATAGAACAGCCTCAACAGAAAAAACCTCAGTCGAATATTCTTGAAGAGTCGAGAATATACGAGATGAAAGACGCAAGATACTGGAATACTGGATATAAGATCGTGTATTCGTAAACATGGCCGTCCTTGTAATTCGGTGCATCTGTCAACTACCGTATTCCCGCTTTACAACGAGTTTACCCCCAATTTTCGGCCATCTTCGAGCCGTTTCTGCGCCATCTCATTCACCAACGTAGCACCAAAGAGGCTTAGCGCATAATTAGCGCGCTCGGTGATTCCAAGGCTCCCCGCCTTCCTTCCTACTTAAACTCGCCTTCCTCCCCATTCTCCTACCGTTCTCTCCAAAACCCGACCCAACAATCTCTGTCTTCATCACATCAAGACCGTTCTTCATCATATAATATCGTCTACAATACTTCACACACCTCTCTGAACAACCGCAAACATGCAAATCTTCGTCAAGACTCGTAAGTTCTCACCGCCCTGACAGCCTCATCATCGCCACCCGCGAAGCACAACATGCTAACATTTTCATAGTGACGGGCAAGACCATCACCCTTGAGGTCGAGTCCTCCGATACCATCGATAATGTTAAGTCCAAGATCCAGGACAAGGAGGGAATTCCCCCGGATCAGCAACGTTTGATCTTCGCCGGCAAGCAGCTCGAGGACGGTCGAACTTTGTCCGATTACAACATTCAGAAGGAGTCGACTCTTCACTTGGTTCTCCGTCTTCGTGGTGGCATGCAGATTTTCGTCAAGACCCTCACCGGAAAGACCATCACCCTCGAAGTTGAATCCTCCGACACAATCGACAATGTTAAATCGAAGATTCAAGACAAGGAAGGCATTCCCCCGGACCAGCAACGTCTCATCTTCGCTGGCAAGCAACTTGAGGATGGCCGTACACTCTCGGATTACAATATCCAGAAGGAGTCAACTCTTCACTTGGTTCTCCGCCTCCGTGGTGGTATGCAAATCTTCGTCAAGACCCTCACTGGAAAGACCATTACTCTCGAAGTTGAATCCTCCGACACAATCGACAATGTGAAGTCGAAGATTCAAGACAAGGAGGGTATCCCACCGGACCAGCAACGCTTGATTTTCGCGGGAAAGCAACTGGAAGACGGCCGAACATTGTCTGACTATAACATTCAAAAGGAGTCTACTCTTCACTTGGTCCTTCGTCTGCGCGGTGGTATGCAGATCTTCGTTAAGACATTGACTGGCAAGACAATTACGTTGGAGGTTGAGTCATCGGACACAATTGACAACGTGAAGAGCAAGATTCAGGATAAGGAGGGTATACCACCTGACCAGCAGCGTCTGATTTTCGCCGGCAAGCAGTTGGAGGATGGCAGAACCTTGTCAGACTATAACATCCAGAAGGAGAGCACTCTGCATCTGGTCCTCCGTCTTCGTGGTGGTCAATAGGTGTTGGCTTTGGGATGGTTACTTGGTACATACTGGGATGGGTTTGCGATGGCGTTCTCGGCATGACGAGATCTGGGCTGGGACTCTAGCGACTGGCCCATAGCGTGGGCCGAAGTGGCAAATGCTTGTTCATATGATCGATACACATAATGAATCAGCATTAAAGAACTTCGAAATTCTGCAACTTTGTATTCTGTGATGACGTGATTCCAGTGAACTGACAGATTTGCCTGGTGGCGTCTGGCATTGCTATGCAGACCAGTAAGGCTGCGGCAGCTAAATATGTCACCCACCGAACTTTATGTGCATATAACTTCTAGAATTCCGCAACCTCCATGCAAATTGGCATACAGATGCATCATTCTACTTCCTTGCAGCTTGCACTCCAGACTAACGCCTTGCCACTTCGAAGCCTCTAGAGGGAGGCTCGTTCACTTCTACAAATCCCGTTCAAGCGACTGGGACCGAACTCTCAGAGCTTGACAACGTCAATATGATCACACAATCCTCGTGAAGAATGCCATCATACTTCTACCATTTGACATTCGAGCTATATCCTTATCCGAGACCTCCCAGCGAACGTAATCCGAGCACATCGAGCACAAGTGGAGGAGCAAAAGTAGAAACGGCTTGGGTGCCGCCCCCTGGAAGTGATATCTTCCAGACAAGAGATTGGCCTCGCCATCAGCGCGTCAAGCAGGAGGAAGAGACGGGCACAAGACTCGATAAGAAAGAATACGAATACTTGACCGGGAGAAATAAGCAAGTCGTGAACGGCGCCGCTGCCACTACGAGCCGCGGGGTAGTGATCGATTGTGGACGTTCACCTGGATCAACTACGAATGCAAGCAAAGATACAGCCCCAGATACCCCACCTCCTTCTCAAAGTTCAGCAACAGAATCCGACTTCTCTCCTCCGAATCCGTTGCTCGTAGCAAGAGATCAACACATTGCGGTTCAGGATTACAGATTCGGACAGGTGCGGGTGGAGACCGTTGATATCATCGACATGGGTGACAATAGCGGACGACCTGGAGTCAAGAGGGGAAAGAGCATCATGAATACAGCAGATGGCATGAGTGCAGGACTAGCAGCGAACGACAGTCCAGTCCGAGTCACTCGAGGTAGATTCGAGCAGCTGGAAGGGAAGAACACAGAAGCTGGCTGGGGCATCGTACATCTATATCGAGATGGCGAAGAAACCCCTGGGCTAAACGGTTCTGGGGATCAGTCTTGCAGCGCTGTTACTAGTGGTGCTTTGGCCGATGTGAATGAGGAGGAAAAGGTGCAAGAGCTGGAGGGTGATTGTACCACGCTTTGTGTTCCGGCTGTCCCAACGTACCTTACTTACAACGACTTTCTGGGCTTTGCAGGGAAGAAAGCTATCGAGGAAATCAGCCATTTCAGGATGGTGATGACAGGGAGAAGCAACAGATATATGGTCCTCATGAAGTTTCGTTCCAGCAAAGCAGCGAGGAGATGGAAAGCAGAATATGACGGAAAGCTATTCATCGAGATGGAGGTTCGTTTTCTGCCCTACCTGCCCAATCTGTACTGACAAGAACCATAGCCAGAAACCTGCCATGCGATTTTCATCAAAAGTATAACCCTCCAAACACCCACAAATTCCTTTCCCGAGATGTCCCCTCACGACCCTTTCACACCATCCACACATCTGAAGCCCTTCCCCCCACCAACGCACTCCCTCGTCGAACTCCCGACCTGTCCTGTATGTCTTGAGCGCATGGATGATACAACTGGCCTTCTCACAATCCTCTGCCAGCATCTCTTCCACTGCGCATGCCTACAAAAATGGCGTGGCCGCGGCTGTCCCGTCTGCCGCTTCCCCAATTCCCCTCTCACACTCCCTGCACAATCTCCCTACGATTCTGATTATGAGCCTCCATTCGGCGTAGGAGATGCATCGTTATGCTCTGTTTGCGATTGCACGGAAGATCTATGGATTTGTCTTATATGTGGCAAGACGGGTTGTGGGAGATATAGAGGCGGACACGCGAAAGATCACTGGAAAGAATCCGCACATAACTTCGCTCTCGAGATCGAAACGCAACATGTGTGGGATTATGCGGAGGATACATGGGTTCATCGCCTCATTCGCGAGAAAGGAGATAGTAAACTCATCGAACTCCCTAGCTCACGGTCCGGCTTTGGAAGAATGGGCGGTGGTGGGCATGGACATGGAGATGGCGAAATGGTACCGATTGAAAAACTAGAGCATATTGGGCTGGAATACACACACCTCCTCACCAGCCAACTGGAGTCCCAGAGAGTTTATTTCGAGGAATTAGTGGGCAAAGCAGTCGCGAAAGCTAGTGCTGCCAGTTCAGCTGCTGCGAGCGCTTCTCATCGCGCAGAGGAAGCGATCTCACAACTACAGGACTTGAAAATCGCGCACAAGCATCTCAAAGACGATGTCGTGGTTGCTCTTGAGAAGGATCTTGGCAGGGAGAAGAACCGCGCTGAGAAGTCCGCTGAGCTAGCCCGTGGATTTGGACGAAGTCTTACAGAAGAAAAAGAGGTCAATAGGGGGCTACTCCAACGAATTGCTCATGTGAATGGCAGTATGGCCGCCATTTCCAAGGAGATGACGGCGCTGAGAGAGGAGAATGCGGATCTCAAGGAGCAGAATCGGGATCTGTTGTTTAGTATCACAGCGAGTTCTAAGATTCAGGATATGCAGGAGGAGGGTGGTGAGCTTGAGATTGGTGAGATTGAGGGTGGGACGTTGGTTTTGCCGCCCGAGAAGAAGGGGAGGGGAAGGGGAAAGGGGAGGAAATGATTGATGTCTCTGGAAAAAGGGCAGCGGATATGCATGAGCGGGCATGGAAAGGTGTTTGGCTGTGGCTTTGGCATGACAGGCGCTCGGAATCAAGCATAGTTTTGCGCGGACGGGGAATACCACGGGCAATGGGGTTTATGAAACAACACATATGGAGTATTTTCGTTTCAAAGTCGGCTGCGTAGCTTGCGTTGGAAGAATTGCAGTATCAAGCCTCAAGCCAACTCGCAATGGACACCAGGATTCAAACTCACGTAAGAGCGTTCTCACCGCAAGGAACGTTATATGACTGATTTATCAACTCCACTCTATATCTCCTCAAACACCAGCTTACAGGTCTGATCCAGGGGCCGACTCGAAATGATCTGATCGGACAACTCCATGCTCCCTTTCATATCACCCGCGATTCTCGTCTTGAACCTCGAATAAACCTCCTTGAGCAAACATCTCATCTCCGCCATCGCCAAACTGCTATTCTCAGCCACCACATCGTTACTCTCGACGTAAATAAAGGGAACACTTACTGTCTTCCAGTACATCCCCGCGCACCGAGACCAAATGCAAAGAACAGTCTGCTCGTATCCAAGCTCTTCTCTTCATTCAGCCACCTCTCAGGCAAGAATTTGTCTCCATTTGGATACACATCTTCGTTGAGCCGGTGCACGCTCCAAGCTTGCGCGCTCACGATCGTACCGGCGGGGATGAGATACCCATCGATTGTCCTGCCGCCCTCAGGCACATATCGCGGCTGGCTCATGGGTATAGGCGGGAAACACCGCAAGCCCTCTTTCACCACCGCATCGAGATAGACCAGCTCATCGAGGCGCATCCCTTGATTCTCCGCGAATTCTTGGGCCATTCTGTCCTGCACGTGCCAGCTTTCGGGGAGCGAGAGTTGGTACATCAGGAAGCAGAGTGCGTCGCCCGTGGTGTCGATCCCGGCTGCCATGTGGTCCATACACTCCGCGGCTGTCTGGATCGGGGAGAAGGACTTGGTGTTTTGGAGTTTGAAGAGGAGGGTGTCTTCGCCGGGCGATTGCTGCTTGCTGCTTGTGAGGACGTAGTCGTTTGAGAGGGGAGAAGGACGGGCTCGGGTGAGTTTGCCGAGGAGTGAGTGGAGGGAGGGCCAGTAGTATTCTGCGAGATTTTCTAGACGAGGTTAGATATGTTTGGTGGAGGGGTCGGAAGGAGGAAAGTCACGTTTGAGGCTATGATGATATGTGAGCTCTTTCATCAGCGTCATGCCCTCCTCTTCTTCGATTGATTTAGTTCCGTAGGGGTGGAAAAGGTGGTGAGTTGCGCAGTCTAGCGCGAAGCAGTGTAGGTAGACCTGATATTGTCAAGATTGTAAAATTGTAATGATAGGAGTAGGAGAGTTACATAGACATCTATGCTTTCCCCCTCTGATTCAATGCATTTCTCGACGAATGCGTCCGACCTTTCTTGAATCCCACCTACGACTTGAGGACGCATGATATTGGTATTGGCGTACTGACTTGCAACATATCGTTTCTTTTGACTATGCTGCACATAACAATGAGCATATTAAAAATCCCGTTACCATTGAGAGCAACATACATCGACCTTCCCTAGAGTTGAAAACATTGTTCTAAATCACCAAAATTACCACCGCCGATCTCCATCTCCCCTACATTTTAACTTGCCTGGTATTGAATTGCTTAAAAAGCGAGTAGAATTCCGTCTTGTCATATCCACTTCCCCCGGAGGTGTATATCTCCTTAATTGCTTCTAGCGACGTGACCGACACTTCGTTCGGACCGAGTCGGATAACCGGTCCGTATTTTTGGTGCAGCTGATGGATATACGGTCTTCGGTTCGAGGAGAACTCTTGTTTCATCAGCCATAGAGAGGTGAATTTTGTGTAACTTGGCCCTGGAATTCTAGAGATGGGAGAGCGGAGCCGGTGGAGTCGAGAGACGAAGAGCCAGATGGTGACAGCTGCGAAAGCACAACCAAGGTAGAGTTGGGAGATCATGCTGAGAATCAAAGAAGGCAACTTGCAGTGTCGTGTAGGTTGATTCTCATCAGGCACGAGCTGCACGCTGTATTTATATCCACCGCATTGCTCTCAGCCAGCACTTGAGAAAATGCAAGCAGTTGACCAATTGAGTAGAATGTGTAGATAAGAGTCCCATTATCAAGTCGACAAGTCAAACGCTTGCCGTTCCTTGATCTTCTTAGCAGCCCAGCCCAGCAAAAGTGGGGGTAGCCTGCTAATCCCAAAGGAGTAGCTATAAGAGATGCCGCTAGCCAACTCAGGACTTGTATAAAGCTAAATTCAAGCTCAAGGGCTTCAGAACTGCAGCTCGCAGCAACATCACAAGGATTTGTTGTTCGTACCAAACGGTGAAACTCGAGTCTTCTTCAAGGAGCGTAGATGGCCAAAAAGAGCTTCACGTAGCTCTTAGCCGGAAGCCTATGACCTAAGCGTTCTCATCATCATGTTGTTGCTTCAATATGGGATGAAATCCCACCCCTTCCGTCCTGGAATAGGTCAGCCCAGTCAGAGTTAATCAAGAAGGCGAAGAAAACAAACGTAAAACCTCTTCCCACTCTCCATCCCCCCCAGCCCAATGACTCTCGAGAATCTCAATCGCGAACTGGATATTTCGAATCCTCAGCCCATCAAACAATCGCTTTAACAGCTTCCGTATTGCATCCCTATCTTCACCCAAAGCCTCGCAGCCAGCTGTGAACAGGGGCGTAGTCAAAACAATCGCAGGCGATAGCCCGTATATTGGAGTTATAGAGCTGGCGCACTTGATGATGCTTTTGACGGATTCTTGGATAGCAGGCGTGTTAGAAAGACTTCCTCGAAGTCGGCGTTGGATGTGGATCAGAGCTGTGTGTTGGTAGGCTTGGTTACATAATGAGTATTGCAGTATGTCATCCCGGGAGAGCTTCTCAGCCACGCCGGGATAGAATGTAGGAGTTTGGTTATTGTCTCGTTCCATGATGGCGTGGACCGCATGTTCAAGCTCATCTGCTTGGTCTCGAAGGCGACCCTTATGTAAAGTGGATTGGGCTGGATTGGGCGATTCGGCAAGAGCCCCAATCTTGCCAAGGATGAGGGAAAGATCCGTTGAATAACCATTGTAATCATCCAGGTACACACTTTCCGAAACAGCGTCTGGAAGAGATTCTTTTTCTCCGGCGGGCGTTCGAACTGAAGGTGCAAGTGCAGCCAGAGACTCCAACGATGCATACCATCTGCACAACAACCTCGATCTCGAGCATCTAGAACTGTTCCCGCCCTTAATAGCAGCCATCAAAGCCTTTGCACCCTTCACATGGACCCGCCAGACGCTGTTGCCATCGCAGCCCGCGTGAATCTCACACTGACAAAGCGTTCGCACAGTCGCCAACAGCGCATCTGCATTATCTCCCTTGAC
Organism: Hyphodiscus sp. D1413; assembly: GCA_003988895.1. Classification (NCBI taxonomy): domain Eukaryota; kingdom Fungi; phylum Ascomycota; class Leotiomycetes; order Helotiales; family Hyphodiscaceae; genus Hyphodiscus; species Hyphodiscus sp. D1413. The sequence goes on from QYAO01000018.1 coordinate 542,173, forward strand.
TCCTCTTACATGCCCAAGCTCTTTCCTTAGAGATTCGATGGCCTTTGCTTTGAAACGAACGACCAGTTTCCTGAGATCGCTCACTCCGTCCACGCTTCGGTCGAAAGCCGCGCAGTGCATCGCGGCCCACGCAAGCGTTGCGTACAGCAAGCACGGCACTTCAACTCCTACAGAAACCACCAGGCTACACAGTTCCCGCTGGACATTCGCATGGCAACATGTAACCCGCGACGCCTCCTGCGTAAAGTAGTGCAGCAGCCCTCTCTCCGAGACCGAAAGCGAAGGAAAGAGCGGGAGTGCAGCTAGCAACGAATCTCGCGCACATCCCTCCTTCGAGATATTCTCCCCTGAAGCAGCATATACGAACCCATCCGTAGCATCTTCTACCATCGAGCACCCGTCAGCGCAACAGCTCTGGGGGATGCAAGAGAAACTGCACTGACCAATCTTCTTCAAAGCCCCTAGACAAGCCCCGAATCTGGAGCGAGCAAACGTTCGGCCGCCCCATTTCAACTGGATCGTGTACTCGCAAGGAACGCCGGCTTTATGGCAGCGGCTACAGGACGGCTGCTGCTCGTTGCATTTTTGGCGTCTTTGTCTGCACCGTGCGCAGCCTGAGTAGGAACGTTGCTTCTTTTGCTTGTCCATGGCGGGACCTGTTTTTGTGTGATGCTGGGTCGGTAGTGTTTGAGTTGCGAGGGGGATTGAAAGTGGGGGAGGGGCATCACGTGGACGTGGTGTCCGCCGCTCGCTTTGTCGAAAGGGATTTAATATAGAAGAGCTTTTGAAAGACCACAAGCATTTAAACACGGTGTTGTGAAACCCTAGAGCATATTAAAGAAAATCATTAAAATCATCGCTAAAAACTGTAGCTAAGCTGAGCCAACTTGGGACCCATAGCAGGAAAATGCCTCGCTCGGTCGACGACTATGCAAATGCTTTCTACCACTCAATAATCCCATATGTCTTATATTTCCATCGAAAATAAGATCTCCAGCTCTCGCAAGAGAAAGTTATGGCTTCAGGTCCATCGGACGCTAGTCATCGTTCCACCAGGGATCATGTTCTCTCTTTATACCTTTCCGTTCAACGCTAATCGCTTGAGCGGCTTCCTCATCTATGAGTTCAATAAGACCTCTTCCACAGTTCTCCTCGATTTCCTGCCCATCTTTGCCGATGAGCACTGCGAGGTTGTCGTTCAAAGCGTTCTTCAGATGGCCGATACGCTGGAACCGCGTTGTGCAGATCACTAGCCATTTGACTTTAAAGGCACCTGCGCTTTCCCAGTTGATCGCTCGTTGCCAGGAGGGCATTTCTACGGAGCCTGGGAGCGATTCCATGCGTGCCTGATGAACGTAAATTATTCTAATCGCAGGGATGGATAGGAGGGCTGGAGGACTTACGTAGCCTTGGAATGCGCGGCTCTTGTTGATTGAGAATACTAGAATGACGTTTTTGCAACTTTCAAAGGCTTCTTTGAAGAGAGCGCCGTTTTGAATCTGTGTTGTCCAGACTCCATCTTCGATACATCTCAATACATTTTCCTCATTGAAGGACTTAACGATGAAAAACCTAGTTTCTGCTTCAGTCAACATATGAAATCTCACAAAAGTCAAAAGTGATGCAGCACAGTAGAAAACGTCATTCGGGGAGAACTTCTTCGTTGGCAGTCTATCATCATCCTCATCTCATCGTTCAAACCCCCACTGCGTACAAACACAAGAAGTCTCATGACAGAAACAAACAGGAGGATGACAGGAAGAGCAGCATCACTGACCACCTTTGCCACCTCGATCAAAACTTCTCGTATCCTTATATGGCTTGCCTTTTCCGATTCTGGCACCAAATGCACCTGGGTCAACTCTTGGCTCTGTATAGCTTTGGAAGTCACCACGTCCTCTGCCTCCACCACGACCACGACCTCGATAATTAGGATCAAATGCACGACCTCTATATCCGCCCCGAACCACAAATTGACCTCGCTCTCGTGAGTCTTCTGAGCGGTCTCGTTCTCGGTCCTCCCACTCGTCTCGATCACGCATACGGAAGTCGTGGCCTCCATCAAGACCTCTAGATCGAAGAGTTGGTCGGCTTTCGTATGAAGCCTTATCAGGTGAATTATCACGCTCGCGACTGCTGCGTCGCCCACGACCACCGCGACCTTCTTCGTGACGAGAACGAGAAGAAGCTCTGCCTTCGCGCCGATCATCAATAGAGCGACGGCGAGCGGAATCATAACCGGGTCTAGGGCCGCCAGAGTCGTCCTTTTCTTGTTTGATACTTGAGTCTCGGTCGTTAGTACGGGCAATCTTTGCATTATTTTCTTCGCGAGTTTCTTGCGTTTCGCTGTAAGAGCGTTTGTTAGAAACAACACGATCACGTTGAGTCTCCTGCGACGCATCTGTATGCTTCGGTAAAGGTTCCACCCGATCTCCTGCTTTGTTAGGGATTGGAGGTGGTAGTATTTTCGAATATGTGGCTGGGACTCCGCTGATTGCCTGAATACCACCACGCTCCTCAGCCTCCATTTCGGCCAGAAGTGCGTTTCTCTGAGCATCTAGAGCTGCAATAGCACGCCGACGATTCAAGATCTTCACTCTGTATGATTCATTGTGATAACCAGTAATCTCGAGCCATTCTTTCAAATCCTCATTATGGGGAAGTAGTTCTTCAAGAGATGGTGGCTTAGGTTCCTGATATGGCCTGCCAGCATCTTTTTCGCCTTTGTTGTCCGATAGACGATGATCATCATTACGCACATCTCGGCGTTGATGTGGCGACCTATTCGATTCGGAAAGGTAGGGTCTGCGCTCATTTGTGTGATTTGAAGGGTGGGGCTTTCTGTCCTGTCTTGGCTCAGGTTCATTATGACGATCTTGAAGATTGGGACGTTGTAGCTTCGATAATTGCTCATCTCGTGGATTGCGTGGTGCCGGATCTTTTTCATTGATAGCTTTGGCGATTGGCTCTGCTGGTGGTAATGCCTTCTTGACTGCTCTGTCTTCAAATATTTCTCCTTCTGACATAGATCCGCTGCTAGTATGCCTGCGTTCAAATTTGTCTGTATTGACCCCATTTGCGACGACTTCAGCAATATCCGACTTGATTACTTTCGTAGGGCTTCCTAACGAAGGTACTTGCGACTTCGCGGAGTTTTCAGGAAGGGATAAAGGCCGTTGTACTTGATCTGGTGTACTGTCCTTCGCGTCCTTCATTTGTGTGTCTTTTGTTGGGTTTGGGTTTGGGTTTGAAAATTCAGATATGAGCTCGTTAAGGATGAGATCAGAGGCTTCTGTTGCCGTAGCTGGTGTTTGTGGAGACCCGCGCAACGAGCTTGGCACATCTTCACCATGTGGTTGAGATCTTCCTGCTTGCCCTACCATGCCTACAGGTGGTGTAGCTGAACTGGCTCTTTGTCTCTGCTTCAGCAGCTGTGCCTTCAATTCTGCCGCTCTGCTGTTGATATTGATTGTCGGCCGGAAAGGAATCGAAGGACTGACGGAGGGCACGTTGTTCAAGGGTGGCGAGAGCTAGATGGATAACCTCAGTTTAGCAATACGTCCTTGGTCTGGCTGCGAATTTTGCAGGTTGCACAAAGTCTCAGAAGATAAGTAGAGATGGGAAGAGCTTACTTGGCCGTTTGCGGAATTGATTAATTGATTCTGTGCGAATGCTCCTTCGTTATAGAGTCCAACCTCTGGCTGAAACTCACTATTCATAAAGCCCTGTGCATTCGCACCATCAAACTGCATCATCTTTGGCTGGAAGGCAGACTGAGGGAAATATTGGTGTCCTGGAGGACCTCCAAAAGACGATGATGAATAGTCATCTTGATTGAAGTTGGTTCCATTATTATCGAATCCATTATTGGGCCACATTGTTGTAGTTTTACGCTGGGCGTTGGGCTATGTTGATGGTTCGATGTGATGTCTCAAGCTGGCGTTTACCCAAGAAACTTGTTGATGGACTAGTCGAAGCACACCTAAGTGCTGGATGGAGATCGATGATCTTGCTTTCAGAGTAAGGAAATCATCGTGATCAATCTGCATGTGTTAGGTCGTCGCGTCGTTGTTGAAGGAGAGAACGCTTTAAAGGTGACAAAAAGATTCATCAGTTGTGAGATTTGAGTGATGGCCGTTTTGCATTTAAATTATTTGAGTGACGATGCGGTCGTCAAAGCGCTGTGGTAGGAAAATCCATCCAATCACTTCACGGGGGCGTTGCGGGCCGTGCTGAGAAACCAATGGGATCGGCGTCCGTCATGAACCTGAGCACGAGCTTTACCATATGGCTGTAATTACTTTAAAAAGATACTAAATTCTAATAGAATTTTATCGTCTCAACTTTCTGGAAACTTTTTCTTTGCTACGGCGTCCTTCTAGAACCTGGAAATATTTATAGACTTTAATCTACAGTACAACGATTATGGAGACTTATCGACGCGGCAAGAAAGGTTTGGAGCTATGGAGACTGTAGGCTTGGCAAGGTTTCGATAGACACGCAGTCAGTGAGCCCTGCGGGCTTTCTCGGTAGCAGAATATAGAGTATTTACCCCAGGCATGCGATGAGGAATGCTATCGTATACGTGGTTAATCCGGAGTTTTGACTCAAGCTCAGAGTTTGGAAGACATATGCTGGGGGGGAATCTATTTTTATGGAGCTATGCTGGGGGTAGGAAAGAAGCAAAAAGCCCTCCTTGGACAATTGCATATATGACCATATATCTCACGACATTTCGAGCTGATGAGCTTCCTCCTTGCAACTGTGCGGCAAGATACCAAACACATACAGGACACGCTGAGGAGATTCTTGTAATGATCTGCACATGAGCTGATGTGAAAGTAAGACCCGTTAACATCAGCTGTGATACAGCTAGGTTCCGGAGAATCGGAAAACCTTCAGATCTCTCGATCTTCTTCTTCGTCTGGATATCGTTCGTCTCGTAGCTCAGTGCCCAGATACCGGAGACTGTCAGGAGGGTGATCATTGGTGCTGCGAGGAGAAATAGTGGTATATTTGATACCGTCCAGTATCGAAACAGACCGACGTTCCTGAAGGCATTAGAAGAGTGTGGGAAGTGGAGTGGCAGACATACCAATAGTGGTCCTGAACGAACGCATAGACGCTAGGAACAGTCTTTCGGCACCATGGCCTTAACGAAGTAATATCAGCAGTAGAATCCGCGCAGTACTCACTCCAGGCAATGTACTGCGGCAGTACGAATCCTGCACCAAGAATCAATCCTCCCAGGCCGGTCGCGAGAAGCCGACGGAGGGTGGTCAATCGGAAGCCATCTTTCAGCGAAATGAGAACTCTGAAGGCTTCTTCCAGAAGTAGCAAACCATTAAGAATTCCATTGCTTCGAAAGGTCGTAGCGACGCCGAAGGATAATCCAGATAGGATGACAAGCAGGTCGTGCCATGCCGTTGAGTGGCTTTTCAAAGTAAAACTCTTTGCGAATAGGAGCACGCCAAAAAAGGTCAGCAGGGCACACGAGCTCTCGGCATATGGAGCTGAAAGGAAGAGCCCGGCCGGGAAGATAATGTGCAGCAAGGCTGCCGAGAGCGAAAATCCTGGTGAGTGGCTCGGAAAGACGATAGTGCCGAGAGCGAAGACGACGAGCGCGGAACCAAGATGTGCAACATGAGCAATCGCTATTCCCACGACGGCTTCGAGTCCTTCGTAGTGTGGAACTCCGAGCTTTCTGATCCCTTTAGTCATTGTCAGTGTCAAGGGAATCGGCAGCATGGATCTGCATCTGCATCTCACCAGCCGTACACAACGCTATCCCTCGAGTGAAGCCCCAACCCCAGGCCCATTCCTGCTCAAACACATACCCGCGACTTGCGACTTTGGCGAAGTATATTGCATCCCATTTGGTCAGCTTTTGGACCAAGTGGCGGAGAGCAACTGGCAGCTCTCCTGCCGAGCCTGGGGTGGGTTCTGTGAGGCTAGCGGAGGTATCGTAGCCTGGGCCAGGGCTGGCGGATGCGATGATGAGCAGAAGACCTTTCCATGCCAGGAAGGAGAAAAGCAGAGTCCGAATGGGATGATCGGAGAAGGACGTTCTCGATGGCATCATGGGCCTGGATGCAGACCGATATGCTGGTGGAAGATAGGGCGTGGTGATGGACAGCGAAGGTTAATTAGCTCGAGTTCGACCGTGCAGTCTGTCCGCCACAGGGATTCCGTATGCTACGGTACCTCCGTACAGTGTAGTAGCAAACTGAAGATGTTGGACCCATTTATCTATTGCAAAGTTTATTTATTTTTTCTCGTGACGATGGCGCATATCTCCTAGCTGCAGGAGATATTAGAAACACGAATTAAACGAGCGATCGGTATTCCGTCACATATTCACGTGACGCTCTCGAGCAGAAGGCTGGCGATTCTCTTCTCGCGCTGGTCGTCGTCGTCGTGAGATGGTCTCACTCGTCTTCGTTTCCCAGTCCGTCACCCTTCCCCTGAGCAAAAAAAACCCCCGCTCCCGTCTCCCCTCCCACGTCAAGCCCTGCAGGTCGACAACTGCGCGCTTGAGAGTGCCGGTTGGGCGCCCAGCAAATCACCGATGCCATTCGTCCAGAGAACCCAAACCGCCAACTAGCCTTCCGGACTCCAAAACAGCCCGACAGCCGAGAGCTGACATGAACTCTCGAGCGGTCTCCTCGTCGTTGGCCACAGACAAGATTACCGTCGCGTCGGATGGGATGTCCATCCCCAGAGGTGCTGCGACTGTCGGCTGATCACCGAGGGGGTCTGCTTTCAGGGGCCTCCTATTTGTACATTCCTCACCAAGTGGATATCAGTGGATATCAGTGGATATCAGTGGATATCAGTGGACGACGATGTTCATCTGGCGCATCGAGAACAAATCTCCATCACATCACCACCTCCCCTCCCCCTCCTTCTTCCCCCCCAAATTGACGGAGCGTGCATATAACTTCTGTACGTACTAGACCGGTAGTACAAGCTCTCTGCCAGCCTCCGGACGTCCCGCTCTTCTCGTCGACGCCCGCCTGTGGACACTCGGTGGGGTATTTGGCCTTGTTCTACCTCCAGTACTCCAGTACTCCCGCAGCTCTCACCGCTTTCGTATCGCATTTCAAGCTGCGAACGCCCCCAAAACTCGTGAACAAATCATCACGGCCGAGCTCGACCGGCGCCAGAAATCTTTGATACTTCCCCGTCCATCAGCACAAGCAGAATTCTCTTCGTCCCGTGCTGACAGCTCTTTGATTACAGGGCTAAGCCTTTGGATTTCTAAACCCCGTACCCATCTCCAATCGCTTGTGCAATCTCGCCGCCGTCTTTTTGAGCCTCTTAGATCTCACCTGTCTGCCTGCCTCACCTCAGTCTCACACCCCCATATCCTGCTTCTGAGAGGCTGTGCGCCCACATCCTTTCTTCCAATTCCCAGTGTCTGCTGATTGTGGGATCGTTCGCACAACGAACCCAAAACCTCCTCCTGCTTTGTGTCTCTCACCTCAGCTCGGTCAGCACTTTTATACCGAGCCTACCGCACTATTCCTACTCCGTAATGCAAACCGCTTCCCTCCATTCCTACAACTCTCCCAGATTTCCGGAAGACCGCGGACTTTCCTTTACCTTGTTTGTTTTCCTTTAGATGGATGGCACCCCAGATTTTGGGCTCGCTCCTTCCACAAGATGTTTCTACACAGCGGGGCAGCCATGCATGGCCATGAGTTCTCCCTCGACAAACGAGGCAATTCGTTGCCCAGAAGATCTCCTTTACCACGAGCAGCCTTTTCTACTCCGTTACCACGAAGAGCATCGACATACGATAGACCTAGTCCTATTTTACATCGACCGACCGGACCCGTGAGGCCGGTATCCGACTTCATCCCTCGCGGATCTGTCGTCCGCTTTCAGGAACCCGAGACGGACACAATGAGTGAGGATGGAAGGTCAATTGCGAACTCCGAGGGCAGCGACACCACCGCGGGAGGTTCGAGACGACGGAGAAGGTCAACTCGGACAAGCACGGCTTTTCATCTGGCTCACCCAGCCCCTACTCTGACCCAGAAACAACGATTACTGCAGATTCGGCCACGTTTATTACTCCAATTACAGCGGCTATCCGCCGACTCCAGACCTAAACCCGTCATCGATGTTCTCCCTTCGACCGTTGTCGTCCCAAGATTGGTGAAGAAATTCCCCCGAATGTTTAGAGGCAAGGCTGCGCTTGGCGCGAACGATGTCATGATCGTCAAGAGCGAGGAGTATGACACATCGGATGTCCACGTTGCTGAGGATACCGACTCGGACGAAGAGGGCTTGGCGAACAGAGACTTGATGGCTGTCATCTGCCTGCCTGGAAAGAACTGTGGTAAATCCCAGGGCCTGGCCGAAATAGTACTGCGCGATGGCTCTGTGTGGGAGGCTAGTCCTTTACCAAACGGTTTATACCAGTTCAGTACGGTCGATGAACGGGGAAACCAGATCACTGCTCGTTGGGTTAGGAGGAGCGTTCGACGAAGCCCTCTCGACCCTGCCAGACCGAGCTCCAACGAGTTCAAATTTACATTCAGTATTATCGATCCGAATTCTCGTCGGCATCCAATCATGGCCTCAATCACCAATAACACTTTAGATATCCCGGATACTTACACCTCAGTATCCTCGTCGGCGTCAAAATATCCTCCAACTTCTCCTCTACGAGGTCTTCCTGATGACCATTACTTTCCTGTCGATGAGCCGAATCCCGAGCGTATCACTCATGTCATTGATGAGAATATGAAATGTCTGATTCAAGTCACAGGGATCTGGGTTGCTTTGCGCCAAGGATTGTCGCCGTACTTCAAATACGACGATGCGATGGCTACCGAGTCCTCACCAGTACAGCGAACTGTGTCCGTCGGGGGCAAAATGAAGCCTCTCACAATGGCGACTGACACTGGCCGAGTTAGTCCAGTTGGGACTGTTTCAAGCACCCCTGATTCCGTTCAAAGTATTTTTGGAGGCAGGATGCGGCAGAAATACGTGAAAGGAAGCCCACGTACCAACTCTTCCCCTCAATCAGGTCCATCAGGAAACCCGAGACGGTCTGTGTCCAACGGGTCAGCTTTTATGCAACAAGTAGCGGCTCGTAGGGCTGGCATTCTTCATAGCACACTCGCAAGTGATAGCGAGGGAGATGGCATGTTCCTTCCTCCGAAGCGCGCTGCTACTGTTGGGCGGTCTGGAACTTCCAATCTAACACCATATGATCGATCTCTCCCTGATTCATCGACGACTCCACTTGATACTCCAACTAAATCACAAAGACGTACGCATTCTATCCACCTCCCTCCCATTATGCAACCAAAAAGAGTGGAAGGCAACATTGCAAGACAGAGCGTGGAGGGTATGGATGGAAGTCAGTCAACCGACTTGGGCGAGAAGATCAAGATCAGCAGATGGAAGGTGTTTAAAGATTTTTTCCGGCGGTCGAGCAGCGCTCCACGCAGCGGTTGAGCTTGTGGGAGGACTGCGACCTGTGTATCAATACCATGATCGATTTACAATACCCATTACGTACATTGTTTGGGCCTCAGTATGAGCATATCAACCTTAATGGCATTGGAAGGCGTTTGGAATTAGGGGCGGATTGCATCTTTGGCAGGACCATTGGTTGAGCAAGTCACTTTGGACTGTTCATTTCTCAGAGTGTATATATAGGCGTTACACATCAGATTAGGGTGCCAGTAGCGACAAGCTATTTTTCTCAAGCCCTTACGGTTAGAACTCAAGAAGACCTCTTCTCTCAAGCCTTTTGAACGATTCGGATTCTCGAATGCCTCAATCTTCTGCACGGCTTTAGAGATTTAGATCCAACAAGGGTACTCCCAATCATTGAGTTGACATAAGAACAGGGCAACAGCTTCAAACGTGATCAATTTGAAATGTTCGGAGAAGGTCATCTGTTCTGGTTAGGCGTACGTATCTTGCCTTGCCTGGGCGGCGAGAGAGGCTGCAGCGTCTTGCGTGTGTTGGGATTCGCCTGAGCTGACCACAAAAGTTCGGACGGAGACCGACAAGTTCATTCTACTTTTAAGACTATTGATCGGCACTCCTATGCTAATGATCGTATTCTCTAACTCGGTTGATCATCCTCATTATCTTCATTAGTGAACATTTGGTTTATTGACTGGTCAAGGTATCTTGTCGTCCGAACGGCCAGCCGCCTCGCCTCTTCGGTGATCCAGAAGTACAACTACCGTCAATTTGTAAGGCTGTCACTTACACCTCGAAATCATCGTGCAACATCAACTTGCATCCGACTTTCGCTCATTCTCGTCAATTAGGGAGCTTGTAATGAGAACGCATATTCTGCATTGCTACCAATCTGCAGGATTCTTCTCAGAGACCTTGACGAGCTGTCGTCGCGCAGAGTACGAACTACCCGACGACAAGGTCGTGTGAGCTACGAAGCTTCATCCATTTTAGAGCGTTGTGCCACCACTGTATGGTTTCACCTGCCCATCCTCATCTGAGCTTTGAGAGTTATCACTGACTTGATGACAGACTCAGAACCGCTCCGCAAGAGGTTAAGGAGGGAAGGCTCCAGGTCAGCCTCAGAAACGAATACGCCTGCTAAGATGGACGATGGAGAAGGCACTGGCCGTAGCCACCCGCAGTATCTCCAGCATCTGCTATCGAACGGCGCCTCGAGCGATACAATGTCGCGTGCGACATCCCCAGGTCTTGGCTTCAGCTCCAATGGGGTCGATCTAGAGAAGGAGAAGCGATACCGTCCTCGAACCTTCCCATACTTCAAGCTACTACCATACAACGTTGAGGAGGAAGAAGAACGAAATGCGGCGTTGGAGGAAATATTGAAGCAGTTATATATTGCCATCGAGGCGGAAGATATTTCTCCGGGCGCTGTGCACTGGACGAGGGAGCTCAAAGGATGGCTGAACCTCAAATTCGAGATCACACGAGCACTGCGCATCAAGCTCGTCAAGCTATATTATATGCTTTCCCTAGCTCCAGGGATCGACTATACAGCTTCAGAGAGATTCGAGAGCATGTTTCGCTACCTTATAAAGCAAGTAATTCGTTGTTCATACACTCTGACCAAGCTGACTGTACCCCTAGGAAGAAGCATTACCTAAAGCCTGGCCAAGATCTTGTGCTGGATTGGAGACCGCTGTGGAAGGAGTTGAAGAACATTGTCTTGCCGTCCGAGATTGCAGCGAACCAAGGAGGGCGGAAACGAAGTCACAAACACATCTCAAGTCTCTGCTCTTACGCATACTCATACTTCGACCCTCGAGAGAGACAACCTATGCTGGAGGAGATATTGCCATATTTCAGCACATCTGAAATCACGGGCGCTTTCATTGTCTTGGGCTCTCTGAATCTGCTCCTGCCAACATATCCATCACCAGATGAGCCAGGACATCTTCAACCACAGGATTACCTACCTACACTTTTCCATCTGTGGTCACTCGTTAACCGATCTAAAGTTTTTGATGTCCTCTTCTTCGATATCTTCTCCAGACTCGCACGAGATTCGCTGGCCTATCAACATGTCCAATTCTCAGAGCATGGCATCTTCACAAAAGACCAAACCGACCTAATATTTACGGCTTTATTAAGGCTCACTGAAATCCCTGTCGGCCAAGCAAGCTCTCCCTACAGCTCTATTGTTGATCTCGGATCTGGTCTTGGCATGTATCTGGAAAAAGACAAGCGAAAAAACCCTGTCGGATATTCGATTGCACGATGGATTGTGATGTCGTTGTCACCAGCTTGCTTGGACAGGCCAGGATCCATTCTTTCGAACTTGGAAGGCATGTTGGAGTCTATCGATACTTTCTTCCATCCTTCTAATCAGGGTGCTTGGACTGAGATTCTTGCCCAAACCGTCTTCCACCTCGTTGATTTCTTCGTCATGCGCATGAATAGAGAACAAAGTGGAGAACTTGATGTGCCAAAGGAGCGTCAAATCAACGACGAGTTGAAGAGACGATTTGTGCTGAGCTTGAAGGAGGTCATGTTCATGGGATTATTCTCAAAACGAGCCAAATCCCTTAACTACTTTTTCGGCGCAATCCAAGGCCTATCTTATTTGGAGCCACATCTGATCTTGCCAGGTGCATTGCAGCGGTTTTATCCTTCATTGCAAGGCCTAGTCGAAGTGCATCGGACACAGTCATCTCTTTGTGGTTTACAGATGACTGCGAACGTGATGGCCAGACACAAGGGTCTGCGATGTCACATTACAGCTCTTCTGGCATTAGCTCTACCTGGTATCGATGCGAATGATCTATCGAAGACGATGCATACCCTGAACTTCATACAAGCTGTAGCTTACAGTGTACCTTTCGTTGATCTTACAAAGGGTCGTGAGGACATCCATGACAGTTCTTTGGCAATTCAATGGGTTCAAGGCGAGATGGAACGCATGGAGAGAGAAGGACCTAATATCTCGATCGACTATAGAACCGAGTTAAGCGACGAGGATGAGGCAAATATTGTACGCTCGTCAACAGCTGGCTTTGGAGAATTTGTGTTGTCGCTTCTGGGTAAGATTTTTACACTGCTGGAGAACCTTCCTGAGCTGTCCCGAGTACGATCTGGGTCGCCGGAAGAAAGTGTCATCAACACCCTACCAGCAGCACTGTCGCCTCTCTTTCAATCACTCTCAACAGAGATCTTTGATCAAGTGCTAGAGAAGGTGGCTGCATTTGTTGGCGGTCATGTGGTTCACCAAGCTAGGGATGCTATGGCATTCATCTGTAATGCGCTGTGTAAAGCCAATCCCGAGAAGACTTTGAAGATATTCATACCGATGCTCGTCGTCGGCATCCGCAATGAGATCGACTACAATGATGCTGCATCAGACAGAAGCAGCGGTGCTGATGTACTGCCTCGGGATCGCGCCTTGGTTTGGCATATCAGCATGCTCAGCATGATCATCGTCCATGTCGGGGATGGCCTCATGCCGTACAAGAAGGAATTGTTCGATATTGCTCTGTACATGCAGGAAAAATGCAAAGGCATACCTACTGTGCACATATCAAACTACATTCACCATCTTTTACTCAACCTAACCCTCATTTACCCTGTTGATGGTGCGCTGTATGAACCAGATGTCATTGCGAGAGGACTTGATGTTGGTGATTGGGGCAAGATCACGAAGCCATCTGATCTGACGGTCAATTGGCATCTTCCATCTCAAGCAGAGATCGAGTTTGCTGTCGAATTATTCGAATCCCAAGTCATCACTGCCACTGAACGCCTTACAAACCTCATCGGCGAGAATCCCACGGTCAGCAGAAAAGGAAAGAATAAGGAGTGGTCTGACGAAGTGTCAAGAAACCTCTCTCAACTACGCCTCATTCTCGCCGGTATCGCCACCCTGTTTGACCCAAAGAAGGCTTCTGGACAGATTCAAGATAGAGATGGTGATATTTCCATGGATTCAGGAGATCAGGTTGAAGAAGATGAGGATCCTTTAGCCGAGGCAGCGGAAGATGAGGAGAGCAGACCTCAGTTCCATTACCGGGCAGGCTATCTCCTCGAAAAGAACTCTACAACTTATAACCACATCCACAAGCGTCGTGAGGATGTCGGCCATCTCTTGTCGAAGATCCACAATTTCTTGACGAAGAATCAGGAAGATGACGTTGCCTGTTTCACAGCTCTGTACTCTACATATCGTACATGGATCACAGACGTTGGCAACGAGAGATCTGCGCATACTCTTGAGCGGGTCATCAAGCTATACGACGCTGATATCCGCGCGTTTAAGGTCAGCGGACTTCGAAAGGCCTATCCACGACCGCTCTTGATCAAGCGAGCTGGAATTTATCATTTCCAGCGTGCTAAGCACAATTCATCAGCGAGACAGAAATCTGATTTAGATAAAACTTTATTGCTGGATTTAGCCCTTTCGTCTGTGTCTTTGTACGCTGAAGTCCGTATCAATGCGCAATCTTCTTTAGAGTCCGCGTTGAAGGCTCTGGTTGGCGGTCGACCTCTCGTTATTCCTCCACTCTTGGCTGTATTCCGAAATGCGCTGGAAGAGAACAACCACGATCGAATTAAGGGCTGCTTGTACACACTGCTGTTCAGCACGCTCACGAAGACAATCTCAAAGGATTGGCGATTTGCTCCAGACTTGATCGAGCTTTACATCAAGACTGCTTCCGTGGATAAGGCTTCGATCCAAAAGGTCAGCAACAGTGCTTTGTACGGCAGTCTTATCGAGTTCGGCAAGGGCATGGAAAGCTTCATAGTCATCAATCAAGACTTGGTCAGAGTCTTCGAGCCCAAGGAAGATGTGTCAGCCAAGATTGCATTTCGACACGAGTTCTTGGTGAAGAGAAGAAAGAAGGTCGAGGCTAAGAAATTCAAATTGGCAGTAGATCTTACTGAGCTGTCCAAGACTGCTCATTGGAAAGTCGCTGGCCGATGTACCATCTTCATTCTCAATGCTGGACTCCGCATCCAGACTCTCGCACCTCCTTCTTTCATCGAGCTAGCTGTTCTTGGCTGTATCGATGAGCATCCTGGACTTCGAGCAGGCTACTCCGAGATGATCCTTCGCATCTTCAGCTACATCGAGACCCGTGCTATCTACGATCATAGCTATGAGAAGTACATCCTAGAGGAAGAGGACCCACGGAATACCGTTGTGGTTGAAGTACCACGTGACGATCCACACTGGACCCAGAAGTTCTTGGACGGATTTACAAAGCCCGAGATTCCGGATTACTATGTTGACCGTGACTTTCCTGGATGGCTAGTATGGGGCAAGAATTTCAAGGCGATAAAAGGTCGGCCAGAAGAGTTTACAGACTACGATGAACTTGAGACTGCGGCAAGAAAGCAGATTGGCGACCTCTTGACTCGGGATTGGTACAAGAAATACTTTGGTTATATGAAGCAAGAGCCTCGAGATTCGACCTCCGATCGCTTCAGGGTGCATCATGTTATGCTCCTCGTCTCAACATTCAGCCTCATGTATTCTGGCCATTCAGCTACGACATTCGAGGATATCAAGGAACTCATCAAGGACACCTTCGAAGATGGTACGGACAAACATCAACATCGTGCCACTTCGGAAATTCTTGCTGGCCTCATGCTTTCCGCTCTGTCTTGGCCGCTTGAGACTCGTAACAAAGTCTGGGACTATGCCGTTCCAATCATGCTACAAGTCTTCGCTGATGGACTAACTCCTGAGAACATGACTTACTGGATGACGTGTCTGCATATGCTCATCTCTGGCAAAGACCCCAGACAAGCACATGAGATCTTCGAAAGACTCAGCTCCTTCCGGCTGGACATGTCCTCGAATGCTGCTTTTAAGGAGAGTGCCAAGGTTCAACTTCTCGAATTCGCTATCCAAGACGCTGGGTGGCATTTCCGCAATGAGAAGCCCATCCTCCAGGACTTTTTGGAAAATATTGATCACCCTTACAAGAGTGTGAGAGAAGCAATTGGACGTACTATCGCGGCAATTTATCGTACCCGCTACTATGAGGCTTTCAAAGACGTGGAGACACTGTTGGCAGCAAACAAAGCGTCTTCTTCCATCGGTATTAAGCCTTACCTACCAACAGATGAGTTCTCGGCAAGTATCAAGGATGTTTTCAATCGACTTGAGGTTTGGAGAGGCGAACGTACTCCTGGGCAAAATACTCCTTCTTCATATACGCAAGGTAGCAAGACTGTTCTGTTGTGGCTCGATACATCCCTTCAATCTCAAGAATGCACACAGTTGCTCGACTTCTTCCCAGACGTCTTTATGGAGCAACTTCTGCACATGATGGATGTCAAAGAAGATCTCGAGCTCCAGCAGCTCTCGTACCTTGTTTATCGCCATCTTCCTAATATCCCTTTCCGCGCAGGCGAGGACGGACCCTTCATCTCGGCACTCATCCGCATCGGAAAAGTAGCCACGTCATGGCATCAACGTTTGCGAACTCTCATCAATATGCAAGTGATCTACTTCCGGCGCATATTCCTCATCAAGCCCGAGCAGCAGAAAGCTCTGTTCGACGCCGTAGCCGATATGCTCGAAGATCAGCAACACGAGGTCCGGATGGGTGCTTCTACTACTCTAGCTGGAATGATCCGCTGCTCGCCTATTGCACTACGGAATGATGTCATTCTCTCCTTAAAGAAGAAGTTCACGGATTCCTTGGTGAAGAACCCGATGCCGAAGAAGAAGACTGGTGTCAGTACACCAGTGAACACGAACCAGCAGGTCATTCGACGACATGCGGCAGTCTTGGGTCTTGGTGCTTTGGTGACTGCCTTCCCGTATGCGACGCCTCCTCCTGAGTGGATGCCTGAGATATTGGCTTTGTTGGCATCGAGAGCTGCGAATGATGCTGGGGCTATCGGAAAAACTGTAAAGACGATCCTAGCGGACTTTAAGAAGACCAGACAAGACACTTGGGTAACTGATCAGAGGGTGAGTTCTCCACATGCTCCAGATCCACCATGCATGCAAGCAGAAGCTAACAAACCAACAGTACTTCACGCCCGAGCAACTAGAGGATCTGGAGGGAGTACTATGGAAATCATACTTTGCTTAATGAATCTGATCCTTTACATGGGCGGATAAACGCATGGGTTGGGGAGTTTGGTTTGGTTTGGTTAGTTCAGTTCAGGTCTATTCTGGTCCGCATCCCATTTTAATATAGCCGGCGTGCTGGATACCTCGGTCGCATTGCATAGCATGTCTGCGTCAGAGATGACGGAGAGAGAAAATGAAAAGCGTTGATCTTGATCATAGGTCCGTGTTTACGTGACTGTGCCGCGTGTCGGTGACGGATCCTCCTCTCTGCTATTTCGCTGGAAAGATTTCAGCCTTGGGTCCGTGGAGAGATCGAGATTGGGTATCCTGGTGTCGTCGATTTTATGGTGTGGGTGTAGCGTGGACTTTGTCCGACAGAAATTGTAAAAAAGCAGGCAGGCCTGAAATATGATCTACTTCTTAATCATGGTTCAGACCTTGAAATCAACTATCGAGCAAGCAATGCCTCTCACGTCGCCTAGGAGCTGCTGCTTGGGTGTTCATGCGACCGACCTGAGGAGCAGTAAATCGGTCGTATCTACACACAGATCCCTGGTTAAAGATTAACAAGACAGCTACGCACCTCTCGGCGTCGTCATAGGATAGATGAATCCATGCATTGATCATTTGGTATCACTTAGAAACCTGGCGCTATAATACAGCTTCTTACAAACAGATGATGAATGACCCCCGTTCGCGCCGGCCAAACAAGATGTGCGACTCTCGTGAATATTTCAACGTTCCCAAACGCCCAAATGGCCTCATCCATCGTCCCTTGCCCGAAGTGGCCCACGAAGTACTCTTTGCTGGTCGGCTACTCGTCCTCCCCCTCGGCATCTATGTCTAGATCTCCCACTACAAGATCTTCCATTTCTTCGTCCTCTGCCTCGACCAACTGCCTCTTACCTGGGCTGGATAAGGGTGGTGGTTTCCCTAAGCCTAAACCTACCACCGCTTTTCCATTGCCAAGGACGGGCTTTCCCAATCCCTTACCCCGGCCCGAGTCCCTCGAGCCTCTGGTTCTCGACGATGTCGGCCGCTCGTAGAGGATCGTATCTTCATCTTCTTCCTCGACCTGTTCTTCGTCTCTGTCTTGGTCCTCTTCTCCATTATCTTGCTCTTCATCATCCTCTTCTTCCTCATCACCAAGTAATACCTCGTTTCCCAGATGACTTCTTCGCTTCAGCATCCTAGGAGGCAGCCCAGGGGCACTTTCAGCACCACCGAAGTCGGATTTCTTCGTCCCTTTCGGCCAACGCCCAGGTCCACGACCCGTGCTTCTTCGCGATGCCGCTGTTCGGGGCCGAGCTGTCGAAGTCCGCCGTGATGACGAACCTGTCGACGAGCGTTTGGGTTGAGGACGAGAGGGTGTAGAAACGGACGCGCGAGGCTGAGTGGCAGATCGAGACGCGGAGGCAGTGGGTCGTGAGGCAGTGCGATTCCGTGTGCCAGGAAGAGGAGGGAATACTTCGAAGCGAGTTGGTGGAATAAATTCGGCTTGCTCGTACCAGGAGAGCTTTTTCGATGCACCGTTGACCTTAGGCGTTGATGAACCCTTTGCAGAATCAATTTCTGTCGCAAGAATTTCCCCATTTGCAGTTGTCAACTTGCCCAGTCCTTCGGTAATACCTTTGGTATCGCCATTCGTGCCGTTGAAGGTCTCGAAGTCACGCTTGAAAGTCGAAAGCTTTGTTGCTTCATCGCTGTCTTCGTCCTCATCCCTAGGCGCGACGGTATTGAGTGGTGGTGCGTGATCGAATGCGGAAGCATTCCCTCTGCCCATTATGTACGGTGTCCAGACCAGACCTTTCGGATTGAGGTTGGCATATCCCTTCATCTCGTGTGCCTGGATAACTTGTCGATAGTATTCCGTCTTCAACTTGAAAGCATAAACACCAGTAATAGGGTCCCGCACAAGCGCACCTAATGCGTCAAGGGCAGCTATAACATCGTCTGGTGTCAAGCCCATATCGTCTGAGATCGCCCTAATGCTGGGAATCTTGTCACCAGGTCTGAAGTCTTGAAGATAGTAACAGATAACAAGCCGCCAGTAGTTACGATAGGATACCAAACCCATGTCGGAGAGCGGCTTCTCAGGCGATCCAGTTTTCTTTTCGACCCTTGTCAGGAGGTATGAGAAGTCGATGAGCAAGTGCCCGTAGCCTTTCCGTTGATGTATAGGAAGAACAAGAATACAAGAAACGTTGTTCAAACTGCTCGGCCGCTTTTCCTTCGAGAAATAACCAACAAAGTGACAACCCAACTCATCGTATTCTGTCATGACGTAAAATAGGAAAGGCTCTACGTCGTAGTAAAGGGTCTTCGATCCGAGGAACAGCTTCGCAAGTAGACAAAGGTTTTGACAGTACAGAGGATTCTTCCGTCCATCAACCTCAAAAATCATGACTTTCCCGTCGCGATATATCTCGTCTCCCGGAGGATGCTTCCAGGGACATTTGGTCTTGTGGCGCCAAGCAACGATATCCGACTCCATATATTTGAGGCAGAATTCGCAGATAAACAGTGCTTTATTGCGACTGTATTCTTCGGGGTACGGTGCGGCGTACCAGATGTCGATTTGATATTGCCCGAATTCGATGTACTCGATTTGACTTGCAGGACCAGACACTTTGCGTGCTTTCTTAAGTCCAGACGCCGCTGCGACTTCAGCTGCAACAGATGCTCGTGCTTTCCACTCTTCTTCAGCTTTCTGCCGGGCTTCGTCAAACTGCCGTCGATGTTCTGGTTTCGGGAGAGTCATCGATGTATCCGCCTCAGCTTCTGTAAGAATTCCGCCATATGGTTTTGATTTTAATTCGTCCATTTCTTTATCATGCAGCGAGTAAAAAGGTTGCGAGAAGCTGATGGGTACGAAGGTGGGTGGAGCGACGGAAGAGCGGGGAGGTCTCGAATTTGACTTCTTTTTCTTAGGTTTGGGTGGAAGTGAGGTAATGTGTCGTAAATCAGCGGGATCGATGCGGAAAGCTATTTTGAGAGTACCTGCAGTCTTTTCGGTGATGGTTACGGGTGCTTGAATGGGTGATGATTTGGGACGTAGAGATCTCGATGCTCTTGGATTCACTGGCTGATCAGCTTTCTTGCTATTGCCGTTCGTCAAAGGGGCTACTTCATCGACATTCATTCCATCCTTCTCTACAAGCTTGCCATCAGAGTGGAGCGCGTTTGAATGGATAGAGCTGCTGCTTTTACGACCGTTTCGTGTTCTCGTTGGAGATATCTCTTCGGTGGAAGGGGTCTTTCTCTTTCGCAACAGACGCGAGCCGTCCATAGGGTCATCAGGGGCGATCAATTCGTTGAAGACAGAATGGGAATTTGGCTTGATGGCCCGCTGAGAGGGTAGAAGATCTCCTGCGATCTTATCTCGTGATATCCTCCGTGCAACCAGATCAAGTGACTCCTCGACCTCCGGCACTGGTGGTTGCGGGAGAAGATTATTTGTGATGCACTCTGGACAATACCAAGTCTCTGCTTCTGAAAGGATGACTTAGCGAATTTCGTTGTACGAATTGGAGCGGAATATTTACCATCATCAGGCTTAAGCGCGTCGGCGCTCCGGGCGCATTGCCGATGTGCTACAGCCTTGTCAGCCTCGTTAAAAGAGTCATCAAGCAAGATAACTAACCATTGTCGCCGCAAATGCCACAAGCTAAGTAAAGCTCGAATTCTTCGCCAGGATCGTTCTCTTCATCCTGCTGGCAGAATCTGGAAGTCTGTTAGTGGTGCCAAGGGAAAAAAGGGAGAGTGCGACATACATGCAACGATTTGGATTCGCGGGCTCTTCCTCATCTTCTTCCTCTTCGGCAGCTTGTTGCCACTGTTCTTCGACTTCAGCATCCGTTGAGTTCTTGGATTCATCATCGTCTTCAACACTCGCAGCACTCTCTTCTTCTGAAGCAGATACTGCATCCTCATCATCCTCCAAAAGGCCGGGTTCTATCTTGACGGCTCCCACACCTTCCTCATCGTCGTCTTCATCACTTAATTCCTCCTCTGCCTCCTCATCTTCTAGCTCGCCATCGTCAGACGCCTGGTCCATCATCTCATCGTCCTCCTCGCCCTCAGCATCCTCGTCTGAAAGTATGGCACTGTCATCCATAGCATCCTCTTCATCTCCATCTGCGTCAATGATTGCTTCTGCCATGCCATTTTGTAACTGTATGTTTGCCGCGTATGCATCTGCATTGTCCGCCGACGAATCAGCCGCAAGCTCATCGTCCTCTTCAAATTCAGCATCCTCCTCAGATGTCGCCAAGCTGTTCTGAAGCTGCTGCTCCAAGAGCGCCGCCGCCACCATCTTCTATGAAGCTTATGTCATTCGCGTATGTCTGTAAAGAGATATGTTGAGAGTGTGACACTTAGTATGGGTGAAGGTCGTTGGTCTGCGCCGGTCAAAGGGGCGTGAACTTTGCGCCTTGCGAAATACGATCGCAATGAAAGGACGGGTAGCCCTTCTCTCTTTTCCAAACTGTCTGTCGTCCTATAACACTGCAGCTCCGAGCGCTTGTGTTCTCCTGACGATAGGATGTTGAAAGTGACGTTTGGTCGTATGTAGTGCCGGATCGCGACACAAGGGTTAATCGTAGGAAACGCGGCTGTGAAGACACAGTCTGGGTTGAATGAAAGAAGAGTCGTCGAATCTGAGAGCCTATAACCTTCCGACGCGTAAATAAAGTTTGAATTGTCTAGAAATCGAGTCGTGGAATTATAATATCGCTTCTTTGATGCTCCCGACCCCCCAACTGTCGTTCTTCCGACATGCAGCGTGGATAATCATCGCTTAGTCAGTAATTCGGATAGCCAACAGGAGCTTCTGATGCTTCTCAACGTCAAGCATCTTCACAGCTCCATCTTGAAAGCTCAACTCAATTGCACTGCGACAACAATACTTGGTACGGGTATCTACACTGTCCAAATTGAACCAAAGATGCTAATGCTAGCTTCAGAATTGACTCACGGTTGCCACGATGGGCGTTCCATTCGAAGCACTCATCCCTTATGGGATTATGCTCACCGTACGCCTTCCCTCTCGATCCCCTCTCCTCGAACGACATGCGCCCAGATGCTAATGACTACAGATGTTTGGTATCACTGGAGCAGGTTTATCGAAGATCAGAAATATGCAGAACGGAGGCAAGAGGGCGAGACATTCCGTTGACCAATGGGACAGAGTCAGTACACCTTGAACAGTCACAGGTCCTGAACAAATCAATTGCTAACAAATCTACAGCAAAGTAATACCAAAATACCATCGGACGCTCGACAGCTGTGCTGACCAATGTGTAGTGATGGATCGGGATAGGAGACTGACGGGATTCTTGAGGGGACAAACAGACAACCCGGCGGCGCCACCAGGATTTGAGTTGAACAACCCATGGAGAGTATGTAACTCATCTGCCTCTGTTGGACTTGTAGAGTTGAAACTAACACATTTGGTAGTGTGAGAAGCGCATCATCTAGATTGATTACGCATTTGTATATCACTGTGATACTCAAGAATAAAAAAAACATCCACATTCAAGATCGAGAACTCAATCCATGCAATTCATTTGCGATACCAATCACCAATCCTCACTGCCCCTTCTCTAGATGTTAGTTTTTGTTATATTCAAGCCCGAATTTGACCCAACTTGAAGATGATATCATCCTTAGGCACCATCATTTGATACTAAGCTCTGAGAACCTCCCCAATCCACCCCCTGAAGCATTTTCCTTGTAGGTAGATGCTGAAGAGTCATTGTATCCCAAAAGTTCAGAGCGATATAATGTCGCAAATGCTCCTTTATTAGCATAAGCTAGAGCACATCCAACCCGTCTTGCTTAGCATAGCAATGTCCTCTGCAGTATGGCTTTGAGATTATCGAAGCTGGAAGCTCAATGAACATATCCTAGCATCTACATGCAATATTTGCCTGGCATACTCTGTGCCTTCGTAAGAAGCCCTCTCGTTCAGTGACTCACTGGTTTATTTCCACACATCGTCTTGTCGCGAGAAAAACAATCTGTCAAACCTCAAGATGCATGATTAATCCAAGAGTCAAAACAAATAGCCTTTACAATATGGCATCTACCATCTTAGCCTGTATCTATTGCTACTTTCCAGTCAGACTAATCAAGAACCAATCACACAGCTTGACTTCAAAGGCCGAATTATTATCGCAGAAGTGAAATCCCATGTACAAATGCTAGATGGAGCCAATCACAAAGCTGTCTTCTGGCATTGAAGTTTGTTGTACATCTGCATTTCATCCGATGTCTCGGTGGACCTTGCTACTGAGAGCAGGGACCAAGCAGGTTGATCTCGGCATGGAGTTTGAATTTTGTTGCACATCTATCTCCCGCTGCCGGCAAGCTAAGAAAAATAAAGTTTCTAGAGCCAATCATGTATCTTGGATCTTGGCTTTGAGGTTTTGTTGCATGTCTCAGGCTCCGATACGAACTACCGGTGGGCTAAATCATGTAGTCCTGAGATTGAGAGAGCAGGGACTAGACAGGTCGATGTCGGTGTGAACTTGTT
The DNA here is from genome assembly GCA_003988895.1 of Hyphodiscus sp. D1413. Lineage (NCBI taxonomy): Eukaryota > Fungi > Ascomycota > Leotiomycetes > Helotiales > Hyphodiscaceae > Hyphodiscus > Hyphodiscus sp. D1413. The sequence goes on from QYAO01000018.1 coordinate 565,245, forward strand.
ATTTTATTGCACATCTATCTCCAGCTGCCAGCAAGCTAAGAAAAATAAAGTTTCTAAAGCCAATCATATAACTCAGATTTGGCTCAGAGGTTTTGTTGCATGTCTCACGCTCCGATACGAACTACCGGTGGGCTAGATCATGTGGTCTTGAGATGGAAACTTCAGTTGACAGGTGAAACATTGCCCGAGAACGTTTTCAAGCTGTCCTACCACGGATTTGGCTTCTCAATGGTATCACATGGAATATCTAGAAACAATGAAGCATGTTGGAACTATTCTGGACTAAAGATCTTTCATGCAGATTGGACGATCATAAGTCCGTGGTGAATTTCTGTCCTCATGATCCAGTCGCAACGAGGCAAGACCATATATACAAGAAAATCCTTTTGGCGAAGGTCTTCTGGTAATATGCTCACAGGATATAATCACCATGTTTTCAAACACTGTGACTGAGTCTGGAATGTGTCCCCAGACATCCCCACACCGAAGTCTTCCGGCATGGAAGATCAAAGAAAGTATGTGAAGAAAGACATAGCAGGGGCCGCATAAACAGTCAAGTTACAAATCACCCACGATGGGCATAGCAATGAACATCAATATCTATCAACATAAAGCAAGAGTAGAGCACAAACCAAGCTACCAGTAATACTCAACACAAGACAGTTCACATCAAACTCGCGAGATCACATGAAAACATTAGATTCCTCCCGGGGAAAGCACTCCAGATGCTCGCTCATATCAACCAGCCAGAATCCACCTCCAACCAACACCCATCCAAGTCTGCCCTCGACCCTAACCACACATTCTCCATCCTCATCCAAAAAACCAAGCCGATATCCCATTCCAGTCCCAGCCCCAGCTCCAGCCTCTTAATCCATCGAACTCCCCCCGCACGCTAGCATCCCCTCCAAGATCCAGTGTGGATAAAGTCGTTCGATCACACGATTTCCGTATTTGCCGCAGGACCCTCCTCGCAGCGGCGAAACTGATGGCGGGAGGATTGCTCACCTCACTTAGCAGGACAGTGCATATCATTCAACCGCCCGCGCCGAGCTCTCGCGCAGACTTTCAGCAAGACTGTAGCATTGCAAACCCCGTACTCCGTACTCCGTACAGTAGTCCCTCATCCAACCCCTCATCCCCGCTCCGCCACAGACCCCCCTCCCCGAAAGTGGCGTCCGGGAGCTACTGTACCCTACATCCAGAGGCGATCGACAGCCCCTGCTTCCTGCTGCACCACTCCCCAGCGACGTGGGGTGAGAGGGGCGGTGGTTGGATTAGGTGAATGAGCTGTTAGCGAGCCATAGCCGTAGTCAAAAAATACCAAGGTCAAACTGTTTTCATGGCTGCTCTAAGTCTTCCTAGTCAAGTCCTATCATGATGAGTGCCGCGGGAATCAATTATTAATATATACTATTCTACACCAACAAGGTACAACGCCGTCCCAGAAATACAGTACTGGTAGAAATTCGCTATGATTTGGTTTGGGGTATAAAGCGAACCTATGTGTATGTCCGTGCTCCTGTATACCAACTCCCTACATTGATCTGCCACGCCTCCGTCTAAGGCAACTTTGAATGCTTTCCTGATCCTCGCTATGAGTGCTCCTTTTCCTACGCCAAAATAGATAAAATCATGCGTCGGGCCTTGTGCTATGTACAAATCGAAAGCCCTTGCCCGCGAGCTTACACCTAACCGCAGACTCCAAGAAGAAGGGGTCAGGGTACTGCCTCTACCAAATCTAAATCATGAATAATAAAAAAGGTATTGAGCCATTCATCGTCGATTACTGGTATGTGTTGTCCATGGATCCTGGTCCAGTGGTTATTGGAACACCAATGCCGGGACTTCTTGTTGGACCCACGCCCATACCCGACGAGACAGTCTGATGGAGGTTCGAAAACCCATGTGCAGCAATGTGGTTACCTCTACCCTGTCCCGGACCCTCCACCATGTCGTAGCTCTGGGACAGTCTTCCATACTGCGGTGGCCCCATAGCAGGGTCGACCATTCCGGAAGGTCGCGAGCCATCGTCCATACCGTATGGATTGTGAACTGCAGGATCACCGTATCCCGGTACCTGGCGATAATGTTGTTGAGGTTGGGGGGAGAATTGGTCCGATGCAGATGGATGATATTTTGGAGTTGTGTTCCCTTGCTGCGTATGGTAGGGTGTGTAAAAGCCATCCCGACCAGCACCAGGAGACTGAGGATATGGATCGTACATTGGCTGGGATGAATGTTGAGCGTATGAAGCGTACGACTGTTGGTGATCAGTTTCTAATATGTAATACTCTTGATCGAGGTATTCGGGAGGTGTTACCGGAAGCGCTGGTCGTTGTTGACCGAGAGCAGCCATTGCCTGGCCGTAGTAAGCACCTTCTTGGGGTGCCTGGCCGAATTGTCCTTGTTCAGATCCTGTTCTAGGACGCTTGGAAATATGCTCGTCAGTGTAAGAGCCGTGTGAGATAGAGGGTTGTCGAGAAGAGCCAACAAAAGGAGCAGTCTGATGCTCAGGCGGACTCTCAAGAGATGAATGGAAGGATACCTGCAGCTCAGCTTGACTATGTCGTGAGCTCAAAGGAGAGTCTAAAGTTTCTTCGTTTTGATCTTCCGATGTGTCCTGTTGAGCCCGTTGTTTGTATGATCGCGGGACGTATTGGTCAGAGCCGGGACCACGCTTTCTGAGCAGAGTCCGAGGTTCCTTGCGCACTCTTAATCGTACGCCTTGGTCGCTGAAAGACCTTGTCAATGCTGTCGACTCCGCTAAGCCGGCAAAGAACTTGGCTCCATGGACAAGGAACTTCTCGGAAATGATGGACTGAACATGGACGGCATAGTATTCTCCCATCTCGTAAAGATTGAATTGCAGTGCAAAGGTCCCCTCAACCTTGGGTGACAGATCACCGAAGACAAAGAATGCACCCTCTTGATTCTTGGAATCCTTGAGACGATGAAGGGAGGAGACGCAAGTACCCACGAGCGAATTTGCGGCAGGTTGGGGTGCGAAATTGACAGGCAGTTGTACGAGGTTGCACGTTACGAAGAGGAAAGGGCCTGGAGTCAAGGAATTAGTTCTCTCCATGGTAGTAGACATCAGTCATCTCTTACTTTGCAAGTAACTCTGCTCCGGATCCCTCTCCCGCTTGACTTTGAGCTGCACTACCGGTGGCGGATCGATTGGTTTGCGATCTGGGCGAGCTGTTAGTTGCGTCGAATACAAAGGGGGAAGAAGAAGCTCGGCTACGGCGTCTCCCACAGCTTCACGCTCAACTCACTCTTGTCTTTGTCGCCGGCAGAGCTTCTGCCAACCTTTGGCTGCTGTACAACCTCGAGTTGGCACCACTCTCTAGAGCATGGTTAGCAAATACTTTTCAAGGATGACAGACCGCGTATTCAGTGCACATTGGGGACCAACCTCTGTAGACCTTGGAAACCTGGATAGCCGTGATGGCCTTGATGGCCTTGATGGCCTTGGTATCCTTGATGCTGTGGATATTGTGGAGGTGGATGATGCTGCTGCTGATAATGATTCATTGGATGGCCGTACGGGCTCATCCCATAGTAAGAGGCTTGATCCATAGTTCTCGACAGTCTCCGCAGAGGCAGAGAAAGGGCCAGATAGAGATGCTGTTGAATGATGGCTAGCAAGTGAGCTGGAATGGATAGGACAAACAGAGTACTGATGTTGTGGTTGTGGTAGGAGCGAAGTCCTTGGATTGAAATGTGGATTGTGGAATAAATATAAAGGATGAACCAAGTAAGGCCAGGGCAAGGACTTCTGGTTCTCAACCTTGGATGAGCTGGCGCTTTACATTAGTAGTAATGGCGAGTCGAGAAGAATTTCCTGAGCACCATGACCCTCGAAAGCAGTCATGGAAGGAGAAGCTTTGGCGGGGGGGGGTGGGGGGTTGAGCTCTCCTTCCCCAGGACGAACCTTTCCACTTTGGAAGTTCCGTGACGGCTGGCGTACGGTTCAACCACGGTCGAGGTTAAGTTGAGCTGGGCGTTATGGCCAACAACGGTCAAGTGCGGAGGAGGTGATGCCGGAGGACAACGCTTGGTGGATATATGGGACGAACTAGTGAGGCCAAGTGCGAGTTGTTGTATGAGCTTGCTCGGTATGCGCCGAAAACCTCTGCAATAGCTTTCTCCGTATCCAATGATCGGCGGGTGTATAAGACCATACGACGTCGGAGTATGGGCCAGGATGATGCAAGAGATGTGACGAGCGTGGAGGGGGATGTGTGACTAGGCGGGGGGGGGGGGGGGGGGGATAGAGGGGTGAAGGCGATATAGTTTGAGGTGGTGGAGGAGGAGATGGGTGGGGGATGGGAGATGTGGAGATGTGGAGATATGAATTTGGTGGAGCTGGTGGAAGACGAAGTGGCCAAGGGCCAGGTCCAGGTCCGAGTCCAAGTCCAAGTTCCAGGTTGATTATACCAAAGTGACAAGAGACAATGCGGATTAGGGTTGAGCCGGCAGCGAAGTTCCAAGGGAAATAATAGGGTAGGGGAGGAATGGGAGGTAGAGGATACCGGGTATGTAGGGCAGATAGCTCAGTCCAGAGGACGGGGCCGTGTGCAGCGGAAGGAGGGTAGTGCAGTGTAGTGTAGTGTAGTGTAGTGTGGTGTGGTGTGAGATGGTTTGGGAGGGAAAGCGGAGGTTTTGATTGGCGATCGTCCCCCTCGACGGCCTCCTCCCACTTCCTCCACCGCCCTGAGGATTTTAGACGAAGCGGCTGACAACGGCAGACCACGGCAGTCCAGAGCCAGGCGGCTAGACTGATGGACGGCTGCGTGGTCTAATGCTGGCTCGCTATGGCACTCTATACTTGGCACTTTGCACTTTGCACTTTGCACTCTCACTCTTCACTTACACTCTCACTTGGAAACGCCGGGGTCCTCGAAATGGGCCGAGACCGAGAGGATGCTCGTCGACAGGACTTGTAGCAAGTATCTATCCAGTTGGTCCTGGGAGGGAATACTGATACTGACGGGGATATTGGTACTGAACTCGGGATGTGGAGGTACTCACTACAACGAAAACAACCGCCAGGAAAGGAACAGCAAACCTACTCACTTCAGTTCCTATTAGCACCAGTGGAGAGACTCTTCAGAGTTCTCTCGTTCGTCCCAGCGCCTGCACCTTCCCGGCTCGTGGATATTCGACCGGTGCCGACTTAACCTGGGAACTTCAACACTTTGCGAGTAAAGGTACCGTACCTCTTCTAAAGATACGCTGCAGCGAAGAGCGACTTGCCTCAGTGTGTCTCGTCCAATCATCCAGTCAATACCCACCAATTTAGAGACCCGGCAACGGTGATTAATTCCGAGAGAGGAGGGTGTGCTGCGTTTGTGGCAAACAGAGGCTGCAAGTAGGAGATGGGTCCAAGATCCATTGGCCGGCTCCTTAAATTTCCCTAGAATGAAGGATCTCCGCCGTGTGAGAGCCGGCAGCATACAAAGACCTAGCAGACGCTCTTCTGCAAAACACCATCTGGCTTACGCGCCTATCGATACCTTGGGTGCTTTACGGTACAGCAGGCACTGGAGACACGAGGAGTACCGAGTGGTGGCCAGTCAAGGGAGGCCTGGCCGATAGTAAACCCGGAAGATACGACTGTTTACCTACCTTTGATATCAGGGCAAGGTGGGAGGGGCGAGGAGGGGGGAGTTCTTTATGGAGCTTGCTGGGTATGGAGTTGGCAGGGGGCTCTATCAAGCTATGATTGCCACTCATCCAATGACTGGCTGGACGTCGGGGAGATGGATCTGAGACACAAGCATTATATGGCAGGATGAGCATGATGGTCTCGATGGTCTCGATGGTCACCACCATGTGGCGAGAATCTCTCAGGGCAGAGCCATAGGCAAATGCAGAGGCAGAGGTCGGGGTTGCGGTGGACTGTTCTTCAGCTAAGGGGGCCCATGCATGATGCTGCTGCTGCTGCTGCATCCGCACTCGATATTTGTCTGGAGACGAGACGCCGGCGGCGGGCCTTCACTCTCGGCGCACCATGATCTCATGGGGACTGAAATCGTATGCTGTTCCCGCTCGTCACTGTTCGGCTGTCTTCTCGAAAAGTCTTGGTGACAGGGCTCTCGATTCCGAATCGGCTTGGACGGGTTCGTCTGATGTTCCAGACCTTGTCACATACCAGCGCATCCTTGCCTCATACCTTTCGGACATACCCCAGGGACGACGAATGCCGGTCTCTGATACCACCGAGGACGCATGAGATCGCGACTGCTGAGACTGTCTTGCCAAAATTGGGGTGGTCTCGGCAGAATGCTGTGTCGTCCTTCCATCCATCTAGAATGCGCAATGTCGACGGGCACACGGTCAGCCCCGAGATCTGTGCTCGTGTGTGTACTGGTATTTGCTTTTTAGTCGCTTGGATTGAGGCCAAGGAATTTTCGACCGAAGAATTCCATGCAGCTTCTACATGATGCCGCCATGGCACCTCAAACGATCCTGCGGGGCTTTCAGGGTCCAGTCCCACAGACCACAGTTCAGCTCATTTAGACTTTATCACGTCGCACAGAAACCACACCACAGCAACATGGTGGTGGTACCCACATGGCAGCAACGTCTGTCCAGACAGGACCAGACCCGGCCATGGACTTGACAGCTTGCCCCAGAGTGAAGGTCTGTACAGAGGCTGACGGCAGGGAAGTATTACAGTATGCGCGCATCTACGAAGGGCCTTCGCACAGCCAGTCCTGCCAAATTGCGAGGGGTACGGGAAGCCAGGGTGGCCTGCATCTGCAACTCTGTTGAAAAGCGCATGCGCTCAACAAGACTCGAAGAAGTTACAGCTACGACGAATGCGTCTTTACAACCTTCCTCCTAAACTCGAAGGTCAAACCAAGTTGCAACTCCCCGGACACGACTTGATTTGCCAACTCCATCTGTGTCACCATGTCTTGCCACTTTGCCCCATCAATTTAAATTACCGTGATGATTGACCTCTGCCTACGTAGGTTAAGACCGTTGAGCACAAACCTAATTTCGAGGCAGGTTCGGAACCGAAGAAGATGGTCACATCAATCGCTGCTCCTGTACTTCGTCTCTTGGAATGATCGGCAATACTCACTATCAGGATGGGATTCAAACGATCTCTTTATCTCCGGCTCGGGACTCAACCTTCATTCCGGCACATGCTTTGCCCTGAAGTCCTCTATTGATACTACAGCATGTCGGGCCTCAGTTCTGTCGACGATTTCAGCAACTGTTCTCGCCGGGAACATAGTTGACTGTCCCTCCTCCTGCGATCACTTTTTAGGGCTAGACCTGGGCGGTAGCGGGATGCTGCATGCAGCGGGGTCTTCAGGGGGGCCACATGGCAAATGCAAATATTACAGGGAATTTCGATATTATGTCAACTTGCTTTCCGGTGCTGGGAACAGGACAAACCCCATGATCTCGACCGTCTCCGGAAAGCCACCACCATCCCTGCTCAGTGTATAAGAACCCAGAACCTTGAAAGAGAAATCTGGCGATGACGGTGACGATCACGTTGTGTCACCGATACTCAAATCGCTTTCGGTGCGACAACAGCAAAGCAGGCGTGTTTTGACTCCCTTCCAAGTCTTCAGCATGTTGAATATTAAAAGAACAGGACCAAATGCAGGCAATACCTTTACGACGGTAACAGTATCAAATGACCCATTATCGCTCATATGATACTATCGAATATGGGCCGGGATGCAGAGAAGCCGGACACGCGAGGAACTGTCTCAAGCCACCGCGAACAATTCTCAAACAAGGTGCCGATCGGACGCGCTTCTTCAAACAAATCTTGAGGATGAAGAATTCTTTGACCACCCCCAACTAACTCCGCCTGCATTACCGGGGTGGTGGGGTTCTTTGCCCTATGCGGCATTGCGCAATTTAACATTCGTGTCGAAATGCCGTCCGTCTATGAAAGACGAACCCGGCTGTCAGAAAGCCTCATCGTACGATATGTCCCAACACCACAGAGATACTTTGAAATGTCTTACATTGGCAATCGAGGTGATATAATTCCTCACCGTGAACGCCTCTGGCTGAATCCAGACTCTTCCGTCTCCCTATTTGTCTTTTTCTTGTCCTACTGTCATGCTCGCTTGGCTGGCCCGGTATTCCGTGGATCGCCAGGAGCCATCCCATCTTTAAGCGAGAAAGACCTCGAATATGGTATTTCCACGATATCATGAGGCGACTTTCAGCCATAATCGACCTCTTGAAAGTGGCTTACACGCCACAATGGAAAGCTGCAATGCTCACGTGTTGACCACGCTTCTCGATGAGCCTACAGAGTTTGTGTAGGAACGGGTCTTCGTCCAAAGCCGGCGTGACAGTTTTAGGGTGGTCATCTACGATCATCGATATTCTCACCGAAGTTTTAGCAACTTACTCCCATTTCATGTCTATCTCAATGCCCAAGTCGAATTTCCAGAGATCAAGAAGCGCAATTAAATCCGACCTGACTTAGGAGGCTCTCAGCACATTATCTTTCGCGCAGATCCGAGTACCCCCACTCAGATAACTCTGCAATACCAACGCAAAGCACGCTCTGATGAGATCAACATCGATACTGCTTCGCTTGAAATTCAGACTCCGACCTTTCCTATAGCTACACTTATTCCTCTCCAGGCTATACCGGGTACCCTCATGTGCCTGAAGCCTAGAAAAACCACGGCCGAGCATTAGTCGCTCTTTTTGCTTGGCAGCTATGAATGTGAAGCTACCCAAGCCGTCAACGACAACCGAATCCATAGACAGACACGGTGACTCCCGCATCTGTCCAAACAACTTCAAGGTTGCTTAGCTCAGACTGATATCGCTCTGTTCGCTCCTTAAGCGAACTATGGATCATACATGTCGATGTCACAGAAAGCGCAAAAGCCCAGCCCGAAATTGATTCAGCATATACAATTGAACGTCCCTTGCTCAAACTGTCTTTCTGTCATCTTGACAGGTGCCCGGGCAAACCTTAAATTTTAAAGATGGTTTGAGATAGAGTGATGGAGAGGAGGCTTTGTCATCCTCACATGGATATCGAAAGCCAACGCACAGTTGTGCGGTATCCTGCTTCATCCAGCGCTTAGAACTCGATCCAGCAACTCTCAGTGCTTCAAACTCCAATATTGCGGAAGGAGCTGCCTATCTTGGTCCCCAGACCATGGGGAAAACGAGGGAACTGGCACATCCGTGCCCCACTTCGTGTTGCGACCCCGCCATGGCCCCTACCTATCCTTGATCTTCAATCTTAACAGACCATCACATGGCATCTGTTGACACGGACGGCCCTCGAGTGTTGACAAACCAGCTCCGAAATATGATGAGGTCTGAGAGTGGGCGCAATTTGAGGTAAGCGCCGCTTCGGGATCCGGCGTAGGACTTCCCTTCTCGAACAGATTTAATTTCCGACCGAGCTGGCGAGGCAGGGAATGTATCACGGCCCCGGATAACATGGCAGCTCCACGGCCGGCTCCCTATCACCGCCTCGGAGCTTTCCCGTCGATCTTATAGCGAGTCTCGTCGCTGTGTCATCACCTATACCCCTATAGCGCATGAATTATGCGTGCGGAATGCAGAAGATATCTTGCGGCCAAGCTTGGTCACTCATCGGCCCTCCACAGTGTCAGTGGATCTCTATCGTCCATATCAAGTGAGGACCATCGTTCTTGCACAACGGCTCCTCATACAAAGTATGTGAGAGCATGAGATTGATCTAGTCTACTTACTTCCGCAAGGATCTGGATCTCCACCCAGCGCTTCACGTCTTCCTGCGAATAGTTTCGCCGCATTCTACAGAGTGCAAGCAAGGATATAATGGATGTATCGTTTGATTGTACGGTAGAGAGTTGGGATGCATGGGGTGGGGTTGGCACTAGGCCCCTGCAATGGGAGAGGAAGTCCTGCATGAAGCCTCTTTTGTGCGTGGGCGTCCAGAACGGTCATCTCATTTCTGATGAAGAGACCCTAGAGACTTGACGATCGCTCGTCAGTTGATAACCCCCTCGATCGTCAAATTCATCAGATGTGGTGCATCAAGTGCGTGCTGTCTTGCTGTCTTCGAAGAACGACCAGGTACTCTGGTCCGTACTCTGAACAAGCTGGCAAATCACGGATATCTGACGCTTGAGAGCGGATCTGTATATTTGAGTTCAGAGACCGTGATGGATTCCCAGATTATCCCGCAAATCTTGAGTCTGAGAGTAGAAAGTGCAGTAAAGTACTTCCGTGCTGCAATAAACAGAATAATAGACAATCTATGATTATCGACATGGTAGTTTTTGTATCGTCTAGCAATGGAAATTCTCGTCATCGTTCGAATATCATAGCAGCTCGCTTCTTATTTCTAATTCGGGAATGTGTTTTTATTTAACTATTTATACCCATAATTCCTACACCTGATATTTCGCACAGCGTCTTCATCTTGAGCTATAGAATCATAATTTATGATTGAATCCTAGAGATATATTCTGCTGGGCTAGACTAAGACACACAGCCAGCTCAGGCATGCGAACTCTTACAGCCGGGCAACTGTGCTCAGAGATTGAGATCGAATAAGTGCAAACTATCAGTATCATATGCTGAAAATCTAAGGCCTATACCTTACTATGGTGATTGTGACCGTTGTGAGACCTCATTGGATATCACTCGACCTCCGCTCTGCCAGAACAGATACTCACAGCCAGTAATGACAGCCAACCAATAGCGCAACGTCTGACATCTAATATAGCCACATCTCATATCTCATATCTTAATAGGATGTATAAGATGCCCAAAATGTCCCGCTTGCTCGCGGCGCCGATCCTTGGCTGCCAGTGTGTCTCCCCTCGCATACCCCCGTATCCCAGACACCAAGAAAGCCCCTCGATCAGCACTCAAAAAGTAAGAATTGCATGTGAATGCTCTCCAAGTCCTAGTCACCAAAGCTTCTCGAAGTATTTTTGGGCCCCAGCACTTGGCGTTCGAAACACCCAAACACACAACCAGTAACCTGCTGTAAACAGCTGTGCTTTAGTTGAAGCACCCACAATGACCGAGCCCCTCTGCCCACACACTGTGCGTATCATGCGGCATGAAGCCGACTTCCTCCTTCTAAAGCTCAATCTCCGCGTGGCGGTATCGACATCCTTCTCTTGAGTCATATTCTATCGAAGTGTCGCCGAGTAATCCTCCATGACCTCAATCATCCCATGTAAGATGCCAAGATGAACATCTGTCGGTACACCACACCATGATTGCAATCGTGCTGACACAGAGCCCTTGAAAAATCGGAGGTCTGGAAATATGTCTCTTACGCAGAGAATGCTCTTTGCCAACTCCCTTTCTTTCAAAGCACCGCTGACATGCCTCCTACTCACAGAATCAAGACAGACCTCTCCGCGCAAATTCATGCTTGATTCTTCGACTTCGCAGATCCGCTTCGCAAGATGGTATTCAGTAAAGCACAGACATCGAGTCGTTTGCGTCGAAAGACGAGTACCTCGTCCTCCGATCGGGAACTGAACACTTCGAAGATTCGAATAGCTTTAGCCACATACAGCGTTACGAGGGGAAAAGATGTAAAGAATCGTGTCATGACAAACGATATCTATCTCAAAATCACAAAGCTAGGTCGGCGCGGGCAGCTTGGGGTCGGAGTCAGAGTTAATTATATACATATCCATCTGCGCCAGCCTCTCATATGCATAAGGCAGGAGAATGCAGGCTGAAACAAAGACGAAGGTTATTCTTGACTCTGTTTCATGCACTTGATCTGGATTGTGAGGGTTTCTGGAAGGGTGTCTGTCGTTCGCGGATAAGTGTTCTGGATTGCGTGATGTGCGTTTGAAACGCTGATGCGGCTGCGCGACTGACTCTGTGGAACGGGAAGGGGGTTATACATAAGATTGGCTTTTGTATTTGGGGTAAATGGGAAGGATGTGCTATTTGTATATTCTATGTGATACTCGTCCCGAAGCGGAGGCATGTGGATTTCCCTTGTTCGGGAGGTTTAGCTTGGACGGTGGGTGGAAATGGGATGGATTGAATTCTCATGTATTGATCTTACTACTCTGCGAATTTCTAAGGTGCTTTGTTGCTTCTATTCGTTATTTCCTCGCAATAGGTCTTCTTCAATGAACACCAATATCTTCTAACCGCCAATTCAAAGGCGTGATTCTCTCGTATGGCAGCTTCGTTCCTCGATAGCGGTAACAAGAGCTTCGTCCTCCACCAGTCGACTCCCATTGGTACTCTGCTTGCTCTGAGGGACATCCAGCGCTGGGTTTTGCTCAAAGAAGCCACTCGGTTTCAGGCTCACAGTCATAGTGTCGCAAGGCATGACCGGGTAGTCCTCAGGTCTCGGGTTGTGAGTCAAGCTGATGGAATGCCAGACCACAATGTCCGTATTGTCAGTCTTATCGCCACGCCCTGCCCATGCTGCTAAATCACTCTTTCCGTCTGGTAGAGACTGGTACGTGTAGTCTCCCGCTGCGTATAATTCCTTGTCTCGATGTGCGGTCACCCAGAATGGGTGGTGAGCGTATTTAGCGCGCTTTCCGTGCCAGGAGTCTGGATGCGCAAGTAGCATTTGCTTCATGGGGCTGTGGATTGCATATGCGACGGGGTTTCCTGAGGTTTTGTTGATGCGAGAGGGGTTAATGATCTTGTGGACTCGGTTTGGAGCAGAGTCTGAATATCCGGAGGTGGTGAGCAAGCGTTTCTCAGTCACGTATCCGACTCCGAAGGGATTCGTCTTGTCGAAAGGCATTGCGACTGAATCTTCTTCGATGAGAGAATTGTTGTCCCCGTCAAGACAAGGATCTATGCGTAGACAGAAGACGTGCTGATGGAATGGTGCCATGACGCCTTCATTGACGTTGGTTCCCCAGGGTACGCTCGCACCTGCATCGATTGGAGCCGTTGAAAGAATGCCTGTAGCTTGGATCTTGTAGTGCAAGCCAGCAGCTTGATCAAAATGCCACATGAAGATGCTGCGACAGAACTCAGAGTTAGCAGTGTTCTTTCAAGCGCATCCAAAAACCAGTTACTCGATCGAGACTTATAACTGTGTTCTAATTCTTTGAGCGAACGGGGCCTGGGCACTTCTATTTTTTGAGAAGGTGGATTATATCTTGCAGCTCTAGAACCACTGTAAGGGGCGAGAAATAGGGGAACACCTACTACTCATAATTTCCGACAGTAATGATTGACTGCAATACAAGTACGCGGGATCGTACGATTGACACAGCTCCAGTTCGAGAGTTGGTGTGCTTCCATCCGATACCATCGTCGATTTCATGCATGCAGATTGCATTCGGTCTCTCAACTGGTTCCCCAAATGAATTTGTCACCGCAAATGAGAAGTACTAGAAACCAGAAGTCAGTTCTAGCTTCAAAGTTGACAAAGTCCATTCTGACCTTGATCACTCCAAGACAATCGCATCCTAGCGCCAGATTGTTTGCTGCAACACCCGCTCCAATATCTCCAACGTCAAACACGCTTTTCCTCGAATACGGGTACCTTGGGTCTCCATAGGGAACAAACATCTCGCACAAGCTTAAACGATGAAAAAGCTCACGCCCATCGTAGGTGACATCGTGAAGGACCATGCCTTCTCGCCAGTTGAAGTCAAGTCTGAATTTCCACTTCTGCCATGAAATTAGATAGCCATCAATGGAGAAAGAGACACCTTGGGGCTGTTGAACGATCAAAGGCTTGAGATCTTTTCGTTCCCCTAAGCCATGAAGCTCGTGGTGATATTCCTTTGCTGCGTGGGGAACGTATGTGGCGTCCTCATTCGTCTCGAAGCCTGACCCAGTTGGAAGTGTGATAATGTCGACCAATTCTTTTGATTCCATGTTGAAGACGGGTGAGATTGGAAGTGGAATATCATAATGATTGGATCCCGGGTGTTCTCTTCGTGCGAACATGTAGCACTGTCCATTCATCAGTGGGCATCAAGAGCGGGTAGATAAGCTCTTGCCTGAACAGACCGAGGGAACTCTTCTCCATGATCTCGACCGTAAGGCCAGGTATCACAGACAATCGTCAGATCGTCTGGAATTCTTTTTCAAATATCAGAGTCAGTATAGATTCTCAATATAGGAGTTGAGAACTTGGTGTGTTTCGGAAGCAATTGCTTTCCGGGCATGCCAAACATGAAAACTTCCTGTGACATCTGGACTGGGGATTTTCTCCGAAAAGCTGACTTACTTAAATTTTCTGATCGCCTCCAAAACTTTAGGGTGTCGAAGGCATAAGTCCCTCATCTCAACTGCCTCGTCAATATCTGCCTGGGCATGTATCCTAGACTCCAATTGCTCAATTTTGTCAACGGACTTCTGGCCAAGATCAATCTCGGCAAGAAAGAGGTCTGAGGTGCCTCTGTGGTAGAAAAGAGCTGAAGCCCGGCGAGGAAGTAAAGCCGGCTTCAATCCTTCTCTTTCTGAAGATAGAAAGGCCCGAAGGGTTGATTTTGGTGGCTCAATAATACCAATAGCCTTGAAATGGAGGCCATTGCTGGGACCCTTCTCTTTCAGCAAAGTTGAGACTTGGATAATCTCGGCTGCCGTCAGAGGATCAAGAGGATGATTTAGACGTTGTGATGTTGTCGCAGGTGCGACTCGAGAGACTGGCTCCGGATTCATGACTTGTATTTAATTCTTTAGGCTGCAGTTGTGATTGTTTCCAAATAAACTGTAGCAGAGCACGATCCAAATCTACAAGTGGGGGTGGCGGCACGGGATTTGAGAGTCTGAACCGGTCATCAGAGACAGGTTTCTCCTAGAATCTAGATAGTAACGAATTTCTAGTCGAGATTTTCTTTAAAATGAAGTCCAAAGACGAAACCTTCGTTGAAGTTGAAGTTATAGAAGAAGCAGGAGTGGGAGTTATCGGGGAGTCTTGCTCGAATAGACGAAACACGTGACTGCGGTACTGACTTCAGGGGCTCGCTAATGCAGCACCCCACTCTTCGGCGCTATGGGCGCATTATCCCGAGTTTGTGTCTGCTAGCGAGATAGCTTTCAAGGAGTAATGTACAGCTTCGAAAGCAACTACTGCTACTGTAATGTAATCCCCATCGAATCTGAAAGGGTTTGAAATGTCACTGTGTCGTTGTCTATCCGGTATCTTATTGAGCGATCTTTCAAAATGATGAATTAATTGATTAGGACATCAGTCAGCTATCAAGCCATGCTAGTAGATCAACAACTCCTGCGACACTTCTGTCAGGAATGCTATCTCGGTGTCTTTTTCCATCTCCTCAATTAGCAAGGCAATCCGGAGTCTGCTCTGAGTCTTTAAGCCATATATACCATAACGGTAGAAAGGGATAAGCTGCTTATCATATAACTTAACATATTCGATCTTTCGACCTTGCATGACACTCTCGAGATAAGTATCTTCCATTAGTAGACCCACTTCATATTTTCCACTTTTAGAATCAATATGCAGTCGAAAAAGGCAGGTACATCCACTTGAAAAGCTCATTTAGGAGATCAAGTTGACAGCGAAGTCATTGTGCTCGATGGAAACGCCGTTGATGCTGGTATTCGCCGTGCCGCTTAAATCAAGATATCCTCGAATAATCGCTCTTGACGGAGTAATTACGGTATTAATTACGCTCTTGAATACTCTGTACCTCACCAACTTTCCCGGTCTAATCGTTCTGCTCTATATTTCCGAAACTCCAGATGAAGTGTTCAGGTAATTTCTGGATATTCCTAGACCTGATCGCATGGGGCCTGGGCTTTCATTGGTCCAAGTCGATAACGCATGCGTGAGGCGACAACGGCACAAAGTATACCAGTATTTGACCTATCTTTCAAGTAGCTTGGATAACATTATCTGTTATGGACCCTGTGTGATATGAAAATAATCTTCGTACTCAAATTTGCGTACACGACTCTTTTGTCTGCTTCTGATATTAAAATGTTGAGGGGATGTGCTTGGTCATCCTTATCTGCCAAGCTTGGCATTGTGGATGGAAACTTTATCAAAGTGACATTCAACGTGCGTCTCGATTCATAGTACAAGGGTGTCACTTGTGAGACGTGAAGAAGTAGATCTTGTGACGAGACGGCGAAACTGAATGACCGCTGGGGATGAGAAGGAAGGCCCAGTGTTTGAAGAAGAGCGCAGAAATTGGTTGGCGAGTGGACATTATCCATGACCTTGATGCTGATGGCAAGATAATCGAAGTCTCATACATTTGGAATTCGCACTGTGGTAAATAGATTTGTATTGAAAGAACCAAGCAGTCAAAATACCTTAATGGAATGGCGATGGCACTTAGAACTTATCCTAAGTCATACAGTTTTTGAAATTAAAGAGAAGAATAGAGAGCAGACCATCAACAATTGTAAGTGAATTCGAAGCGAATAAAACTTCACTTTTGAGGTTGCTGGCTGCATCTAATTTTCTATACCTTGACCAATCGAGTCTATTTCACAACAACAACTTCTTGCAAACAGGCACAAAAAATCTGGATATGTCTCTCAAACATGAAAAATCGCAAAAAGTATTTATCGTCAGGGTAGAACCCAAATCGCTGGGCTCCTCGTCGGTAATTAGACCATGCCGCTAACCTTCCCTAGACCTCACAACTCGAGATCTTGGTTAACGTTCCGGAATGCGACGATTTAGCAGGCCTGATTAAGTACACTTACTACGACTTTTGCCAGGCAATGGACTACATCAACGAGGGTGTTTACGTGACTAGAGCAGAGACTGAAGCGACGTACGCAGAATTGCTCAGCAAGCTCTACAGAGCTTCGAAAGGAGACAAGAATCATGGAGGAGTCTTTGCTTTGAATCGTGCAATCTACAGAATGGCGGGTGGGGCAGAGTCTGACTTGGAGAAGTACTGGGCTACCAAGGCATATGAGTGCAATAAGCTACCAGAGAAAGCAAACCAACCTGTAAGTGTACCTTTGGAGAGTGAGTATTTGCTGACTTTCAACAGATGCTGAAAGAACTCGCAACGTCCCTCCTCGGGGATCCCCAGGATTTGAGCCTCGACCTCTCTGAAATTGGCAGATTGAACATGGCCCCATGCCCCATTCCTGACTATGAACTCTCCGGCCTGCCAAAAGCTGCAAAGAAACTCCTCCGGATGACTCTTAAAACCAGACCAACAATGAGCGCAGCAGATCAAGAAGCAGAGTTCCTCGCTCTGCGCAATATGTCAATAGCGAATGTCTACAAAAATTCGATCGAGAGTGGCGGCCTAAAGATTTACTGAGAAGTTGATGGTGGGAACGAAAACATAGGTGGAGATGAGATATAGCGTGCAATGGCATGAGTTACGATTCAGAGTTGGCAGCGGACTACATGATGTGGCCTTGGATCCGAGCACAATCAGCACAATGGATAGATGTTTATGAATAATAGAGCAAGCAACATCTTTGCCTCTCTAATCTCGATTACACAGAATGTTTGAGACAGATTGATACTAAATAAATAAACAATTATCCTCGCAAACTATCTTGAATAGACTGGAGTGGTTTTTTCCGTCAGGAGAGATCTAGCACTTCTCACTATAACGAAAAGTGCTTCAATTCCTTAGACTTTTTGACTGATTCAAAAGATGCCTGTCAATCAAGATCCCAAGCTCTGTGGATGAAGTGACTTGACTTGACTTGACCTAATTACCAGTCCCGACAATGGCCGCTTCAAAATGGCCGGAAGCAAGTTAACCCGCCTCTCTCACCAATAGAATCACGCCGGCTCGGCTTAACTTAACAATGTTATATATTGAAATAAACGAATTGTTTGTATCGACCAAGTACACCGCTTCGGAGGTGTACTTGGTTGATCTGGGATACGAGCTCCATGCTCCTCCCTTTGAGCAACGATCAATGATCCCTCAAAGGAATTACCTAGAAAGACTACCCGTAAGGAGACCCATAACTTGCCCCCCCTCGCCAACTCCCTCTTGGGAACCACTTGGGGTAAGCATAATGGAACGAGCTCCGACCGACGCGGGTAGGTAAAGGGGTATGAGTATTTTTTTTGGCATTTTTTTGCCTCGAACTTATTTTCCTTAGCGAGTTCAAAGAACGACTAGGTGAAGCGATTGTCAAGCGTTCTCGAAATTTGTAAAGCATCGGTAAACAAACGCGGTTGCTGCCTTTACTGCCAAAGCGTACTTTTTTGGGGGTTTTTTTTGTTGGTTTTTGGGCTCTGGAATCCCTGTTCTCTAAGGAATGGAGGAGAATTTGCCTTCCCATATCTCTTACATAGGTGATTTCCCTTCCCTACCCAAAAAAAAAACGAAAAGGCTATCTTTGTTATATCAGCCATCAGGTTGGAAAAAAGTGGGGCTGATACACAAGCGAGGATTCTACAATTTACGAGAATCACAATAGCTGGCACACTTGAAAGATCCACTGGATCATTTAATACCAGGAAACTTTGGAAAATCTTTGCTCTTTTTATTGTATCTATCTATCCTGTAGCGAGAGCAATTCCCTCCATCCTTCTTCGCAGCGTCGAGCTCTCTTCCTCCTCGACGCCGATCTCGATCTCCATCCTAGGCCGATTCTTATTCAGACCCTCCAGAAGCATGCATGCTTTACATATTTCCTGGCTCGACATGTAACCACATCTTGTACATGTACCCAGCGTCTGCCGTACCAGCTTCTTACCAACTTCCTTCCTGGGAGCTGGCTTCCGCCTCTTGGCCTCTATTCTGTCGTGCCTTTGACCATTTGTGTCATTGGATATGAGAAGTGTGACATCAACCTCTCGTGCAGATGCTTCTTCGTTCTGCTGCAACTCCTGTTCCATATCTGCCATTTCTCCGCCGCTATTTCTCCCGTTCGCGCCACAGCCTCCTGGGCCTTCGTCTTCGCCATCAGCACTTGACAACGAGACTTTCTGGTTTTTACAGTGGCTGACACCTGTGACCTCTTCTGGAACCAGCTTTGCCATATCTTCTCCGCTTCGTACCACATCCAGGATCGCACTTGGCCGGATTCTCTCCAGATTCTTGATCAGACTCCTTGCGCTCCCTCTGAAAGCTTCCGGGCTGTATATGCATTCGGTGGTGAAATAATCGAGCTTCATATGATGGGCATAAAGAACTATTTCCTTTTCATACGCATACTTCAGGGGCTTGCTTCGTCGAACATCGCTTGTTTCGTCTCCAGTGACAATACTCGTGCTCCTGGCTAATCGAGGTAGATCTCCTCTCAGAAGGTTCATGAGAATTGTCTCTGCAACATCATCCGCATTATGTCCCGTAACGACATGTTTAATCCCTAGCATCTTCGCCCCTCGGTCCAACGCTTGCCTTCGAAAGACACCGCAATATGTACAATTGCCCTTCTTTCCAATAGTCTCTACGACCTGATCCATAGTCCAGCCATAGAGCTCATCGTATCCCACAATCTTCAAAGGCATATCGTATTGAACAGCATTTCTCTTGACCGTCTCGAGAGAGTCGTCTCGGTAGCCCTTGATTCCTTCATCGATGCTGAGTAATACCAGATCTAAACCGTAGTTGTATCGTTCATTGAGGGTTTTGAGGACTGACGCGAGAACAGTGGAATCTTTGCCACCAGAAGCGCCTATTGCTATGCGATCGCCTGGCGAGAAGAGGGAGGTGGATGTGATCGTGTGGTGGATCTCGGCTTCGAAGACTTGGATAAAGCACGCTTTGCAGAGCTTTTGGTGATTCTTTGGTCGGATTATGAGGGCGCGAGAGGTTTTACAGATAGCACAGGGTACAGGCGCCATGTTTGGATATTTGAAGACTTTAAAAATATCATTTCTAGGGGAATAGAGGGGCAGGAATCATTCCAATATAAATTTCGAAGGCAGTCAAGACAAAGTCACGCGATGCACTAAGGTAGAATAGGCCTAGCGGCAATCTAGCGAATTTCCCACACAAGTTCGCCAAATCTCAAAAACTTTTTTGAGCTTCATCGACAACACACACGACAACCGCTGCAAATCACCACCAGCAACTCGATCATCATCATGGTAAGCTATTGAAGATATTCTCTATGACTTAAATACGACTCGCCACCGCTCTCATACCTCTACGAGCAATCGCATGTCGAGATGCGCGTCCCATCTATTACCTGAGGGTGTTGATGAAGATTTGGCTTGAGCTACATCTGCGCAGCAGTGCCAGTGTAGTCTCTATAGAGTTCAAAGAAGATAATTAGTGAACATATTCGCTGATGTCTTCTTTTCTCAATGATAGCCTCCCAAAGCCGGAAAGAAGGCTGCTCCAGCCCCATTCCCCCAGTCGAAAGCTGGTGCAGGATCAAAGAAGGCTCCTAAGGTATGCTCACTCCCCATGACTCTTTCAATAGCTCTGTTACTAATGAAGAAAGAATCCTCTCATCGAGAAGCGCACCCGCAACTATGGCATTGGCCAAAATATTCAACCCCGCCGAAACCTTTCCCGCATGGTGAAGTGGCCCGAGTATGTCCGTCTACAACGTCAAAAGAAGATTTTGAACCTTCGTCTCAAGGTCCCACCTGCGATTGCCCAATTCCAAAATGTTCTCGACCGCAACACCGCCGCCCAAGCTCTGAAGCTTTTGAACAAGTACCGTCCCGAGAGCAAGGCCGAGAAAAAGGAGCGTCTGTTGAAGGAGGCTACCGCCATCAAGGAGGGCAAGAAGAAGGAAGACGTCAGCAAGAAACCATACGCCGCCAAATATGGTCTCAACCACGTCGTGGGTTTGATCGAGAACAAGAAGGCCGCTTTAGTCCTTATCCCTAACGATGTTGACCCCATTGAGTTGGTCATCTTCTTGCCAGCTCTTTGCCGCAAGATGGGTGTCCCATATGCTATCATCAAGGGCAAGGCCAGACTCGGCACGGTCGTCCACAAGAAGACTGCCGCTGTAGTTGCCTTGACTGAGGTGCGATCTGAAGACAAGACAGAGTTGTCAAAGTTAGTTCAAGCCATCAAGGAGGGTTACTCCGAGAAGTACGAGGAAGCCAAGAGACACTGGGGTGGTGGTATCATGGGTGCCAAGGCCAATGCTCGCACTGAGAAGAAGCGCAAGGCTCTAGAGTCTGCTATCAAGATCTAAATGACCCTTGAAGCGAATCCGTTTACTGGCGTTATGATATTATGGCATGGCATGGATTGTAGCTTAGGAAGCACTAAAACTCAAGCTGGATGATACCGTAACGCACCAATGTTCCCCTTCAATATCTTGTGACTTGCCCAGAAGAACATCGTCCAGCCCTAGCACTCTCTGAGCAAATTCAAAGACGGGTATGGCTGCGGGCGGCAAACCATGCAATGACACAAGAAATGGATTTACAGTGAAGCATCTCTAACCACGGAATTGGATTATCTACCGAGACCATGGAGGTTTTCTGCGAAAAAGGCCGTGGGGGAAACGTCAGGTCATACTATTGACAACACTCCTGTATTGGTTGACGACACAAACAAGGACAACCAGCTTCCTATCTGAGCAAAAAAGAACTTCGTGTCCTGATTGTGAGTAAGCTGTACTTCCGCTCGGTACGGCGCTTCCTGTCAATCCCTAGCCGAATAGCCTCCCCTCCCAATAGAACAGCCCTTATGACGCAGCGAACCAGTTCATAAACTCAATCTCGTAACGACCGAGCAAAATCTCCATTCCCTGAAATGCTTTGGCCTTGCTCGGTCCTGGTAATCTCACCAGTGCCGGATCGACAGCTAGGATCTATTAAGTAAGTACTTGGTAGTATATCGCACGGCCTTTTACATATTTCTAAAACCTTCCAAAGAACGTCTATGCAAAGAGAGAAATTCCAGCTGCATTTCGAGGAGTAATCATGAAATCATACGGGTTTGTATGTTGTCACTTCTCGTACGATGACGCGCAAATCTTTCGGGGAATCCCAATAAGCCACTGGTGGCACCGACCTGAGAAATCTGGATAGCACCCGGACGAAGCCGTGGAAGCATCGCGGAAACGATGTCTGTTTGATTTGCCGGGCGTCTCTGGCGCTCGAGAGCTGGGGGGGTGCGACTCTTTTTCCCTCATATAAGCAACCCTCAGCCCATTGTCAACCCCTACTCCAGATACAACATCGATAACCCGTGATTGCCATTCATTGCACCTATTCAATTCCCTCCACGGCTCGCATTGAGCATTTTAATTGGCTCATCAGATTCGTCTAATTCCCCCACCAAAAACGTTATCGCCCAGTCGCCGTGCCGTCTTATCCAAAATCGATCTACCGCCTTCAAAGCCAGAAGAAAATCGAGCCGCTTCTCGGACTATTCTCAATTCTCCCGTCATAATAAACCTTCCAACCTCCTACGGACATTACTGTATCCTCTTAGTAGACATCGACTTTTGCGTTTGGGGTACTTCCTATCATTCAATTCTCAAGCAATGAGTTCAAATGGTAGCTAGCCCCATGACAAACAACGTCCCCTCCCTCCGCCATGCAATGAACGCAATGCATGTTCGAAGCTCAATCTCGAACCAGAATTCCCGCTGATGCAGAGAAAATAAACAGAAGATGCTTTCAGCTATGCACTCAGTTCCAACACTGCGTGGGCCGGCTACAAGGCGCACCAGAATCCGCAATTCTTTCCCAAGATGAGCCAGGGCCAGTCGCCTTCTATCCGTGAGTGCCTTTCCCTCACCCTAACCTTCAACCTTGGACGATACATTTCCAAAAGTTATTGAGAGCAGAAGCTGATGAGTGCGTCTAATTGATAGTCTGGATCGGTTGCTCCGATTCCCGCGTCCCCGAAACAACCCTCCTCGGTCTCCAACCCGGCGATGTCTTCGTACACCGCAACATCGCCAACGTCGTCTCCCCCACCGACATTTCAGTCTCTGCAGTCGTCGAATACGCAGTCAAGCACCTGAAAGTCTCGCACATTGTTCTTTGTGGCCACAGCTCTTGCGGAGGCGCCGCTGCTGCTCTCGGGGATACCCAAGTCGGTGGTGTCCTAGACACATGGCTCACGCCTTTGAAAGCCGTCCGAAAAGCCAATCTGGCAGAGCTGGACGCTATCAAGGATTCCGGCTTACGCGGCGTGAGATTGGCGGAGTTGAACGTCGAGATGGGTGTGGAGACCCTGCTTAGCATGTTCCTGGTCGAGGAGGCGGTTAAGGAGCGAGGCCTCAAGGTTCATGGTGTGGTGTACGATATTGCATGTGGTAAGATCAGGGATCTGGGATGTGGGAATGCTGGAGCTAAGGGGGCAAGTGCTATCGGAGCAGTGGATGCAACAACTGAGGCGGAGAATCTAAAGGGAAAACATGCCAAGCTCGTTTTCAACGACGGTGGAGCTGAGATGCAAGTCGAGTCATAGCAGGCGCTATCCATCTAATCCCCCGAGTCTCCGAATAGGGAGCGAGGAAGTTGGCTCACGAGGGAGAGGCGTGAAAGGAAGAGGGCAGCATTGGGATTGTAGGAGAGGGAGTTTGAGAGATGGCGTATTATAGATTGTGGATACCCGGGTTGTCCGACGGAGGTATATTTGACGGAGGCTCAGCCGGTTGCTAGATGCCAGGCGTTGAAGTTCCCAGTACAATTGAAATCAGAGGCTGTTGTGCTCGACTTCGTGTTCCATATCGAAATTCTAGTGCGTTGTTATACTTAACGTACAACTTCTATGGTATCAATCCTCATCTTTCGACAGATCCAGCCCATCTAATCTAGCAAATATCGTCCCCGAAAAGTCCAGCAAGACTCAAAAATCCTCGAAGGTAGCACCTATGCCCTTCTCTTTCGCCAGCCTCACAATCTCCGTCCCAACTACTAGATCCATGAGTCCAAGCCCCACAGATTTGTAGATCACATTCCCCTTGTGCAGCCACTGACTCAACTCTTCCTCCTCCCGGGACATCTTCTTCTTCAGCGGCGCATCAGAAGCAGCACTCCCATGGCGATTCCTAAACACCCTCGAGCCCTTCCTAGAGAGATTCGAAAAGGAGGATTTGCGCGATGGAGATTTGGAGGAGTTGGCGCTTTCGAGACTCTGCTCTCTGAATGCAAGAGCCAGGCTCGAGGACGGCGATTTTATACTGGTGGGAGAGGGGTCATCTAAGGAGTAGGATTCGCTCGAGTCATCTATGGCGGATGAATCGTCGTCGTCATGATGGTAGGATTCTTCGACCAGGACTATCTCGCCGATCTCGATTACGTTGTTGGCGTTCAAGCTCCCGTCTGCTCGTGCTCGGACGAGTTCACCAGTTTCGTTAAGGGCGTTGATCGTGTCGACCAGCACCACACCCCCTTCGATGGCTCGTTTCCTGAAATGATGGCCATGACCATGAAGCTTTATCGCTTGTAGAAGAATTTCGGGTGGGATCTCTATCATGTGTGGTTTGAAGCTCCCCACTCCAACGATCAGCCTTCCTTTAACCCTCCCACTGGGATTCGTCAAGATCGTATGGTCGAACAACACTTCCGTGCTTGGGGTAGTACAGAATATAATATCCGCGTTGCGAATCTGATCTCGAGATATGCGGTCGTACTCGTTGTATGAGGGAGAAATCATGCCAAACTTTACGGACTGCCATCCTTCGCTCCGCTTTGTGGATTCGTCGGTTCCAAGCAGACCTCTGTAGAACGCGCGAGACTTGTCGCTGAAACGGTGGTTGATGATGTTAATTCGTTCGATTGTTGCGCCATGGAACATGAGTGCTAGACGGACGTGCCAGAATCTAGGAGTGTGAGTTACTGCTTGGTAGAGAGGGGTGGGGGCTTACGCTTGCTTTCCTGCGCCGAAAACCACCACTTCTTTGGGCTTGTGCCGTCGTACCATCAATAGGGAGGCTGCGAGGGCGGTTCGAAAGGCTGTGAGTTCTTCGGCGTTTATGAATCCTGTTGGTTGTCCTTCGTCGTTGAATATCGTGAGGGATCCTCGTGGGGTAGGTTTCTTGGGCTCGGAGGTACTTGGATCGTCCTTAAGAGGTGTACTTCTTGGGGCACCTAATGTAACAACTAGTCCTCATATCAGTCTTGATGCTCAACGTATCTTCTGGCGAACGCTTTACCTTTCATTCCTATCCCAGCGGAGCTGGTTGAGGGCATGAACAATGTGGTTGTTCCATTTTTCCTCTCGAGCTGCTGGCGTTCCGGTTGCTGGAAGCTACACTCTTCCTTGTCATTGTTGGCATTCGTGGAGTACTCATGTAGCGCATCTCGCAGGGTCTTCTGCAACGCTTGGACTTCTTCTCTGTGTAGATTGAAGAGGATGGACTTGACCTCAGTGTCGCTTAGGATGGTAAGGGAACTCATTGTGGAGTTCACGATGGGCGATGGTGGAGTAATTTGGAGGGTATGGTTGAATCATGGAGTCTTGTTTCTATTCAAATATCAGGAGATGATTCAGAAACAAGTCTCTCCCGTTTGAACAGCGCATTCAAGGCATGTGAGCTGGCGCACGAAAACATTACGAAGAGATGTTTATCTTGGCTCTTGGCTCTCCCTCATGTTTGGCCGAGATTTACCCGGTTATCTTAGCACCGGAGGGTAGCTTAGTGGCAGGTCGGATTTAAGGTATTGCGAGTCCGGTGACAGAGGGATGAGAAAACGAATTCAGTTCAATCAAATCAAGTCAAATCAAAATCGACAATCGTGAGAGAACAAGACTGAGTAGGATAATGATGATGTACTCCCGACTGCCTCCTCCAGCTGTAGATAATCTTTCGCGAATCTACTCTATATAATACGCTACGCTATTGCGTCTGTCAGTAAAACAACAACAACAACAACCCGTGAGTTTTCTGGTGATCGGGATGTTTAGTAACTCTCATTCCAAATTTCCAATTGCTGTTCGGCGAAGCTGCCCAAGAACGGGACGGAGCCGTTTATCCGTTCTTTATCTATAGAACTCCCAACTTCCCCGCTCAATTCTTTCCTCTACGCTTCCACTTCTTCCAAAAAGGACCCCAACGTCTAAAAAATACAACGATTTCTGAGATCACACCCCAAACTCAAGACATATCATAATCTTCAGCCATAAACATGAGTTCCAAAGCAACGCCCAAGATGGAATACACTCGTTTAGGAAACTCGGGCCTGAAGATCTCCAAAGTCATCTTTGGATGTATGTCCCTTGGAACCTCCGAATGGTGTGTAAAAAGAACCACTTCACGACGCAAACCGTCGAAGGCGAATTGAAGAGCTTTGACTAACCACGCATTTTCTGTAGGCAAGAGTGGGTTCTGAACGAAGAGGAATCACTGCCTTTGCTCAAGCATGCCTATGACGTCGGTCTCAATACCTGGGATACCGCAGATGTTTACTCCAACGGCCGGTCTGAAGAGATTGTCGGCAAGGCTCTCAAGAAATACGATATCCCGCGCAACAAGGTCGTTATTCTGAGCAAGTGCTATTTCGGCGTCGTGAGTGACGGAAGTCAACCCGCAATTTCTGCGGTGGCCACGAATGATGGAGATTTGGTCAATCAGGTTGGGTTGAGCAGGAAGCATATCTTCGATGCCGTGGAGAAGAGCGTTGCCCGTCTTGGAACATACATCGACGTCTTGCAGATCCACAGACTCGATCGCGATACTCCTAGGGAAGAGATCATGCGAGCCTTGAACGATGTTGTTGAATCGGGCAAGGTCCGCTACATTGGTGCGAGCAGTGTAAGTTTTCATGTCAGATGCTAAGTGAAGGAAGCTTACTCGCCACAGATGGCTGCGTGGGAGTTCCAAACTCTACAAAATATCGCTGAGAAACATGGCTGGCACAAATTCATTAGCATGCAGAATTACTACAACTTGCTTTATCGTGAAGAGGGTGAGTTGCCTTCGTTCAAATATTCCCAGCT
The DNA here is from genome assembly GCA_003988895.1 of Hyphodiscus sp. D1413. Taxonomy (NCBI): domain Eukaryota; kingdom Fungi; phylum Ascomycota; class Leotiomycetes; order Helotiales; family Hyphodiscaceae; genus Hyphodiscus; species Hyphodiscus sp. D1413. The sequence continues at coordinate 592,001 of QYAO01000018.1, forward strand.
TCAAACTGACGGATTGGACTTTCAGAGCGAGAGATGATCCCCTACTGTCGTGACGTAGGAGTTGGTCTCATTCCCTGGTCACCAGTTGCTCGCGGAGCTCTTACACGTCCCTTCTCCGATCGATCGACAACTCGCGAGAAGACTGATAGGATGCTGAATGCTATGATTCGAGGAAAAGAGACTGAGATTGATAAAAACGTGATTGGAAGAGTTGAGGAGGTTGCAAAGAAGAAGGGTGTCTCCATGGCCACTATTGCCACTGCATGGTGTCTTACAAAGGACAAGGTCAACCCCATCATCGGATTGAGTAGCAAGGAGAGAATCGACCAGGCCGTGGAAAGTGTGCATTATGCCAGCTCTGGTAAATTGACGGCTGAAGATATTGCCTATCTTGAAGAGGGTTATGCGCCAAAGGAGAGACAAGGCTACTAAGTAATGCCCACAGATGCTATGGACTGGAGACGTAGCTAGGCTTGGAGGGAAGAAAAGTTTTGGATTGGGTAGTGTTAGAATTGAATCAAGTAGATATTGTCGACTGAGCAAATCGGACACTTCGATTTCCTAATTCCAAGGATATTTGTGTATCTCTAGGTCTGAGAGTGTTTGAATTTTCGGTGATATAATACAGAGACTTGGGAAAGTTCTCATGCCTTCGGAGCTTACTCCCATCTTAGAGACGAAATGGATTTCCTCCTCGTTCTGAGAAACAGTTGTTGGAGTAAGATGCTGACAGTAATAATGGAAGTATATGGCCCCTTGTCGCCTCCACATTCCCCTTGCGGACAAGTACTCCTTTATCAACCCCACCATTACTTATCGCAAGTGAACACAGCGAATCCGAGGTTGTTCGTCGTTTACCTGACCATCGACCCCAAGCTGCTATGCGCTAAGAAGTATCTTCTTCCTTTAGTAGCAGCTATCAGTAGGTTTTCCAAAATCAGGTTCTCTCTTCTGACTCTAGTAGCAAAGTATAAAGTTAACAATTCCCACAGATTCTGAGGCCGGATCTCAACTTACATCGTGCTTCGTTGAATCCAAAAATCTTCCTCTTACTATTACAAGCGGATAATCTAAACCTACGGTCGTTCTGAAAGCTATCAGAACAACGCAAAATCTACCATGGCAGTCTTGAGCGCCACTCTCCTGGGTGTACTCGGCATTGTCCTTCTTGCGGTCTACAAATTCATTGTCTCTCCCACCTTTATATCACCACTCTCAAAAATACCAAATGCACACTGGACAGCACCATTCTCTCCACTCTGGATCTTATGGACACGGTACAGCTGTCGCGAAAATCGAGAACTCCACGCAGCTCATCTCAGGCTCGGGCCTGTCATCCGTGTTTCTCCCAGTGAAATCAGCATCAACGATGTTGCTGGCTTACGGACAGTGTATGCAGGTGGATTCGAGAAAGGGGAATGGTATTCTATTTTCGATAACTATGGGTATGTGTCACACTCGTGCCTATCTTCAACGTACTTACGGAACTTAGAGTCCCATGTATGTTTTCTTCGTGGCATTCTCGCCCACACTCAACCCGCAAGCGAATGATCTCAAACACATACTCGAAATCCAACATCCACAGCTCTCCCGCTTTAGCCGCCCAAGCTCAAACCATTATCTATGGTCGACTTCTTCCCGTCATCGATTCCGCTGACCTCAGGGGTATCGATGTCCATGAACTTTGGAATGCAACATTCATGGATGGCATGACCGCCTATCAGTTTGGTCTCAAGAATAGCAGTAACTTCCTCCAAGATACAGCTTATCGTCGTCACTGGCTACGTCTCTACCAGGGCCGAAAAGGATACACTTTCTTCCCTCAGGAACTTCCTCGATTCTCCACGTACTGCAAGGAAATTGGGATTCACCTTGTACCCAAATGGGTGGATAATGCAAATCAAGAGCTTGAGGATTGGACCCAGATGCGTTGCGACAACACCATCTCATACATGAAGAGCTCCGCCGCTGAAGATAAAGACATCGCCAACGAGCCAGTCGTAATGAATGCCCTGATATCTGGAATTGAAAAGGAAAAGGAGACGAAAGGCGAAGAATCCATCCTTGCTTCCACAACGCTAAAGTACGAACGTCTCAGCATTGCGAGCGAAATGATCGATCACCTCGCCGCCGGTCATGAGACTTCTGGAATCACTCTCACCTACATCTCATGGCAGCTATCTCGAGACATCCTACTCCAAGAGAAATTACGTGCTGAAATACTTGGACTAAAACCAAATATGCTCTATTCAAACTCGCCGCCACAGATTCCAAACTCCAAGGATTTAGATGCGCTGCCACTGCTACATGCCGTGCTCATGGAAACCCTACGACTCCGTGCCGCGATCCCAGGGAATCAGCCACGTATGACGCCTTATCCTTCCTGCACGCTCGGAGGATACACCGTACCTGGTGGTGTCAGAGTAGGTGCTCAAGCACACAGCGTTCATCGAAACCCAGAGGTATATCCGGATCCCGAGACATTTGATCACACTCGCTGGCTGGATAACGAGAACGGATACTCGGAGGAGCAGAGGAAGGAGAGAGATCGTTGGTTCTGGGCTTTCAGTAGTGGCGGCCGCATGTGTGTCGGTAGCAACTTTGCGATGCATCGTGAGTTTTCTATCGTGAGATAGAGTCGAAGGATACTGATATGGACACAGAGATCAAGTTAATTATCGCGGCGGTATACTCAAATTTCAGAACACATATCGTGGACGATGAGGGAATCGAGCAGGCGGATGGTTACACGACTGGGCCTAAAAGTAACCGGCTCATCTTGAGGTTTGAAAAGGTCACTGATCAGTGAGCGTTAAGATCACAATGCGGTGGAGAATGGTTCAAAATATTGGCGATGATACATTTTTATCAAGCATCCCCTATTTCTTAAAACGCGGAGCCTGAGAAAAGGGAACAAGGCACCGGAAGATAAAACAGAGTCAACAATTCGCATTATTTATCTCAAGTCAATGTTACTCATGCATTGCACTAGGGCTTTAACCACAGTAACCAGCTGTCTGATCTGAAGTCGACGAAATGGTGAGTCCACCCTATGGCGGTCTAACCAACGCTCCCGACGCTTGATGTGTGAGTGCTTCTACTCACAAGATCGCTTCCCACTCAGGCGCTATAAATCTACTCATCCTCTGTCCACACCAGACTGTGATCCACGTCTTCTTCCTTGATCACCCGAAATAAAAATTCCTACAACCCAAAGATAATGAGATCGCCCGTATGCCACGGTCACTCTCTTGTATCAAAAGGCTTCCTCTTCGAATCCCGGATACATATGACAATATCTGAAATCCTGAGGGGAACAGGACTGAAATTTGCGAGCTTGAACAGAAGAATCCTATCGGCACTACGATAGCTCATGCGGCGGTCTTGTTGATTTCAATTGGGACGAAAATTTTACCAGGCTGAATGAATATAGCTGGCCAATATTCCGTCGCATGGTCTTAGGCGGAGAAAGCGCACGTGATGGCGGGAAATCTACTTCGTTCAACCATCTCCGCCTCCATCCTTGACTGCCATCTCCCCGCAGGAACTACCACGTTCCAATTGGAGGACTATCACGGCCTCTCATCCTACAGTTTAGTCGATGGCGCGCGATGAACGTTCTTTAGAAGGGAATTCCTCCCCGCTCTCTCAAACTCTCGAATCCTTTCCCAACCTCGTCTCTTCCGTTCACGCAATCAACTCCCATGATTCCTTAAAGCTTTCGACCGAGTTCAAAAGAAAGTACTTCAAGATTCCCTCATGTGTGTTTGGATCCTGCAGATGATAACTGCTAGGTCTAGTAACCGTTCATCTGAACTCCCACGTCACCATGTTGCAACCCCGCTGCCGGAAAAACTCTGCTTTACCTTGGATACTTCTCTTTATATTTTCCGGCCGCTTATGGCATCGTAATCATGCAAGGTACTGTGCATATTTATCCGGGGCCCAAAAAAACTTATGGCCAAGCTCTGGAATACAAGATAGTTCTTTCCCTCGATGACAAGTCTTCCCTAACTGTATGCTTTTGACATTCGTTTCATATGAGAGAAAAGTACGGAGGCATGCGTTTCTTCATTCCTTTCGTCTTCTTATTCGCTGGTGTGCTGGCAGTTCCCCAGCTTGAGAAGCAGAGTTGCAACCATGACAATTGCTTGGTGAGATACCTTCCGACTCGAAAAATGAACGAAGCTGACAATACAAAGCGTGCTATGATAGCCTCGTCGGCAGGACCTTTCTGTTCATATTACACACTTCCGACGGCGCCAGTCAGTACCCCTGCTTGGGTAAAGACAGCATGTTCAGAGTCGCCTGCAAGAGTCTCAAGTGGCTGTTCTTGCATCAATACCGCGACTTCGACGATTTCACCTTCGTCTACTTCTTTCAGCGTTTCGACAAGCACTAGTAGTTCAAGCGCAGTATCTTCGACATTATCATCCTCCATATCCAGCTCAAGCGTTTCCTCATCCTCCTCCAGTGCCCCCTCCTCCACAGTCCCCGCTTATGTCCGCACAACTCCACCAGCAGGTGCAATAATTGTAAACAACACTCCCGACTACGCCACTCCGGGCGTCTATCCAACAGTGCAAGAAGGTGTGGACGCACTATCCCCCACAACCACCAACCCCCAGACACTCTTCATCTACCCTGGAACCTACACCGAACAAGTTTACATCCCGGCCTTGAAATCCAACCTGACAGTGCAAGGCTACACTGAAGACGCACGCACCTACAATGGCAACACGGCGCTCATAACCTATAATTTAGCGTTGTTGAATGTGACCTCTGATGATCTCACTGCGACGGTCAGACAGTGGAATCCGAATACCAAGTTCTATAACCTGAATATCGCGAATACATTCGGGCACGTGAGCCAGAATGGACAAAATTTGGTACTGTCCGCTCATACTGCCAATCAGGGGTACTACGCTTGTCAATTGTTGGGGTATCAGGATACGTTGCTTGCGAATGTGGGAAACCAGGTGAGTTGTCGAGATCAAAGCTCGTGACTGCAGGATACAGGACTGATGAGATTAAAAGCTGTATGTGAAGAACCTCATCGTCGGAGCTGTGGACTTCATATTCGGTCAAACTGCCACGGCTTGGCTCGAGCAATGCGATATTCGCACTATTGCAACAGGTTGCTTAACAGCATCCGGTCGAGCTGCTGCTACCAGTTCGTTTTTATCCCCTCTCGCAACATTAGATTTTCTAACGAAACAGATCCCTCCTGGTATGTGATAAACAACTCGACAGTAGCCGGAATAAACTCCTCCATCCCAGCCGGGACAAACTATCTCGGACGACCCTGGGAATCATTCGCTCGTGTCGTCTTCCAAAATACATATCTGAGCGATGTTATCGCACCGTTGGGCTGGAGCATCTGGAGCACCACGACCCCGAACACGGAGAATGTGACGTTTGCTGAGTATGGGAATTATGGGCCGGGTAGTGTGCTGGAGGAGGGTCCGAGGGCCAATTTCAGCGAGCAGTTAGATGCTACTGTGACGATCGATAGTATTCTTGGGGAGGCGTACGGGAACGAGTGGTGGGTTGATTTGAGCTATTTCTGAGATAGAAGCGGAGGGTGATGAGATATAGTGCCCAATGCAAAACCTTATATAGTAGATTTTGTCGAATGAACACGAAACCTGAGCCGTGGAGTGTAGGATCCAATTTCCGACATGGTTTGGCATCCTGGCATTGCGAGTTACTGAACCAAATCGTTCATTGGGTATCTGGTGGTAGCATTTCTCTAACCGCCTCAACTCGATCCTTAGTGTCGCGTCCAGGTCCAGGTCCAGGTCCCACAAACCTCAGCACCCACTCCCGAACACTTCTCGTCTTCGCAACTTGCGGATTCGTTGTTACTTCAGTAAGATCCGTCGTACTGTAGCAGCCGCCAAAATCCGTCCTATCAATCCTATTCCGGTATAAAAGATACACCTTCGTCAATTCCTTCCTCAAACTTTGCCCATAAACCTTCCCTCTGAAGCTGCTCAAAGCAACATTTCGCATCAAAACAACATCTTGAGGGCGCAGTCCACTGAGGACACTTCTCATATCTCCATCAACTGACTGCAAGGATGAAAGCCAGAAGTTGATTGTAAACCCAGATTTGGTTTCGTCTCCAGCTAGGACCTCGATGAGCTCAACATGGGCTCCTCGTCTGGTCTTGATGGACCGAGGTGGGGGGATTGAGATAATACCAGCGATGAGATTGACGGTCATGGTCTGAGGATGGATCGAGTTAAGATAGGTGGCATTCGGTAGGTCTTTGAGATTGGTTAATTGCCCAGAAACGGGAATATCATTAGGTCGTGGACACTCGATAGAGCTTCCATATGAAGAGGTGTCATTGCTGGAGAGAAAGGTGCCCGAATTTGAAGTCGCTGCAATCTGAGAGGACGGGATATCTTTGTGGATTGCATATGACTGTTCGTAGAACTGAGACAGCACCTGCTCTACTGATTCCACCGAAGCCTGACTTTCGACATGGCGCGGCTGCGATAGTTCTTCAACGAAAGAGTCGACGTCCGAGGCAGCGAAGAACGCAGCTCCTTGATAGTGTTGGCTACTGGTGTGCTTTTGCGAGAGACCGGTGGCCAGATGTCCCCTTTGTAGAGAAATAGATCTCCAAGAAGGGTTGTCCAACGACATGCCAACAGTGGTCGGGACGAAGGATCCATGTTCAACTCGAGCGAGACCCGTAAAGCGAGCAATCGGCTCACAGAACGCATCAATCAGATTGGAATCATCCCAATCGAGATTGGCCGATAGTGGTGCTCCAGTAAAGACCAGAATCTGTGGTGCCATGTTTGATGTTTTGTTTCGGCCGTGATTGGGCTCGGATCCGAGGCTTGGAGATCGTCGTTTGGTGTAAAATCTGGAGAGGCGCAAGGCAGATGCGAGAGGAGGCTCGGACATAAGAAAAGAGCGCCCACCGCCTCCTCAAGTTGAAAGGGCTAAATATTTACTCGTCATCTCTGCAGATTGTCACACGAGTACATATAAGAAGCAATGGCGCCTCAATGCCGACCCTCTTCGATGCTCCTGGCTGGATGGATGCTTTTCGAGGCTTCGAGTAAACAAGAGAAATCAGCGTCAACGTTCGTCGATAATCAATCAGTCAACAATCAATCAATCAGATTAGATATCCGAAACTGCACGCCCATCTGATTATACTCTCCTTGTACGAAGTACGTACAAAGTACGGTGTTCGGAGTCCAGGAAGGCGATATCTCCACATACCCACCTTTCTCCCTGCCGCACTCCGTTCCTGTGCCCCACCATGTCACATAAAAGCAATGGCGAGGCCAAGATATCCGCAAGTCGGCGCTCAGCAAAAATGTCCCTGAAGTCTCTTCTGCGGTCTGCGAAACAGTCCATCTCTGGCGCGTCCGAAATCGCATCTATCGATGAAATATTCCCCAAGGTAGACCCGGCGATTGATGGCGAGGATTGTGACCATGATTGCGAGAGCTGTCATGTGAAATATCCTAGTGGCTTCAAGGTTGAACGCGACGATGAACTGTATGGCTACGTCAAGGGATGGAGTACACACGTTTTAGTGGCAACCGGCAAGACGGATTGGGTGAGAGATGTGGCAGATGAGAAAGGGAGCGTTATGGAGGCTATCGACAAGAAGGCCGATTATAAGCCCAGCAATGGCGTGCGTATGATTCCGAGGAGTCTGGGAATCTGCTAACCTTCCCACAGAAACTCATGCTTTCTGCTTCCAATATTCCCACTCCATCACACTCCTCGAAATACGACGAGCCTACCACCGTCCTCCTCCTGCCTGCTTTCATAATTATCGAAAATGTTAGTCCTAAGAACGTCAACTCCCTCATCAAAGATTTCATCGACACAGCCCCTACAAATACCACACCTTTAGGGCCGCTGTCAATACCTGTCTCCCTCCCAGATCCTCTCCCAACCGCCGAGCAACTGACGTCTCGCCCCTCGCCACATCGAGCACTCATCCTCCTCTGTTCACAAAAGACTCGAGACGCTCGATGCGGCCAGAGTGCGCCTCTACTACGCAAAGAGCTAGAGAGGCATTTGAGGCCGTTGGGGCTTTTCCGAGATCTCGACGATGAGAGGCCTGGAGGTGTGGGAATCTACTTTATCTCGCACGTTGGAGGACATAAATATTCTGCCAATGTGATGGTATATAGAAGGGCGAATGCATTCGGGCTGGATGGCTTGGAAAGATCGAAGCTGGAAAGAGGAGCAACTCTTATGCCCATGAAGGCGTTACCGGGTGATGAGACCGCACAACAGGGAGCTGCGCAGTGCATATGGATAGCTCGAGTCGTGCCAACGGATTGCGAAGGTGTTGTGAAATTCACCGTGTTGCAGGGGAAGGTTGTGAAGCCTGAGAGTCAGCTAAGAGGTGGATTTGATAGACAGAGGGGTGTATTTAGTTGGTAGATCTCATGAGCATAGAACAAGGCGTAAATAGAGGGATTTGTTTGTATGAGGCACCTTTGACCCTGTATTGAGTGAGTGACAATTTTTGATATCGAGTTCTGAAAATGCGGTCTAGAGATTATTGCATCACTAAACTGCGGACACCTAACTTCTTCCTTAGCCAAATCGATTGTCAAAGAATGTAATAGACCGAGAGCCTAGTGCAGAATATATAGCCTGTTCGATTACTCCATTTTGCGGCCGCATTTCGTCCAAGCGGGAACGTTGCTGTGCCAACAGCTTAGTATTGATACGTGCGGGAGCGAAATCACGAAGAACGATTTCCCTTTCACCGCCATGAGTTGAATTGTTTACCGGCCCCTGACATGCTTTTGGGATAGATTTTTCTTTCAATTGAGCAATTGCTATCCAATATGGCTACAAATCATCCACCTCAAGACTTCTTTAATCACAAACGCGCCAAATCGTCTGTCTTGAAATCATTCATGCACAAGCACACGCCGTCTGCCGGAGCAGTTCTTGCATCAGCGGACGACGTCTTTGTCAACTCCTCTGCACATGTTATGAACCCATCTATGAATTTCCTACCTGCAGATCATCCCCATTCGAGAGCTCTCGGAGAGCTTCAACAGAATCAACAGACCCAACCTGACTCGCCAACAAAATCCAAGCGGCCGACCACCAGCGACGACGGCCCTAAGTACTTACATAAGAAAACTTTGAGTTCAATTTCTTTGAAATCACTCGGTGGCAGAGACACTGAAAAGTCTGCGAAGGCAAAAGAGTCCAAAGAGAAGAAGCCAAAGAAGACCAAGTCATCGACGAATCTTGCAACACTACTCGGACGTCCGAAGTCCACAAAGAGCCTACACAAAGATGCGGCAGATCAAGAAGCTCGGGCACAGAAAGATAAGGAAAATCGCAACCCCTATGAGGCTGCGGCCGTACGCCCCCCTCCGATCTACGCCCAATTCTCCAGCGAGTACTTTGCCAAGCAGCCACTGGGAGGAAAGTTCTTAGAAGATGAGATAGATTTATACACGCCACAGAACTACTCTCCCGGCAAGCAACGAGACTTCTATCAAGGTATTGATACGCAGCCCACTCTCTCCAGACGAGATGAGACTACACGCAGTCAGCGACCCAAATCGACATACCTACCAAGCAGCTTTAGCGTACAGGATCTTAGCAGACGAATCAGCAATGGAAGCTCGAGACATAGTGCCGAGATCTTACGACGAGTTTCGGGGGACAAGCGACCCAGCTTTGAACGAAAGTCGACGGACAACTCCTTAAAATCTACCAGAGGGCAAAGAGTCTTGGCTGCTGTGTCCGCATTCGGAAGCAAGCCAAAGCAACCAGATACTACCACAGAGCGTTTGCTCGAAGACAAGGATGTCGATACAGAGTTTGAAGCCATGCTGGATAGGAGAAATATCCCTGAGCACCAGCGTGGCAAGATGCGAAGTCTTGCCATGTCGGTGAAGAAGGATTTCGTGAAGCAAGATTGGGCGGAGATAGCGGCTGCAAAGAATGGCAGACCTGGTACCAACAATAGCGACTCAAGTGCTGATGCTATTGCTGGTATCGAGGATGTGCCTGAGGTAAAAACGAAGAGACCAAGAAGTCGGACTTTCACACTCTCTCGAGCCAGCAGCAAAGAGCCTCTTTCCCCAAGCAAGAAGAAGACGGAAATATCAATTGGAAGACACTCTCGAACAAATTCCTCAGATCGGGCAAGTGGTGGCAAGTCACTGACTTCTTCTGGTGCTGCTGTTGCTCAAAACTTGATTGCCAAGGCAAAGGGCCAGACAGGGAATGACTTTGTGTCGTATTTGAGGAAGGTTCGAAAGCCGGAAGCTGTTGAAGTTGGTCGACTTCACAAGTTGAGATTACTACTTCGAAATGAGACAGTGGCATGGACGGACGACTTTATTGGGCAAGGTGGCATGGAAGAGATTGTGGGCTTGCTGCACCGAGTCATGGAAGTTGAATGGAGGTAAGTCATAGTGCTTTTTATCCTTGAACATTGGTCTAACTTTCTACAGGGAGGAACACGAAGATGCACTGCTACATGAAGCACTTCTCTGTTTGAAAGCACTCTGCACTACAGCTCTTGCCCTACAGCATCTCAATAATATCCAACGCACACTTTTCCCAGCTCTTCTAGCTATGATATTCGATGAAGAGAAAAAGGGGCCCAGCGAATTCACCACGCGCAACATCATTAGCTGGCTCTTATTCACCTACCTCAAATCAGCACCTCTCTCCGACCGTTCCAATCGGGCCAAAACTTTGTTGTCATACCTCCGAGATCCAGAGCCCAATGAGTCTCAACGCCCAGTCAGCTTCGTTCTTGATATGAGACGTTCTCGCCCCTACCGAGTCTGGTGCAAAGAAGTCACTAACGTGACTAAAGAAGTGTTCTGGATCTTCCTCCACAATCTGAATGTGGTTCCTCTTCCAGGTACAAGCGGAAGGGATTCTCCAGACAGTCACGATACAAGCAACGGGACTGTTTCATCATCAAACTCAAGAACCAGCTTCGATTCTTCAAATCCTCATCATGTTTACATGGTCTCGCAATTCCCACAAGAGCTTCCACCCGTGCCAGCAGCTCCATACGTTGGTGGCGTGGAGTGGGACGCAACGAATTATCTTGCATCTCACCTCGACATTCTGAACGGTATCATGGCATGTCTACCAACCCGAGATGAACGCAATACCCTCCGCGAACAATTGCGGATGTCGGGCTGGGAGAGACACATGGGCTGTACCTTGCGGCTATGCAAAGAGAAGTTCTATGGCGGTGTCCACGCTGGTCTTCGCTGCTGGGTAGCTGCCGCTGCAGCCGATGGCTGGAATACCAGAGACGTTCGATGTGGCCCTTCTGAGGATCCCAAGAGTCCTATTCGAAGGAGTCCCAGAAAAGCACCCATTGAACCGGCACCGAAGATCGAGATGAAACTGGATTTTGGCAAGCCTGCAAAGAACGCAGGAGATGATGTTTGGTTGTGAAGAGCGGGGGCTTGTGGTGATCTGTAAATTGGATTGCGCTGACTGTTTGTTTTGATAACGTGGGCGTATTATATTTCAGGTCTAGGGGGGTGTAATGCCTGCGCCAGGAGGTTCTCTCCGGTTCTCTCTTTTCCCTTTTGATGAAAAATGAGTATGAGTAATGATGATATGAAAATGACAAGCCGGACAGAAATTGAATTGAAGCTTGACCCTACAGTGCCATTCCAGTGAGAGCAAGTCTCTTGTCATCCATCTGCAATTGAAATAGATCTGGGACTTTACATGTCGCTCTACACATTACTTTCCTATCAGATCGACAAACCTGGTCTGTGGAAGATCACTCTATGACACCCTTCTCGGATCTTGGCCAGCTTCAATGATTGAGTACATGTTGCCGAGAGTTTGGGCAATGTTGAGGGCGGAGATGCTTGTATAATCTCTAGTATTTCCACGCCAAATTTATGGAACGAGGAAATAATCTCAATTGCCCAAAGGATTAGTATGCATGAATCGGCATCAACGAAATGAGAAGGATACCTTCGATACAAGTCCTGCCTGGGAAGAACGGTTCTTCAGCTTGGACGGATGGACATTCAAATAGGATTTCATTGCTAGATATCGTATCAAGATGCGAATGAATCAGGCAAAATGAAGTCAACTCAAACCATGATACCCCCTTCACCGCCTTCCATGGTTCTTCTCTCTAAAGCCGCCTTATCAGCGTCTACTCTCTTCATTCGAACGTGCTGACTTCTACCAAAGAGCCCTAGTACCAGAGGCAGTGGTACCACAACCATCGCCATCACACTAGAGAAGACTAGCGCCTTGTACATATTTCCCGGTGGCCGCTTAGTTCCATCGTCTGCTGAGCCATCATTCGGGCCGCCAGCCCGTAGCGCATCAGAAATAATGATAAAGATGCCTCCTACAAGCTGGCCGCCGGTCCAGCTAATCACACTAGTCACCTCCGGAGAAACAGGATGTGTGATCTCAGTGAGGTATTCGAGAACGACAGGAATTGTACTGAAAGATGTTGCTCCGAGAATGGATAGAATGACGAAAACGGCTGCAAGACTTCTGGTCCCAGGAGCGAACGTGAATGCAAGATAGCTGAGGCCCATGAGTGGGACTAGGATTTTGATGGTAAGCAGGAATGATTTCGTTTTATCGATGATAGGCGACATGATGGCAGCTGCTACAAGACCAACGACGATGAGCAAGGCGCCCGCAATTCCCGCGTTATCTTCAGAAAATCCGTATGGTTCGAGGATCTGGTTGATGAGCGAGGAAACGCTGTTGAAAAGAGCAACGTAGATTGTGAAAGGTATCATAATCAGCCAGAACTCTAAGGATTCGTAGAGGATGCGTATGGAGAGCATAAGCGGTTGTTTGGCATGAGTAGCCGATACCGAACATGGCGTTGGTGGCTGCGCTGGAATGAAGAACGAAGGAATAGTTGCGAGAGAAGACTAAAATATCTGTCAGTACAGTAAGTGCATGGGATCGGCAGCTAAAGGACTTACAATAATCGCAATGTATAGAACCATGTTCGGAATATCGCTGGGAGCATTTGCCCAGAATGGATCTATCAGCTGAGCCAATGCTCCTCCGAATGGATTGGCCAAGCTCATGATCGCAGTGGCAGCAACTCTTCCTCGGTTCGTAAACCATATATCTGAGTATCTCGTAGGCGCGGCCAGCACAAAAGGCTGAGCGAATCCGCAGAGGATCTGACCAAACATCACACCCCCAAAACTGCCATGGGGTCCTGCTCTTGTAGCACCATATCTGATCCAATTTCCAACGAGTATCAGGACAGATGCGGCGACAATCGATGGTTTTGGCCCGCCACGATGGAGGGTATATAACACGACAGGGGATACCGCCACGAACGCAAAGAGGAAGCCCGTACTTAGCCAATTAATGGCAGTCTCCGAAACGTTATAGTAGTCCGCAACCGTAGTCGAGCTTGCAGCGAAAGTAAGCCACTAGAAGGGAGTTAGCAGACGGCTCCAGCAGAAAGTGGCTTACGCAAGGCTGAGAACTTACATCCCAAGAGACTATGATGTTGAGCAATACCAATTGGACGAGTCCAAACCAACGCCTCTTGTACACCTTGTACTCGCCCCCGCTATTCACTTCTATCTGTTCTGCAGCGCCTTCGTTGCTCCGCAGGGTGTGACCGGCTGGGTTCGCATTATCTCGAGTCGGACGACGACTTTGACGTTGTTCCTCCTCCTCATCATCGCCCAGCAGTTCATCGTCACTTCGCACATCATGTAAGGATTCGACATCTCCTACTGGATTGCCGCTATCATTTGTCTCTGTGATTTTGAGATCACCGTCTATATCGCCTTTCGTGCCATTTCCGTTCCTGCTCGCGTCGGCTTTTGCTGTATTTGATTTGCTGCCTCGCTTTCGTATAGGCCGCATTATTGTCCAGCCCGGAAGAGTTTCTCCCTCACTGATCTCCTTCTCTCTCCCAGCGACTACGGGATTGTCCAATGTCTCTGGCGTTGGTGTTGCCTTGTCGCATGTCGTGTCGTCGTCCCTGGGAACAGACGCCATGCTGACCTGCGGGGATGGCAGGGGTTCAGGGCTGGCGGCGCTAATTCTGGTCAACTCCCCATACTCTTGGGGGAGGATTTAAGACAAGTGAGACAACAGCCAACAATGTTCAGCATATAGGATATCCAGATTATAGAATAGAGAATGTTCAGAATATTCATGTGGATTGCTAGTGGGATTTTATTGTTATATCCAGGATCATGGCACACAGGTCGCTTAAATGAGGAGTTGGAGGACATTGAATGATAAGGGCTCTGGTGAGGATCGGACAAAAGCCTTTTTGTGGATAGGCGTCTGTAGACAGAACCTAAACCAGACGATCTCCGATACTTCATGGGCCACGAGACACACAACTCTGGGGGAGCCGAATAACTTGCTTTATTTTACCTTGTGAAAGTCCGAATCCAGTGTGTTGAATCCACCCTTGTCAGATCACAGAGCTCAATTTTGATATCAACCGAAGACCTCACATAGGGAGAGACCAAAGAGATCTTGTCTATCGCTTTTTCCTATACTACATGCTGTACGACACAAAAGGAGATCTGTTATGCAGTAGTACAGAAACAAGGCTGGCTTGGGAATTTTTGTACAAGCGTTCTATTCCCTTGTCCAGCCCCATCACCACCATCTATGCCATCGTCTGAAGCTATCAAACATGGTATGTCGAAGAGAGTTTTGAGCTCTACTTCAGTTGAGCCCAGAGCTTTGGAGCAGCACATTGGCCAGCACAGTGAGCGAGGTGGAAGACTGACTCGGATATTAGCCATGACTGGACGAGATAGCGGAGGGCATGATTCAAAAACGCCCTTCGAAAGATAGAAACAACAATTGAGTTGCAGTACTGAGAGCCTCCGTTGGAGCAACTTACATTCTTCAACACAGTCCTCGTTGGGGTGCTTCTTGTCCACATGCTTTCCCTCATCAGCAGCGGTGACACGTTCAACGCACTCATCGAAGTGGTGTTTAGCTGGGGCGCATTGTTTGGATTCCTTACACTCTGAAGACGGTTAGCAACTCATCTGTGAACCAATTCAACCCCCAGATATTCTCCATAAAGCTCGAGTCGCTTGCCCTCGCATTGCAGAGAGTCTCTTCCCAGCTCCATCATCCACGGGCGCTTTGAACATCTGGACATCTGTTTATGATTGTACGTGACTCACCCTCTTCAAGCGTCTCCTTGGGGTCTACCAATTCCTCTTCCTCCTCCTCTTCTTCCTCGGGCTCGTCCTCTCCTTCCTTGGAATCCTCGCCTTCCTCGCCATCTTCCTTTCCTTCGGATTCCTCCTATGATAAAACGTCGTTAGCCCATGACTCCCAAGACAAAAATCATCTCCAAACGCCTCTCAACCCAATTGCGACACTCAACAAGCCACCGCACCCCATCGCAGGATTTCGGAAGCCATCTGCGACATCAAATCCTCTCCTTCCCACCCCCAATAAACCCTTAACAACCTCCTCCCGACCCCAAACCTCAAATACCTATCTCAGAATCACAAAAGCAAAAGTCCGCACATACCTCAGCACCCTCATCCTTCTCCTCCGGCTTCTCAGGAGCCTCCGCCTCAACCGTCTCCCACGGCATAGCGGCAGCCACCATCTCACTGAGACTATCAAAGAATCCCATTGTGCTCGTCGTCAATTGATGCGTCTGGATGCTCAATGGCCCAGATTGTGGTTGTGCAATGATGAGGTGACAAGCTGCAAAATGTAAACTCGGAAGATCTTGGGAGCCCGACGGGAAGCTTGGAAATGCTTTGTGCTTATTGGCTGGGCAAAAGTGGGGACTTTTCGAGAATGTATCAAAAATATTGATGAAGCCTCTGGATAGTGTTTACTTGTTGAATCTTCTTGAATCTTTTGGTAGATCAGAAACTAGGGTGTAGCAAAGAAAAAGGTTCTTCTCGGTTGCCTGGAGTTCAACACGCATCGTTACTACGACAAACTGCAGCTCCGCTGTTCAATGCCGCTTACTGAGCATTCAGCCAACTCTCTTTGAGGTGTGGCCGACAGACCAAATACATAAGTGATTAAGGCTGGTCAAGTCAGACTATGTGCTGACTGACTTCCAAACTTCTGATTTATTTTCAAGACTTTGTCATCTGAAGCTACATGGAGGCCTTTGAACAAGTTACGTCGTCAACCGCTTTGGATTGATTGTTCGATGGTCTTAACACTGGTTTGGGGAAGATGTTTGAAAGTTAGAGTAAGTAACTGTTTGTGCAGAATCTCATGATCTCTCTGAGATTTTCTAAGAGCTTATTGTTCATCTTGGAGTTCCCTGCTCTAACCTAAGACGCCATAATCCACTCTTGAGTATAACTCTCGTAGATGGAGAAACGCCTTAAACTCCCTTTCCCTATCCCGCTTCCAGAAAATAACTCGTACATCCGCTACCAATGTTCCGAGGGGCTTGAAAGAAAAAATTCTCCCCAGCGTCTTCACTACCTCTCGGCTTCCGCCCTTAACCTCTCCTCCAATTCGGCCCCGACAGCTTGAGCTTGCGTTTCCTCATAACCAGGCGGAGGCTCATCAGGAGCTATTTGCTCTGCTGGCTTCGGAGTTCCCTCATCTTCTGCGCTCCTCATGCCGGCAACACCGTTATCCCTAGCTTCTCCCGGACGCACGGGAATCGGGCTCAATATAACCGGTCCCTCCTCCTCTCCTTCTACTTCCCTGGCAGGTTCATATGCTGGCAGCTGTTCCAAATTCACATTTGCCAAGTCGACATTACCCGCCCTTTGCCCTGACTCCCTTGCTACAGTGTATGCTTGGTATAATCGCTCTTTTATCTGCTCGAATGTAGTGTGGAAGTCGAAAGCTCCTCCTTCTCGAAATGTCAATCGTAGCTCCACGAGAGAGTGGCTTGCTGGTATTCCACCATTCGCAACGGGTTTGCATGAAGCTGTCCAGTAGTTCGCTCCGAAGAATGGCGCGCGGACATATGTGTCTTGTAGTCTGAGGATCGGCGATGAGAAGGATTGGAGTTCGGGGGTGGGACTGCTTGGTAGATAGATTATCTACACGCCGCGTCAGCAAGATCCATAACATTTGGCTGAAAGATTCCGTACCCGCTGGTTCGTGATATATACGACGCCTGCATCACTCTTCGCTGCGAAAGCCTCGGTCCCGGATGTCTTCGGTGACGATATTTCCAGACTTGTTCGAGGAGGAGATGTGTACAGTGTTTTTTCGTTTGGTAGTTTGACAAAGCCTTCTTGACCAGGCGCGGTCATCACCCAGCTTTTCGAGACATTTAGCTTTGTTTGCTGAGCCAGTTGCAAGGAATAGAAATGTTGCTCTTGATGGAATTGATACATGATTTGCAATGTACAGATAACAAGAAAGGGTAGGTACTGGCACGAAAAGATGAGGTGAGAGCCGTAGCTCGAGTCGTAGCTTACTTTATTGACATCTTAACACCTCAAGCTGTACCTCTGAGGGGGCCAGACACTGACAGAGGTGGGGAAGTGGGATACAAGCCGGAAGAAAGACTCTGAGTGGCGCAGCGCTGGCCGATTCAGGAAAGTAATTTCCTCTGATATGCAGGTAGCAGGGTGTTCAAAAGCTAAGTGGCAGCTTGAGAAGTGCAGTTATGGCGTAGTCGGGATGGTTGCTGGTGGACGGCCTTGAAACGTAGAATTCGTTGCTACAGGCAGAGTATCGAATGACAACGGGGGAAAAGAAGAGGGTCGTTCCCGTAGTTGGCTAAGTCTCAGAGGCCGGGATAGAATAGCGGAATCCGGGTTGCTCTTGGCCGTGTCGAACAGGTAATGAGGAGGAGGAATTGTTTATGTTCTGGAAGGACTAATAGAGTTGTGGTGTGCAAAGTGAAATATACACAGGCGCGCGAGAGGCGCCTTAATATAATTAATTGTTTCGTTGTTCAAAAGTCTCGGGCACTCCCGCAGTTTTCGTCATCATGGCCACATGGCCTGCTAAATCTGCATGGATTTTGGATCAGCATATATATTATATGTCTATATACATATATATCTCGTATATATTATCCTTCGAGCAATATCTCTTTATGTGTTTATTATTGTTACGACGAAGTAATTGGGCCGAGAAACATGGCTTTCGAAGTCCTTCTCATTTGCTACTATACCTATCTGCCGGAGATAATCATGTACGGTAGCACTGCGTCCTTCATGCACTTCGAAAAGCTCTTGTCACCTGCATAAGCGACACGTTCTCTAGCTACATAGGAGGAAGCCCGAATAAGTTTGCATGTAAGATGCAGGGGGCGAACCGCATCGCGGGTTTCCGGGATGGACGACAAGAGATAGATAAAGAGCTGAATGCATGGACAGACCGACTTTATATCCGTTGAGGACATCTGCGTATCCTGATCATTGAGGCTTTGAATGAGGTGAAGTTTTGAAAGTAACCACTACTATGGCGGGGTATAAATAAGGTAACCAGGAGAGCTTCACTTCACTCGCCGCTTTTATATCCACATCTACCGTCAAAGCAGCTTCAGCTCAAAGATATGGTGTGCTTTCGAACCGAGGTGAAGGAAGTGGTGGCTAGGTGGTTCACATAGTGGTCGATCTGTATCCTCATCTGATGAAGACCAACCGTCAATGCCACAGTTCCAAAGATTTGGCTTCCGTCCGGCTTCTCATTTATTCAAGGCTCATGCTTACAAGGCCCGGCGAATCTCCTTGATGCAGGCTCGCGCCATGGCGACAAAAGATCAACTCCAAGCTCTACGAAACTACACAGCATGTGACATATCCGATGCCCTTCTGAAGCTCAAAGTTCCCAACTGCGGCTTTCTGCCTGATCTAAATTTATATACACCACTATCACCTTCTCTGTCAAGACAAGTCCTCATTGCACCTGCATCAACCGTTCTCTTTGCTCCAAAAGCCAACGCGGATCTTTCGGGCTACCCCCAGGCAAATGTTCCTTCTGGCAAGCATTATGTGGATTTGACGGAGCCGCAAACTATTGTGGTTATCAGCCAGCCGAAAGGCCAAATCTGCGCTGTGCTTGGCGGAATCATGGCTCTGAGAATGAAAGTCTTGAATGCGAAAGGGGTGGTCGTGCATGGAAGAGTGAGAGATATTGAAGAATTGGCAGCAGCAGGCCTTCCGGTAAATTTGATTGAGATTACTATCCTGATGACTGCTAAAATCATAAAAAGGTCTGGGCTCGAGGAACGTCCATCACTGGGACGGGTGCAGAAGCTATACCTCACGCCCTGCAGGTTCCTTTGAATCTAGATGGGACCATTGTGAAGCCCGGAGACCTCGTCTTCAGTGACTCGGTCAACGGTGTGATCGTCATACCTCAGGACCTGGTCTCTGAGGTGGTCTCCATGCTACCTGGCCTCGTCGAAGCAGACGACCGAGTGAAAGAGGATGTCGAGAAAGGGATGACAGTCCAAGAAGCTTTTAAGAAGCACCGTGGTTGACAGGCAGGCAATATAATGACCGAGATAAATGCGATTGCACGTCCTGAACACACATTTGCAAGCTTTCATCTCATACAACCTGCAGGACCATGTTTCTAGAATCACGCATTGTATCTGTATGTTCTCTTGCCTCTGTCTTCCTCGTCAACCTCTTCTTTCTCCCTTTCTTGTTCTTTCTGGCGTTGTAATTTTTCGATCCAGGCCAAGCTCCCCAATTATACCGTCCTAAAGTCCATGACCTCTTCTGATTGTGCACAGTGAGGTTTATGCCGAGAGACTCATACAATTAAGAGTGTCGATAAAGTATAAGAGCACGTGCTTCTGGTTGTGAGCTCGGGCATGTCACATCTCAAACTTAGGTTATGCACGGAAAATAATTCTTAAGCAGTATATGAATTCGGTTGGGCATTCAATGCAAGTTGTGAATCATACACGAGTGTGGTTGAAGCTCCTTAATTCATGACTTCCCAATTTTTAAAGAGATCCGAACCAAAAAGTTACATCGCACCACTGGAAAGTCCAGTGGTGCTATATGGTGTTTCGTAAGGCCATGATGCTCAAAAAAAGGGCAAATAATGGAAGGGGTAAGAACTCTTCGATTGATCTCTGCCGCATTGATAATATACAACATCCTGATTACCCAGAAACCGTCAATATGTCGGAACCCAGCATCCTATCCTATCTTTCATTTCACCTATGCCATGCAGAATCAGGCGTCGGCATGGAGACTGGCTCGCTTTCCTCGGTGCTAACGACCATACCGGCGCCAAAGCCATCATCTCCAGGATCTCCACCGCCCCCTCCCCTTCTCAGCACGTCTAAGATCTGTTGAGCCACATGCCCTGGACTGAACTTTTCCAATATTGAGCTGTTGTCAATAACCGAGTCCTCCTGTACGGGGTTTGAAGAACTGTGGTCTTCTGTAGAGGAATCTGGAAAGCTTGTTGTGGCCTTCATTGTATGAGATAAGGGGTTAAAATGAACGTGGAACGATGAGAGATTGAATAGGCTAAGAGAACTGGACGGAATTGAGCTTTTGTCTTGGACGCGGGGAGGGCAGCTCAGTGACTAATATTCGAAGAAAGATTCATGATCTTGTTTTGTGAATAGAAATCCGAGACTTTCCGCAACTTCCAGCAATAATCAAAGAGGATGACTAAAATACGCAACATGAATTCTCATCTGCTCTAGAAAGCTACAATATGACCATTGGGGACTAGAACGCTCCTGTGCTTTCGGCTTAAATAGACGGAGAGAAACCTGGTATGTAACGGGGAAGTCCTTAGTTGGATGATGCAGAGAGCGCTGAAGAGGGATATTAGTTGTGGCGAGGGGCTGGAGCGTGAGATGTGGTGGATGCTGCAGCAGAACGTCATGCTTAGAGATGACATTATGCCGAAATTCGAAGACAAGATATTTAGGAGAGCCAACGTAGGAAGCAATACGCGGAGTGTGGAAAGAGAAGAGTCAAGTGAATGGATCAGATTCCACAACGCTTCAAGTCAACTTGACTCGATGCTTGCAGATCAACAATGAATACCACACACACAAGGAACAGCAAGGAAATGGACTCCTCAAGTTCGTCCCTCGTACTCTAAATGTTCCTTCCTGTATAATGACGATCCTAAATCAACGACTAAATCAACGACTAAATCAACGAAGCCTCTAAACCTTCCTGATCCCCTTAACCATTTCACCATGGTCTAAATGCTGCCCATGTACAATATCCGCCTCTCAAATCTCTCGACCCTGCCTAGCAAATCCCTTCAGCTCCCAGAAGCACGAATGAGCATCACATCACAATTTCTCCACACCGCCTAATTCAACCCAATTCTCTCCATCACCGATATCAAGTCCACTACTCTCAGGCTTAATGCACCATTCAGCATCCTCCTTACTGATTTCCTGCCAGTGGACCCAATAAAGCTTATCCGTCTCCCCAAGAACGACGTGATCTTTATGATCCGGACCAAAAGGTACGTAGTACGCCTTTGAGACCTCAATCGGCGTCGGATCCGAGGGATCAGTGGAGAGAAGTTGCTTGGTTATCTGAATGATGGCGCGGTATGATCCGTTGGGGGATAGAACGACCGTGACCGGGAGGGAGGGGACTGTGTTGGAGGGCCAGACGAGTTTCATGGCGGTTGATGTTAGGAAGGTGGAGACGAGACCGATAGATGCGGTGCTAGGATCTGCGGAGACAACGACTATGGACATATGTGAATCAGTTTTGCCCTTTTGAAATAGACGAATAAATCGAGGTATGAGGCGAGATATGCAAGGAGCATGATCCGACTGTCTCTCAGAGGTTGTATCAAGCCTTCAGCTGTAAGAAGCGTAGAGGGAGAAAAGAGGTCATATCGTACCTACCGTGTGTTGTTGCTTCAGGGAGGAGCGCAAGGAGGTGTGTAAAGATAGAGGGAATTGCGGCTCTGCAGCAGAAAGGTTCGGTCGGCATTGTTTGATGGAGATTTCTTCTAGAGATAGATTATAGCAATTAGCTCTCAGAGAGTGGATGTGAATGTGGAGCAGAAGCCTTTGCTTGCCCGTTGCGTTGCGTTGTAGTGTGTAGGAAGATTACTCGAGGAGCATGTAGAGCGATTTTATGATAAGTGTAGAAAGAGTCGACGAAGAGAAGAAGAACAGCGAACGAGATATGTGGATATAATCCTCTGGATACGCTTGCAAGTAATTCACTCCTTTAAGTGAATATCGAGTACAGGTGAACCTTGATGTCAAAATCATTAAAGTCCTTTGAGCGACAAGGTCGTAAACATTTGACGTTTTTTTGTTATGATGTACTATACAGATCTTATACGTTTGAGACTTTCAAACAAACAAGACTACTGTGATCTGAATTGATAAAAGATATAAGCGACAAGGATTATCGAGTTAAGTCCAACGGTAGCTCTTCTATCATACTCCGCTATCATAGAGCATAAGAGGTGTTCTGAAGTTAATCTAAGACACAAAGCCTCATTGACCATATCTTGAACGATACTCAACTTGAAATGTTGAAAATATCCAGTTGGGATGGATCATCATTGCATTTCCATTCTTAGTCGAGGTTGCTCTCTTCATCCAATCCGCGATGCCTCTCCAGCCCAAAGAGTTCCCCATCATTATATATCAAAAAAAGTAGTATCGATATCCCCATGCTCTATCTCTCCCCCGTCCGCACCAAAATCGAAGATATCATCGAAAGTACTAGACTCAGCTCCGACAGCACCCATATAATCTAGGTCCATCAGATCGCCTCCGCCGCCGCTACTTTCTATGCCGAATATGCCATCTTGTTTGTTGCTTGTGCTTGTGTCGCCAGCGTCATTCGAAGTATCAATGTCCAAGTTGAAATCTTCAGTGTTATCAAATGTCAGTAGATCGAAGTCGTTCTGATCTTGGGTATTGTTCGATTCAGGGAAATCGACATTATCAAAATTTATGGACAAATCATTATTATCACCACCATCGGTCATGTCGAAGAGCGAATCGACAGCTGAATCTGGTATTCCAGAGGTAGTCAGCGCTGGATCCTTCGCCGCCGCCGCAGTGTCTATGCCTAGAGCGACTGTATTCGACTTATTGGTGTCGTTCGTAGAGCTTGGCGGCGAAGGACCTTGCAGTCCTTTGGTGCTGTCCGAGACCCCCGGAATAGTGTCTTTCGGTAGGTCTAGGGGAATGGGCATTGCGTCCTCTACTATCTCCGATGCCGTTTCTTGAGGCCCAATCTTCTCCTCCTTGATTGCGGGTTCAGGTGTGGGCTGATTATCCTCTATAATGATGTTTTCTTGTGGGTTATCTGCTACTATTGGATCGTCTGCTATGGCATCTGCAATAGGTTCAATAGGTGGGTTTTCTAGAGCGTGTCTTCGAGCTTGCAGCTCCTCCAGGTCTCTGAAGAATACCGCTTTCGCTTGAGCCTAATGATTTG
Source organism: Hyphodiscus sp. D1413 (assembly GCA_003988895.1). Taxonomy (NCBI): domain Eukaryota; kingdom Fungi; phylum Ascomycota; class Leotiomycetes; order Helotiales; family Hyphodiscaceae; genus Hyphodiscus; species Hyphodiscus sp. D1413. The sequence continues at coordinate 615,370 of QYAO01000018.1, forward strand.
ATAAGCACAGCATATAACCGTAGCAGATCAAATATAACTCACAATGTCCCACTCCAGGTCATCAAGTGCTTGATGGAAGTTGTCGATAGCTCCGGGGAAGAAAGATCGAAGCCTGGTATTGGAATTCGCTAGGGTCCTTCCTCCTTCTTTGTCTGTCGCACGAAGAGCTCTGCCAACCTCTATGAGCTGTGGAGAGTTAGCGATAAAGCGGAAAACGTGATTGAGATCAAGCCTTACAATGCCATTGATCATGCTCTGCAGCACGTCCAAGGGTTGTTTTGGACGGTGCGACATTGGCTCTTGAGTTTGAATGGAAGAAATCTAGGGCAAGAGAAAGTATTTGCAGGGACGAGTGATACGGATTGTTTCTGGAAAATGGTGGTTGGGTGGTTGGGTGGTTGAGTGAGAGAGTGAGAGAGTGAGAGGCAGTGAGGGTTTTCGGTTCAGCCTCGTGAGGTCGGATTCATTAGCTGGCCCGTGCTACCTGTACCTGTTCTACGGTAGAAGTACATACGGAAGGCTACAAGCATTGGTCCTCCAGGAGTGGCTCTCTGCTGACTGTATGGAGTACTCTTCCTACTTTGGATGCAAAAGCCAGAGGCAAAGAGTTGAGCTTCCTGAATCCTTGGATGGAAAAGATAAAGGTAAAGAGTTGAAGAAAAGAAGAACCCTCTAAGCGGCACTAGGGGTTGGGAGTGGTACTTATGAGCAATAACCTATAGCTAGGAGAACAATCAACCACCACTTCTTGAACTTGCTCTCCTACTCATCCTTGAACTTGTCCTCTCACTCAACAGTCAACATATATCTTCAAAACCTTGCGGACATCCATATGTCTATTACCACCACCACTACCACTACCACTACCACTACCACTACCACTACCACCTCGGCGGTTATCAAGCTGCCCATTCGGCTGTCTACATTCGACCCGCGCTCATCGGTCCCCTCTCGATCCTGATGAAGGCAAACGCTCTTGCTTTGAACAAAGATCCCGGTGATATATCACAAAAGTGTTTAATTGCACGTCCAACATCATGAATCCCAGCTCCCTCTTTTCCGTCTGCGGTTCCCGTCAAATCTCATGCTGCAGCCTCAGCCCACGGCCAAAATCCACTCCCACCGCACTCACTCGTCAGAAAAGGGCGCTAAGGTGAACGGCTCTTCTGAGTTTCTCGCCGCAAAGCTACATAGCACCCTTCCTCTCTCCATTTTGAATAATCACAGCGTTTTCCTCCATCAACCTCCGGCGTCTGGAATCCTGAGTGGCTTTCTTCCTCTCTTCCTCTCGTCATTTTCGCTATTCCTTTGTTCCTTTCCATCAGTCCCATCCTCGTCGTCACGTCGTCGTCCTTCTACTTTTCACACTCTTCTCGAATCTGTCGCGCAGATAGAGCCCCCTCCTCGTTCGTGCTCCTCCTGCTCGTCTTCATTCAACGGCCTTTTGTCGCATACCCTTAAGCCGTCAACCGTTGTCTTCCACAAGCGATTTCGTCCTTTGTCGGCATTTGCTGTTCTTCGAATCCTTTCGCAGTCATCCGCCGATTTTTTTCGTGTCTCATAGTGCTTCTTGTCGTGCAAGAGCTCTATAATAATACACGCAATATCCAAGAACCTCAGGTCTATCCTCCTTCTGTGTTTTCTCGAATCCCTCGAATCCTGCGACCGCTGCTCGCACATCTTGCTCATTCAAAAGACCAAGTCACAGTTTGATCTCTAACACCGCCGTCCCTCTTGCACACACACGACCTTTCGTCGCCTTCCACTATCTTGCGCCATGTCTGAAAGCGGTCCTCCCCTCTCGAGTGCCCAGCTCCCACCTCCTCCGCAGACCTCGTCTGGTGCGCCAGGCTATGAGAACGGTCACAATGGTCAGGCTAACCCTTCGCACATGCCTCCACCACCTCTGCCACCCGTCATAATTCCACAAAACACGAACCCAATTCCTACTGCGATCACATCTCCATTGGGAGAGAATGGAGCTATGCTGTCCCCAGATAGTGCAGGCGGTTTTGTGCGCCGTGCAGCCCCTGAACCGAACAAGCGGGCTTTGTATGTCGGAGGTCTTGATCCAAGGGTCACAGAGGATGTCCTCCGCCAAATTTTCGAGACTACAGGTCATGTTCAGAATGTCAAAATTATTCCTGACAAGAATGTAGGTGCTGTCAGTATCAAATTTAATATGTCAAATCCTGCAAGAATCCTGGTACCTAGCACCCAGCTGTGTCAGATTCTCTTTCAAGAGGGGATTTCAGAAGTTTTCACCTTCGCTTCCTTGATCACTCACTTGAACATTTATCGCTTAACAGGTTCAGCACGCTAATCGCGGTCCAGGTTCAGTCAAAAGGATTCAACTATGGATTTGTAGAGTACGACGATCCAGGAGCAGCAGAACGAGCCATGCAGACCCTCAATGGACGACGTGTTCATCAGGCTGTAAGTTCTGAAAAATCCGTACTTCTTGTATACTACTGACTGATGCCAGGAAATCCGTGTCAACTGGGCCTACCAGTCGAACACGTTGAACAAGGAAGACACATCTAATCACTTTCACATCTTCGTTGGTGATCTTTCCAATGAAGTTAATGATGAAGTCCTGCTACAGGCTTTCTCGGCCTTTGGCTCAGTCTCTGAAGCTCGGGTCATGTGGGACATGAAGACAGGTCGCTCCAGAGGTTATGGTTTTGTTGCGTTCCGCGAGCGCCAAGATGCAGAGAAGGCATTGAGCTCCATGGATGGTGAATGGCTTGGATCTCGTGCCATTCGCTGCAACTGGGCAAACCAGAAAGGACAACCTTCGATCTCTCAACAGCAAGCAATGTCTGCCATGGGCATGACTCCAACGACTCCTTTTGGTCATCACCATTTCCCTACCCATGGCGTCCAGAGCTACGATATGATTGTTCAGCAGACTCCCGCTTGGCAGACTACCTGCTATGTTGGCAATCTCACTCCTTACACGACGCAAAACGATCTCGTTCCACTCTTCCAGAACTTCGGCTATGTTGTAGAGACCCGCTTCCAAGCAGATCGTGGCTTCGCCTTCGTCAAGATGGACACTCATGAGAACGCTGCTATGGCGATCTGTCAATTGAGTGGCTACAATGTCAATGGCCGTCCTCTCAAGTGCAGTGTACGTTTTACACATCATTCTACTGTGGCTATTGCTAACTCAATTCCAGTGGGGCAAAGACAAGGCACCTACAGCAGCTGGCTTCGATGGCTCCCAGCAAGCCTACAGTCCCCAAGGTGGCCCAACCCCTGGCGGTTATCCAGGAACTCCAGCCGCTTATTTCCCTCAATATGGTGGAATGCCTCAACAACCAGGACCTCAATCAGCCGGACCGATGGCCAACCAGCAGTCTCCAGGTCAATTCCCTGGTCAGCAAGGCGGATATGGTGGACCCCCCGCCCAAGCTCCTGGTCAATATCCTAACCAGCAGATGGGCTATGGAGGTCCTGCTAGCGCTGGTGGTTATGGCCGTGGTACTCAGCAAACACCCAATGCTCAATGGAGTGCCCCCGCTTCCCAAAGCTTTGGAAACGGATTTGGTGGATACCAGGGATAAGCAGAATACTCCGCTGAAGACTGACCGAAATTTTCATCGTAATGTCTTAGCTTCGTCGAGTTGGAGAGGTATATAGGGATTACGGGATATCAAATCAGGGGTCTACTTTTCTTTGCTTCCGCATTCACTCTTGTCCAATTGGGATGGATTTGCATACGGTTCTCCGTCTTCAAGACAATCTTCTCGATTAGTATATGGTTCTCTTGTGTTGGATAGGTGATTTCGCGTAAAAGTTGTTTTCCTAGGCTATCGTCGACTTTGGGATTTCTTCGGCATTGATTGTGGCCTTCTTTCATTCGCCTCTCGTCCTAATGAGATCACGAATCTACTATAGCGACTACCCAGTTCATATTGCCCTCAACTTCTCGCTCATTTGTCGTTATCAACTGGCGATTAGTTACATAAAATGTAGTCTGAAGGACTGTAATGACAATAGGTTTAGTGTAAAGTGCCGTACCCTTGAAGCAAGTTTTTGTGAGGACTTCTGAATGAGTTGGCGCTAACCTGGTGGATGGATTCCGTACGACGATAACCAGCATTTCTCCCAGATAACATTGGCAGATCTCTATATTACATTGCATGCCTTTGAAGATAGGAATTGCTTTCGAGAGCATAGAGCTCTGGGCTATTATTTTTCTCTTGATAGACATGCCTGACGGCCTGAAGTTCAACGGTGGCAGTTTATAAGTGGGCCGACCGGTTGATTAGTAGTAGACTTATAAGTAATATTTAATATTAAGAAGGTAAAGTAATGGACTAATATTTACCGAAGTATTAAGAATACAATACTTACCGTCAACCCCTTTGCTGAATATCCCACACAATCTCAGATTCACTCTTCCACACAAAAGGAGGAAATAATTCCACTTCATATATAATGTCTGCCGTTGAAAGCACGAAATTTATTCCCATTCACGCTTCCTCCATCCAATCCATTCTGCAGAAGAAATACTTTCTGGCCGATCCAAAGCAGCCGTTCTGTCAGTTCATACCCTACCGCTGGTAGCCGGAAAATCGACTAGCCTACGGCTACTCTGTCCTATATTGAAGATCATGCGGGGAAAGAAACTATTCCTAAAGACTTACAGTAAGTGGCAAACCTTACATCCCGAGCGAATCATCCTGACCCGGGTTTGGGTTGCAAACCAGCTCTTGCCAAGCATGACATTGGTTCAGAAGACAATGATCTTCCATCCTACGAGGAAGTCTTTCGGAGTGCTTCAGGTCCAAAAGGCTCAGCGATAGCCTTGCAAATCGAGCGCACCCTTCAGCGCTTTAGAAAGCCATTTTTTGGGCGTTAGGGCGATGGCAGAGGTAGGCCTACCAGCTGGATTTCAACCTGAGAAACGCCAGCAATCTAAGGCAGATCAATCAATGATCGTTGACAGCGAATCAAACAAGGTAGGCGCTGAGGATGAGGTGGGGAGTATAAAGGGTTTGGGATGCGGCTGTCAAGTCAACGCAGCGAAGAAGCAGAGAGCGGGCTTACCCATGTGACCGCGAGAAAACTTGGAGCATTGTTCGCGGGTGTAGTCCCCGTCTGCCCTAAACTCACTGCAGCCTATGGACTCCGTGTCAGTGAAATCGCAAAGTCGTCTTCGCATAATCCTCAAGGCACCAAGCTTGACGGCATATTTTCCAAACAGATAGGTGCAGATGGCGAGGAACCCACAAATTATCCTCGCTAACAGCAGCACAAGTGTCTATCAGCAGAGAACAAGTTGCGAAATGGGATGGTAGTGCTCGAGCATGGCTTCAGACCGCTGATACCGCCAAGCAGTTTCCGCAGAAATAATTGATGGTGATAGTAAACAACATCAATACACCCGTCAACGAAAAACCAACTCTCTATGAAAGCGTGATTCTTGCGTGGACAACCGCCATGACAACAACAGAGAAGTTTGTCTTCGGGACTTCCCAAAGCGTTGAAACTGGCGCGCCCTTGTTGGGACTCTCCTCATGGCATCTATATCCCGATATGCTGGTCCTCGGGAACCAGACCAAAGAGATAAAGCAACATGATAAACTCATTCCCGCTGGTACGCTCGTCACGGTTGGGTTACAAGATAACAAGAGAAGAAGTAGAGGCGTCTTCTGGTCACTGCCCCTAGCATCCCTTCAATTTTACGGTGACCCGGTGATTGTAAGAAGCTCAACGAGGAGGGAATCAGGATTGTCGATTGACGAGTTGCTTCAAGTCGCACTTGGCAGTTTTCTCGGTCAGTGGATATCGAGATTATCACAGTTTGAAGAGGCAGCCCAGCTATTAATCTTGGTATCGAGCAAGCTACGCGAGGCAACTGGGCCATCACCTACTTGGCTCGGCTGCCTCGCACATGCCGCGGAGAGGTATCTCAAATCGACAGGGTTGGACCGAATTGAATATACACAACTCATAAAAAGCGGTCGACGACGATACCCCTATTTCCTAGCCGAAAAGTCACACTGGCTAGCTCCATTTCTTGGCCTTACAGCTCCAAAACTTTTACTGGGTCTGACATACGGAGAAGAGGAGAAAATATGGATTCTAAGGAATGTTGCTTCGAAAGATGGGAAATCAGCACAGAAAATGATCATCCAGTACGCTGCCTCTCAAGTCCAAATCAGCTCTGCTTTTGAGTGCGCGACTGTCGTGCCTGTTCCCGCTATCCACCGGGGGCAGAAGAGGTCCAGGAGCGGTGCGGAGTCCGAAGCTCTCAGCTATAGGCGCTGGCTTGGCGATGAAGACGAGAGGAGTGAGAATCGACGACAGGAAATTCTCAAATTAGGGAAGGAACCTGTTCTTTTTCCTCGTGGGAAATTTATGCCACGTTGTTTGTCCAGAGAGGGTCTACGCTGGAACAATGCACCGCTCTCTTTCTCTGGAGACTTCGAAGATCAATACGCTCAGGAATACTCCGAAAATGGGCTCGCCGTTCTTTGCGCCACAAGGCCGGTGCAATTGGACCTCGTTATCGGAGACCCTGATGTCGCGGCCTTGTATGTCGTTCAGGCCGAAGATGTTGATGCTGTGAATAACTTCACCACTCAGGAGATCAAAGATGCGTTTAATTACAAGCGCATTGACCCAATTAGTTTGAAACAGCATCTACTGCAGTTGGGATTGCCACATAGTATGACATTCAAGGCGGTCAATTCTGTTAGAGCCCTGTGCACCGTGTCGGAGGTATATAAAGGCCTCTTGGGTGCACGTATTGCTACCAAGGTCGCAGAAAAGCCTTTGTACAGAAACAAATGGTTACCTCAATCTGGTAGTGACTTCACATGGTTTAATCTTGGGCCCTTCTCCTTGAATTACTCGGAGATATTTTCCTGCGTCGCCAAGTTTGAATCTGGTTCATTCGACATCGATCCCAATGCGTTGAAATCAGTAGTGGCCATATCCAGCGGGAATTCGATTTTCATTGCCGCGCCTCTTCTTCTCGACCCAGCAGATAAGCATGATATAGGCCAAGTCAAGAGGATTGTGGGGAATGTAGCCAAACCCGGGATGGCGATGATGATTGCGCCACAGAGACCGAAGATGCGTAAATTGGATGATGATACATGGAATCATATCAACCATAGCGAGTTTGATAGCCGACCAGTAAACTCCTTTCAGAACACAACACTGCATCTCTCCTTTACCGAGTGAGAAATGCCAATCGACGTCGGTGACCACGGCGGTCGTGATCGTGAAGTCTTCTTCCTCGAAGCGCCAGTCTCGTTGCACCACCGGGGAGTATGGGTTGCCGATATCGATGTCTTAAAACTGTTCACCAACACGAAATTGAAGGTGTTATCCGCACCGGGATGTTCCGGTCATCAGGATGTGGCATCTTCAGATTTGGCCAAGGAGATCGTTGTTGAAGAATTGGTAAGCATCGATTCTTGGGAAGAGCTTTTTGATACTCCGTTAGAACCCGCTGTCCATGCAATTTTCTGCTGGAATTGCTCCTGTAAAAATGAGAGAATTCTTGTGGAAAATGGGAACGATGAAAGTGTTGAAAGTTAGCTTTAGTTTTGTCACGTGGGATTTCCAATATCCACTCGCGTGTATCCCCTCGTACGCGACCCGCCGACGCGAAACAATTCGTCCTACAAAAGAACCGACGCAACACCAAACCGGATGATAGCTGTTGTTCAAATCCAACCAGTATCCAACTCAGGTGTATGACGGCTGGCCTGACACCCTTTCCGGTCTTCTCCGTAGCAACTCGAGGACTGCTTGCGAGTTACTGGAAAGCAAGAATACCCTCTTACCTATCAACGACCTTCAATGCCCGAAATTCAATACTCAATTACTCCTCCATTGTGGACGCGATGTTAGTACGGGCGACCAAAGCTTATGAACCTCCAGCAGGTAAGAAGGATCAGCTTGCGAAACAACTATTCCCTTCTAGTAGTCCTGCTCAGGATGGGAATATCGAGGCCTCACTCAAGAAAGCTCGTCAATCTACGCAGTCTATTGGCGGTTTTACCGGGTTCACAAACAAACCCAATCCTCTCCACGCGAAGTCGTCGAATATAGGACAAGGTCTGAAGAGAAAGTCGGACAGTCTCGTGTCTGAGGCATCCTCACGACTGGGCTCTGTCCTCAGCCGGATCGATTCTTTCACAGATATTCCCGATACAATTGACCTAACCATGGACCATCGAATTAGTCCAAAGCAAATTTCGAATTCCAATTACCCTGTACATTTCGACGAGAACGATTTCGACGACGATGCCGATCTTGACCTAGATATCGATTACCCAATTCCTTCCGCTCCATCTATGGCAGCACCCCCCAAACCTCTCTCGCAGAGGCGAGTACTCGCACAGCAGTCTCCATACGCCTTACCTCAACAACCTCGTTCTTTAGCACCCACGAACACTCCGCAACACCCTTCGAGTAGCGCACAAACATGGTCATCTTCATCTCCTTCTCACATGGCTCCGCCTTCCGTCTCATTGGCTAGACAGCAGCGTGATATACAGGCTGTGCGAGAAAATTTTGCAGGTGAAGAAGCCGATACCGCCCCACGTCCTGCAAAACGGAGAACCCTACCGTGGGCGCAGAAGAAGGCCGAAGAAGATGAGATCGCTGCTCGAAATGAAGAAAGAGCAGAACTTCTCGCTAGCCGAGCGATTTCAGCATCCTCGCCGCCTATTGTCTGTTTTCGCTGTAAGGAGAAAGGTCACTCTGTCAAAGAGTGCCCAAGGAGTAAATCCAGAGGAACGGCATGGGATTTCACGCCGAAACCCAACGACAAAACCATGCCATGGAATACCACACACAGTGCAGTGAAGGAGCAACAGAAGAAGTTCAAGGATAAGCAGAAATCATCAAGGAAAGGGGATGAGGCTGCACACCAGGCATTAGAAGACCATAATCAACGAAAGAACCTTGCATTAGCACCAATTTCCCTCAGCGAAGAGCAGAAAAGGGTTCTTGATCTTGTCGTAAGACAATCGAAGAGCGTCTTCTTTACTGGATCTGCTGGAACCGGGAAGTCAGTGTTGATGAGAGCTATTATTGCCGAATTACGCAAGAAATACCTCAAAGAGCCTGACCGGATTGCAGTTACTGCTTCGACGGGCTTGGCTGCGTGCAATATCGGCGGCGTGACGTTGCACAGCTTTGGTGGTATTGGACTTGGTAAAGAGGATGTCCCTACTCTTGTGAAGAAGATCAAGAGAAACCAAAAGGCCAAACTTCGCTGGATGAGAACAAAGGTCTTGGTTGTTGACGAAATATCTATGGTGGATGGAGATCTTTTTGACAAATTAGAAGGCATTGCAAGATCAATGCGCAATAATGGTCGAGCCTTCGGTGGGATTCAGCTAGTCATCACTGGGGATTTCTTCCAATTACCTCCTGTACCCGACTACGATAACAAAGCCCGAGGGGCCAAGTTTGCTTTTGATGCTACGACTTGGCCAACGAGTATCCACCATACGATCGGTTTAACAGAAGTTTTTCGTCAAAAGGATCCAGGTACTTACGTTCATCCTTTCTACCTTCATAGCTTACAGAACACAGTATTTGCGAATATGTTGAATGAAATGCGCTTGGGCAAGATCACCGACGAGACTATCAAGGCTTTCCGTAGGCTCAGCCGACCGATTCGTTATGAAGATGCTTTAGATGCTACTGAACTGTATGTGTATTCCTAAAACTACTTTATAATCAGTCAATGCTGATTTTCCTACAGCTTTCCTACTAGGGGCGAAGTCGACAACTCTAATGCTTTCCGTATGCGAGATTTGGTTGGCAAGAGCTATAAGTATGAAGCAATGGACACCGGAACCATCACCGACATTACTATACGTGACAAGCTACTCTCGAACATGATGGCCCCGAAGTTGATTGAGCTGAAGAAAGGAGCACAAGTCATGTTGATCAAGAACATGGATGAAGGGCTTGTCAATGGGTCACTCGGAAAGGTCGTCGCTTTCATGACCGAGACGAACTTTGAGGTATATCACAGAAACCCAGATATCCTGGACGAAGGCGTGCCTTTAGAGGAACTTGACGAAGAGGACCAGAAGGTGCGGACTTCAATATTGAAGAGCAAGAATTCAGGTCCGAACTCTGGCAGAGAATTTCCTCTTGTACGCTTCTCCGTCGCGGATGGAACCACCAGAGACCTGCTCGTCCAGCCCGAGGAATGGAAAGTCGAGCTCCCCAATGGAGAAATTCAAGCTCAACGGGCCCAACTCCCCCTGATCCTCGCGTGGGCGTTGTCTATTCACAAGGCGCAAGGTCAGACTCTGGAGCGTGTTAAGATAGATTTGAAAAAGATTTTTGAAAAAGGACAGGCTTATGTTGCGCTCAGTCGAGCGACAAGCCAGGCTGGACTGGAGGTGCAGAATTTCGAAAAGTCTAAAGTGATGGCCCATCCTCGAGTCGCAGAGTTCTATAACACTCTGTATAGCGTCAACAAAGCACTGGAGCACCCAAAGGTCGCGCCAGTCCCGAAGAAGCCGAAGGCATTCAAGGAAGAGTCTGTGGCAGAGATGGAGCAGTCACGAGGATACAATTTCGACGAGGAGGAGGCTGCAATGGCTGCGTATGGTTGAGATAAGTCAGGAATTTGGTAGAGGGTCAGCCAGTGTTCCTAATTACTTCCCCTGTAGTAGAAATTGCTTGCTGAGTGCAGCAAGCTGAGCAGATATTACTATTGGCACGTGCCTCGATGCGGACATGTAATGGAGGACTAGACTAGAAGTTGAGATATCCAATCAATCATGAATAGCTTATAGTGAGATAAAAATTTAAGATGGCACAGGATCGTTTATATCACTTTGGCATCGCGGGGGCGGCCAGCTGCACTGCAGATGCCCTGCAGACGTAGGCACGAGCCGTGCTTCAACTACTCCAAAAATGTCCCCATCTCCATCCCGCCGCAACTGGCTTCGCGATTATTCACAAACCCAGCCGCCACTCGCGCCCCGACAGACGAGGTCGAAATCTTTTCTCGCTGCTCACATATCACCTCCTGATTTCAACCCAGCATTGGATGCATCTCCTCAGCTTTCCCTCAAATAATCCACATTAACTCCCTCTTGCATGCCAGAAACCCCTCCGCGTACAACAGGGTTGGAAATACACGGCCTACACAATGTCGAACCGGTTTATTGGACTCACAATGCTGGTGACGCTCAGCTCCCCACCTGGAGCGCAGCTACGGGGTGTAGTCAACAGCATCGAACCCGGCAAGAGCTTGACTCTACGGAATGGTAAGCTCTCATGTCCCCCTCTCAATCAATCAACTTGGATCTAGTTTAACCTTTCACCTGTAGTTGTATGCCCAGCAAATGGCAAATTCGTCCCGGAGTTTACAATCAATGCTGCGGAAATTGTCGAGCTGGTCGAAGCAGTACACGAAAATGCTGCCCCTCCGTCTGTCGTAAGAGCTCATCCAGCTCAGGCCCCTCCTCCCGCGGCTCAAAAGCCGAAGACATTCGAAGACCCTGCGATTCTAAGTATGGGGAAGAGACCTACACCTGCTTCGAGAGACTCCCTTCTGCAAGCTCCAGCACAATGGAATCCTGTTTCGATGGAGAGGAAAGACTCGGCGCGGACGGCGACGGGGAGGGAAGAACGAGTGCTTAAGAATATCACACCCGCTGCGACATTGGTGGAGCCGTTCAATTCGGTGTCAATGGAGCGGATTGATTCTACTCGAACTGCTACGGGACGGAAGGGGAGCATATCTGCAACATTAGTGGAACCAGTTCAGAAGATCCATGTTGCGGATGTGGATACAGACGGGGTTGCGGAAGGTCTGATTCTAGATGATCAGGTAGAAATATCGACAGCACAACCGGCTGGCAAGCAAAAGAGACTTCGGAGGAATCGTAAACAACGGAGAGCTGACGAGGCACTTGAGCCGGATGTTGTGCCCGCGAAGGAGACTCAGAGGTCGAAAGGCTGGAGACAAACTCCTCTCCTTGAACCTAACCCTTCTTTCCAACCGTTTGCGACGCTTAGAAAGAGCAAACGGAATGGAAGGGTGGATGAGAATGGGTGGGCCACGGAAGAAGCCACGGATGTGCAAGATATGGGCGATTTCGACTTTGCAGGGAGTCTGGCTAAATTCGACAAGAAGACCGTGTTTACACAAATACAGGCAGAGGATGGGATTCCGGATGAGGACCGTTTAGTGTCGCATAATCGACTACCTAAAGCGAAGCCTGGCACTGCAGGTGGAAAGAACTTGCACTACACTGAGAATGTTCTTGAGCTCCCAAACGGAAGTGTCAAGGCGAAAGATGCGTGGCAGAGCGAAGCTAGTGACATAGAAGAAGACAGAGCTATCCAGCGAGACTCTGGTAGTGGGCGACATTCTCGCAGAACTGAGAGTAGAGCTACTGCGAGTAGAAGGCCACAATCGCGGAAAGGAACTTTGATACCAACGGTACAACCTGCTCGTACTCTTTCTGTAAGTAATTGGCGATCCCCAATACTTAGATAAAGTAGCTAACTTTAGCTCAGATTCCTGCAACCTCAAATCCGTCATTCTTCCTCATACCATCAGATCGACGCTGCGAACCGATATCTGCTTTACAGATGCTTAATCTTGAGAATATCGCTGACAATGAGCTTGGCCTTTCCGAAGATATGATGTCTGAAAACGCGGGTCGAGGAGTCGCTGAAGTTGCTCTGTCTGCTCTCAGCACAGGTGGCCGCGGCCTGACCCAAGGCAAAACCGAAATCATACCAACCGTCGTCGTCTTCGCCGGGAACAACAAGAGCGGTCTTCGAGCCGTCGCAGCCGCTCGACATATCCGAAACCATGGCATGAATGTCGTAGTCTGCGTGCTCGGACTTGAGCGGGAAGCAGAACTGCTCGTTGGTCTTAGACGCCAATTGAAAACCTTCCGAGGCTTTGGCGGGAAGCTGGTCACGAAAGCCGAACTCATCGAATACGTCAAAACTCTAAATGCACCTATCGAACTCATCATCGATGGTCTACTCGGACTGACGATCTCATTCGAAGAGTTACGGACTGGTGATCAGGCTACAGCGTACGAGCTCATTGAGTGGGCAAATCGTTCGAAAGCATCTGTAGTTGCGATCGATATACCTACCGGCATTGATCCTACGACTGGAAAAGTGAGTATCATTGATGGACGACAGCTATATATCCATGCGAAGTTCGTTGTGGCTATGGGAGCTCCGAAGAAGGGCTTACTGGATGCGATGGCATTAGGTGAGGGCGTTTCGGATGAGGACGGTGGTAAAGGCGGCGAGTGGCAGCTTTTTGTTGCTGATATAGGGCTTGGGGCCGCAGTGTGGAAGAAAGCTGGCACGAGAGTGAGGAGGGGTGTTGAATTTGAGGGTAGCTGGGTCGTTGGCATGCGATTCCAAGGGGAGTGAGTGTACTTGAGGGTTTGTGGCTGAGATGGCGGCGTTAAACAAAATCACGGAGGAACGGTCTCGATTCAGCTGGCATTGCATGGCGTTTGGATGACTTTGACTTGAGCGATGCATGGCAAGTATTTCATGGCGCTTAAAAAAGCTTTGAGGCTTTGGCATCTTTATTGCCAGAGCAGCTATAAACATTTTCAAATGACCCGTCTTATATCATGACATCGAAATCCTTGTGAGACTGAACTTGCCGTATCTTGCGTATGTAAATAACTAGACGGCGGGAGATCATGAGGAGGAAGTGGGTCAACCTGCGTGTGGACATAAGCATCATCATACTTCCCTTCCTCCCTTCAAAACGCTCTAGGTCCAAGAAGAGAGTATAGTCAAGCCGACGGCAACTCTTGAGGCCTCGGTATCTCGATAATAGTAGTTTTCGAAGACGAACTTACGCCTCTTCTACTCCATATGCAGCCCAATATCCCTCTCTCGGTGTGACTCAGGAATATCGGGGTGGCTTGAATACATGACGTGTGTTGGCCCCGATCCTTCTCGTGGACTCGACTGAGTTCGTATTACAAAGATGTAGTATTCTGCCCTTTTGGGCTTAATTGAGTTATATCTTCATTCAAGACGCTTTTGACTTTCAGCACCACTCCACCCAATCCAGCACCGACGCTACTTTTTTTTACACTAACTACCATCTCTCATCACTTCATCATCACAGCGCTCATCATTCAAATCATCAAGTATGACAGCCACAGAAAACATCTCAACTAAAGTTCTTGACTCTCTCAAAGATGGCCCATACGCTTGTGTGTCTCTAGACAAGCTCTCCGGTGGTACAGCAAACTTTGTTTATCGCGGGACGCTGAAGACGGCTCTGGAGGATGGAACGAAGACTGTTGTTGTCAAGCATACAGAGGGATATGTTGCGAGTAATCCAGGGTTCAAGCTTACTACTTCTCGCTCGGTATGTTTTTATTTTGTTTATTTTGGGCTGGAGACTGAGGGTAGGACATGGCTTTTGAAGGGACCAGGACGATGCTGCTTGTCTCCCTTGATCCCTCGAATACGAGCACTGATATAGGACGAAAGTTGAGGTTGATGATGTTTTTTCCAAGCACATCTACTTAACTTCTGGTAGACGAATATAGAAGCCTAAGCTAATAAAGTTCCAGGACTACGAACAAATCATCCTCTCAGCGTTAGAGCAGCTCCAGCCCACTACCAATCAAGGAGTAATAATCACAACACCACATCTATTCCTCTTCTCCCAAGACACCAATACACAAGTTTACTCCGACCTCCATTCATCCACAGAGCTCAAAACTTACGCTTTGACCCACCCCCTCACTCAAACTCAGAGTAACCGCCTTGGCCACGTCCTTGGATCTTGGGCCCGGAATTTTCATACCTGGGCAGCAGCGCCTGGGCAAGCCGGACTGAGAAATAAGATGGAAGGTAACGTTGCGATGAGGGAACTGAAGTACACGATTAATTATCCGACCTTGGTGGGAACAGTGGAAAGGTTTCCCGAGATACTGGAAGGATCAAAAGGAGTGTTCGAAGCTGTCGCTAGAAGGAGGAAGGAGGAGCTTGACGCAGAGAAGGGGACGTTGATTCACGGGGACTTTTGGAGTGGGAAGTGAGTTCCATTGAGAACATATGAGAGGTGGTATGATAGAGGCTGACGAAACCAGTATCCTCATCCCAAACGCCCCCTTCCCCTCCCCTACAGAGTCACTAAAAGTCTTCGTCATTGACTGGGAATTGTCTCAACTCAGCTCCATCGCCTTCGATCTTGGCCAGATGTTTGCGGAACTTTTCGAGCTGAAGCATTTCAAAGGTGTTGACGCTGGAGTCTGGTTGATTGAATCTTTCATAGAGGGGTATGGAAACCTTGACGAAGAATTAGCGTTCAAAACGGCTATCCATGCTGGTGCTCATTTGGTATGCTGGGGCTCGAGAGTTGCTGGCTGGGGAACGAAAGAACAAGTTGAAGCTGTGGTTGAAATTGGAAGGGATTGGGTTGTTAAAGGCTGGGAGAGGGATGCAGTGTACTTTGAGGCGACGCCGCTGAAATGTTTGTTCGCGTGAGTAGGAATATGTGCTGTTTTGTTGCTGCCAGAGCCAGGTTTTGAGCTCTTGAGGCGGCACGGCAAAGACAAATTGGATATCGGTTGCTACTTGACTTGCCAGATATAGTTCCTTAGTCATGTGCTGTATTCTTGCTTTGATGATAGCCGAAGGTTTAAGGGGAACCATCGCGAAATGAGAATTTGCCTGACCAGAAGGAAGAATAAAGAGTCACACTTTGCGGAACTACAGGGAGGGCAAGGATGGCAAGGTGTAAGGAGAAACTGGCAGAGTGAATGAGAAATTAAGGATATCATTATGAGTGTCTCGTTTAGTGGTCAACTCGTCAGTACCACAGCCATGCTCTTGAATATCCGGATCTCGCAAGCATTGGACCAGCTGGTGCTTTCAAAAACAAAATCATAGCGAAAGGCTTCATCAAAAGACCATATCGACCCTATAATGCTTCGACCTTCAATAGAGAATCAAGGATGGTATCGCAAAAGCTCAAATCCACCAGATCAGTCACCAGTCATTAGTCACCACCACCACCACCACCGAAGTCTTTGAATTTTCCTTTCTCCCACCGACCTTGTTTCGACTCTCTCGCAGCCTCAAGCTGGCCCTTGAAGTCCCTATACAGGTTTTTGATAATGCCCGTTTCCTGCCATTCATCGACCACAGCATTTGCATATTCTCTTCGTTTCTTGGTCTTCATTCTGTCTCTCTCGGCGAGCTTTTCGGGTGTAAGATAGCCTTCGTTCTCGAGCTGGTCGATGACCCATTCGTTGAGGGCATATTTCCAGTGGATGAGGCCATGGGCTTGTTGGGCGTTGTCTCTACAGACGCTGTTTCAATTGGTCAATAATAATTAGGGAGATAGAGAAGGGCGAAAAGGGACTAACATTCCAGAAAACCACTCCTTGTCCTCAGCAGGAAGGGAATGGCCTTTACTATTCAAACTTGTCGCTTCATCAGAATCCGAATCGGTATCCTCTGAGTCCTGACGCTCCACTTCTTCAAGAGTATCTTTGTGATACGCCTTGCCCTCAAAATGGAGTGCGAATTTGGGGAAGTGCCTCCGATGATTACAGACGTCACACTTAGGAAGTCCATCGATCGTATATCCCTCGCCTGGGCCACACGCTCTCTCGATCAAGATTGGTCGAGCGTAGATTGCTCTGGTAAACTCGGCTGTCCATTGCGACGAGACGAATCTGCTCTTCGCATAGCCCATATACTCATCATCCAGTTTTATAAAAGCTTGAAGGTAAATCTCGTCATTGCGAGAAAAGGCAGGGTCGATTTTGCGGTGGACCATCCACTCGACTGCATCTTTGAAGTGCTCTTTCATTGGTTTGTGGGCTGCGTGTCTGAACTGTAGTGGAATATCGAGCAGACTGAGAGAAGGGACGCCTAGAGGGCCATCTTCGTCATCCTCGACTACAAAGTCAGAGTCATAAGCATTGACGTCAGATGTGCGCTTCTTAGGTTTCTGAATGACTTCAGGTTCGGACTCGTCTTCGAACTCGTCCAGTATTTCGAGATCTGAGTCTGAGTCCGAGTCGTAAATCCCTCTCTTTGGCCCTGACGAAGCTTCTGATGACTCTGTGAGCTCCTCGATATCCTCACCAGCCCGCTTGCGTTTGAGTAGCTCCATTTTCTTCTCCCTTTCTGTACGGTGCTTACGGCCTTTGGTCTGTCTGGTGATTCGATTCGGAATTGTGCTTGCGTTACTGCTCGAGGGTGATTTGGTTTTGCGACCAGATCGGATATATTTGACAGGTGGGAGATCGCTGTCGCTTTTGTCCTGTTCTTTATCGTTGTTGATATGTTTTCGACGCTTCCCAGGAGATGATCGTACGTCAGAATCCTCGCTATCGGTGGCTATGGGGCGTTTACGCTTCTGCTGCATCCTCAATAGTAAGCCGACTGGTTCTCCGTCACTCTGTTCGCCGTCTTGAGTAGGGTTTCTCGGCCGCCGTTTGTTGACCGAACTCAGAACAACATCTTCATCAGAATCATCCTCAATTGCAATAGCCCGGTTCTTGGATTTCCCATTTGCAGGTGTCTGGGAGTAGCTGCTTGTCTTACGGACAGTAGGCAGGTCGGAATCACTCTCGTCATTTTCGACGAGTTCTGCCTTTTCTTGTCTTTTCGAAAAACATGCGATAGGAATATCATCTGTGTCGTCTTCTTCTTGGACTTGCTTCCTAGATTTGTCTGCCTTGTAAAGTTGTGAAATCATTGGGGATCGAGGTGCCAAATCAACTTCCGAATCGATAGAAAAGGCGACTGGTTTTTGTCTTTGACCTCTTGTCTTCAATGCCCTTGGCACGGTGGAAGTTCTTATTGATCTGGAGGATCGCAGACCCAAACCAGAAATTTCCATTTCCTCATCCTCTTGATCTAGGTTGTAATCAGGGTTCAACGGATTAGCCCTTTGCTTGCCTTTCTTCTTCTTTAGAGGAGTTTCGACTTCATTTTCGGGTGACGATCCATCAGATTCGCCCAAATCAACCTCTAGTCTCGAGCGACCTTTGGTCGTTGAGGTGCCTAGTCTATTTGCTAAACCTATAGAGTTCCGATGTTCGGCCCTAATTCTGTTGCCTTCAATCTCGTCTGCGCTGAGTTCATCGAAGCTCAAATCTGTACGAGTTGTATGTTAGAGACGATCGAGCAACGACAGTGTCGACTAGAAGTCGGAAGCGAATAAAAAGGATTATCGAAGCCAAGGGATTCGATTTAATCAAAAGCGATAACTTACTCTTATAAAATGCAGCAGCTCCCGCATCTAACGTCTGCGAACTCTTCACCGGCGTAGGCAGAGCCATGAAAGGAAGCCTGCCATCCTTTGCCTTTCCTTTGCCTTTCGTTGGTTTCACCACGCCGCTCTTCTGAGTAACAGACAATGGATCATCGCTTCCATCTTCCTCATTGATCAGATATGTGTTCCTACTCGGCGAAGGTGTGTTGCGTTGATTCGGGAGATGGTAGCGGACGTTTGCGGGGGGAAGGTGTGTTGCAGGCGAGGAGCTGCGGAGATCTGGGTCGATAGGATCGAATGTCAAGCGTGTTTGTTTTTTGAGTCGCGCAGTCTTACGCACAAGGTTCGAGGACATTTTCGACCTCTTGGGTGAGGATGGTAAAGGATTGAAGACGAGCGTGGCGGGGTGGTTAAAAATGGTCTACCATAGGAGCGCAATCATACGAAAGGCTTGCTGCAGTAATGACCAAAGTCGGTGAAATTTGTGTCACGCTGCGGTAGCAGAGACTGAATATCATTCATGAGGTGAATGCGTAGGACGTGGTGGATGCACTTGATCCAGAGTTTGTACAGTAGACGTAGAGCAGACACTCCAAGTTCAACACGTAATCACGTGATCTACCATCCAAATCCAATCACGCCGCACATGTGGATGTTATCGTCTGTTTTCAGTCTCCTTCTCGAGAATATTGAATTATTGAGATCTGACTTGATACTTCGGAATTCAGAGCAACCCTTATCGCTGAATAGATTTGAGCGATCAACGAAGGATTTGAGACGTGTTATGGTGAGCTGTGCTAATATTTTGAGATTGATTGATTGATTTGACCATCTGTACTCTTCAGAGGCTAAGGAACAGCTATCAGACTATGTCCTACGCTATGTAGCGCTTCAGGTTCATACATAAGTTGACGCCCGCCGCTATGGACATTCAGCCTCCGTCGCTCCATGCAAGCTTCTTCCCTTTTTCTAAGACCTGCAAATGGGTTTTGCCTCTGACATCCTCTGTACTCTCGTACTCACCTCCTACAACTTTCCTCAGCGGCGAAGCTCCAGAAGACAAAGTGCTTTCTCTTCTGAGATCGAAAGCTCCAGCATTTCCTTCTTCGGCAGCGAAGTAATCGTCTCTGGTCGCAGAACTTTTCATAGAGCCCGGGCTGACCGCACTCAGCATACTTGCCCTTCCCACCCCTCCTGTGCTGCCTTGGGTCAGATCGCTGATTACGAATCGCACATTATTCGGGTTGTCTTCACTACCATCCCGACCGCTAGGATCGTCACTGTAGTATTCGCTGCTTGCTTCCGAAGTTGGAGCTTCGCCGATGTGATTCCGGAATATGCCTCCAGAGTTCCCTTGGGTTTGCCAGCAGTTTAGGAGAACCTCGACTTCTCTTCGTGCATCTTCGACAATGTCGTCCATGTTGATGTCGATTTTAGCAACGCCGAATGGGTCTTCGTACGTCTGTGCTATGCCTTCAATGCCATATCTACGATAACAATTAGAGGCTGTACACAATATTTGACTTGGAGCGTACAGGGTAAACGCAACGAAAGCCGTCAGTGGCACCGCCCACCAATCCATCTCAGAAGCCATTGCGAATGGTAGTATGCCACAAAACAATGCCAAAGTTTGTTTGTGATGTATTCTAGATAACTTTAGAGCTGATCAACGGCGAGAATTCAAAAGATCTTCCTACAAATGAGCGACTGGGATAGGAACGAGTCGAATAACCTCCATACTGCCGTAAGCAGAAGTCAAGGTGTTGAGCTCTCCAAGCATTGATGAAGAAGCTGCATTGTGGAACCATTCCCTGGAAATCTTGTGAGTATTTGGCTATCCGATATTGAATGAGAACATACTTCTTGACACCCATTCGTATAAATGCCTCAACAAAAGTTGCCAACTCCAATGTCAAGCCTAATCCTCGGTGCTCATATCCCTTCAAACCAGGTGGTAACAAGTCCTTGTACTCTTCCGTATCAGTCTGCTGTCCATCTTCCGTGAGACTCGTTCCCGGACTCAATGCGACACCCCACTCAGCTCTCAAATGATTCTTGATCGTATACAACATCGCAATCAAAATTTTGACCGTCTCAATAGTCCTGATCTCGTCGCTTCTCGCAATGACCTGCTTTGGGGTTGAGCTTGGAGAGGCGAACTTAGGAGTCCGGCTGCCTGGTAAGCTAATAAGATCGATCGAGGACATGGACATGGATGCAGAGAGCGCAGGAGGTGCCGCTGGTGCTGGGACCAGCACGAGGATCTGACGTGAGAGACATCGGATGGCTGTTGTAACAGTGTTGATGTGACATCGTCCTCCCCAGAATCTGGAATATGCAGTCTGGTTTCGGAAGACAAGCATCAAACCAACGACGATCGACAGGGACGGAATCTAGAGCCTGTTAGTTGCAGGAATCGAAAGGAGAATTGTGTACTTACGATACTACTAGGAAGATTGAAATCACTGTTGATATGCTGATTCACATAAACAACGAATGCAGCAATCAAGGCATGGACCAGGACCGGGAAGAGGATTGCTATCACGGGCTTAGCACGTGCCGCCCATTCATGAGCCTATCTGCATACCTCGATGGACTGAGCCTTTGGAGAATCTAAGTACCAGAGGCCATCTGATATGTGTCAGTGCTGGTTAGAGATTAGGATTGAAATGATACACTGACCGTCTGTCTTTCTTCCTGGATGAGTTTGCCAGGGGGTACGTCGAGTTGCGTCTTCGTTCTGGAGTTGGACCAAACCTCTTGATAGGCAGGATTGATACTCGACGTCTGAAAGCGTCAGACATGCTGAGATATCGAGAGCATGAGAGATATTTGGAGGTCTTGAATGGTTTTGAATTGTCGTAAAATGAGATGAGTTTTGAAGTCAAATTCCAAGATCGACGTTAAGCAAGGAAAGCATACTGTAGCCGTGCCCCGACTGGACGAATCGCGTGGGGGTGAACAAAACTGTTTTTGGCAAAATAGTTGTTTATCACTTTCTAGAACCAGTTCATTTTCTTGTACTTAAAAGGCATCATGTTCAGTTCAAGCTGGGGCAATTGATATAGAACATGATCGTTCGTGAGATGAGTTCCTTAAAATACAACATAGGGTGGATGGATCTTGAATCCAAGCCCTTGGAATTACGCGCTCCTTCCCAAACACTAGATGTACAATGCAGTCATTTCTATGAATCCATATCCTCCAAATCTTTACATTCGCGGCCCTCTGAATCGACACGTTCATTACAATGCTGGCTTTCCCTGTTGTGCATTGAGTTGAGCATTCAAAGCACCCGCCGTGCTGCCTCCAGAGTTGAGGAGCTATTTTGAGAGTTAGTCATATTCAACGGCATCCACCTTAACCCCTGAGTTTTCATTCTGTATTGTTGTAAAATGACACAGGGTGAAGACATACCTCTCCGCCCATCTCTCTCATTCTGCTCTCCTTCTCAAATTCAACCATTTGCTGCTCCTCTGCAAATGCCAATGCCCAAGGGACACCCAACAATAGGGCACTCGTGCTAACAACCCAGAGAGTCTTGCCACTGAAAAACAATCCAGACTTGACCCAGCTTGTTGTAGCATCAACTGTGTTGGCAATGTATGATCGGGTCGTAGGAGGAATTATGTCGCGCAGGGCGAGAATGCGATCGGTGAGGGTTTCTTCGTCTGATATATTGTCTTCATCATCCGTAGAGATTTCTGAATCTAGTTTAATGTCAGAACGGAAAGCGTCTTGGTCATTGGCTCGCATTTGTATACCGGTATCAGTGTAATATTCATCATCGTCTTCTGGGCCAGCCTGCTTGGACTCAAAGGATTCATCTTCGACTTCTACTAATTCAACCATTTTGAGAGAATTTGGCGCGCGGATGGAGATTTGGATGTCGTGCAAAGGTGAACGCTGAATTCGAGGTATGTCGCAGGGGATCGAGATTGTCGAGCTTGTTGAATGAAGTTCTGACGAGCTTTTTTGGCTCCCGAATGGCGCTAGTACATATTTGTCTCTAGCTTGGCTCTTCGTTCACTTCTGAGAGTTCCCTTGAGTCCTTAAATGAAGTTGCCAATGATTGGTTTGATAGTCATTATGTTAACAAATCTCATAAAATTCTTTGAATCTCCATGTATCACCCACCATATATTTGGCTTGTGTGTATGAGACATACCAACTTCACTCACTCTTTAAGAATACTTGGTGGACTAATCACTTAGTAATGTCAAGAATCCTCTCCTATACTCCCAAATGAACACATCGAATATATCACTTAATTTGCAAAAGAACGATCAATGTATTGCAGTTAAGAGTGCTTCCTTTTACAAAACCTAAAGTGCTGCAATGAACATCGCGCTCTAACCCGTCCTGCCAAGTTCTCGCCACAATTGAGGCGTCGAGCCTCTCTGGACAGGATCATACGATGCGGCTTGGATGCAGGCGAGAATGACCAGAACACAGCATCACAACGGCGTCGCCGTTTCTTCTCAAATCGCGAAGGAAGAGTATCCAGATCGAAAGGTCTTCGATCATACGATTGCAAGTCGACTCGGAAGTGTCCGTCTGCCCACCCTCCCCGCACGGGATTGATGCCTGTACTAATGCTCGGGTTGCACCTACTTAAGAATTGATATTTCCCCGGGTTTTCTGTCTATCGAATCATCATCTCTTTCGACTTAAAGATTGTCCCTTTGCGTAATCCAGGCTGCTCTTGTCGTCGAAGTATCAGGATCAGAGGCCCAAGACCATATTTTTACCTGGCAATTTATCGTCCCCTGTTAAGCTCTGAAATCCAAGATTCCTTCAAAATGCCGTTCTCATACCACAACTCCAACTCAAGTGTGCAGCCCAGAATGATCGACGGTGTGGGGTTTGGTAAGACGATCATCATCACGGGATGCGCCAGCGGAATAGGGCTAGCTACACTGCGATTGTTTTTAAGCCATCAGTATCAGGTCTTCGGAGTTGATATCAGTGAGATGGATTATACAAAGGTAGAGGAGCGAGATCAAGAGCGTTTGCATTTTCATCAGGCGGACTTATTGAAAGATGGTGCATGTGATGAAGCTGTGAGGATTTGCGTTGCTGAGTATGGGTATGTGGCATTTGGTTTGTTATTGTTGTTGAGACTTTGAGGGGGATATGAAGGATGCTGCTGACAGTGATGGCGAATGCAGGAGCAAGATTGACGTCCTGGCAAACGTCGCCGGGATACTGGATGCCTTTGCATCAGCTGATGTCTATACCGATAAGGAATGGGACAGCGTGATTGGAACCAATCTGACTGCTCCTACGAGGATGATGCGAGCTGTACTTCCATTCATGAGGGCGAAAAGACACGGGTCCATTATCAACATATCGAGCCACGCAGGCCAAAGTGGAGCATCGGCTGGTATTGCATACACAGCTTCAAAACACGGCTTGGTACATCTTGCCACACCTCCCCATCTGCAAATACTGACACGAAACCGTAGCTCGGAGTAACGAAACACACCGCCTGGCGTTACCGTGACGAGGGAATACGCTGCAATGCTATATTGCCAGGAGGAGTAGCTACCGAAATGGAGAAATCATTATCTCAAGAAAATTGGGACCAAGAGTCATATTCCCGCATCGCGTGAGTTCCTGCTACCGCCTCCTACTCCTCACGGTTTTAATATAATACATTCACAGCCCGATCCATGCTCTGATGATGAGAAAAGGCGAACCACCCATGCCTGCATCGCACATCGCAGATTTGATTCTATTCCTAGCTAGCGACCAATCAGTCATGATTAATGGTGCTTCGATTCCGGTTGATCAAGGTGTACGTACCTGATCCCATCTCGTTCTCTCGAGCCTACGCTAACGGAGAGCAGATGAGCGTGGTTTGATTTTAAGTCGGTTTCATTCATCAAGGAGAACGAAGGGTGGTTTGCAGACCACTACGTCTCATAATGTACTTTATCTCGTAAGACTATATGCCTTCGAGTTTGAAAGAGTGTCTGGTTTTTGCCTACGTGGGAAGCCTCAAAAGTACACTCAGTCTCGCTTCCAAGGCTCGCGATTAAATATTCACACGCAGTCAGACGTAGTCAGCGTAGAGTACAACGCTATTGTTATTGCTTGTAAGGAAACGCTGTCTCATATCGAGATACGAGAGTGGCATCCACCCACCATCATTTTCTCCATTTTCTCCACTTATAATGCTGTCGTAGCCGTAGCGTACGATGAAAACTAATGGAACAAGGGTAATCATGGATAAAAGCAGCAGAAACAAATGAAACCATCCTCCATTACTCATCGATCCCAGTCCCACCATTGTATGCAGTATCCGCGTAGTGGTATCATCAAAAGCAACCATTAGAGAATGAAAGTTAAGTCGTTTAGGTTGATGTCAGTTTAGTGACCAGTCAGAACAGGGTTATTTGCACCAAGGGTTGTGTGGCCATTGGTCGAAACGTTGGTCTTGGTGGCATCGTTGGTGGTATTGAAAGCGTTGTCGACCTGGTTACTAAATCCGGCTGAACCATTGGTAGCTGTGCCGTTGGTGGTACCAGCAGCCAGAGCAGAAGGGTCATGTAGTTGATTGCTCAATGACTCGGTATTGCCGACATTTTGGGGTCCACGAACACCACCTTCGGTAACGGAATGCCCCTTGCGAGTGACTTGGGTGGCAGCAGGAATGTTAGTTGAAGTGGAGGCAGCTCCCAGCTAGACGAGGTCGAGTCAGCAACGACAACCCTTCAAAGGAATTGCACTGAGAAATCGAAGAAGAATTGGAATAAGACCAAGTGCTCGAGGATGAGGGTACTCGAGCAACGAATTGAATTCAAGCGAGTACGAACCTTAAAAATCGGAGATTGCCAATCCTGGCCTTCCATCGCCATGTTCTTGTACTCAGTTGCCTTGGAGGAGATACCACCTGGCAAGTGAATGTTTGGGAAGATGGAATCATGCTTCGTAATGGCGACGTTGACCTTTTTGTCCGCGACGGCGGTCTCGGTCTTCTTTTTGCCTTGCATGAATTGCTTCTGGGCGGCGTTAACATATCTCTGGTAGATGTTGGCAGCCTGATCTGGATTCTCAAGAACCTGTTAATCGTTAGCGTCGTTACAGAGACCAAGTTATCGCCTATATTTGGGGAATGTGGAACGCACTTCTTTCTGCGCCCGATCGGCTTCTTGCTTGATCTGCCAAAGAAAAGTGTCCAGCTGGTGAGCTTGGTCCTTAATCTGCTTCTCCAAGACTTTCTGAAGTGCTGGACGCAGGACCTTCAACATAAGCGGCTTGGCAATTCCAAACAGTAACTTGTGTTTTGATTGCTTTAGCTTGATGTTGAAGTTCTTGACATCGACATCGACCTGTTCCAAAGAATTAGCATATAGCCTACTCGTGGGACAACTCCTAGAATTTCGGCTCACCTTGTCCACCTTGAAGAAGTTCTGACGGTCGGATGACTCGGCAGTCGACACCTTGATCTTGAAGCTGAATCCAGTGCCACCGAGGAAGATATCAGCGACACCCAGGTCGGTAAGCTACAGATTGTTAGCTATTGCAATTTGTACGGGCCTAGAGACTGTCGAAAGCAACGCCAATTGTAATCCATTAATTGATCAATCAAGGACCATTACATAAACTGCCCGACTTTCTGTTCTTAAAGCGGATAAATGCTTACCTTGGGGCTTCCCTGCTTGCGCTTCACATAATAGGCGACATCGCGCAAATCCATTTGAATGCCGGATACCGAGAGTGTGATGGAGTTGCGGTTGGTATTGGCGACTTTTTTGCGGCCCCATCGGAAGTAGTTATCTATTCAAGGTCAGCCAGCCAGCTCAAATACTTCTATTTTTATCTCCACATACCGTTAGCAACCTCCAGAATATTAGGCATGAGGTTATCGCTCTCAATGACAAGATTCTCGATAACAGCATCAAATTGCGGATCGCTATACTCAAGGCGGGGGATAGGGACGTAGCGGATGTTCTCGAAAACCGCAGGGATGATCACTTCTGTCAAGTCCTTGATCAAATGAGGTTTGAAAGTGGGCTTGCCATTCTCATCGTTGCCGAGGTTGTTGAAGAGCTTCTGGATTGACTCGCCGAATCTCTTGTTTAATGGATCTTGATCGAACTGGTCGGCAAGGAACTTGATCTCGTCGACAATACGGTCGGTATGATTACGGTAACGATCCCGAAGGAGGAAGTTGCCACGATCGTAGAGGGCATTCCACTCATCAGTGGCAGAGTCCTCCATAATATAGCCTTGTTGCTTAAGACACTTTCTGATGTATGCATCAACACTCTTAAACCAAGACCTGAGTTCTGGGTCTTTATCGGCGTCACGGTAGATGGTGTTGATAGAATCAAAAAGATCGTTGGTTGAAGTACCGTTGGCGAAGCGCTCGATGAGAGTCTTGAATCTAGTTAGCATATATTTGCTTTCATTGGCAAGCTAATGTATACCTTCAAGTCGATTTCTGCCTTCTTTAAACTGTCATCTTCGTGGGCATCTCTGACCGTTCCAGCTGATTGCTGGCCGATAGTATTTGCATGACCGCCATAAGTCTCTGCAAGGGTGAGGAGAGTATCGATTGCTTGCTGATCTGGACCACTGTCAGTGTATAGACGAATGGGAAAAGGAAGTAGACTTACAATCGGGATGGCCTTGGCATTCAGTGACCATCTTCCGCAGCCTCCAGATAGTCTGATCACGGCGATCCTCAGGCATCTTGCTGGAGAGGTATTTCTTAGCCCGTTCTCTCTGAGCACGAGCCTTGTCTTTGTGCTCGTCGGGGATATTTTGATCGACCCGCTGCTTGAGAGTAGCAATACCAGATTGAATGCCAGATTGGGCGTCCTACAACATATCCAAGTTAGAAATGGGCAATGAACTTAGGAGTGACTAGATTTTGGGAAATAGGGAATGAAAGATTAGGGATTGGGATCTTACAACACCCGAATTTGTTCCTTGCTGCTGATCCCGATTGACAAGATTGGCAACTGCCGCTGGATCCCGAGACCCAGCGGGGTGCGCGTTCTCAGAAGCATTTCCAACCGCATCTTTGAGGTCATTCTGATCGACGGGTGTATTCTTGCCGACTGCGGACTTCAGCTGTTGCTTGAGGTTGCCAGCAGACATGTTAGGAGCGTCGTGCCAGGTGTTATCGTCGGCTGGGCGATCAATTTGAGATAGTTGCTCGTCGGAAGGGTTAACCTTGTTGGCTGCTTTGGTAGCAGCATCACCAGCGATGTCGCGAGCGAGGATCGTAGCATCATTTACTGAATGTCGTCAGTGCTGGGCTCAAAGTGTTTAGATAATAGGAAATTGTACTCACAGAGCTTGCGGAATTGGCCATTCGTGATGATAAGCGTGCCCAGAGTACGGAGACCCTCCAAAGCCTGGTTTCCGTGCTGCTTAGCAGTCTCCTTGTCGACGGGAGCGCCTGGAATGCCAGCATTTCCGCCATCGATCTTCTGTGACTGCCAGATGAAGTCCTGGAGGAGATTGCCTTGGTTCTTGCTGAGAAGAAGAACCTTGGCTTGTTCGACAACGTCGCGGGCATCCTGGACCAAAGATTTGCCCTCGACCGAAAGCTCCTTAGGAGGGTTTGTCAAAGCCTTGGAAGCGAGGAAGCTGTTGAGAGCAATGTCGATTTGTTCGTTCTGCGGGAAGGGGGAGTATTTAGTCATTGAGCTGACACGTTGGACTGAGGATTGACTTACGGATGGGACTTTGCCATTCTGGAATGCTGCTGGAGGTCAGCGATTGCGTTGGGGTGCGGGTTGAAGGCTTACCAGTGAAGATTCCGTAGACTTGGAGCTTGCGATCGATGTCGGCCTGCTTGACCTTGACATCGGTGGGTCTGTTGACGGCGGAGGAAGACATGATGACGAGCGCAGATGGGTATCACTGGAAGAAAGAGAAAGGAAGTCTACAAAGGGACTCGCAGATTAGAATGATGGCTTTCCTGACGATTCGATGAAGAATGCGGAAGAGGGAGTGGAGGTGGAAGCGGAAGCCAATTGATGGATGGATGGATGTATGATTTTGCTGATGGATCGTTTCACTAAAGATGAATGATTGCGAAAGCGAGGGTCTGTTTGTTGTGGGTTGATGTTTGTGCGTGGGAGGTATGAAGGAGGGAAGAAGGGAAGAAGGGAAGAAGGGAAAAAGGGAGAGAGAGAGACAACAAGGGAGGGAAGGAAATACCTGGAGGTTGGGTTGGATCGGGTAGCACACCACGGTCCCTTCCTTGCTTGGAAAAGTGTATGATATCAGCTCTTTCCCGTGTGGGCGAAGAACGGAGATGGGGAGATTCGATAGGTCTGAGAGGTTTTGATAGGTTTGATAGGTTTGATTCGCGCTACTCTGCGAGGAAGGGAAAGGGGAAAATGGGGCAAGAAGGGAAAGAACGCCCCAAGAAAGGGAAAGAAAGAAAGTCCCTTCTAGTCCCTCCAGGGCCCGATGAAGTGTGAAGCATCATGGCGCATGTGTGTTGTTGCTGTTGTGCTATTTACTACCGACGTCACCGAGAGCTTTCGCAGCTTCCCCACCAGACCAGAGAATGCACTAAAGCTGTGAAATTGCCCCATGCGTCGACGCCTCCCCCTGAGTGCTTGTGGCTGGTGAACGGATGCGATGAAGAAAGAAACATAATACTTCTTCATCAGCCCGTCAGCGAGAGCGCTCGTCGTGGGTATCGTAATGTACGCATCAGACCCTTACAATTGAGAGTCTACTCATCAGTCGTGGCTTCAAAGAACACAATTCACCTTTTGTTAACGTGGATGATGGCATTTGCGCCTTTGCCATCATCAAACAACCAACCAACAAACAAATAAACATGGCTACGTCACACCCCTTGCACAGAGCTCATCCCCATCCTTGTGGAGATCATGGCCCGTCTCCACAATAGACAGACAATCGGCTTCGTCGAGCTCTTCTCCCCTTCTCTCTCTTCTCCCAACCTCGACTCAGCATCAGCCTCGAACAATCAATTTGCTTCCATCGCAACTTGTCCGTATTTACTGTAGGATAGTATTATATCCATAAGCCACTTAAGCACCATGCCAGTTGAGTTGGACGCATGGAACCGTCGAGCCTCATCAACCTATCAACAGCGGCAGAATGACAGTTGACAGTCCTGGCGGTCTGGTCTGGCCAACCAGACTCCCCTCTCCTCTCCCCTTTGCTGAACCCGTTGCATCGATGACTTCATCGTCTCCTTGTCTGGCCTCTTCCCGTGCCACCGACGACAGTACTACTTTCGTGCGATCCGGACTATCTGCTCCCAACCAGCTCACCCATGCTCATCGGAACCGAGGCGGTACTCTATTGACGCCTGCCATGTGGCGAATGCGCCGCGCCAGCTGAAA
The DNA here is from genome assembly GCA_003988895.1 of Hyphodiscus sp. D1413. Lineage (NCBI taxonomy): Eukaryota > Fungi > Ascomycota > Leotiomycetes > Helotiales > Hyphodiscaceae > Hyphodiscus > Hyphodiscus sp. D1413. The sequence goes on from QYAO01000018.1 coordinate 644,974, forward strand.
TTGAAACTCTGGGCCTGGATTTTATTATTTGATGGAAAGTGAAAGTGCATGCGATGTTCCAGGAGAGTTGCTCGCTCATGTTTCTCGCATACAGAACTAAACCACCTGTGTCGGGATGAAAGAACATTCTGCTCAGGGAAGCAGAGCATCCAGCGCCCCAATTCGAAGATCTCGATCTCCAAACGTCACATGATCCCAATCCATCCACTCGACTCCATTTGCTGTATTTCACTTACTTGGTATCTGTTGTTGGTACATGCTGTTGGTTATTTTGATCCTCGACACTCACATGTTTATACATCTCAAGTAGACTTTTATCAACAGCGCCGGAATCTTCTGTCAACAGGCACGATCACGTGATAACATCACATGATCGTACTCCTGAAGAATGACTCCTTCGCGTGTTTCTGACAATACAATTCAGACCGAAATTCCCTACCAACCCTTCAGTTTCGTCACAGGTCCTAGTGGACCCCAAACTTCTTACCTTAACGATTGATATGCACTCGAGTCTTCATTCTACAAAGATCAGGGCTGTTTTATGCTTGTATGAAGGCGAGTCGTAGATGTGGAAAAGTTATGTAAAAGGAACGGGAGGAAAGGTTGTGCAAACAATTGAAGCTGTAGGCCGTGTACGAAAAAGTGTATATGGAAGCGATGGAGTAAAACTCCAAAAGAAATGAGGCTCAGGATCGAGCGTACAGTTCCGATATGCAAAAATTGCCTTCATATTCTCCTTACTCGCCTTCTTATCGAGGACACGATACGTCCTCATCCCTGTCTGCATGAATGCGCCTTCGTCAAGTGCTATATTTTGTCTTGCTCGCTGCCCCAAATTCACTCACGCTTTCATTTATTCTCTATTTTCCAAGGAGACACTAAAATGATGATTGGAGATGAGAACCGCTCCAGATCGTCCGTACAGAGCGTCTGAGGAGATTTAGCACAGCATCAAAGCGAATGAATTAATCTCCTCCGGAGTAGAGCCAGACATTATTACTCTAGCTTAACTATAGGGAGGACAGCAACAATATCAAAAGGCACAATTCCTCCAACGGAAAGGAACGCTTTCTGCGGCCTGTCGTGCCTTTATTTCGTCTTACCAAAGCCGTCACAACCCCTTTTACGCTCGCTTACATTACCCGCACGCTAAAGAGAAGTCTACCACTCTATTCTTCGTTAGTCGAAAGTCAAAGTGGAGCATTTGCTTTTGCTCAATTGCTCAAAGTTTCAAAGAATTGCGTGCCATTCGCCCTGCAGCCGAAATCGGCTTCTTCTGGCGGTGGACGCGGCACATCTTGGACAAGCTAAACCTTATACTCCACCCAAATTTTCATCCTAACCCCACCTTCGAAAACACTCTCCAAACGTGCCCTCTTTCCTTCTCCGTCGTTCCTATTTATATCCCACAGACTTTGTCTCGCAAGTGCATACACATACATGGCATTTCTTTTGAAGCAAATCAAATGGCTCTACCATGAATTCGGCCTCGCCTCCCTTCACTCGACGGGCCGTGATGCTTACATCATAACACTTTCCCGATGTACCCGTATGCTGGCGTATGGCACCAACTCCCTCATCCTCGCTCTATTCTTCTCTGCTCTTGAATTCTCAGATCAATACATCGGCCTCTTTATGACGCTGACGCTTCTTGGCGATGTGCTTCTCTCCGCATCTCTCACTTTGGTAGCCGATCGAGTAGGAAGGCGTCGCGTCCTCTTCGGAGGCTCCATCCTCATGGTCTTCTCAGGTGCTATCTTTGCATTATTTGAGAATTTTTGGATTCTCCTTTTTGCAGCCGTGGTCGGGGTTATAAGTGCGACGGGCAGTGATTTCGGGCCGTTCAGAGCAATTGAGGAGAGTACGTTGAGTCATCTCACGACCCCAAAGACGAGAGCGGATGTTTTGGCTTGGTACATTACCACGGCAAGCTTGGGGAGCGCCATTGGGACGGAGCTCTCGGGAAGGATTGTCGATGCGTTGCAATCGAGAGAGGGGTGGACGATTGTTGATGCCTATCATGCGGTTTTCTGGGTGTATTCCGCAATAGGGCTACTAAATATGGTGCTAGCACTGTGCTTGAGTGAAAAATGTGATGCGGTTGGGAATGAGGTCGAGGAGAAAAGGGGGGCTGAAGAAGAGGAGATCTTGCTTGATGAGATGGATGAGCAGAATCACGAGGATGAAGGCTCCGAAGGCCGGACTCCAGTTGCCACTCCAGTGACGCAACCAGAGGAAAAGAAAAGCCGCTTCGCCCAAATATCAAAGGAAACACGAGCAGTCATGTACAAGCTCTGGTTTTTGCTGGTGGTAGATTCCCTCGCCGACGGAATGGTAGGCTACTCTTTGACAGTCTACTACATGGACCAGAAATTCCACCTTGCCAAGTCTACGCTGGGAGACATCACTTCTGTTTCTTACATCCTCTCCTCAGTCAGCACTATATTTGCTGCTCCACTAGCCCGCCGTCTCGGATTAATCAATACCATGGTTTTCACACATCTGCCTTCCTCAGCAGCCGTTCTAGGTTTCCCCCTCCCTTCGTCAGTGGTTTTGACCGTGGCACTGTTTTTCATACGTACGGGGCTTAACAATATGGATCAAGCACCAAGATCGGCGTTCATCGCCGCGGTTGTTAAACCCGAGGAACGTACGGCTGTTATGGGGATTACGAGTGTGTTAAGGACGTTGGCGGCAACGGCGGGGCCATTCGTGACAGGTTTGTTAGCTGGGGATGATAGGTTCTGGATTGCATATATTGCCGCAGGAAGTTTGAGAATTTGCTATGACTTGGGGCTCTGGGCCATGTTTGTTAATATGAGATTGCACGTACAGGAGGATAAGAATGCAATGGAGGGCGAGAGGAATGGGCGGAGGGAAGGTGATGAGGAAGACTTGAGGGACATTTCTGAAGGCGACGAGGATGCGAAGTGAGCTTCTGTTTTAAGGCGTATGGGCTAGAGTGGGAATACAATCTAATTAGCTCACAATTCGAATGAGCCTGCTATTCATGAAGTTGAGTTCATCGTCTGGGCAGCAGGCGGCTGGGGAAACGAAGAATAAGATTATCGTCAGGACGCAGCCAGATGGAAAATCTACAGGCTGCCATAAGTTGTCCCTGCATCGAAAATACGATTTTCCAATAGGCCACCAGCCTCACAAGTCGAGATTGGAACTCTTCCTGACGCAAAAGCCTTTTGCATCCGGCCATGGTGGCTCTTTTTGCCTTCTCAAGCAGATCCCGATACGCATTCCATTTTCGTACTCTCTTGTAAAAATCTTACATTCCACTGCTATAACCACCAAAGAACCCTCCCAGGCAGACCACAGAATGAAGCCAGGACGGTCGACTGTTCCCAATATTGCCCAGCGTCGAGTTCATCATCATGTTACTTACGTACTCAGCGCAGCGAGAGTAGTTACTAGAAGAACGACAATGGTACTTCATTCTATAACAACCTTTAATATGGCGGCCAACTTGGTGCATATTTTGTGTTAATACCAAAAGTGCTCTGTAAAATATTGCGCGACATAACCATTAAATAGTTACGGTCTAGGTGATCCTATTCTCATGAAGCACGCAAAATGCGGGGTTGTTACGCAGTGATCTGCCACTTGACTGGCATGAAGCGTGGAGACAATCTAACGTGCTCGCTTTCGATTGGGAAAGGAAGTATGTTGCCGGCACTAACCAAGAAACGCGCCGAAATAGATTGAGTGAGATAGTCACAAATCAAAGTTATCATAAGGATCTCGCGGAGTCGCTGCCCGTTGTAGGGCGGAAGTCGCGGCTCTCGCGGCTGTCGGAGTCTTCACCAGAACACAACAACTTCAGAGTACGCCAGAGCGATGACAGTAATATTATGGAGGTAGCATCCACCCTTTAATTTGAACGTTTTCTCTTTTTGTACACTCAAATCCATCAGCTTCTACAGTCTCTATTCCAATCAATCTTTTCCAAAGCCTTTACTTTCATAGCCGCTAGCTTTACTAAAATGTCAGCCAAACGTCCCAATTTCCTTGTCATAGTCGCTGATGACTTGGGCTTCTCTGATCTCTCGTGTTTCGGCGGAGAGATCCGAACTCCAAATCTTGACAAGCTCGCCAAAGGTGGCATTCGGTTTACGGATTTTCACGCTGCAGCTGCATGCTCCCCTTCACGTGCTATGATCATGACAGGAACCGACCACCATATTGCAGGATTAGGAAATCTCATAGAGTGGACGAATGTGTCTGGCCAAAACGATCCAAATGGGACTATGTCGACCGCCCCTCAGCGTGGCATGCCTGGTTATGAAGGGTATCTTAATGAGCGTGTGGCAACGCTCCCAGAAATTCTGAGTGATGCTGGTTATTCAACTTTGATGTCAGGAAAATGGCATCTAGGTTTAACACCGGAAAGGAGTCCCAGAGCTCGTGGATTTGAAAGAAGTTTCGCTCATTTGCCCGCTTGCAGCAATCATTATGCGTACGAGCCTCAATTGGAACGCCCTGACAAAATTCCAGATTTCATGACCATGAGTTTCATCGCTTTACATAGCGAGGATGGAGAATACGTCAAGAAGTTACCGGATGGATGGTATTCGAGTGATGGATATGGAGATAAGATGCTGAAGTATTTAAAGGAACGGAATGAAAATAAAGATTACCGGCCGTTCTTTGGATATTTGCCCTTTACAGCCCCTCATTGGCCATTACAAGCTCCACCTGAATATGTATCCCATTACAAGGGTGTTTACGATGACGGACCAGACGCACTTCGATTAAAGCGACTGCAAAGACTGAGAGATCTGGATATGATCCCTAATGATGTTGAGCCACACCCCGTCGTCGCCGACGAAGTGAAAGAGTGGAAAGACTTCACTCCAGAAGAACGGGCAAAGTCTTGCCGAGCAATGGAAGTATTTGCGGCAATGGTAGAATGCATTGATACGAATGTTGGAAAAGTTGTTGATTACCTCGAGTCCACAGGAGATTTGGACAACACATTTGTCTGTTTCATGTCCGACAACGGCGCCGAAGGTGCTGCATATGAAGCATATCCAATTGTCCAAGGCAGCATGATTCAGCACTTGCAGAAATATTACGACAATAGTCTCGAAAATTTGGGAAATGGGGACTCATTTATTTGGTATGGCCCTCGCTGGGCACAAGCGGCAACGGCTCCAAGCAGACTTTATAAAGCGTACACAACAGAAGGCGGAGTTCGAGTACCGTTCCTTGCCAAATTCCCTGCTGGGATCAGCAAGGTCAAACCAAACACCATTACACACCAATTTGGCACTGTGATGGATCTCGCTCCCACTAGTAAGTAGATCCTGTTCGCATCTATCGAATATTGTTTGATTCAGACCACCTTAGTTTTGGATATGGCTGGAGTTTCTCATCCAGCTCCCAACTACCAAGGTCGCGAGATTGTCCATATGAGAGGGAAAACAATGTTACCATTTATTTCAGGATCCAGCGCTCGTATCCACGAGGCAGATTTTGTCTCAGGTTGGGAGACTTGCGGACGAGCAGCTGTACGGAAAGGAGATTGGAAAATTGTCTTTAGTAAGTGTTTTCCAGCCACTTAAGTTGTTTGGGCAATTGAATGGCCCCATTTTGAACGACCCGTCTTTCCACCATGTACGATATACTGAGAATGTCCATAGTACCCAAACCCAAAGGACCCGAAACGTGGCAGCTATATAATCTTGTACAAGACCCAGGAGAGATCTATGATCTAGCAGGCCAAGAACCAGAGCGGATGGAGAAGATGATAAAGTTATGGGATCAATATGTTTTGGAGACCGGAGTAGTGCCTCTTGCGCCAGAACTGGGTAACGTAAGTCGATACCATGGAGAGAAGAATTCTTTGCTCTTTCCCTCAAAGCTTCATGATTAACTCGCGGAAGCTATTATCAAAGAAAATTTTCTGGCAGTTTCTTGAAAACTTTATTAATATATTTCTATAGTGGATTACAGCGACCGAGGCGCAGATGCCAGAGAACGTTTGGATGGAGTATGAATATTGGCATGAGGGAGCAAGAGAGGATCCTAAGAAGTTCTCACGGAACCCTCCAAGATTCCAGAGAATTATAAAGGCAATTTAGGATGGACCACTTATGACGTTCAGTAATGGTTGACTCGCTTACGGGTCTTCTGCCATTGTACAGTACCCAGGCAGTCGATGAAAATGAGCCAAAAGACCAATATTTGACATAATTTCTATAACTTAATAGAAGAAAAGCTTAATCATAGCTGGCGATACAGGTATGGATCAGCAGAAGTTTAACCTAAAGATGCAAAATTCTAGCTTTCTAACCCGCAAGTCATTCATAGAAGTATGAGAAATTGAAACTCAGAGGCGGCTTGATTCCTTACCAACCATCATTATCAATATACCTGATTCGACTTTGATCCCAAGTCCAACAGCAATTTTACAAAATTCGGCCCCCAAATCATGCCGACCCCATAACTCATGGTAAGTCATGACCGTCTTCTTCCGGAACCAATCAACAGTTCAGTTAGCAATTTAAAGCTATTGATTGGGAGCAGAACAGAGCAGTGGGCAAAACCTTAAATAAATAGTACGGTGGGCGCTCCTCCTTCTCTCGCACCAAGCATATCCCAAATATATTTCCATGTTCCACCAACGGCATAGCGCCTATAATGGCTCAACTATCAAAAAGGGCTGTAAGTTTCGCAAATATTGTTACTGGCTACTCTTGTGACTTCGTACTCAATACCGAGTACCAACCATATTTAGGTGGAGAGTGTATGATCTTCGCTTTTGAAGCCGAGAAAAGGAGAATTGGGGTTCGCATCGAAAACACTTTTCTCCAGCAACTCGTATGAAAGTTAAAAGGGAGATTCAACATCTATAGGCCATCACTAGGGAGCGCATTCACCACGTCCCTCATTTGATTGGTTACGATTTAGATTCGACGCCACCTCTGATTGCTACGAGCTGGGCAGATGACGACAAACTGGAATGGGCGGATTTCAGTCCTCCTCTTGAGAGTCGTAGGCATATCCTCAAGGGTATTGCAGAGGTCACCTTAGATTTATTGAAAATACAAGAGCCAGGTAAGATACGAGAATATTTATCCAGCTAAGTATTAATATAGCTAGGCGGCTCTATAGTAGAATGGATCACAAAAAAGATCTACCAAACACGAATGTATCAAACCATTCAAGACAATCTGCCTAGAGTCTCGGTCAATGACTACGAGGCCTTAGTGTGTCGCATATCTGATTTTCATGACCCAGCCTTTGACGATCAGCCTCATGTCCTTGTTCACGGCGACTTAAACCCTAACAGTATTGTATCTGCTTTTACCAAGTAAAAGCGTTTTTCTAGTAGAGGCTTGATAGGGGCTGTGATTAGGGAGCGGCCCATATACGTAAACGCTTTTACTAAGTAAAAGCAATCTCAGGGATAGATGACTAAGTAGTAGTAGTAGTACTAAGTGGCCCATGTTAAATATCATATTATTTAATATAGTATTAATAATAGTAAATATTAAATTTTATTTAACTATAAAGGGTATTAATACTATATTTAATAGAGTAAATACTATTTGCTACTATTAGTTAAATACTAGGCCTAAAAAAGAAAACTAATTATAATTCTAATATTAATACTATTCTTATAGATATATTATAATAGACTACTTCTGATAATTTAAGATAAGGTAGGTTATAGATTAAACGATTAAGAATAAACTAAAGAGCTAAGAATATAATGTAAAGCTCGTCCTCTTCGTCAGGTCGCTCCTGCTCGTCGTATAGTTGACCAGGTCGCTCCTGGCAGCTCTTCTTCTTGTAAGTTTGCCTTTTTATGGGTCATTACGGATGGGTAGTAACCCGTTATAGCCCGCCGCCTCCCTGCCACCACTGGTCAGATCCGCGAACCCCGTCGCCTTCCCCCCGCAGCCCGTGCCCGTCGTACTGCCGAGCTCTTGATAGAGCTAGCAGGTCTATTTACAGAGGAG